>JADMNL010000029.1:709166-1418333 GCA_016271365.2 Neoceratodus forsteri | reverse complement strand
CTATATGTGGTTAGTGATCCAAAATAGTTAATGCACTATCCATGGATAGCAATCTGGAATGGTAAATGCACTATCCACAGACAGTTATCCAGAACAGCTAATGCACTATCTACTGACAGTGATTCAGAAATGTTAATGCACCATCTGTGAATAGTGATCCAAAATAGTTAATGCACTGTCCATGGATAGTGATCTGGAACAGTTTTTTTTTTTATTTGTGAAATATTCGGAAAGACCTTTGAGTCAGGGACTCATTTACAAAGATTCCATGTCATACATAAAAGGTACAGGGACTCATTTACAAGGTTCCACGTCATACATAAAAATGGTACAGGGAACGAGACTTGAGATACAGGTTGCAGCACAGTTATGGATAACATTACATTTATAGCATTATTACAGCCAGGAAGAAAAAATACAAACAAACATAAAGAAAAAAGAGAAATTACAGAAAAAAAAAACAGCAGGGGATTGGTAATCATGCAGTTACACAGATACATTAGGTACATTGCCCTGCTAATAGCGTCTTTGAGGGAGGCACCGTCTGGTCAGGTGTCAACGGCAGTCACACTGGTTTGTGGCCAGAAGGTATTCTCTTAGCTTAGATTTATAAGGGCCCAGCCTTGTTTCATCTGTTATAAGACTAGGGAGGGAGTTTGTCCAGGAGGGGGCCCTGAAACTAAAAGTACGTTGGTATTGGGAGGTCCGGCCATGGGGAACCCATAGTAGCCGTTTGCTTGAGCTACGGGTTGTTTTGCCTGGAGGTGTTGGGAGGATAATTTGATGTAGGGAGGGTGGGGTGAGGCCCAATAGTACTTTTTTCATCATAAGGAAGGTGTGGTATCTGATTCTGTTGTCCAGGGTTAGCCAGTTAGTGGAGCTGTAAAGGGAGCAAGAGTGAAGTGAAACGATCACATCCTAGGATAAGATGGCATGCTTTGTTAAGCATGATCCTGAGTCTGTTTAGGGTAGTGGGGGGGTGGCACTGTATATTAGGATGCCGTAGTCTAGCAGGGAGAGGATAGAGGAGTTTATGGTAAGTAGAAATGCTTCAGGGGTGAGGCAGTGTTTGTACCGGTAGAGTACGCCTAATCTGGAGCTAAGAGGCAGTTGATAGGTGCAGGATATGTTGATTAAAACTGAGGGAGGGGTCTAATGTGATCCCTAGGTATTTATAGCAGTTTACTTGTTCTAGTGGGGTCTGATTTGCAGTGAGAAAATGGGGGCAGAGGTTTTTTTGTGGGTTCTCAGGGTGGGCGAATATCATGACTTTGGTCTTATTATAGTTGATAATAAGGTGCTGGGAGGTGAGTCAGTCTTTGATTTCATGGAAAGAGTGCTGGAGAGATTTTGGAGTTTGAGGGGGGCTGGGTCGGAGGCGAACAAGACTGTATCATCCGCATAAAGGAGCAGATTTCCAGGGCATGAGGATGGGAGGGTGTTGAGGAACAGGCTGAAGAGCAGTCAATGCATTCTGTGTAGATACTGATCTGGAATAATAATGTACTGTACACAGATAGTGATCTGGAACAGTTAATGCATTGTATGTAGATACCGATCTGAAACAATAATGCACTGTACACAGATAGTGATCTGGAATAGTCAATGCATTTTATGTAGATACCAATCTGGAACAATAATGCACTGTACATGGGTAGTGACCTGAACAGTGTATGCACTATCTGTGGACAGTGTTTCACAACAGTTGCTGCACTATTGACAAATAGTGATCCAGAGAAGTTAATGTACTTGAATGTGGATTGTGAGCTGGAATGGTTATTGTACTGTACCTGGATAGTGATCCAAACAGTTAATGCACTTTCTGCAAATAATGATCTGAACAGTTGATGCACTATTCATGGACAGTGATCCAGAACAACTAATGCACTGTACATCGATAGTAAGCTGAACAGTTAATGCATACTCGGTGAAAAATAAAGTGATCCAGAATAGTTAACACACTATCCATGGATAGTGATCTGGAATGGTCAATGCACTATTTGCAGACAGTGAGCTGGAATGGTTAATTTAGTTTACATGATTAGTGATCTGAAGCAGTTAAAGTACTATACATTGATGTGGATCCAAACAATTAATTAGCTATACATGAATAGTGATCTGGAACAGTTAACACACTATGGGCAGATAGTGATCTAGAACCTTTAATGCACTATGGGCAGATAGTGATCTAGAACATTTAATGCACTATGGGCAGATAGTGATCTGGAACTGTTAATGCACTATGGGCAGATAGTGATCTGGAACTGTTAATGCACTATGGGCAGATAGTGATCTGGAACTATTAATGCACTATGGGCAGATAGTGATCTAGAACATTTAATACACTATCCATGGATGTCCAGTGCTGGTTTAACCACAGGGTCAGTATGAGGAGCAGAAAGCAGGGACTGAATAAATTACTCCATGATATAACCAATAACAGCAGTAAACAATGTTGTCAGTTTAGTGGCTGAGTAACAACTTCAGGGCAGGCTGGGCCTGCAGTCATAACCAAAGTTGAGATCATAAAGGGATACCTCATGTATGAATTAGCCAGGGAACACCTGATACAGTAGGGGTTCTATTTGCAACCTTCATGGCTCCTCTTGCCTGTATTTAGCTTCTTCTTCTTCTGGATGCAAGACAAAAATCAGCAGTTCTGTCAGATTTCCAGGAATCCGCAGTTTACTTTCCTGAAATCCTGATTGTCTGTGTGGTATTTCACCAAAAGCAGTGTGGAAGCTCAAGAGCCTGTCCTACCAATTATGAGAGATGGCAGAGCAGGAGAAGCAGCCTGGACAGGGCTGGTGTGTGCTTCAGGCAGTTTATACATGGCTTGGCTCACTTGTAAAAGACCATTATTGAAGGTATGGTGCATTGTAGGATTGTTATTATTACACACTAGAAACCAAAGAAAACATTCTGTAAGTGGAAGGATATCTTCAGAATCAGTTCCAGTACCATTTGACAGGTACTAGTAAATGTATTGTGTAGTTTCTGTGCAGACATTCTAACTGCCTTGTTTGAGAACAAGATCAAACCACAGGTTCAAATGTTTCAATTTGACCTAGGCTGTACTGGTGCAATCAACAGTGCCCAAATATCTTGCACACTAAGCAATATAACCACAATCCCAGACAAAGAAATGTAGCAGGGTCAACTCACCTGGTGCTGCGGGGGAAGAATAAATGCAATGCTGGAACTGAACGACGTTCCATAATTGGAGACACCATCCCTTATAGCATATCTGTAAGTAGCCTTTATAAGCACTGGCTGCGGAGGAGCTCACAGTTATTGCAGTCCCAGCTTATCCCAGCCAGGAGTCACTGTAGGTAATGGTGTAGGAGTACTGGTTGTGGAGGAGCTCACAGTTACTCCAGTCCCAGCTTATCCCAGCCAGGAGTCACTGTAGGTAATGGTAGGAACACTGGCTGTGGGGGAGCTCACAGGTTCTCCATTCCCAGCCTCTCCCAGCAGGAGTCACTACAGGTAATGGTGCAGGAGCACTGGCTGTAGAGGTGCTGACAGCTACTTCAGTCCCAGCCTCTCGCAGCAGGAGTCACTATATGTAATTGAGTGGGAGCTCTGGCTCTGGGGGTGCAGACAGCTACTTCAGTCCCAGCCTCTCCTGGCAGCAATCACTATAGGTAATATTATAGGAGCACTGACTGTGGAGGAGCTCGCAGGTACTCCCGCCCCAGCCTGCCCCAACTGGAGTCACTGAAGGTAATGGTGTAGCAACAGTGGCTGTTGAGGAGCTCCAGGTTCTCTAGTTCCAGTCTCTCCCCATTGTAATCACTGTAGGTATCGGTGTGGGAAAACTGGTTGTGAGAGAGCTCACAGCTGACATCGCTGCAAGTATTTATATAGGAGTGCCAACTGTGAGGGAGCTCACAGTTACTCCAGTTCCAGTCTCTCACAGCTGGCATTGCTGCAGGTATTTGTCTAGGAGTACTGACTGTGAAGGAGTGTACGATTACTCCAGTTCCAGTCTCTCACAGCTGGCATCACTGCAAGTATTTGTGTAGGAATACTGACTGTGAGGGAGCTCACAGTTACTCCAGTTCCAATCTCTCACAGCTGGCATCACTGCAGGTATTCATGTAGGAGTACTTACTGTGGCAAAATGCACAGCTATTCCAGTTCCAGTCTCTCACATCTGGCATTGCTACAGGTATTCATGGAGTACTGACTGTAGGGGAGCTCACAGTTACTCCAGTTCCAGTGTCTCACAGCTGGCATCGCTGTAGGTATTTGTGTAGGAGTACTGACTGTGGGGAAGTGCACATCTAATCCAGTTTCAGTCTCTCTGCCATCACTGCAGGTATTCATATAGGAGTAGTGAGTGTGGGGGGAGCGCACAGTTATTCAAGTTCCAGTCTCTCACAGCTGGCATCGCTGCAAATAGTCTTGAAGGAGTACTGACTGTGAAGGAGTTCATAGCTACTTCAGTTCCAGTGACTCACAGCTGGCATTGCTGTAGATATTGATGTAGGAGTACTGACTGTGGGGGAGCTCACTAGGTATTCGTGTAGGAGTAATGACGGTGAGGGAGCTCAGAGCTACTCCAGTTCCAGTCTCTTGCAGCTGGCATTGCTGCATGTATTCATTTAGGAGTACTGATTCTGGGGGAGTGCACAGCAACTCCAGTTCCAATCTCTAACAACTGGCATTGGTGTAGTACTACTGACTGTGGGGGAGCTCACAGCTAATCCAGTTCCAGTCTCCCACATGGGGCATTGCTGCATGTATGCATGTAGGAGTACTGGCTCTGGGGGAGTGCACAGCTAGTCCAGTTCCAGTCTTTCACAGTTAGCATCGCTCAAGTATTGCTGTAGGAGTACTGACTGTGGGGGAGTTGACAGCTACTCTAGTTCCAGTCTATCACAGCTGGCATTGCTGTAGATATTGGTGTAGGAGTACTGACTGTGGGGGAGCTCACAGCTACTTCTGTTCCAGTCTCTCACAGCTGGTATTGCTGTGGGTATTCATGTAGAAGTACTGACGGTGAGGGAGCTCACAGCTACTCCAGTTCCAGTCTCTCACAGCTGGCATTGCTGCATGTATTCATGTAGGAGTACTGACTGTGGGGGGGAGTTCACAGGTACTCCAGTTCCAGTCTCTCATATCTGGCATTGCTGTAGGTATTGGTGTAGGAGTACTGACTGGGGCAGTTCACAGCTAATCCAGTTTCAGTCTCTCTGGCATCGCTGCAGGTATTCATGTGGGAGTACTGACTGTGGGAGAGTGCACGGCTATTCCAGTTCCAGTCTCTCACAGCTGGCATCGCTGCAGGTATTCATGTAGGAGTACTGACTGTGGGGGGAGTTCACAGCTACTCCAGTTCCAGTCTCTCATATCTGGCATTGCTGTAGGTATTCTTGTAGGAGTACTGACTGTGGAGGGAATTCACAGCTACTCCAGTTCCAGTCTCTCACAGCTGGCATTGCTGTTGGTATTGATGTAGGAGTACTGACTGTGGGGGAGTTCACAGCTAATCCAGTTTCAGTCTCTCTGGCATTGCTGCAGGTATTCATATAGGAGTAGTGACTGTGGGAGAGTGCACAGCTATTCCAGTTCCAGTCTCTCACAGCTGGCATTGCTGTAGGTCTTCGTGTAGAAGTACTGACTGTGGCGGAGTGCACAGCTACTCCAGTTCCAGTCTCTCATGGCTGGCATTGCTGCAGATATTCATGTGGTAATAATGACTGTGAGGGAGTTCACAGCTACTCCAGTTGTAGTGTCTCACAGCTGGCATCGCTGCAAGTATTGGTGTAGAGGACTGACTGTGAGGGAGTTCACAGCTACTCCAGTTCCAGTCTTGCACAGCTGGCATTGCTGTAGGTATTGATGTAGGAGTACTGACTGTGAGGGAGCTCACAGTTACTCCAGTTCCAGGCTCTCACAGCTAGCATTGCTGCATGTATTCATGCAGTAGTACAGACAGTGGGAGAGTGCACAGCTGCTCCAGTTCCAGTCTCTCACAGCTGGCATTGCTGCATGGATATGTGTAGGAGTACTGACTGTGAGGGAGCTCACAGTTACTCCAGTTCCAGTCTCTCTCAGCTGCATGTATTAGTGTAGGAGTACTGACAGTGGGGGAGTGCACAGCTGCTTCAGTTCCAGTCTCTCACAGCTGGCATTGCTGCATGGATCTGTGTAGGAGTACTGACTGTGGGGGAGCGCAGAGCTACTCCAGTTCCAGTCTCTCACAGCTGGCATTGTTGTAAGTTTTGGTGTAGGAGTACTGACTGTGAGGGAGTGCGAAGCTACTCCAGTTCTGGTCTCTCACAGCTTGCATTGCTGCATGTATTCATGTAGGAGTACTGACTGTAGGGAAGCACACAGCTACTCCAGTTGCAGTCTCTCATATCTGGCATTGCTGTAGATATTGATGTAGGAGTACTGACTGTGGGGGAGCTCACAGCTACTCCTGTTCCAATCTCTCACAGCTGGTATCGCTGTAGGTATTCATATAGGAGTAGTGATTGTGGGAGACTGCACAGCTATTCCAGTTCCAGTCTCTCACAGCTGGCATCGCTGCAGATCTTCATGTAGGAGTACTGACTGTCGGAGAGTGCACAGCTACTCCAGTTCCAGACTCTCACAGCTGGCATTGCTGCATGTATTCATGTAGGAGTACTGACTGTGGGGGGAGTTCACAGGTACTCCAGTTCAGGTCTCTCATATCTGCCATTGCTGTAGGTATTGGTGTAGGAGTACTGACTGGGGGAGCTCACAGCTAATCCAGTTTCAGTCTCTGTGGCATCGCTGCAGGTATTCATATAGGAGTAGTGACTGTGGGACAGTGCACAGCTATTCCAGTTCCAGTCTCTCACAGCTGGCATTGCTGTAGGTCTTCGTGTTGAAGTACTGACTGTGGGGGAGTGCACAGCAACTCCAGTTCCAGTCTCTCACGGCTGGCATCATTGTAGATATTCATGTAGTAATAGTGACTGTAAGGGAGTTCCCAGCTACTCCAGTTATAGTGTCTCACAGCTGGCATCGCTGCAAGTATTGGTGCAGAGTACTGACTTTGGGGCAGTTCACAGCCACTCCAGTTCCAGTCTCGCACAGCTGGCATTGCTGTAGGTATTGATGTAGGAGTACTGAATGTGGGGGAGCTCACAGCTACTCCAGTTCCAGTCTCACACAGCTGGCATTGCTGTAGGTATTGATGTAGGAGTACTGACTGTGGGGGAGCTCACAGCTACGCCAGTTCCAGTCTCTCACAGCTGGCATTGCTGCATGTATTGATGTAGTGGTACTGACAGTGGGGGAGTGCACAGCTACTCCTGTTCCAGTCTCTCACAGCTGCTATCGCTGTAGGTATTCGTGTAGGAGTAATGACAGTGAGGGAGCTCAGAGCTACTCCAGTTCCAGTCTCTTGCAGCTGGCATTGCTGCATGTATTCATTTAGAAGTACTGACTCTGGGGGAGTGCACAGCAACTCCAGTTCCAGTCTCCCACATCGGGCATTGCTGCATGTGTTCATTTAGGAGCACCTACTCAGGGGGAGTGCACAGCTAGTCCAGTTCCAGTCTTTCACAGTTGACATCGCTTAAGTATTGCTGTAGGAGTACTGACTGTGGGGAAGTTGACAGCTACTCCAGTTCCAGTCTCTCACAGTTGGCATTGCTGTAGGTTTTGGTGTAGGAGTACTGACAGTGAGGGAGTGCAAAGTTACTCCAGTTCCAGTATCTCACAGCTTGCATTGCTGCATGTATTCATGTATGAGTACTGACTGTAGGGCAGCGCACAGCTACTCCAGTTGCAGTCTCTCACAGCTGGCATTGCTGCATGTATTCATGTGGGAGTACTGACAATAGGGGAGTTCACAGCTACTCCTGTTCCAGTCTCTCACAGCTGGTATCGCTGTAGGTATTCATGTAGGAGTACTGACAGTGAGGGAGCTCACAGCTACTCCAGTTCCAGTCTCTCACAGCTGGCATTGCTGTAGATTTTGGTGTAGGAGTACTGACTGTGAGGGATTGCACAGCTACTCCAGTTCCAGTCTCTCATAGCTTGTATTGCTGCATGTATTCATGTGTGAGTACTGACTGTAGGGAAGCACACAGCTACTCCAGTTGCAGTCTCGCACAGCTGGGAATGCTGTGGGTATTGGTGTAGGTGTACTGACTATGGAGGAGCTCACAGTTACTCCAGTTTCAGTCTCTCACAGCTGGCATTGCTGAAGGTTTTGCTGTAGGAGTACTGACTGTGAGGGAGTTCACAGCTCATCCAGTTTCAATCTGCCACATCGGGCATTGCTGCATGTATACATGTAGGACTACTGACTGTGGGGGAGTGCACAGTTACTCCAGTTCCAGTCTCTCACAGCTGGCATCACTCAAGTATTGGTGTAGGAGTACTGACTGTGGGGGAGTTAACAGCTACTCCAGTTCCAGTCTCCCACATTGGGCAGTTCTGCATATATTCATGTAAGAGTACTAACTGTGGGGGAGTTGACAGCTACTCCAGTTCCAGTCTCTCACAGCTGGCATTACTGCATGTATTCATGTAGTAGTAGTGACAGTGGGGCAGCGCACAGCTACTGCAGTTCCAGTCTCTCACAGCTGGAATTGCTGCATGGATATGTGTAGGAGTACTGACTGTGGGGGAGTTCACAGCTACTCCAGTTTCAGTCTCTCACGGCTGGCATTGCTGCAGATATTCATGTAGTAATAGTGACTGTGAGGGAGTTCACAGCTACTCCAGTTGTAGTGTCTCACAGCTGGCATCGTAGCAAGTATTGGTGTAGAGTACTGACTGTGAGGGAGTTCATAGCTACTCCAGTTCCAGTCTCGCACAGCTGGCATTGCTGTAGGTATCGATGTAGGAGTACTGACTGTGGGGGAGCTCACAGCTACTCCTGTTCCAGTCTCTCGAAGCTGGCATTGCTGCATGTATTCATTTAGGAGTACTGACTCTGGGGGAGTGCACAGCAACTCCAGTTCCAGTCTCTCACAGCTGGCATTGCTGTAGGTATTGGTGTAGGAGTACTGACTGTGGGGGAGCTCACAGCTAATCCAGTTCCAGTCTCCCACATCGGGCATTGCTGCATGCGTTCATTTAGGAGTACTGACTCTGGGGGAGTGCACAGTTAGTCCAGTTCCGGTCTCTCACAGCTGGCATTGCTGTAGGTATTGGTGTAGTACTACTGACTATGGTGGAGCTCACAGCTAATCCAGTTCCAGTCTCCCACTTCGGGCATTGCTGCATGTATGCATGTAGGAGTACTGACTCTGGGGGAGTGCACAGCTAGTCCAGTTCCAGTCTTTCACAGTTGACATCGCTCAAGTATTGCTGTAGGAGTACTGACTGTGGAGGAGTTGACAGCTACTCCAGTTCCAGTCTCTCACAGCTGGCATTGCTGTAGATATTGGTGTAGGAGTACTGACTGTGGGGGAGCTCACAGCTACTCCAGTTCCAGTCTCTCACAGCTGGCATTGCTGCATGTATTCATGTAGGAGTACTGACGGTGGGGGGAGTTCACAGCTACTCCAGTTCCAGTCTCTCATATCTGGCATTGCAGTAGGTATTCATGTAGGAGTACTGACTGTGGGGGAGTTCACAGCTACTCCAGTTCCAGTCTCTCATATCTGTCATTGCTGTAGGTATTCATGTAGGAGTACTGACAGTGGGGGGAGTTCACAGGTACTCCAGTTTCAGTCTCTCTGGCATCGCTGCAGATATTCATATAGGAGTAGTGACTGTGGGAGAGTGCGCAGCAATTCCAGTTCCAGTTCCAGTCTCTCACAGCTGGCATTGCTATAGGTCTTCGTGTAGAAGTACTGACTGTGGGGGAGTGCACAGCTACTCCAGTTCCAGTCTCACACAGCTGGCATCACTGCAAGTATTGGTGTAGAGTACCGACTGTGGGGGAATTCACAGCTACTCCAGTTCCAGTCTTGCACAGTTGGCATTGCTGTAGGTATTGATGTAGGAGAACTGACTGTGGGGGAGCTCACAGCTACTCCTGTTCCAGTCTCTCACAGCTGGTATCGCTATACGTATTCATGTAGGAGTACTGACAGTGGGGAAGTGCACAGCTACTGCAGTTTTAGTCTCCCACATCGGGCATTGCTGCATGTATGCATGTAGGAGTACTGACTGTGGGGGAGCTCACAGCTACCCCAGTTCCAGTCTCTCACATCTGGCATTGCTGTAGGTATTCATGTAGGAGTGCTGACTGTATGGGAGTGCACAGCTACTCCAGTTCTAGTCACTTTGAGCTGGCATCACTGGAAGTATTATTGTAGGAGTACTGACTGTGGGGGAGTTGACAGTTACTCAAGTCCCAGTCTCCCACATCAGGCATTGCTGCATGTATACATGTAGGAGTACCGACTGTGCGGACGGCACAGCTACTCTAGTTCCAGTCTGTCACAGCTGGCATTGCTGTAGGTATTCATGTAGAAGTAGTGACTGTGAGGGAGTTCACAGCTACTCCAGTTCCAGTCTCTCGCACTTGGCATTGCTGCATGGATATGTGTAGGAGTACTGACTGTGGGGGAGCGCACAGCTACTCCGTTCCAGTTTCTCACAGCTGGCATTGCTGCATGTATTAGTGTAGGAGTACTGACTGTGGGGGAGGGCACAGCTACTCTAGTTCCAGTCTTTCACAGCTGGCATTGAATCATGGATATGTGTAGGAGTACTGATGTGGGGGAGCGCACAGCTACTCCGTTCCAGTTTTTCACAGCTGGCATTGCTGCATGTATTAGTGTAGGAGTACTGACTGTGGGGGAGGGCACAGCTACTCTAATTCCAGTCTTTCATAGCTGGCATTGCTGCATGTATTAGTGTAGGAGTACTGAATGTGGGGGAGTGCACAGCTGCTCCAGTTCCAGTCTCTCACAGCTGGCATTGCTGCATGTATTATTGTAGGAGTACTGACTGTGGGGGAGGGCACAGCTACTCTAGTTCCAGTCTCTCACAGCTGGTATTGCTGCATGTATTAATGTAGGAGTATTGAATGTGGGGGAGCGCACAGCTACTCTGTTCCAGTCTCTCACAGCTGGCATCGCTGCATGTATTATTGTAGGAGTACTGACTGTGGGGGAGGGCACAGCTACTCTAGTTCCAGTCTCTCACAGCTGGCATCGCTGCATGTATTAGTGTAGGAGTACTGACTGTGGGGGAGTGCACAGCTGCTCCAGTTCCAGTCTCTCACAGCTGGCATTGCTGCATGTATTAGTGTAGGAGTACTGACTGTGGGGGAGGGTACAGCTACTCTAGTTCCAGTCTCTCACAACTGGGATTGCTGTATCTAGTTATGGGAAAGCGCTGATTGCAGTAGTCAGTTAGGGAAGCATTTGACCTTAGAGACAGAGAACACAAAGACTTAGTAAGCAAAAGAGGGTAAAGGCTTGACAGGCTAAGAATAAACATGCAAGCTCTCTTGCTCTGGATGGCGATTCATATGCAGTTTCTACATGTACTGTATGTCAGGTTTTAGCTGCAATATGAACGTGTTCTGTCAATGCCCGCAGTCATGATGCTTTTATTTTAGAGAGATTGTGGGTGACAGACCATGAATGAGTATTTGAGATGGGAGTGAAAAGGCAGGAAACATCCTGCGAAAGCTCCTTGGCTGACTGAATAAATGAATGAATGGATGAATGGTGGGAGTCCAGAGATGCATGGCTGGAATGTTTGAAACAACTCTTGCTAGTTTATGCATGCCGACCCTTTTGAACTTTGGCACTGATGCAATCTCCATTTTATGTAGGACCCAGGCTGCATGGTAAGGCATTGAAAATTGAAATGAATGCTCTGAAACTGAGCTTTTGCCAAAGGACCTAAGTGTTTCTCAAAATATAGCCACATCTAACCCTCAGATAGTAATCTAGTCATTTCTGGCCATTGTGTTCTTTCATTCAGACTTTACATTCAGATGAGATTATGACACACGGTTGTTCTTGGTCCCGCAATTGTTTTTTTTTTTTTTACTAAACTTCTTATACATTCCTTTCAGGATGGATACTTAAGTACTGTGGTATAACTGAATTACTTGCAAAATTTATTTCTTGTAAACGTATCATCTAAAAATTTAAATAAAAGAAAGTTAAAAAACAGAAGCTGTGTCAGGGCCATTACCCCTCATTGGGATTTAAAGTAAACAAAGTCATTAATGAATGTTTTCAAAAACATCCCTTCCATTTCCATCGGAAATTCCACATGAAGCTGAGCTTTGACGATGCTTCAAGGATGTGATACAAACAGGAAAATAAGGAATTTCCAGGGGTCAGCAGTTAGGCTCCTGTCTCCGGAAACATTATCCCTGTGCTGTAATGTTGGCAACTGATATGGGCCAGTGAGGATCTCTGAGATGAACAGTCTGACAACAATCAGTAGCAGCAGAGCAGTGTCACTGGCCAGTGTCCCAATGCTTTCAAATTCTCCAGTTACTGCTGGGCTGTGAGTGGTTAGTGTGGGCTGTGGGTAGTCAGTGGGGGGGATACAGATGGACAGAGGGTGGTCTGTGAGTGATTTGAGGCTAATCTGCAGGTGGGTAGTGGGCAGGCCTCAAGTGGTCAATAGTAGGTTAGTGGATGGACCACTGTTCATCATGGGGTAGTCAATAAGTGGGCTGGAGGAAGTCAGTGATTGTCAGAGGGTGGGCTACAGGTGACCAGAGGGAGGTCAGAAAATGGTCAGTGGGTGTGCTGTATGTAGCCAGTGGTTGGGTCACCTGTGGTCATAGGGTGGGTTGGTAGTGGTTAAGGGGTGGACCACTGGTGGCCAATCGATGGAGCACTGTTGGTCACTGGGTGAATCATCATCAGATCCAGAAATAGCTCTTAGCTTGCTGTGCTGGATTGGACAGTTGCAGAAAAGTCAAATTCTTGGGAGTCCAACTAGGAAACAGGCCCACTAAATCCATCAGTACTGAGGGAGCTATGTGAATTCCAGCACAGTCACCTGTCACCAGGTGAGCTGTGATCTTATCTAATTTCTCTGGCTGATAGCCCAGGATTGCTTTCGATACCAGAGGAGCTACACTGAGTTCTGGTAAATTCCATCTACCACTGAGTCGTGCTATAGTGAAAGACAACCTCCTTTTTTGTATTCAGAGATGTTCTTTTCTGATCTGTTTCCATGAAGGCTAACAGAGGTCATTTGTTTAAAACTCAGAGATCCTTTATAGCGCATAGCTTTGCACCAGGTATAAAAGTAGGTTATGAAACTGGAGCTGAGAGCCTTTGGGAGGGAGGGTCTAGCAAAAGAATAGTTGCTTCTCTAACAGCAGTGGACAATGTGACTGGTAGTCACTGAATAATGTTATCTAGGAGACAGATGTTATAGTACAGTATTACCAAACCTACAGGGGACAGGCATGAGGCAAGGAGCTCAGCTCAGGGATATCATAATCACCCCAGTGTGTCATATTGCATGACAACTCACTCCCGGTGTGTGATATTGCATGGCAACTCACTCCCGGTGTGTGATATTGCATGACAACTCACTTAAAGTTCTGTATTGCAGTTGTGGAATTATTTATTTCCAACATTTGATTCTTTGGTATTTTGTTAAGTATGTATTGTATATAGTTTATATCAATATTCATCTCTGTGTTGAAATGTATTCAGTTTGGAACAGGAAAACACAAAAAAATCTTATGATGGAAAAACCATTAGATAACTATGGGGATAGTTTAACTGTTTTTAATTTAAAAAACACCTTTGTTATAACAGACTGCTTTGGGAGGTGCAGTGGCATCACAGGTCAGGGTTTTGCATTGTTGTGAGCTATCAACACAGGTAAGATTACATTTTGACCAATCAGAATACAGTATGCAAATAAGGGCTAATATTATTAGGCAGGGAGATGGGGTATAGACAGGTTATGGTAACTGAGTCAAACAAAAAGCTCAGTGCATCTAATGTTCCTTTTAGGTTCATTTTATTGCAAACTCTCAAAAATAGAAAATAAAAAGGTGCCTAGCACAAGTGTAAGTATGTTAAGAGCCAAGTTGGATATTAGAATTCTGACGTACTGTGACACCAGTGGACTCCTCACCAACAAACTGCATTACATTGTGAGGCAACCTGCCTGTTCTTAAGGAGGAGGGTGACGGTTTGGCCCCATCATCACATCCTTTTTATACCCCTCCATCTTAAAGGAGTGGTGGGAACCCAAGTGGAGATGTATGATGCCGGATGTTAGCTTGTAACAGGAGCAGCACTGGGAGTGAGACTATGCCTGCGGACATTGTCAGTTTTTTTCCCATGATTCAGTTAAATGTCTGGCAGATCACTGGCACATACATCTACCCATGTCAGTCCTCTCACTCTCTGATGTGCTTACCACTCAGAGCACCCAGCGGTCAGAGGTGTCAGCTCTCAGTTCTTCAAGGCACTACTTGTACCAGGTGTAACTGTCGCTGCATGAACGGGATAATGTCCATTCTCCTGAGGCTGAGAGCGTTGAGTGGTGTCACTGCATGAATGAAATGATGAGGCTGAGAGAGCTCTGCCACCATCAGCAGTGTCACTGTACGAGTGAGATGATATCTGTCCCATCCCTGAGGCTGAGAGCTCTCACCACCGTCAGCGGTGTTCCTGTAGGAATGGGATGATATCTGTCCCTTCCCTGAGGCTGAGAGCTCTCACCACCATCTGCGGTGACACTGCATGAATGGAATGATGTCTGTCCCATCCCTGAGGCTGAGAGCTCTCACCACCATCAGCGGTGTTCCTGTAGGAATGGGATGATATCTGCCCCATCCCTGAGGCTGAGAGCTCTCACCAACATCAGCAGTGTTCCTGTAGGAATGGGATGATATCTGTCCCTTCCCTGAGGCTGAGAGCTCTCACCAACACCAGCGGTGTTACTGTAGGAATGGAATGATGTCTGTCCCATCCCTGAGGCTGAGAGCTCTCACCACCGTCAGTGGTGTTCCTGTAGGAATGGGATGATATTTACCCCATCCCTGAGGTTGAGAGCTCTCACCAACATCAGCAGTGTTCCTGTAGGAATGGGATGATATCTGTCCCTTCCCTGAGGCTGAGAGCTCTCACCACCATCAGCAGTGACACTGCATGAATGGGATGATGTCTGTCCCTCCCCAAGGCTGAGAGAGCTCTACCACCATCAGCAGTGTTCCTGTAGGAATGAGATAATATCTGTCCCTTTCCTGAGGCTGAGAGCTCTCACCATCATCTGCGGTGACACTGCATGAATGGAATGATGTCTGTCCCATCCCTGAGGCTGAGAGCTCTCACCAACATCAGCGGTGTTCCTGTAGGAATGGGATGATGTCTGTCCCATCCCTGAGGCTGAGAGCTCTCACGACCATCAGCAGTATTCCTGTAGGAATGGGATGATATCTGTCCCTCCCCGAGGCTGAGAGCTCTCACCACCATCAGCAGTGTTCCTGTAGGAATGGGATGATATCTGTCCCATCCCTGAGGCTGAGAGCTCTCACCACCGTCAGCGGTGACACTGCATGAATGGAATGATGTCTGTCCCTCTTCGAGGCTGAGAGAGCTCTACCACCATCAGCAGTGTTCCTGTGGGAATGGGATGATATCTGTCCCATCCCTGAGGCTGAGAGCTCTCACCACCGTCAGCAGTGTTCCTGCAGGAATGGGATGATATCTGTCCCATCCCTGAGGCTGAGAGCTCTCACCACTGTCAGCGGTGTTCCTGTAGGAATGGGATGATATCTGTCCCATCCCTGAGGCTGAGAGCTCTCACCACCATCAGCAGTGTTCCTGTAGGAATGGGATGATATCTGCCCCATCCCTGAGGCTGAGAGCTCTCACCACTGTCAGCAGTGTCACAGCAGAAGCCTGGCTCAAAAACCAGCCAATAGCAGCTTGGCCTTGCCTATCTACACAGAGGTGGCCAATCAGGGAGAAGCAGGGGGGAAACCAGGAAGCAGCAGCAACAGGAACAGGCATTTAAAAAATCCAGCACAGATCAGGACAGCGGCAGTCCATTTTGGCAGTAAGGGGGCTCAGAGCAGTCCCCCAGCACCACAAAAAGAAAAGAAATCATCGGGGGTGCGGCAGAGAAGTGGAGGTAACCTGGCTCCAACATTCAGCCATAGCAGCTTGGCTACACCTCTCTACACAGAAGCGGACAATCAGGGAAAAGCAGCGGGGAACCAGGAAGCAACATACACCTACATAAGCAGTAAACCATCAAGCGGCCCCCCTTGCTGTGGCCCCCTGCACGAAGGACCAATGCGCTAAGGACATCAGAGTCTGCAAAATGAGGCAGCCAGCAGCAGATCACGCCACACCACAACAGTAAGTAAAACAGGGGAATAGGATCCAGTGCCAGCAGGTAGCCAGGGAAGGAACAGGTAAGAAGTGGGTCTGCAAATTAGAATTGGAAGGAAGGGGAGGAATAGAAGTGGTAGTAGGTGGCATACCCTATCTAGGGTAGGGGTACACAAGGGTTTTTGACTGAGAGAAAGGAAGAAAAAAATCTTAATGGGGAGATGGGAGACGCTAGCTAGAAACCTATCCAGGTCAACTCAGAACGCTAGACATGGGGAGATATAAGTGCAGGGGCCAGAGTAAGGAATAAAGGAAGGAACACTAATCTACAGGGTACTACTAGCTGGATACACTCTAGCAGGAAGAAAGGGACCGAGTATTTGTAGGGTAGCAAGTAGGGTGAATGGAGTAGTAAGTATGCTGGGAGTGATACAGTGCAGTGGCTGTGGGGCAGCAGTTTTCAGGGAGACTTTCTGGAGACTGTGGTGCTGCCCTATCTGCATGCACCTCTCTGGACTGAGGGGGGAGGTTGCTTGTCTTTGGGCCGAGTTGATTAGGATCAGGGGACCTCCTCCCCAACCCAGGGACCACCAAGTCTGCCAGCGCTACCTCAAAGGTTGCCAAGGAGGAGGGTTGGTTGGACTAGGGTGGGCTCAGGAATGGTGAGGGTGGTGGGTCAGAGGCAGACTCCCCAGATGGTACCACTACACAATTCTAATGCCACACTAGCAGGGTAGGATTGCCCCATGGAGGCACCCCCAGGAGTGGCCAGGGAGGATGTGGAGTCCCTCTGTAGTGGAGACCCCAAGGAGGGGGGCAGAGGACCCTGGAGGAGGAAGAAGCAACTCCTGGTAGGGAACTCCAATATGAGGGAGGTAGATTTGGGGACAGGAAGGAGAGAGAGAGAGAGAGAGAGGGCGGTTAGGTGTCATGGCTCGGAGGGATGGGAAGCAGGTCCTGAGGATCACTAGGGCAGCAGGAAGGGAGGGAGAGCTGGATGTCATTGTCCACCTAGGATCTAATGACCTAGTTAGAGATGAGGCTAGGAGAGTGCAAGAGGATTTCAGAAAGCTGGGGAGTGGTCTTAGGCAGGTAGCACACTCAGTGGCCTTTTCTGAAGTGCTGCTGGCCTACGATGGGGGGAGGATTGGGTACTCTGTACCAGGAGCTTCAACCAATGGTTGACGGAGTTGTGCAGAGAGGAGCGTTTTGGCTACACTGGGGACTGGGGTCCCACCTGGAGGGATAAGGGCCTATACATGGGTGATGGCCTGCATCCATTCGATACGGGAACCTCAGTGCTCAGTGGACAGTTTAAATGTTACATTGGTGAGCATTTAAACTAGCCAAGGGGGTGGCAGAAGGAAGCAGGGAGCCATAAACTGTCCCCTGCTCACAAGCTGAAGAAGTCAGTAGAGAGAACCCTAAGTGAGAGAAATCCCTAAAGGTATCAAACAAAAAACAAAAACCAAATGGTACAAATGAAGAAAGATAGGAACGAGCGCAGAGAGGGTGAGGGGAGAAGACATAAGGGAAACGGGGAGGTTGATGAGCAGGGTGGCAGCAGAATCTGGAAGACCATGTGTGTAAATGCTTGAAGTCTGGGAATTAAAATCCTGGACCTAGGGGCTATCATGGCAGAGGCTGACCTGGACATTGTTACCATTACTGAGTCATGGTACACTGAAAACCATGACTGGGATATAGCCATCCCAGGCTATACTCTGTTTAGGAAAGATAGGCTGGGAAAGGAATGGGGAGGTGTGGCCCTTGGACAAGGATCTGGTGGAATCCATCCAAAAGATAGCAAATAAGAGAGAGGTGCTGCTGGCAGGGGACTTCAATCTGCCTGATGTTAGATTGGAGCATCCCAGCCACAGCTTCGGCTAGGAGCAGGAACATCCTGGACTCCCTGCAGGGGCCTTTCCTCAGACAACTAGTAAAAGAGCCCACTCATGAGGGTCAGTACTGAACGTTGTACTCACCAACAGGGGCAGTGTTGTAGATGTCACAATGGGTGGCCACCTAGGGACCAGTGATCACCATACAGTGTGGGTCGATATGTACACGGTGACAGAATTGAGCAACACAAAGGCAAGGGTCCTGGACTTCAGGAGGGACGATTTTAAAAAGATGGAGGAATGTCTCAGGGAAACCCTGGCGGGGAGGGGGGAAAACTTGGATGGAGTGGAGGAAAAGTGGGTGAAACTAAAAGAGGGTATAGTGAAGGCAACAAGCCTTTCTATCAGGCCTGTAAGCAAGAGCAAGAGAAAATGAGACCACTTGGTTCTCAAAGGAGGTGACCGGGAAGGTAAGGACAAAAAAAAAATAGCATTCCAGAGGTGTAAGGGACACAGACAGGGGAGGATAGGGAAGTGTATCAGGAAAAACAGAAGGAGGCAGGAAAAGCAATGAGGAGCACAAAGGCACAAACAGAGGAGAAAATATCCCAGGCAGTAAAGAAAAGGGACGAGACATTTTTCAGATATGTAAGCTAAAAGGGAGAGACTAGTGGAGGGATAGTAAGGCTTAGGAGTGAAGGTAGGGAGTGTGTGGAGACAGACCAGGAAAAAGTGGACATCGTGAACAAATACTTTTGTTCAGTGTTCACAGGGGAAGGTAAGGGACTAAAGTTATGTGCCAAGAGCATCGAAGAAAGGGAGGTAGTTACTAGTCCATTTACAGAGGAAAGACTCCTGAAGGAATTTGCAAAATCTGAACGTGAACAAGGCAATGGAGTCAGATGGGGTGCATCCAAGGATATTGAGGGGGCTCAGAGAGGTGCTGGCTGCACTTCTGATAGCCCTGTTCAGCCTCTTCCTGGAGACAGGAAAGACAGGAGTGGTTCCAGAAGACTGGAGGAGGACAGATGTAGTCCCACTTCACAAAAGTGGAAGCAGGGAGGAGGCTGGAGATTACAGGCCAGTCAGCCTGGATTTGGTATCAGGGAAGTTAATAGAATCACTCCTCAAGGAAAGGATGGTTGGATATCTTGAATGCAGTGGCTTACAAGACCCAAGGCAGCATGGATTCACTGGGGAGAGATCATGTCAAACAAATCTGATAGATTTCTTTGACTGAGTGACCAGGGAAGTAGATCAGGGTGGAGCAGTGGATGTGGCCTCTCAAGGTTTCAGTAAGGCCTTTGACACTATTCCACATAGGAGACCCGTGAAGAAGCTGGGCAGTCTGGGAGTGGGACGAAAGGTGGTGACTAGGTAAGGAATTGTTAATGGAACAGAAGACAAAGGATGGTGGTAAACAGAGTTCACTCCACAGGCGGGAGAGTGATCAATGGGGTGCCACAAGGATCAGTACTGGGACCAGTCCTCTTTAATGTCTTTATTGGTGACATTGCAGAGGGGATGGAAGGGAAGGTATGCCTGTTTGCGGATGACACTAAAATCTGCAATAGGGTAGGCACTCTGGGGTGTGTGTGTGTGTGTGTGTGTGTGTAAAAAATGATTAGAGATCTAAGAAAGCTAGAGGAGTGGTCAAGGGTGTGGCAGCTGAGTTTCAATACGAGGAAGTGCAAAAGCATGCACTTGGGGCACAGAAAACCAGGGTCAGATTACAAAATGGGGGGTGTAGTATTAACAACCACCAAGCAGGACAGAGACCTGGGGATAATCATATCTGGTGACCTAAAGGTGGCCAGACAGTGTGACAAAGCAGTGGTGAAAGCTAGTGGGATGCTAGGGTGCATAGAGAGGGGTATCACTAGCAGGAAGAGATAGGTGGTGTTAGTGCTGTATAGATCACTGGTGAGACCTCACCTAGAGTACTGTATCCAGTTCTGGAGATCACATCTCCAGAAGGATATAGACAGAGCAGAGGCGGTCCAGAGCAGGGCAACTAAAATTGGGCATGGTCTGCATCAAAACCTATAAGGAGAGACTAAAGGACCTCAATATGTACACCCTGGAGGAAAGAAGAGAGAGGAAGAAATGATAGAAACCTTCAAATATCTCACGGATATAAATAAGATTCAAGAGGGAAGCATTTTTCAGAAAAAAGATGTTCAAGAACAAGGGGACAGGCAATAAAACTGTAGTGGGGCAGACTCAGGGAAGATGTGAGGAAGTACTTCTTGATAGAAAGAGTGGTGGTTGCCTGGAATGGCCTCCCAGCTGAGGCAGCGGGGGCCAAAATGGTAATGGGATTCAAGAAGGCATGGAACAGGCATAAAGGAACCTTAGTGGAAAGGGGGGGGTTAAGCTGGAGATCAAGTAGGGTCTGTGGTGTTACAGTAAGTAGGGTCTGTGGTGTTACAGTAAGCAGGGTCTGTGGTGTTACAGTAAGCAGGGTCTGTGGTGTTACAGTAAGTAGGGCCTGTGGTGTTACAGTAAGTAGGGTAAATGGGCATACTAGGTGGGCCAAGCGGTCCTTATCTCCTGTCAGATTCTTTGTTCTATGTTTCAACCTTTCTATGTCCTCTCCCTGAGGCTGAGAGCAATGCTATTGTCAGTGGTAAAAAAAAAAAAAAGTAGCAGAGCTGGGCGGTGTTTGGGGAAGAAAAAGCCCAGCATCGAGGGTGAGTAGAGTGCCTGAGGAAGAGGAGGAGGCTGGGGAGGATGGTGGGAAACAAAAACACTGTGCGTGGAGTGGTGAGAGGGCTGGCTTATATTTGGAGTGGGGGAGGAGCTATTCCCCCACATTAAACCACAGGCTTTAGCCCTCCTATTCAGTGTTTTGTGAATATACTTTAGTGCTTGCGTATACTTTAACTTTTGACCTTTCTCTTTTCCCCACCATCAGTAGCGGAGCTGGGTGCTGTTTAGGGAAGAGAAGGCCCAAAAAGAGATAACCTCCTCCAACTCACAGAGAGTGTGGACAATAGTGTGGAGGAGAGGAAAAAAACCCTGTGGAGGAAACCTCTGAATACCCATGGCTACCTGTCCTCTAGGCATACTAAGAGAAGATAACCTTAATGCCTGATTATTTTTCTAGTTCTGGATATAGAGATGATGTTTCATGTTGAATCTTCCAACTTCATGAAGGAATAGGATGTCTTTTTGATGTTGTAGATACTGCTTCAATTGGAGAACAGCAACCTTGAGGAATGGTTGGTAGGAAAGTTCTCAGGTGCTCGGGAAGATGATTACTGGATGATAGTCAGAAGGCATGGAGAAGATTTGAGTGGGTTGGAAAGTGGGATGTTGAAGGAGCTTGATGATGATGAAGTGTGGAGGATCCTCTCTGATTAACAAAATGATGTGACTGAAGGGAATAACTTCTGATTGGAGATGGCTAAGACGGAGCTTATAAGGTTTCAGCAGCAATCCTCGAGATTATTTTATGAATTGAACTGAATAAGTTGGAGACTCAAGGAGAAGTCACAATGGAGGTTGATATGATAAATGGATGACATCCTAGGTTAGTGTTGTGGTATAAAAACAGCTGATTCTTCAGTTAGATTTGGAAAAGCCAGTGAAAGGCTTAAGTTAGAGGATGAAATTACCTTCTTGTAGCTATAATCCTTAACCCCTCAACAGTTTCATAATATGCCTACGTAACTTTTCACCAATCCTGGTTCTCCCTCCACCTGACCCATGGGCCCTGCCCCTATCTATTAACGAGGTCTCCTCGACTGAATGTATCTCCCTTCTTCTCTCTTAACCCTGCCTCTACTAAACCCCTCACCTTTTTGGATCCTGATATGGGTCCTACTTGTCTGTTCCCTACCTGCATGCAATTTCACTACTTCTACCCTCCATTCAATACTTCCCTGGTCCCCCCTCTAGCCTGCAACACTGGTACTTACCTGTTATTAGTCACTGTAACTATGTGGGTGTTCAATCCAATATTGTTTCTGCACAGTGTGTATATTCAAGTACTTCCTATTACCTGTATTCCCAACTGTATGTACACGGTATTAACTAATGTAACTGATGTTGTTATTTGTTGTAACTGTCGTTCTGTCAATCTTTACTGATGTGGAACCTATTTAATGAGCTTGTCCTTAAAGTTCTTAATCCAAGATCACAATAAAATGAAGAATAAAGACAGGAATGCAATAAACCTTGACTGATAGCTTCATAGGTTTCATAGGTTAGCACCAAGCAGAGGAGACAAGATGTCCATTACGCTTACCCTTAATCATTGAAAATACTCTGTTATTCTGTTGCGAATACAAAAATCAGTCAATTTAGTCTTAAATTCTGTCATATTCTTCCTACCCACTACCACCAATGGGAGTGAATTCTACAGTACCATTACCCTTTGGTTGCACCAAAATGCTTTCTTGCTTGTATGGCATAGATCCCCTTTTAGTTGTAAAACATGGGATCTTGTATTGTAATGCTGATTTTTCAAATCTAAACCTAGACAACCCCAAAGGTCATGATGTTGTATAAGGATGATTGAATGATGGAGAGATGGACAAAGTCATGGACTGCAAAAGTCCTCAAGGCAGCGGCTTTGATGGGAGGTAAATAGAAGAAGAACCACTGATGTTGGGTCTGAACACAGCTATGTAGCAGCACTAAGAACAGGTAATCTAATGTTCTGGACTGTGGAGTGATAATTCATAACAGCAAAAACAATTTAGAGTGATTGACCTTGTATAGGATGAACTCTGATACTTGATGACAAAATATGGTACCCCATGGAATCAGGCAGCATGGAAGCAGGGCTTTGGGCAGGAGTCGCCATGGGAGCAAACTATCAGGAGAGCTGGATATAGAATACCATGCACTTCACATTTATGAAGAAGATGATCAAGAACACTTGCTGGGTTGAAATAGTAGAATATATAACCTCCTGGCTAGAGGAAAATAGTGGCAGCCCAGAGCAAGGAATTGCTCGTATTCTAGATGATAGCATCAAGTTTGTTCCATGTTGATTAGATTTTCATAGTTGCAATTTGAAGAAACAAACTGATGGATAACTTGAGGAGAATGACATGGTAAACAGCTGAAGTCTGATGCTTTCGTGGTTCTAACATTGGAGTACTATGTATGGCAGGCACTTGACAATTGGAGCAGGCATGCAGAAGGCAGCAGAATTGAGCATCCAAAGTTGAGGTACGGTGTGAGCAACTGTGAAAGTATATGTTTATTATGTTTCTGGGAAATGTTGAGCCTGATGGTTTACAAAGAGTGAAGCGGGAATGGAGCAAAGGTGAACCAGGTAGATAGGGATCCCTGATATATAGAGAGATGTCAGTCACTGAGATATGCAGATTTCTACACTGGAGATGGTGCTGGGGGCACAAGTCCGATAAAAACTTGAGACAGAGAGGACTGGTACAGTGAAAAGGACAAGGATGAGCATCTAAAGGCTTCTGTGGGACCCCCAAAGTGTCACAACCTATAGAGTAGACCAGAAGATATCTGATGCCTGACAGAGTGAGATGATAGAGGTTCCTGCAGGCTGGCTCATGGCAGATGAAGTCCAAATGGCATTCCAGGCCACTTCAATCTGATAGGAGAAACCAAGGAGAGATAAAATCAGAAGGAGTATGGCTGGGAAACTTCAGCAGAGAATGGAACTGGCAGGAAGACATCTGAGGACTCCTGATGGACCGACGTTGAGGTGGAGAGTGCATAAAGCTGTCCTAGGGCCATCCCTTAAGGCCAGCATCAAGATGCAGTAGGAATGAAGACATCCAAGAGAAGTATCCTAGAGGTCAAATGAGAAGAAGTCTGGGGAATGCCCTGAAGATCTTCTTCAATTTATGAGTGTATCAAGTGAAAATGGAGATTTCCATCCAGGTGGACGAAGGACACCTACCTGCACTTGGAGACCTGCTGAAGGGTTGAGTCAGATAGATGTGAAGATGTCCAAGGGGATTCCCCTAGAAACCATCCTAGAAAATGAATGAGAAGAAGTCTGGGGAACCTCCTGAAGACCTTCTTCAATTGATGAGCATATGAAGTGAAAGCTGAGACTCCCATCCTGGAGGACTGAGAGCATCTACCCACACTTGTAATCTCCAAAAGTAATGAGTCGGATAGACGGTGCTCGAATGGGTGAGAAGAAGTTCGGGAACCCCCTGAAGACCTTCTTCAATATGGAAAATGTGAAGTGGAATTGGAAACTCCCATCCTGGTACACAGAAGATGCCTACCCATACTTGTAGACCTCATGAAGGAACGAGTCAGATAGATGGTGCTTGAGTGAGAAGAAGTTCGGGGAACTCCCTGTAGACCTTCTTTGATTGGAGAGTGATGAAGTGAAAATGGAGAATTCAGGCAGATGGAGGACACTAACCAGCACTCGTACACCTTCTGAAGGAATAAGTCAGAGAGATGGTGCCTTGAGGGATGTTAGTATGTGCTGCAAAAAGGACTGAAGAAAAAAAGAAAGCTGCTACAGTGTTACTGAGCAAGTCTGGATAGAGTTCAGGCTCTTGATGGCGTGACAAACTGGTACGCTACAGTGTTAACTACTTGGCTGCCAAATGAGGGCCATTGGAATATTGTCCACGAGGTTCAGATGTGTAAGCTTCTATGACTTTGAGGAGATGTAAGAGATATGAGTGAACAACATGTTTATCTTGGTGATATAATGGTGATACTACTTCGGCATCCAAGTGAGGCAATTAGTAGACAGTGTAGATGAGATGCTTAGCGGATTAGGAATATGACAGTATAGCCTAGAGGTTCGAGTAATGAGCTGTGAACGAGCTTGGTATATCCAGCAGACCAGACCTGTGTTTGATTCCCATAACCTCCACTTGCTTACTGTGTGACTCTGAGCAAGTCACTTAACTGCCCAGTGCTTCCAGGTCACCTCTGAAAACAGGCACTTGTGCCTAGTGGGCCTTATTCGGTTACCAAAGACTAAAATAAAAAAAAAATAAAAATATATATGATATGCATGCCACCTGCTGGAGCTGATGATGAATTGTATAAGGTTGCATTCCAAAGAAAAGGTATTGTCAGAAACCCAAATGAAAAACCATGGAAGACTTAATAGCCTCCGGGACAACACAGGAAGAAGTAGTATGATAGTGCAATAGGCATACTTCATCCGAAAGTTCGGATTGAACCTGGAATGTAACATGACTGAGCAGAAACTGAGCCACTAGGAGAGCAACTTCATGAAATAGTCTGAAATGCACACGGGTAGATGGTCGCCCTGAGAAAACGAGCAGAATAGCAATATGGTAGTCGTTGTATACGAGGCGTGCTAAGTGATCCAGTGGTAGTAGATCTTGGCTAGTTCGGATTGTCAGAAATATCCCTGAGGTTACCCCAAAGCTTCCTGTACCCCTCGGGTGGTTATGGTGTTGAGTCTGTGCAGCAGGGATGATGACAGGATATATGATGACAGACCAGTTCATTGGAATAAATACACAGCATATTAAATTCCTGAACTGGAAGCTTTCTGAGTGGGTAGGATTAATAAGTAAGAGATGTCCCAGAGTTTAGATCCTTAATACTAATATAGGAAGCAAAAAGTTTTGAAGAGTGGAGTTAGAAATGACTGAGGAAGGTTAAATGCAGCAGCTTCAACTGATTCCTAGGATTGCTGGTAATCCTGGTACTTGCTGAGCCGTCTTGTGCTCAGGTGAGTAAAACGAACAGACAGTCGCTATAAAAGAGAGACATAATACAGTGATGTCTAAATGCCTTCTCTGAGTGCAGATCCTATTGATTTAAGTATTATGTTCCGGATCAAAACCTCTCCTGGCTGATCCTTTAGCCAACAAACGCAACATGGATAGCTTTTATGAGAAAATTCCCGAGGACAGACTAGGGTGAGCTTATAGAGTCTCAGAGCAGTGCAATAATATGCATGGGCCCTTTGGTCTCATACTAGAGGATAAGTTAATCATGGAATTTTCACTGAGACACTCATAAAAGTGAGAACATCTCTTCTGGTTAGGTCTTTCTAGAATCTGGATAAAGCAGGTTTGTATAACTTTATAAGGAACCAGTGGAAGTGTCGTCGAACATTTATGTCAAACCCCAGGTGTACTCACTTGTTGAGATCTTTTCTTACACTGCCCTGCTCACTTCTGGCAGGAAAGCATAGCCAGGTAGGCCTTTTGATAGGATGTGTGTGAGACACACACATACACATGTACTCCAGAAAGGGAAAGGGCTGGAGTGGCCTAAGAACATGATGGTGAGGACATCAACATAGCCAGAGCGTTCACTTTCAAAGTTTATCAGGGCCTTGGAAGGTCTTTAGTAAGGTATAGAACATTTAGCTGCTGAGGAACTGCCCTCCTGAAAACCCTACAGTTCCACAGGCAGCATTCAGTCCTTTGTGACAAATGATAACAGTAATAGTACGTCTTTTAATTTCGTTTCACTGCTATAAGTCATATTTATACCACAGAGCTACTGTGTTACTTTCTGTCTCTGGCCTGCTGCCTGTACGCTTCCTTCTGGAACACCTACCTAGTTATTTGCTAACCTGTTGGGGCCACCTGATAATGTCCCACAAATTCTTTTTGCAGTACATAAAAGGAATGAAATCGGTAATCATGCTTTATGGTGATTGTCACTGTGCTATGAGAATTGCAGTTCAGAGTATAACATAGTTTAATGTTTGGTTAATTGGCGGTTAGCAAACAATGCGAGTCTGCAGTGTAGCAGCTGAAATGGTAACTGGGTTGACACAGGCTGCATCTTAAACCTGGACGTATGCAGAGGGATGGAGCAGTGGCTCCAAAGGAGCAAAAAAGAAAAGCAGAGATGGAGCGCAAACAAGGACAACCACAGGTGTGTAGGGGGCCGGGGGGCAGAGAAGAACCGCTGAAAGAAAAGCAGGAGCGGGGAAGGATGATGGGATTGGAAGGAGGGGAGAATGCCAGACAGACAATGGGGGACAGTGCAGAACAAACAAGGAAAAAGGAGATCAAGAGGGAGATGAGAGGGCACACAAACAAGAAACTAGGGAGCAGAAGCAGCAAACCGCAGCAAAGGAATAGACACAAACAGACAAAATAAAAGCGGGTGAGACAGCAAGAGGGAGAAGAAAAAACAAGGCAGAGATAGGAATAGCAGCCACAAGAGCTACACAGCCACCAGATACACGAACAAAATCGCTGTGTGTGGAGTGTTGAGAGGGCTGGCTTATATTTGGAGTGGGGGAGAAGCTATTCCCCCACACTGAACCATGGGCTTTAGCCCTCCCAATGTAAGTAAACAAAAGAGAATTGCATTTTTCAATCAATGCATCTTATATTACAGTCAGAGCCAGCCCTCAGTCCCAGCAGCTGCTGGGGCCCCTTACTCATAAGGGTTTCCAGGAAAAAGCTCTGTAGGTCATCAGTCATTCAGATTTCATGTTTGCTACAATGCTTGCATTTCGTTCCCTGTGCACTGTTGAAAGATCATGCAAGGGACATCACTGGGCTGGGCAGAACCTTCCAACTATACATTATAATGCCATGAGGATAATCACTAATATACACCAAAGGGCCCCAATGACAAACCCTACTGGGGGCCACAAAAACACAAAAGACTGCTCTGATTACAGTAGAACTTTTCTTGGCTTCTGTTTGCTCTGTGTTGTGTTTAATAACATCACCACCATTTTCTGCTACAGGCCTTCATGTCAGACCAGTGCCTCCAACTCCATAAATCCTAGTACTGCTGTTGTTATCCTGTATGCATTTCTGGATCCTTCGGTCACCTGGAATGACCTGCTAGGCTTCCGGCAGCAAAAAGAACTGGCTGTGCCATTCTGCCTAGTGTGGGTATTTATAGCGCAGTTGTTTTATGCCCTGAGTTACTCACTTTTACGGCAGCAGGCACTGGCTCAGTGCCAGCATCATTCTCTCATCTCCTAGTAAGCTTTAAACATAAAGGAGACTGACGAAAGTGTTGCCACAGCAACCGTTTGCTACCACCAGGTGAGTTGGCAGCTGTGACATGGGGCCTTAATGAAACGAATTCCCAGACTTGCACTTTCCCTGCTCTTCCTCTTCTGGTACATCATTTTTAATGTTTGTCAACAGTTGCATGTCTGTCAATGAATATTATACTGCTGCAGCACCCCTCGGTGTCTGCAGTGAACTGTAGTTCAACTGGGGTATACTGGTGTGACACCCACTATGTACATAAAATGTTACTGTAACACGTGAGTGTACTAGTGTTAAACTGTGCAGCATACTGAATATTCTGCATTATACTATAGTGCAAAAGCAATGTATTTGTTATGCAACAACCCTCCGAGTGGTATTTGCCTTTAAGAAATTAAGCTCACTGCTAAAGTGCTTTTGTTTCTCTTGTTCCAGTCAAACCAAGCAGGTTAACACCATGGTGAGTTCTACATACCATTTGGGTGGATTATTACAATTAGGTTACATGACTGAAGCATAAATATTTCCCCCTCCAGTGACGTGAGCAGAAGGTTTAGTGTCAACTGAAAATCTGCCCTCAATATCTCACTCATTGTCTGGCATAGTAATAAGGTCAGAAGGGATTCTAGGTCCATCATGTCTCACTCATTGCATTGCACTGTAATTAAGGTCAGAAGGGACTCTTGATCTGCCATGTCTCTGTCATCGCATTGCATGGCAGTTTAAGGTCAGAAGGGACTCTAGGTCCATCATATCACACTCATTGCACTGCATAGTAATGTAAGGTAGGAAGGGACCCTAGGTCCACCATGCCTCTGTCATTGCATCACATCATAATTAAGGTCAGAAGGGACTCTTGGTCCATCATGTCTTAGTCATTGCATTGCATGGTAATTAAGAACGTAAGCAGCTCTAGGTCCATCACATCACTCATTACATTGCAAATCATTTTAGTAGAATTGTGTATGAAAGTTGCTTACAGAAACTTGAGTTCCAATCTACTCTGAGGACATCACTGGCTTTGCAATGTAGTGATTCTTCTTCACTAGTTTGAAATATCAGACAGGGCACAGGAAATGTCTGGGTATCCCTGCAAAGTGGCAGCTCTATCTGAATTGTCTCTTGGAATAAAGTGCCAGAAGGCTATGGGATCAAAGGCTGGAGGAACAGGAGGAAGAACAAGGGTGGGGGTGGGGGAGAAGAGATGGCATCAAACAAACTACTACTGAATTATTCAACGCTGCATTTATATTAGGGGGAAATCGACTGTGAGAGAAGCCTCCAGCTAGCTGGTGACCAGGGAAGCTACTGTGAATGCAAATAGACAAAGAGGGCTAGATTTCATCTGTCTGAGTTTATTAAGGGACTAACCTGTATGATATGTATGTCATTAATATATCTGTATGTACGAGTGTGTGCGTGAGCACACGCGCAATAATGTAAAGTTGAATCTGTGTGGATAGCATGTTTGTATGTGAGAGCAGGTGTGCAGCCAAAAATTTCAGCAGTGTACACATTCTCCAGCTGCACCTCCCCCACACCCACCACCATGGTAACAAACTGTGAATGAGCTTGGCATATTCAGTAGACCTCCACAACTTACACTTGCATACTGTGTAACCCTGAGCAAGACACTTAACCTCCCCAGTGCTCTCGGGTTACCCCTGAAAACAGGCCTTGTGCCTAGTGGGCCTTACCCGATTACCAAAAAATTATGACAAAAATATAATATCACAGTGATAAAATAAATAATGTGCACTGGTATCCTAGCCATGTCACAAATGGCAGAACTTTTAATTCTGTCCCCGTCACAATTCTATGGCTTACAGGTATATCACTGTCATGTTCTCCTCCCTTATCGTAATTTCTAATTAGAATGATAAAGGTTAGAAAAGGCACATGACTTGTGGCAGGTATTAATGGAATTGCACACAAATGTGTACAATGAGTATGCTTGTCTAAACTCTTGAAAGAGACTAATGTGTCTAAGCCTGAGTTCCAAATGTGGTTGCCAAGGGTGCTGCAGTGTCTCTTTGGTGATGGTGCTGCAGTGTTTGGTGAGAGCGTCACAGTGTCTTTTGGGGTTTCTCTTTGGTGAGAGTGTCACAGTGTCTTTTGGGGGTTTCTCTTTGGTGAGGGTGATGAAGTGACTCTTTGATGAGGATAGTACAGTGTCTCTTTGGTGAAGGTGATGGGGTTCCTCCTTGGTGAGAGTGCTGCAGTGCCTGTTCACCAGAAGTAGTGCAGTGCCTCTGTATTGAGGGTGCTGCAAGGTCTGGTTGGTGAGAGTGTCACAGTGTATTTTTTGTGAGGGTGCTGCAGTGTCTTTGGTGAGGGTGGTGTAGTGTTTCTTTTGTGATGATGCTATGGTGTCTCTTTTGGGAAGGTGCTGTGGTTGGGGAGGGTGTTGGCAAGCCTCTGTGGTGAGGATGGTGTAGTACCTCTTTGGTGATGGTGCAAAGTTTTTTTGGTGACAGTGGTGCAGTATTTTTTTGGGGAGGGTGCTGGGGTGTCTCTTTGGTAAGGGTGGTGGGGTGTCTCTCTGGTAAGGATACTGCAGTGTCTATTTGGTAAGGGTACTGGAGTGTCTCTTTGGTAAGGATGCTAGGGTGTCTCTGGTAAGGATGCTAGGGTGTCTCTTTTGGAAGGGTGCTGGAGTGTCTCTTTGGCAAGGGTGCTGAGGTGTTACTTTGATAATGGTGCTGCAGTGCCTCTTTAGCGAGTGTGACATGGTATTTTGTTGGCAAGTGTGTCACGGTGTTTCTCTGGTGAGGCTACTGTAGTGTCTCCTTGCTGAGGCTGCTGCAGTGTCTCCTTGGTGAGGCTTCTGCAGTGTGTCTTTAGTGAGGCTGCTGCAGTGTCCCTTTGGTGAGGCTGCTGTAGTTTTTCTTTGGTGAGACTTCTGCAGTGTCTCTTTGGTGAAGCTGCTTCAATGCTTCTTTGGTGAGGCTTCTGTAGTGTCTTTTTGGTGAGGCTGCTGCAGTGCTTCTTTGGTGAGGCTGCTTCAGTGCTTCTTTGGTGAGGCTTCTGCAGTGTCTTTTTGGTGAAGCTGCTGCAGTGTTTCTTTGGTGAAGCTTCTGCAGTGTCTCTTTGGTGAGGTTGCTGCAGTGTCTCTTTGGTGAGGCTGCTGCAGTGTCTCTTTGGTGAGGCTGCTGTACTGCATCTTTGGTGAGGCTGCTACAGTGTTTCTTTGAAGTGTCTGCAGTGTCTCTTTGGTGAGGCTTCTGCAGTGTCTCCTTGGTGAGGCTTCTGCAGTGTCTCTTTGGTGAGGCTTCTGCAGTGACTCTTTGGTGAGGCTTGCAGTGTCTCTTTGGTGAGGCTGCTGTAGTTTTTCTTTGGTGAGACTTCTGCAGTGTCTCTTTGGTGGGGCTTCTGCAGTGTCTCTTTGCTGAGGCTTCTGCAGTGTCTCTTTGGTGAGGCTGCTGTAGTGTTTCTTTGGTGAAGTTGATGTAGTGTTTCTTTGGTGAGGTTGCTGTAGTGTTTCTTTGTGAGGCTACTGTAATAGGAATCAAATGTGGGAAAAATAGTCTTTTGTGAAAAAAGGATTAGTGAGGTTCTCATTTTTTAATTTTCTTTATTCCCTGTATGTCTCAATGCAGTCTGATCCTCCTTCCTTTGGGACAGTGCCTTTTCCCATTTGGATGAGTGAAAGCGGTTCCATAGCCCCTACTGACAAACAGCCTGCCACTGTATTATACTCCCCAGATTGCCCCCTGAGAACAAAGCAATGTCATTCTGCTCCTAAACACCCACAGTCCAGTTACTGCTGCTGATGTGGGAGGTGGAGGTACCTGGGGTCATCCCCAGGAAAGACATCAGACAGCCATCAATTGATTTTGGTAAGCTGCATCTGATGTCTCCCCTTTTAACATTTCTGATCCCTCCCCATGAAGATGCAGAGGGATCAGTGGTGCTAGCATGCCTGGTGCACTGGCATCTGTGTCCTAACTTACCATATGCACCCTTAGCTGCTCCGCCAGTTAGTGTTCCTTCAGTCAGTGGTATGGCAGGGGGAGATGCAACCCACCCACCCTGGAGGAAGAGAGCATTCTCTGGGACATGGTATCCTCCTGCTGCCAGATCACCCCGACCTCCTGGGTTTGGTGTTGGGACCAAGGTCACAGGATATAGGCTCCTCCTCCTGCTGCCAGATCACCCTGACCTCCTGGGTTTGGTGTTGGGACCAAGGTCACAGGATATAGGCTCCTCCTGCTGTCAGTTCACCCTGACCTCCTGGGTTTGGTGTTGGGACCAAGGTCACAGGATATAGGCTCCTCCTCCTGCTGTCAGCTCACCCTGACCTTCTGTGCTCTGAGTGGAACCCAGGTCATCAGATATAAGCTCCTTTTGCTACCAGCTCAACCTGACCTCTTGAATTTGGTGTTGGGATCATGGTCGCCAGGCATGGCATTCTTCTGCAACCAGTTCACCCTGACCTCCTGGGCTCAGAGTGGCACCCAGACTACCGGATCTGGGATTCTCCTGCTGACAACTTGCCCTTACCTCCTAGGCTCAGAGCAGGGACCCAGCTCGCTGGATGTGGAAAGTAGAAAAACATTTGGGGCAGGGTTTAGAGCAGCTAGGCTACTTCTACATGGGCACAGCCCACTGATGGTCACATGTTTGTGTTTTCATAGAAATGTACACCACGGACTGAAGGCGCCCCTCCTTGTGTTCTGTGACAAAAATCATGGGATTTGTTTATGGAGCAGTTTTCAGTCACATGGACTTAGTGTTTATAAGATTCCTGGGAACATATTCATGAAAACAATGACACCGTTCCCAGAGTCACCCTAAATAGAATGACTAGCTCACATGGTACAGTATCTAAGGAATGTAATACATTGCTTTGTTGTAGTTACTTCCTCATAACTGTCACAAAGGCTGTCACTTAACACACAAATTCCATTCCAGAGAAGAGTTAGCAACCCTGTGATGTGAGTGTGAGTATGAGTAATCTGAACTTTCCCCATCACAAGCAGTAACTAAAGATATTTCTAACAGTAGAGTCTGGAGACTTCTAATCCAGGACTAAGGTCATCCCACACTATACTGAGGGAAAAACATAATCAGAACCAGTCACTGAAAAGGTCGAAGTTCAGCTGGTCTTACATTTATTGCGGAAATATGAGGTGTATTGGCAGCAGAACTGGTAGGGGTGAAATCAAAATCCCCCCAGGTGGCACTCACGGTACCTGTTCTGTGGTAAACACAGACTTTGCCTCCCTTTACCTGGCAAAAGGGAAACCAGACCTCCCACCCAAGCTGCAGTTATTGTACCTGTTCTTTGGTAGACGCACACTTTGCCTCCACTTACCTGGTAAAGGAGAAACCAGAATCCCCTGCAGTTTCCACTCACGGCACCTATTCTGTGGCAAACACAGCCTATGCCTCCCTTCACCTGGTTGTTCCCTCTCCTTTCCAGATGGAAACCAGAAACTTCTTTGCTGAGTGACCATTGGCTTGCAGGATGCCTCCTGCTCTGAATGCACAGCTGGAATGCTACACGTTTGAGATCCTGCTGGGTTTCACTCATGGGGATGGGTCTGAGTGACTTTCTAGTAGCAGGCTGTCTCCATGAATGAGCAATCAGAATCCACGGAATCATAGGGTTACTGACTGGACCTCCTAAGCCCCTTCCCACCCTACTTGTGGGGAGTGTTTTGCAAGCATGCTAGATACTGAAACATTATGAAAATTAAAATGGGAGAATGCTGGGATTGTTTTTATTTGAATTACTGTGTCCTGGAAATGCAGTGTTCCATATTCTGTCTGCTGATAGCACCTTCCCTCCCGACAGCACATATGCAGCCAGTGAGATACAGTGTAATGCTCAAGGATGGGACGTCCTCAAACCTCATTCACACAAGATCCCCACATACAGACACACCCTCCTTGTGCAGGTCAGGCAAACAAATCGGAAGAAAATCCCAACAGAAGACAGCTGCCAGCATTTTAGTTAGCTAGATAAATAGCTAAATAGACAAACCATTGGACAGATGAATGGAGATGGACAGACACAGCGAGTCAAATGGATGTAAAATTTTATTTTCATTCAAGTTTTCACTTATTAGGACATGAGAATCCTGGGCCAGATATTCAAAAGGGTTGCGCCATGCGCAACAGGGTTGCGCATGCTCAAGTCCTACATTGCGCCATTCTGCGATATTCAGCAGGAGGCAGTTGCGCAACTTAAAACAGGCTGAGCAACAGCGCAATGCAAATGAATGCATGCTCAACAGGAGGGGGAGGAACCATGCATAAACTGCACAGCCCGATATTCAGTCGGGTTTTGCAGAGTTGTGCAGGCGCAACCCCCAACCTGCGCCTGCACAACTTTGAGCCCAAAAAAAAAGGCTTAAGTTGAGGGCCACCCACAGGTGAGCTGCTACATTGCAGGGCGCGACACAGCAGCTGCCACCTGTGGCTGGCCCCCAACCCAGTCCCTGTTGCCCCCCAGCCCAATCGCGGGCATCAGTAGCTCCCCTCCTCCCATTCACATCCCTGGTGGTCCTGTGACCAAATGCCCGATCACGGGCAGAAAGTATAGAACCCCCACATCCCATGTGCCCGATCGGGGCAGAAAGAATACAGGAACCCCCACATCCCATGTGCCCGATCGCGGGCAGAAAGAATACAGAACCCCCCATCTCATGCCCGGATCACAGGCAGAAAGAAAGAATAGAACCCTCTCATTATTCTATGTTGACCGGCAGACAGAACAGAATTATCCATAGTTTCCGGATCGCGAGGGTGAAGAATTATCTCAATTTTAGGCAGAAGAATAGAACTCTTCATCTCGCTATCGCTGGCAAAGAACAGAACCTCCTCATGTCAGTCGATCGGCAGTGTGGTTGTTTCTGTCTTTCGGTGTTCTCATCACTCACGGTTATCCGCCTCCGGGCAGCGTGGCGGTGCACCCGCCGCCGCTCGCCATCGCCGAGTTGACTGCCGGGTGCGCCGGTGAGCCAGAGCCACGGGCGCAGCCACATGATGACAGTCCAGATTCAGAATGACATTCATTCACAAACCTGACTGTGACTGGTCATGGGCTGCACGCCCATTGCCCCAGCCTGCACCACTGCGGCAGCCCTACCGCCAGTCAGTCGGCGGGCGGCGGGCAGCAGGCGGTGGATGCTGCCGCCCACCGCCGCGGGGAGGGAGCGGGTGGTGGGGCTTCATGGGTGGTGGGGTGGAGGCCACACTCAGACACCAGGAGAGATGTTTTGGGGGGGGCACGATTTACCGCCCACGACCGCGGCCACAAGGTGGGGTTCTGTATTCTTTCTGCCCGGCGATCGTTAAGGGATGTGGGGGTTCTGTATCTTCTGCCCGCGATCGGGCACATGGATGCTGGGGGTTCTGTATTCTTTCTGCCCGCATCGGGCAACATGGGATGTGGGGGTTCTGTATACTTCTGCCCGCTGACAAGCATTTCGTCCACTGACCACCAGGAGATGTACGGGAGGAGGTGGGGAGCTACATTGTTGCCCGAGATCGGGTTGCAGGGTGCGCCGGTCCCCGGCGGTGCTGCTGGCAGGGCGCCAGGAGCAAGTCCTCGGGATCGGGCGCATCTGCATAATGAGCATGCAATAAGGGCTAAATGACATGCAAATCACCCCTGCCTTGTATGTATTATGGCCCCATTTGCATGTCACCTTTTGAATATCATGATTTTCCACATGGCACAGACGGTACTTTCGCGCCACCGCGTTGACTGCTCCACTCTGTCAACTTGCGCTTGCGCAAGTTCCACTGCACCATGCACAGTGGCTATGGCTGGTGAGCGATATTCAAAGGAGTTGCTCAATAGCGCAACTCCTTTGAATATCGCACGGGAAACACCCTTGCGCATCTATTTTGCACAGCGCAAGGACTTGCACCTTTGAATGGCGCAGTTTGAATATCCAGCCCCCTGGTTCAAGAGTACCCCTGCTCTAAAATGAGTTCTATAGCAATATAGACATAGAGACAGACACACAGATATTGTAATATGGACAGACATACAGATATTGTAGTACAGACAGACACACATATATTGTAACACCCTGGAAAATGGCACAGTGAGCAAGTCTCATTCACAGCAAGGTTCTATGGCAAAGCAGTTCCTTAAATGGTTACACTGTCAATACAACATAACAGTTCCCCACCCTCCAGCAACATTTGGTAATCCTGACTTTCAGTGCTGAGACAAGTGATCTCCCTCCACTCCCTGCAGCCTGCCTGTCAGCCTACTGCATGTGACCCACAGCTGCCACCATCTGGACAGTGACTGTTATAACAATTTTGGGACATCAGGTTTTCCTATAGAGGAGTAAAAAATAAACCTAGGAACCACTGTGCCACTTTCCAGACCCAGACAGAAGTCACTAGAGTAGAACATCCAAGCTCTCTGTGTAATTTCCATCAGTACCCAGCACAAACCAGGTGTTTGAGCACCTTGGGACTTACCAGATCATATTCTAGGTTCAACCAAGATGGCCCCGTCCAATCAGTAGTTACAGTGGAAATGTTTATTTATTTTTTATTTATTTGGTCATATCAGAATTACAATCCTTTGAGTCATAGACTCGTTTCTAAAGGCTCCTCGTCAGGTAATACATAGACAACATGTTCACCAAGAGCGCCATCTAGTGGTCGGTACATGATCAAATTGCCTTGGGTGTCCCACAAACTCAAAATAATATAGAGGCCTGGTACAGATGCCTTGGAGCACTTGTAGGCTCAAACCATGTTGGCATCACCCATTTTGTCCGAGAATTGATGCCGGAGCAACAAGTCACTGAGGGCACTACTGAAAAAATAACCCACGGCCAACCCTGATCTCTGATCAAGAAAAAATACCTCAAGCGTGAGGAGATAATTGGAAACATTCTTCTGAGTAAAGTGGAGAGATCCACTGATGAGTTTTTACGTGGCATAGCCCATAATATGGCTCTTTGAAATATAAAGTGAACTAGTGCCTATCTTTTAATGTTATAAAATAAAGTTTGATTATAAAGTACCTTGAAACGATCACTAGATGGCGCTCCAGTCTCTTATTGGTGCTGCCAAATCACATCAAGGATTCTGCCTGCTACTTGCTACTTGCTGTTTGTGCGCTGTTTCATGAATGCACAGTTGCTACCTGCGTGTTAAGTTTGCTACTTGAGAATTGTTTCGGTGTTTTGATTGGCTGTAAATAGGAATTTGGTGAATTGACAGATTTGATTAGACAGAGTCAGTGATTGATGTGTCGGTGAGTCGAGAGTGGAACAGTAGTACTGATCCCACAACATACAGTTACAGGTTCCATGTACAAAGCACTCAGTTACAGGATAAGACCAGCTACAGGTTCCATGAACAGGCACATAGTTACAAGGTACAGTGCATACATTGTTGCATGGTTACATTGCAGCAAGTTTGCAGAGGCAAGCACTTAATTACATCTGGCAAGGTTACAGAGGAGAATTGATTAGGCAATAGTTATACTATCAGTGACACATTGGTATGTGCAATACAGAATGTTTGTATGACAGGTTGTAGTGACAGTGTGACATTAATGAGCAGTTATCGAAACCTATACACTCAGTAGCTAAGACAGTGTGACGTCAATGAGCCGTTATCGTAAACCTATACACTCAGTAGCTAAGCCAATAGTAAACCAGAGGGAGATTAGATGAAGTGGTGAGGGGGTCTAGCAGTCCTTGAGACATTGTCAGCAGGTGTTCGAGACCAAGGCCTGGGTGGTAGCTGGGAGGACAGGAATTTGCGGTACTGTGGACATTGTCAAAAGTCCTGTGGGCTGGCACATAAGGCTGTCCATTGTAGAGCAGGATAGGTGGGAGAACTCTCACATCTAGATTTCCAGGTGGCGCTGTCATTTCTAGATGGTGGAACTCTCCTATAGTAGTCAATTAAGAAAGATGACAGGGGTGCAGGAATGCTCATAGTGTTTTGTAAGATGTGGTGGAACTGAATTCCAGTGGGCTGTTGCCCAACTTAACCCGTGTCATATTCTGTAAACCAATAATCTATGAGGTAGACTTGCCTCCATGTGAAAAAGTAGTTATAATTTGAAACAAGATAACCTAAGAACTGAAGGGACTGGCAGTATAGCCTTGAGGTTAGAGTAATGAGCTGTAAATGAGCTTGGTACATGCAACAGACTTAGGTTTGAGTCCCACAACCTCCACTTGCATACTATGTGACACTGAGCAATACTTACCTCCCAGTGCCCCGGGTCACCCCTGAAAACAGGCTTTATGCCAGGGGGACTTACTCAGTTACCAAAGAATAAAAAAAAAAGAAAAAAAAAAAGAACTGAGTGCCTGATCTGGGGCTGTGTTCCTTTGTTCTCAGAAGGTGGTGGGTACTGTGGGATCACTGCCAAGCCTTAGTGTCTCATTTTGGCCTCTATTCATGAATGAGGCATGCAAACCATGCAGAATTCATCAACGTTCCTCTGCATGGATGGTGTGGTGTATAGGAGCATGCTAGAGTGTGCAGAGCAGGACAGAGGAGGGTGCACCATAGGCACGAATGCCCCTTGACCCCACCATATAAGGTGAACTGTGTTGTTGAAAGCACATGGCTTGCAGAAGTGCACACACAGAAATGCATGCAGAGTAGGAGGGACGCGCACAGATGGACGTGCCACGCTGAGTGTCAGCCAGCGGAGCCAGCCCAGTAATAGTACCAGAGCCCGCAGGCAGGATGGTGTCAGTGGACTGTCAACCAGTGCTGGGGAAACAGAGCCCACATGTGGCTGTAGCCAAGTGAAGGGAGGCATGTGCGCACTGACACAGTCCCAGTCATCCAACTTCAGCCCCCAGCAGGGGGCCATGCTGGCGACTGAGATCTGAACCAACTACAGTTCAAGCAAAGCATCAGCAGAGGATAAACTCAGGATCTGGGTGGACAAACAAGCCTCAGTCAATGCCTGGGGCACTGAGCCACATACCCTGTCCTCCATCAAACACAAAGGCATGACCTACATGCCCCTGCCAAACACAAGGAGAGCACGTCATGTCAGCACAGCAGGCAGACTACTGGTGGCCCCCCCAGCAGACTGCTCACCGATTGAGGCTACTGGGGATGAGAACCTGGCCAAGGAGGTGTGAGAGGATGAGGGTGATGGAATGGACACTGTACCATGTGCCAGCCCCCTCAGTGCACAGTGGACAAGCACCACAGATGCTGATCATCCAGACGTGGAGTGCTGCCGTGATGTGCCCACCTCACCGTTACTCTCCCCGAACAGCAGCCAGTAGGTGGGTATACCAGGGAATGTCCATCAATGCAGACTGTGTCCCCTGAATGATGCAACCAATGAACTTCCATGCAGGATGGACAACCATACCCCCCACCACAGGCCTGCTAGACTGATCAGCAGCACAGGCACAGGGGCATGGTGTGCCAGCAGAGAGGCCTGTGGGAACACGCCTGACAGAACAGGTAATGGCACATGGCAGCATGGTGTCACCACACCCAGATGCTGACTATGCAGAACAGCAGGATGAGCCAATGGAGACATGCACAGCACAAGGTGCATCACAACAGAACACACAGGGCACAGACACGGGCTGGTGTAGCCCATTGGCAACATGTCTTACACCCCCTGGCACCAAGGGCACAGGCACAGATGCCAACCATGACACCCACTGTCCCCCATCATGGGCCAGGAAAGGTGTACACAGGTAACCAGATTGCTCAGGTGCAACTGCCCCAAGCTTAGTAACCTAGAGATCCAGTGCCTATGTGCCAGACGGGAGAACACAGAGCAGGCGGCCCTGATCATGGCCAAGATGCGTGGTGTTCCTGATGTGCTGGATCAGATCAGAAACATACTCAGAATGTAGTCCATGCACTGTACATACATGCTTCCACCACTCAATGCACAGGAGAGCACCAGGCACACATGGCTAACACCTTGGCATGTGACACCAGCACCCAGGCACACAGTGTCCACGCCCAGGCAGATGCCCACACACACAGACCTTTCCACAAGTGAAATTCCTGAGCTGGTGAGCCAGCTCACGGTGCATAACACTGCAGGGCGCAGTCTGCACAAGGAGCCGACCATGTCAGGTGTGCTGCTACTGGTGCTAAGTACGTTTGGCACATGCTCCTTAACCCATATTGAGAGGGAAAATTAGTCTCCCCTTGCAGTGTTCTTCCCCCACTGGTGAGAGTACCACTCAGTACCCTGGTCACATCACTGTGTCAGTCCCCCATGTTTGTCTACTACCCGTTCAATGTCCACCCAGCCCAGAGGCACATCTACCCTGTAGTCCACCCTAATCACTGAATGTACTCCACACTAGTTGATGTAGTGCCTCCCTCCTGGACAGTCAACTGTCGTGCTGCCAAGCCATGTCTGCAGCACCTCTCCACATCATTGTCTAGGTCCTCCACATCAGGCATGTCCTCTGGCATGGGTATGTGGCATTGTCCTGCCAAGGTGTGCAGCACCAAGCACACAGTGAACACCCAGCACACCGTTCCTGGTGCCAACATCATGGTGCCACCAGTCCTGTCCATGCAGCAAAATCACATCTTCAATTTTCTGAATGTATGCTGCACCACTGAACAGGTCCAATGGTGCACCTCATTGTACCTCTCCTCAGCCTCTGTAGTTGGGGAAAGGAAGGGTGTCAGAAGGTATGGCCCTAGGGGTATTCATTGTCACCTGTGGAGTGGGAGTGAACAAAGCTAGATATGGTACATCGTGACAGGACAGACAAAAATCAACACAACAAAACAAAAAAGTCACTCCACAGCTTGACTGTGACATGTTAAGTTGCTGCATGTGCGGTTGGCACGGGCAAGGTGGTTGCCGCTTATAACAGGGCGGTCTCCGGGGTGCTCAATGCCATTGCACCAGTCCATGTGTGAGCCAGATCCTCTCACTTGAGAGCTCCCTGGTCTGATGGAGATTTCAAAGTGATATAGATCAAGGGTCAGAAGTTGGAGCGGTGCTGGCGGAGGACCCGATCGGATGGGGACAAACTAGCCCTGCGTGATCATTACTCTAAGTACCAAGGGGCAATCTCCCATAAGAAGGCAGAGTTCCTTTCCAGGGAGATTGCTGCAGGAAAGAACTGACCTGCTCAGCTTTTTCAGACTGTGGACGGACTTTTACACCCAGTCTGTCTACAACTGAGAAAAGCCTTTTCAATCACATTATGTGAGTGAGTTCACTCAGTTCTTCTCTGATAGGGTGTCCTCTATCCATTAGGGTATCCTGTCAGTGAACCCTACTGTGGTTCACAGTGGTCAGCCGGGGGGCAATAGAGGCACTTCATCTGTCTGGGTGGAGTTTAAACTGGTGGAGGTGGGCGAGGTCATTGAGGTTATCTCCGGGCTGAAGCACACATATTGCAAACTGGACCTGGTGCCAACACGTTTCTTGATTAGATGTGCTGATTCCGTTGACCTGGTGTTCACTGGAATAGTCAGGTATTCATTGACAGAGGGGGTATTTTCAGATGCCATGAAAGAGGATCTGGTGAGGCCCCTTCTGAAGAAGCCCTCTCTCAACCCTGACATTCTGGCGAATTACTGTCCTATTTCCAACCTCCCCTTTTTGGGCAAGGTTGTTGAGAAAATTGTTGCGCAGCAGCTTGAGGAGCACCTCATGACCTTTGACATCTATAAGCCACTCCAGTCAGGTTTCAGGGCAGAGCATAGCACTAACATGGCATTAGTTAGTGTGCATAATGATCTCCTCAGGGCGAGAGACAGAGGAGAACGGTCAATTCTTGTTCTCCTAGATCTCTCCTCTGCCTTTGACACTGTAGATCACATGGTGCTGCTCAATCACCTCAGAGAGTATTGTGGACTCGCTGGCACTGTTATCCACTAGTTTGAGTCCTTTCTCTCAGACAGGAAGCAACAGGTGGTAATGGGGAATTTCTCCTCCACCCTGAAGCTCCTGCTTTGTGGAGTGCCTCCGTGGTCGATCTTGTTGCCTGTTATTTGCAGTGTACTTGCTGCCCCTGGGGAAGCTCATTAGGTGTTACAGTGGGGGTTTTCACTGCTATGCAGATGATACCCAACTGTATATGTCCTTTGCCTCTGGAACAGCAGACACCGTGGAAGTGCTTAACAACTGCTTGGCAGAGATCAATGACTGGATGTCCTCTAGCTGGTAGTGACTGAACCTGGACAAGCTGGAGGTACTAGTGATTGAGCCAGGTCGTAGGAGTGTCACCGACGCTGGGAAGCTGGGTCTTCATCTGGGTCTGACACCGTTGTTGGCCTCCACCAGGATGTGAGATCTTGGCGCGATCCTTGATGACAAACTGACACTTGAAGCTCAGGTGTCAGCTGTCATCCAAAGTGGTTTCCACCAATTGAGGAATATCACCAGGCTCAAACCCCTGGTTCCACCTGGTGACCTGCCCACTCTGGTGCATGCCTTTGTGACCTCCAGGCCTGACTATTGTAATGCTCTATACTTCAGGGGCTCTGGAGGTACCCTCCACCGACTGCAACTGGTCCAAAATGCTGCCGCCAGGTTCCTGACTGGCCTTTTGAGGTCTAGTCATGTGACCCCGGTGCTCCATTTTTTGCAATGGTTTACCCCGTCAGGTGGAGGGTCATCCTCAAGGTGAATCTTCTTACCTATAAGCCCTACACAGGCTAGTCCCTGGCTACCTGGCTGAGCTCCTAACACCCTGCATCTCGGCCCGCTCCCTCCGCTCCTCACCAGGGGCCTCCTTGAGGTTCCCAGGACCAGGCTGAGAACTTCCGGTTACAGGGCTTTCAGTGTCACTGCTCCGGTTCTGTGGAACACTCTACCTCCATTTCTTAGGGAGGCCCCGTCGGTCGAGGCTTTTAAAAGGGGTCTCAAGGCCCATCTTTTTGCTCTGGCCTTTCTGAGTTAAGTAGTCTGACCAGTGTAGTTTTATTATGCCATTGGTTTGATTTTATGGTATTTGTGTATTTATTATGTACCTAGTATTTATTACCATATTGAAGCCGTGGCTATGTACCTGCCTGTGGAAACTGTACTCTACCTTGCCAATGTTTCTTCTATGCACTCGTGTAAATTGTCATTACTGTGTATGTTTGTATGTTCTCCCATTCTTTTTGTATATCATGTATTTGACCTTACTGTGTATGTTTGTATGGTCTCCTAGCTATTCCCGCCACCCCCAGGGCGCATCTGGAATCGAGCAGTAGTCTGCTCAGCACACCTCCCTGGTAAAACACTTAAATAAATAAATAAATAAATAAACAAATAAATAAACACATAATGTGTTTTAATGTGAAGCTCCCAGAGTCTCCGGGATTGGGTGCTGTACAAATAAAATATGCCTTGCCTTTTGACTTGCCGTTAAGCTCAACAACAACAAAGGGCACTGGCACCAGTCACAGGTAGTTTAAAAGTAATCAGTTTATTGTGCAAACGTGTGAAGAAGCTCTTGGTGAAAATGGTCAGGGGACTTTGTGTGTCGGACTCTTGTTCATGCTACTCAACTTACAACTGTGAGTGTATACACTGCTTTTGTACTATATGTACTGTACATGTTTGCACAACAAATGAATTATTTTTTTTATGATGATTTATACTTCTGTGCCACAGCCCTATCTCTGGAGGGAGCCCCCAGGCCCATCCCTCAGCATCTACCATTCTGAGCTGGCCATACTCCCACAGCTTAACCCCCCTGGTGGGGCCGGTGGGGTTCTCCAACCCCCACTGGAGACCAGATCCAGTGTAGCCAGCCCGTAGCTAGCTGGGAGTGGGGCCTGCGAGGCGCCCTCTGTCATCCACCGTGGCACTCTGTTTTTCCTCCATTTTCTCCCTGAGGCGTGCAATGCCACATGCAGAGAGTGTGTGCACGCATCCACATGATCTCCCTCCAAGTATCTGCCCCATCTCCTCCCCTTTCTTACAGTGTTGGCGCGCTGCCTCCAAGACACCGCTAGGAGCCAGCCGAATGCCAACTGCTGGTGACCTCCTTCCCTGGAGGAGTACAGCAGTCCACTGAATGCTCAATCCTCCTCTTCCCCTGCCGACCCCTGGTGGCTGCGTTTGTTCCTGAACATGGGTCACCAGTGTAGCGCAAGGTAAGGCGTCCAGTGCCTCAGCCCTCAGCACGACCGGGATGGCACCCAAATGAATTATTTTGAAAGTGTCCGTCATTGGTGCTGGTTTCCTTTTGTTGTTGTGACAGACAAAATCACCCTCACATGTGCACTGACTGATCAGCCACCTCTCACAGCCACCATGTGTCTCAAGCAGTATCCCCATACACGTGACTGGTTGAATATGTTGGCATCATGGTAGGACACCAGGGTACTTTGCCAGCGCATTGGTCATGGTACCATTGGCATCACACGTCACCTGTACATTAATGCTGTGCAATCCCTTCCTGTTATGGTATGCCTTCTCATTCCATGGCTGGAATAGTATGGCCATGTGTGTGCAGTCAGTGGCTACAAGCACATTTGAGAGGCAACGCACTGCATGGAACCCTCACCTTGGTGGTCCTCCTGGCCTGCTCTCTGGTCAGAAATGATATATAGGTGGAGGCATAGCAGATAAGGGCATCAGCCACCTGGTGCAGTGCATGGGACACTGTTGACTGCCTCACACCTAACACATCTCTAGCCACCTTCTGGAAGGAGCTCATGGCATACTGTTCTAGGGCACGCAGTACTCAGTGCTCTATGGTCATTGTACACGGCTGTTCTGTGGCTGGAGCAATGTCTGGCCCTGTCAGATGGCAGATATCATAAATGGTGTCTTTGTCCAGGTGGAAACATATGATGCAGTGTGTACGGGCAATGGTGGACACCTGCAGCCATGGACAGTGCAACCGTGGCCTGTGCCACCCTCTGTGCTATTGTTCCTGCTGCAGTTCATCCTCCAACACTAGTATGTATACAAGAATGGAGGGGGATGTCATGCATGTTTCAGAGGTGTCACTCTGGTAGTATGGGTCAGGATCCTACAGTCCAAGGCATGGACGGTACACCTACTTATGTACCCATGCTGTGATGACATGGCCAATGGGCACCTCATGGCTGTGCCCATGTCTGGGTGTGCATCCCACAAAGAGGGACATAGCTCGCACATCCCTAGGGTGTTGGCATCTGTGTGGGCCTGTGCAGTCAGTGTGGACTGGTCATGGAGGGTTAAAGCGGGAGTGATGTACCAGTAGGCGGTATGGTGGCCAGCTATTCTGTGTGATGGCATTCAACATGGTCCCAGGTACCTGGGCTGCCCCATAGCCTAATTCAGGCTAACTTGATAACCTACCAGGACAACATGGGTCAGCTGTGGAGTATCACATGACCCCCGCAGGTGAGCATTGTGGTGGGGGCTGGGGGATACCTGTATGTGCAATACTGTGATGCCGATATGTATTTCCCTTTCACATCATACAGGGACGTTCTGACAAGCTGATGAGGATGAGGATGGTGCTGCAGTTGAAGAGGCAGCATGGGTCTGCTGTTGTTGTCATGGCACACAGATGGGCCATTCACTGATGTGTCTACCCGATGGGCTGCGGAGAGTGGGATGTGTCTACTGCGATGAGTACTTCATACAGTGGAGGTTCCTTTTGCCATCTCTGGTAAGTGTGTGCATGCATGATGGTACAGCCATGAATAGGGTTGCCATATGGGGGGGAGGAGTGGTGTCATTCAGATATGGGACACCATGAGTGGAACCTGTTACTGTTTTGTGGTGGTGTGTGTTGGGTGCATATTTGGACCTTAACAGAGCACCAGGTCTGTGAGCGTGGCAGTCCTCACTCCATAGTTGCCACTGACCATCCAGCTGGTACAGGTCTGTGCTGCCTTGTGGTTATGACATGCAAGGGCATGGTACTGATGCTTTAACCCCTTTCTGTGTCATTCTAGGCATTCCAAGGTCCCCTTTGCAGGCTTTTCCTGAGGGTTGTGGATCCATTTGGCCCAGACCACATCACCCCACCATCCTCAAACTCATCTGGAGAAGCAGTAGGGAGTTGGATGACAACATAATTCAGGGGAAGGATGTGGCATATGCCACCATTCAGGGCTGCACTGGAATTCTATGTTTGAGTTGTTGCCACAGGACAGGGCTGCCTGTTGAGTGGGTATAGAAGACACTGTACTGAATACCCCATCAAGGGTCTGTGTTTCATCTGACAGCAATGGGATGCATGCCGCTATTTACGGGGCCATGTACAGTTGCCTGTACTGATTGTGTCCCTTACTGGGGACCGACCATGGGGACATCGCTGCCCTGTTGCCATGGAGGGTGCTGTGTGGTATATGCATTACTGGTTTGTTGCTGCTCCTGAGTCCCAGACATATGAACACAGTGTGCCTTCAGAATAAAGAACGTGTATTGCAGCACGCTGTGTCCATGTAGTCCTTGCATGCATTGCATGTGCTGATTGTGTGTTGGGTCACTGGTGGGCATTGCTGGGATGGTATGTGGTTCAGAGTACATGCACTGGTTACGGGGGGGGTCTAGATGCAGTGGTGCATAGGCATCCATGGTGGTTCATTGAGACTGCGTGTGTACCTGGTTGTGGGGATGCTGTTTGGGATTGCTGGTGGTATTGGGACAAGGTACCTGTGTTTAGACCCTGAACATGTGGCAATGGACAACCACTGCTCCCAGGAATGGGGAGCCCCTGCGTGTCCTGCTGATGGGCGGTGCACAAGTGGGTCACAACAGGTCCGGGGGGGCCATGCTCCAGGGCGCACCATGTGTCAGAGGTGGTGGCATCCATCACAGGTGTGGGGGTACACACAGGTCAGCAGGTACCAGGTAATGGCATCATAGAGGTGGACTGTGTAATGGTGGGGTTGCATAACCCCCCTAACAGCCCTGTCCCATTATGGAGGTGGGCCATGTTCAGGTGCTGTTCGTTCCTGTTTGTGGCATGGCATTCCGGTTGGTGCCACCATCTGTGGCTCATCCCTCAATTGCCTTGAACCTGTTTTGAAATTGTATGCATGTATTCACCATCTGTCATGTACGTATCAAAGAACTCTCACTCTGTACAGCCCTGTCCCCATTTTCCCCAGGACATACCGTAAGACGAGCATCCAAATGTTCTTAGTGACCACTCCCCAGTTCTCTGCTCCTGGTCCTATAAAGCTCCTAGATCTCCTCCCAAATTAATATCGCATTGCAAACTTGGCCCTGGTAAACTTGCACTTCTTAAAGCACACCTCAGCGCCATGGACTGGTCCTTCATTGCTAAATCCTCAGACCCCGATAGAGCCCTTGACCTCTTCATCCTGTCTTTCATCAATAGATGTGACAAATTTGCCCCATTCACTGAAAGAATGGTTAAAGGCAATCATGTGCCTTGGTTCTCTGATCACCTCAAAACCTTGATGTGGACTAGAGATTCATTATGGCAACTCTCCAATGAGTCTGGCCTCCCACTTGATAGACACAAGTATAGAGAGGCTCGGAACGAGTGCTCTTGGGCCATTCGGAAAGCCAAAGAAGAGTACTGTAAATCCTCCTTAACCTCCTCTTGGGGATCAGGGTGCAAGTTCTGGAACAATATTTAGGAAATATGTGGTAAGGATCCTAATCTGGTTCTGTCGCAGGTCATGGTTGATGGGTCCTTGACCACAGACCCCACCCAGATCGCCGCAGTCTTTAATAATGCCTTCACTAACCTCAGCCATGTTCTCCCTCCACATTTCTATGATCCTCCAGCATCTAGTGCACCTACTCTCCCTCCTGAAGCTCCCCCCTTTTATGTGCGTCGTATCACTCCTAAATCTGGAGAACCATACCTTAAAACAGCCCTTAGCCACTCCTCCTCCAACTCCGACTCCCTCGATTTGAAACTCCTTCGGCTCACCCTTAACGAGGTACTCTACCCCCTTACCTACATTTTAAGCTGCTCCCTATGTCTAGGTAAATTCCCCTCCAAGTGGAAATCCACCTCAGTCACACCCATATTTAAATGTGGGGACCCCTCCATTGCAAACAATTACTGCCCTGTCTCCATACTTCCACCCCCCTCTCCAAGGCCTTAGAGAGGATTTTTTCTGATCAGCTCACTGAGCACCTCAATAAATACAACCTTCTCTGCAAATAGCAACATGGTTTCCGCAAGGACACATCACTACTACTGCCCTTCTTGAACTTACCGCACACATATACTCTCAGCGCTGGACTAAGCTCACACAACGGGTGTAATCTTCATAGACCTCACAAAGGCATTCAACACTGTCAACCACTCCCTTCTTCTAACCACTTTGACCAACCTGGAACTCTCTTGGGATGCCTTGGGATGGTTCTCTGACTACCTCTTGAACCGGACTTTCACCAAGAGCTTCTTCAACAGCCAACAAACCTCCTGTCCTCCCTGCTGTTCCACAGGAGTCCATATTGGGACCTCTACTTTTCAGCCTCTTCCTAAACTCCCTTCCCGAGTCCTGCCCTGCCAACCTATTACTATATGCGGACAATGCTGTCATCTTCTCTTCCAGCCCTGACCCCCTTCAACTTCACCGCTCCCTCCAGTCTTCCTTCAGCAGTGTCGAAAGCTGGTTCTCTGCACGATGCCTTATTCTTAACTAAAAACCAAAGTTATGCTATTCGCACACCCGAAGAATACCAGGAAAGGGTTTTGCCCTCAAGTACTAACATCAAATCAGACTCCTCTGAAGCAAGTGGACTCCTTTAAATACCTGGGCATCACCTTGGACACAGGGCTTACCTATCACGAGTATATCCACCACCTATCTAAGGCCATCAATGTTAGGCTTGTGTTTTTGCACTGCTTCAAACACTGCCTTACCCCTGGTGCCCTCAGGCTTGCTGTCTCCTCCTCTGTCCTCTCACTGCTTGATTATGGCTTACTGATATATGGGGTGGCAAGCCCCACAGCCCTAGTTAGACTCCGTCTTGCCCTAAACAAAGCTTGTCATCTCGTATTGGGATGTCATCGTCTTACCCATACCTGTTCACTTTATAATGCTACCAACTGGCATAATCTCGACGACAGAATCAGATTCCACACCTGCCTTCTGGCAAAAAAAATCGCCCTAGGCCTCTCCCCTGCTGGGCTCACCCCCTTAATCCACCCAGACATTAAGGTTAAGTACACCCATAGCTCAGACAACCACCTTTTCTCAATTCCTTTCTGCCGTACCTCTCAATTCCAAAGGCCCTTCAGCTACAGGGCCCCCTTGTGGATGAACAGCCTACCCACCTCCCTGGTAAATGAACAAAGACTATGACAATTTAAAACCCACCTTAGTGACCACCTTCTGTCCTCAAGTACCTGTGATTGCAACTGAACTCTGCCCTCTCCCTTCTCCTTATCCACTGGCAACGGCCACTGGCCTGCCTCTTCCTCCTTAGTGACCAATCTGAGTCTCCCCGGCGTTGTTATATACCTACGTTTGATATGTACTCTGTAGAAAACTGTACTAAGCAACCCTAATACTTGAATGTTAGCCTGGCTGTTCTTTGTAACAACCTGATCTTTAATTCTCTGAAACAATCATTGTAATGTTTGTCTGTATCTAATCTATGTGACGTGGAACCTTTGTAAATAAGTCTGTGACTCAAAGGTATTCTCCGAATCTGAAATAAATAAAATGAATGAAGTAGCTCAGTGTATCTTTCCTAGTGAAACAATTCTATAAAACATGAATAAATCCCTGGTGGACGGATCAGTATGCCTTGGGTTGCACATCCCTCAGCACATGAGGCATGCATGCAGTGTGTATAGGTGGCCGGGCATGGCTGTGTTGCATGTCCAGGTCTCTCGTTGCATGGTTGGATGTGTGTAGTCAGGTTTACTGCTGGTGTCTGACTTGCACAACTTTGTTGCACCCTCTGCACGTGCCTTTTTTGGTGTATACTGGTTGATACATCCATGCTATACTGTGTGTGTAGGGTGTATCCAACATGCCCAGTGCGGAGCCTCCCAGGGGTGTGCACATGCCATGCTTATGCACACTGCATGCCACAGCTGTGCATCCCACTTAAGCATATTGTGTGTGTGTAAGCCCTTCCACTGCTCACTTCCACTGCTCACTTACACACCGCACAGTGGGCAACGTACATTGAAGAATAGAGGCCTTTATTTTTATTTACCTTTTCATCCAGTTGCATTTTGCATCTGCAACACAGAACAAGGAGAGGGGGTGGTGTTTTAGGTAATAGGTTTGGGTCACTGGAATGTCATGGCTGCTTGAATACTTTCAGTAAGGAACATTGGCTATACTGCTTCAAGTGCCTGATGGGTTACAATTTAACAGAGAAGATCCTGAACTGTGTCACGGGGTCACTGATCTGGAACAAAGCTAAGTGTCCCTACAGTAACTGGAAGAGATTCACTTGGATAGTTGGGGTCATCATACTGTAGAACGGCTGTACGACAGAACTGTGAATAAATGAGATGTTTACACTGTGGATACAGTGAGATGTTATTTGCTCTCTGTAATTACAGCCAGTGTATCTGCTTTGACAACTGTACGTAGTGCCTGATATAACCTGAATAAAAATATTGATATAAAGAACAAGTGAGGCTGGACCCACCTCTAATGTTTGGCGTTCCCAGGATACCGATCTAAGTTTTATTCTGCCATGTTTCTTTTTATTTATTTTTTTAGTTTAAGACTTACAATATTGGAACTGCAGCAGTACGAGGGCAGACATGCACAGTTGATCCAGCTTTCTTACACTAGGATTCTGTTTTATACGTCATATGGGGTTTTACCAATACAGAGAAATTCTGCACATCTATAAAAGATGATTTTGTAATAATTCTGGCACTTTGCCATGTCAAAGAAAGACCTTACTGTAGTGACTAGGTAATAATCACACAGGATTTAAATAGGCTATATAGGAGCCTAAAAGTGCAGAAAGAATTATTCTGCTGTTTTATTTATTCATTGATTTTAATTTATATTATTTATTTATCAAACTGTTCATTGTTTTGGAACTTATGCTGCTGAACTGAATGTTGTGTATAGTGAGGCACTGTGCACCACTGGCCAGGGGTGTTATATCAAAATAAAGCTCACCTGTTCCAAAGAGGAACAGCATGAACAAAGAGGAACAGCATGACACAATTGTAAGTGCTGCCTATACAGTGGGGGTGGGGACAAGGTTTAGAACTACTGGTGAGAGACAGGGGAGGGGGGATTTAGCAGAGTTCGAGAACTGCCACTGAGATGAGATGGGGTTGTGTCAGTGTGTAAGAACTACTGCTGGGATGGAGAGGGGTTATAGCTGAGTTCTGGAACTGGTGCTCCTAAATTGTAGGGGACAGCGTTCTGCAACTAGTGCCACCTAAATGGTGGGTAGCAGAGTACAGAACTGCAACCATGATGGAAGGGTGGTTGTGGCAGAGTTCTGGAATTGGCATTGCCTAGACAGTTATTGGCAGGGTTCTTGAATTGGTGCTTCCTAGACATAATGGGACCAAGTTCTGGATTTGGTGCTACCCAAACAGTATGAAACTGAGTTCTGGAACTGGTGCTACCTAGACAGTATGAGTCCAAGTTCTGGAACTGGTGCTTCCTAGACAATATGAGGCCAAGGTCTGGAACAGGTGCTACCTAGACAGTATGAGACCGAGGTCTGGAAGTGGTGCTACCTGGACAGTATGAGACCGAGGTCTGGAAGTGGTGCTACCTAGACAGTATGAGACCGAGGTCTGGAACTGGTGCTACCTAGACAGTATGAGACCGAGGTCTGGAAGTGGTGCTACCTGGACAGTATGAGACCGAAGTCCAAGTGGTGCTACTAGACAGTATGAGACCGAGGTCTGGAACTGGTGCTACCTAGACAGTATGAGACCGAGGTCTGGAACAGGTGCTACCTAGACAGTATGAGACCGAGGTCTGGAATTGGTGCTTCCTAGACAGTATGAGGCCAAGGTCTGGAACAGGTGCTACCTAGACAGTATGAGACCGAGGTCTGGAACTGGTGCTACCTAGACAGTATGAGACCGAGGTCTGGAACTGGTGCTACCTAGACAGTATGAGACCGAGGTCTGAAACTAGTGCTACCTAGACAGTATGAGACCGAGGTCTGGAATTGGTGCTACCTAGACAGTATGAAGCCGAGTTCGGGAACTGGTGCTACCTAGACAGTATAAGACCGATTTTGGGAACTGGTGCTACTTAGGCAGTACTAGACCAAGTTCTAGATATGAAAGCCTTGGGAGCAGCAAAAGTGGCTGATGGCAAGGTGAAGAGCAAAGGATCATTCTGTACAATGTACTAAATATCATGGCGAGGCCTCCAGGATGGGACCATAGGTCAATACAGAAAGATAATGTAGCCAAAAAGTATAAATCCGACAACGGCCATGGGGCCAGATGAGTTGCATCCCAGGGTAATAAAAGAGATGGTGGGTGAATTGGCTTTACCTGGAAATAGTACTGGTATGGAGAGAAACTACAGTAATGCCATTATATAAGAACGATACAAACTCAGGCTATAACACTATAGATGAGTGAGATTTAAGGGAATGTGTACCTGAGCCAGTCTCCTTGCTGCCAGAGGTCCTCTGCCACCTGATTAAGTAAATTGCAAAGTGAAATAATTTTTTCCACCACTGTATAGTACTAAAATTTTTTTTTTTTAAGTTTTAATTTCCGTGATGCTACCTGCCATCGTCAGTGAGATTCGGTCACACAGCAGTCTCCATTGTCGGCTGTGCTGATGTGCGTGCCTCACCAGGGTCCGTACATGCTCATATCAGTCTTTCAGTGCCAGTCTAGACCTGCTGGCTTTCCATGCACATGGCTAGCATAAACAGGAAGTGGGGCGGTGACCAGGAAGGGGGGCGGTGACTAATGCACTAACTATAAACAAGCAAATGCTTCCGATTGTAATAAAACAATTAGTTACAGGCCCATGACAGCGATACCTTCTGCAGACATTAGAAAGGCTGGAAGAATAATAAATATACCCAAGTTTTTCAATTGCTGATCCTTATTGCTGTGACTTGCCGCTTTACAGTCTCCCGCATTCACTGAGTAGGTTGTAGTGCGGCGTGCATGTCATCGCTCTTGCCCAGCGCAACACTCTGGGGGTCAAAGGATGGAAACATGGATGGCTGCATCCAAAAGGATAAAAACTGTGGAAAAAGGGATTTTGCACTGCAAAGCCCACGATGCTGCCAAGCCATCAGTCGGGACTGACCATGCACACTGACTGAGTGAGAACAGCCTTATGGGTACACATTCCCTTTAACATCTATGGTGGGCAAGGGCCTCAAGACTATAGTCAAAGAAGAAATAGAATGATTTATAATAGAGGAAAGTCTGGTAGCTATGTCCCAACATGGCATTAGGCAGGGTAGGCATATCATGTCAAACAAACCTAATAAAGTCCTTTGAAACTGCAAGCAAGGGATTGCACAATGGTCCAGTTGGTGTATGAATTACGTTATTTATGAGAAACTAAATTATTTATTGTAGTGCAATCTGGCTGTTGGTTTCTTTATTTTTTTTTTTTTGAAATTGTAATTTATTATCATTTCATTTTTCAAACATGATAGGTTACAGGAAAGGGTAAAAATAAAAGAGGCAAAATTACACTCTTGCGAGAATTGAAATCCAATGCATGCCCAGGTATAGACAGTGTCATTTCCAAGTACAATTAAATGAACAGCCATATACAGTTGATAAGGTAATTTCAGTCTGGCTCGAATGTCTTAGGCTGAATTGTGCATTTCTCACTTCAGTTACCCCTTTAGTGTAAATCTGTAGCCTCCAAATTAAAAGCTACTCAAAAACATCAGAAGACAAAAGAGAGAGAATAAAACTGGTGAAATAATTAAACAGTACTCACACAATTACATAAAGCCAACAGTACCCCTTCCGCCACCCCCCTTCCCCCTCCCAACCCCCGTAGTGAATAAAGGTCAATCCCTTTTTCAGCATAAGATGCATGAGTGGTGCCTGAGTGACTTTGCTCCACGTGAAGGCTGGAGTATATACCATATCTAGCCATCAGTCTAAGACTTCTCTGGCCAGAATCTCCAGAGTTGTAACCCCTTCTTTGGCACCAAGATACTCAAAAAATGGAAACTAACGAGATTTGTATAGGTCAGGTTTTAGGTTCAGGTTAGCCGTGAGCCTCTCCATTACTTTAATTTGGTTACAACACGACAACCACTGTTCCTCCCCTGGGGGTGTCTCGGATAACCACAGCCTAGTGATAACCTTTTGGGCCGTGGCTAACAGGATTGGAAATAAATAGTTGGCTTTAGGACCTTTCAATCCCTGAGGAGGCTCCCCCAGCAATAGATAATGGGGCTGTTCTGGAACTTCTATCTGCAAAATTGTACTCAGCCCTTGACTTATAAGATTCCAATAACTCCTGATTTTGGGACAACTTCAAAAAATATGTTCATGTGTCCCAACCTGCCTGCAACCTCTCCAACATTTATCTGAGCAGGTTTGTCCAAAATGTTTGGTTATCGCTGGTGTTCTAAAAAATCTTGTGAGTACTTGCCACCTAAACTCCCTCCATGTGGGCGAGGCTGTAGTTCTGTGTGCCATCTTCCAAATTACCTCCCACCTTAAAACTCCCTCCCCCAGACCCAATTCCTTTTCCCAGAGGGTCTGAATCTGGGATCTGGAGTCTGAACCCACCGGCTCCCCTACTGAGTACAGCTTAGACATCAGATGAGTCATACGTGGAGACTCATTAAGTAACTCAAGAAGGAGTTCCAGGAGTGGGTTGATGTCACCGGGCCTCTGCTCTGCTTCCCCCCTCCTCTGCTTGCAAATAATGTCTAATTTGCAAGTAACCATAGAAATCAGAGGATGGGATTTTGAACTCCTACTGAACCTGGGTGAAGCTCTTCATGGTATCCCTAGTGAATAGCTGTGAGAACCTTCCGAGCCCTAACTTCTGCCACCTTATGAACATCGGGTTCTCCCTTCCTCGCAGAAAATCTAGCCTGTCAAGAATCCTACCCTGCCTTAACACCAAGGGTTGTAATTTTAGCTCTTTTACAGTATGCAACCATAATGTAACTAATGTATTGAGCCATGGATTAGGTAGTCCCTGTATCACCCTAGGATTCCTTTTATTAAAAAGGATTGATGAGAGGGTGTGAGGTTTTAAAAGCTGTAGGTCCATTTTGACCCAGCTTTGCACTGCTACTGAGGATGCGTATGCCACCAGATGCTGTAATTGAGCTGCTCTGTAGTACCTCTTAAAATCCGGGACCCCTAAGCCCCCCCCTCCCCTTGGCAACTTCAGCTGGGCCCAGCCCAGCCTGGGCCTTCTTCCTGCCTATATAAAATTACTTATCAACTTTTGAATACCCACCCAAAATTTCCTTGGGGGCACAGGGGGATTGCATCGAACAAGAAGAGCATCCTCGGGAGGATATTCATTCTCAGCGATCCTACCCTGCTCATAATAGTAAGTGGCAAAGTGGCCCACTTGGCACAGTCCTATCTCACGCTCTCCAGCAATTTGACATAATTTACTTGGTATAACTTACCAAAATCCTTCGAGATATTGATCCCCAAGTATTTGAAGCTAGTGGTGTTCCATCTTAGGTTGGTCAGAGATTTTACCGATGGGGGGACAGAGGCACCCAATGAGATTATTTCTGATTTGGATTTGTTAATTTTGAACCCTGAAATGGAACTGAACTCTCTGAGAGTAGTCATTGTGGCTGGTAGGGAAGACTGCGGGTCTTTCAAGTAAAGTAGGGGTGTCATCAGCATATAGAGATATACGGTTATCTATCTCACACACTGTAATCCCCGTTATGCCCTCATGCAACCGGAAGGCCTCCACTAGAGGCTCCATACTTAGGGCAAAAAGAAGGGGCGAGAGGGGGCAGCCCTGTCTCGTGCCTCTTCTAATGGAGAGGGGTTGGGAGAATATCCCATTCAGTCGTACCCTTGCTGAGGGATTGGTGTAAAGGGTGTCTACCCATGCTTGAAATTTGGGGCCAAATCCAAACCTCTTAAGAACCTCACCTAGGTATCCCCACTCGAGGAGGTCAAAGGCCTCAAGTGTGATCACCACCACTGGTTCCCCCTTCCCCCTAAACTGAGAGTGAGCCATTACCGTAAGCAGTCTTCTGACATTATCGTGGAGGTGCCTCCCCGGCATGAAGCCTGATTGGTCCAGGTGTATCAATTGGATCACCACCCCTTGAAGCCTATTTGCTAACATCTTGGGCTAAAATCTTAACATCTAAGTTTAGCAACGAGATAGGACGATAGCTACCACACAAGGTGGTATCCTTGTCCTGTTTTGGGATAACAGTTATTAGGGCTTGTGCCCAAGTATCTGGGGCTTCTGAGGATATGTGGGCTCTGTTACACACTTCAAGTAACAACGGAGATAACTTATCTTGGAACCTTTGGTAGTACTCCGACTTCGAAAATGGCTGATCTATTTCTTTTTCAAGAGTGGTGGAAAGTTTGGGCAGCTTTAAACCATTAAGAAACTTTATAATCATGTCTGGTTGGCTAACACTGGACTCTGACTTGTATAGGTCCACATAAAACTTTTTAAAACAGTCCTCTATTTGGGGAGCTCCTGTTACCAGCTTACCAAGCAATCTTGGGTTCTGCACCCCGGAAATGAACCTGCCTGCTTCTTGTTTCCTTAACCTAAACACTAACAACCTGCCCACTTTATTACCCCCCGTGTAGTATTTTTGTGCTATAAACCTAAGGGCGTTCTCAGTTTTTGTTGAGAGGAGGTGCTGCAATTGCTTCCTTGCTGACTGTAATTCCTTAAATATGCTACAGGAGCCCCCTATTTTATGGATATCCTCCAGCTGCCTAATTTTTTGTTCTAGGCTATCATGCTTCTGTTGCCTAACCTTCTTTTGTTGTGCTACGTAAGAGATTGCTTCACTTCTTACCACCGCTTTTAATCCATCCCAGAGGAACTTCACCTTTGGCATGGACCCTGTATTTTCTCTAACATAATTGTCTATCACCTCTTTGATTTTAGAGACAAAATCAGCGTCTCTGAGAAGCCCAGCATTCAGGCGCCACAGGGAGTGCTTGTGTCACGGTCCAAGGGAGATAGTAAGGCTAACTTTTGCATGATCTGACAGGCATATGGGGTAAATTTTCTGATCTACAATAGATCCCACCCAGGCTTTAGGCATATAGAATCTATCTAGCCATGAGTATGAATCTTGCGGGTGTGAATAAAAGGTGAAGTCCCTACTGGAAGGATACATATCCCTCCATGTGTCCACTAGCCCCATCTCCGCAGGCAGATGGGAAAGAGTCCTGGAGCCCATACTTTCTTCCCAACTCCCCTTTCCCCCAGATCTGTCTAACCTTATGTCCTCTATGCAGTTCCAATCTCCACCTAGGACAAGTTGGCCTTCCGGGAGTGAGGCAACCACTCCAAGGATGTACCTACAAACTCGGGGTTAACAGGTGTTGGGGCATAAATATTCACTATGTGGATTACCTTATCCGTAACCTTTCCCAAAAGAACCACAAGTCTGCCCTCCTCATCTGAAAAAGAGTCCAACGGAGTAAGACCAAGGCCCTTCTGTACCAGGGTAGCCATCCCTGCCTTTTTTGTATTTTTATGGGACGAGGCAAAAACCTCCCCAACCCACATACGGCATAGTTTTTTGTGTTCTACTGCAGAGAGGTGGGTTTCCTGTAAGAGAATGATGTCACAGCGAGCCCTCACAAGATCTTTCAGTATATTGTGCCTCTTTACAGGAGAGCCCAGCTCCTTGACGTTAGACGAAATCAGTTTCAGGGTCCCCATAATGAACCACTCGTATAGATTCTCAATCTCTGCCCCATTTCATGCCTGTTGGTTAAACTCCAACCTCCCGAAACCCACTTGCCTTTAAAGATAACACACAGAACACCACTTGCACTTCCAGAGATACCATGGGTCCCTCCCCTTTACTCCGACCTCCTCAATCCCGATTCTCATACCCCTCCCCCCCGGTATAACTATTTACAAGTGCACTCCCCAAACAGGAAACCCTCACTCTCAATAGTGAACTATATACAGATAGGCCATTTTAGGCCTTATTAGGAAGAAGCTCCTCAGGGAGCATGGGCTGCTGAGTAGCCCCAAACCCCTCCCCTCCTAGTAAGAGGCAACCGGAAGGTAGTTTCCCAGGGTGAGCTTTCAGCCGGAAGGTGATAGTCCCTAACAGGGGGCAGCGCAGTCTGGAAGAGAAAAACAAGACTGGCTGACCTTCGATGGGCTGCCTATCCCCTGAACTGGCTTCCGGCTCAAGTGGTTTTACTTTAAACGAGGTGGGTAGGGTGAGGAGAGCATGGAAATACCAGCCCACCCGCCTTGCAGTGATTCAGCCTTGACTGGTGCTTACATTAACTTTTGTAAAGGAACAGGATTAATAGCCAAGTGCCTTAAATACCACTCTCTGGCTCCATTTTACCAAACTTCATTTGGCCCAGTTTTCCAACCAGCCCATTACCCCCACCTGGCGGAATTCGAATCTCCTGCCATACGTGAGCAGGCCTACCATTCCACCTGTTCTGATGAATGACTTTTCCAGCAGGGGCCGAATGGGCCGAAATTTAACCTTCATACGGTAGGGTAACCAAGACAGGCCCAGCAAAGCCTCACCGTGAGGGAAAGCCTATTAATAAGCTTTCCACCCTGGACTCCGGCTTAACTGGCAACAGAATCACCCCAGGGGCTCTCAAGGATTCCCAGGCTTCAAACATAACACAAATATTAAGCATCTCCGTTCACCCCCCAATAACCACCACCACCCTATAGTGGTGAACCGAACAGGGCCCACATCAGATGCTTGGACAGAAGCCTTGTGGCCAATTTGCTTTACATACAGGCTGAAACCTACAGTTTTAGGAGCAGTCCCTAAGCAGAAGGAAAAAGAGAATCAAACCATAACATCCACATTGACAACTTTTAGTTTAGTTGTCGAGCCTGTAGTCCCTTTCCGAGTTGAAGCAAGTTCTTGCACAGCTGGTCATCAGGGCCTACACTTCTAGACGCACCTCCTCTCGTGGAACCTCTACCTGCCGTTGTCCAGCGTAATTGCAGCAGGGTTTGCTCCGATAAGTCTGACTGAAGATCCGGAAGAGCGATTCCAGCTTTTTGAAGTGGTTTACTGGCGTGTAACAGGGAGTCATAAAGCTTGCTGCCTATAGACCAATGCACCAACAACTTTGCTAGGTAATGAAGGAAAGCTTTGATTTGTTGCTCCCTCAACTGCTTGATTACTGCCAGGACACGTTTCCTCTTCTGCATGGTCGCAGGCAGAAAGTCATGGTCGAGATACACCCGTTTCCCTTCTAGATTTAAATCACGTTTGCCCCAGGCCTTACGCGGAACCATCTTCTTCACCGGGTAATGGGTAAACTTGGCTAGTATTGAACATGGGGGGGCATCACTCTTTGGTTTTGGGCCCAGGGCACGGTGAATTCTTTTGAGCTCCAGGGGTTCAGTGCTGGGGATTTCTAATTCCTGCCGGAGCCATGTCCTGACGAACTCTACTGGGTCATCTTGCTCTGCGCCCTCTGGGAATCCAAAAATTCGTATTGTCTTCCTTTGTCCTCTGGACTCTGCATCCTCAGCCCTCGCCGTGAGTTCCTGCTCCCTTCTGGCCAAGTAGATCACCACTCTGCTGAGCTGCATGGAATCCTCGTGGAGCCCATCAAGGCCCTACTCAAGCTCTTGCGTCCTCCATTCCAAATGTTTCAGGTCCTGTTTTATGTCTTTCACATTATTATCTATCCTCTGAAACATCTTAACAATGTGCCATCTGACGGCCATTGAGGAGCTTCCTGTGAAGTAGTCTCCTCTTTTTCCTCCCCGCCGGAGCCTGCAGCTGATTCCGAGGCCGTAGACAGTGGGACACTCGGGCTGTGGTCCGGTTTCAATCTGCATCTAGTAGACGGTTTAGTGGAGCTTCTGCCTCTCAATTTCGATAGCTGGCTCATTTTTCTATTTGTAGACTTGGCTAGAAGTGTACTCTGTCATTTAAAAGCACCAGATTATTAAGGATTTTCACACCACCACTGTGGAGCTCAAAACTAAGCTGCCATTTGGCTTGATGACGTCACCGGAAGTCCCGGTTTATTTATTTATGTTTGGTGTATGGTTGTAATTTATACATTTTTATTGTTTATTTCTATAATTATGTACTTGATTGGTTAATGTGTGTTATTTTCTCCTTTGTAGTGGTGCCCTGGGCTTCTGGGAAAGGGCACTATAAATAAATAAATCTACTGCTACTACTGCTACTGGTACTACTACTACTACTACTGCTACTGGTACTACTACTATTTATTTTATTTTTTATTTTATTTAAACAGCAGTTTGGAAAACCTTTGAGCCATAGGCTCATTTACAAAGGTACCTTGTCACAGTAAGACAAACGAAAATACACAGTATAACAGTACAACACATAAGTATAACAGTAAATTAAGACATAGATACAAACAAGCTGGTACAGGTAGGATGGATGCAAACAATACCAGAGTTATGTTGTCCTAGCAGCTTAGTAATAAGCTTTATCATAAGTATTGAGTACGGCTTTGACTAGTGGCAATTACAGCATCCGGTGTTAATAAGGTGGTTACGTAAGGAAGTTTTGAAGCACGATATAGTTGGAGCTTCAGAGATGGAGAGGGGCAGTGTGTTGAACCAGGAGGGGGCCCTAAAGCTGAAGGCTCTTTGGCCATGAGAGGTCCTAGCTCTAGGGATAACAAGAGAGGTTTTCCCAGAGGTCCGAGTATGAACTAGTGGGACAGAGCGGCGTATGGTGGTGGTCAATCCTGGTGGGAATAGCCCAAGGAGGGTCTTTTTTGTAAGGGTACAGGTCAGATATTTGAGGCGCCATCAAGACAAGTACCAGCGCTTTAGCATGCATAGTAGACAGTGTGTGTCAGCCTAGGTGCTCCAGTAATTAACCTGCAGGCCTTATTCAGAGTAGTGCGAATTTTATGGAGTGCGGTCTGATCAGCAGCACCATACATCGGCAGTCCATAGTCCACTAGGGACAGGATAGAGGAGGTGACTGCGAGTCGAAGAGCCTCCGGGGAGGCAGTGTTTATACCGATGTAAGATGCCCAATCGGATATTAGTGGCAGTGGCTAGGCAGCTTATGTATCCATGGAAGGAGAGGAGGGTCAAAATGGATCCCTAGGTATTTATAGGAGCAAACTTGTTCGAGTGGGAAAGAGGACCCAGAGTGAATGAGGAGTTTGAAGTTGCAGGACTTGTTTTGGGGATGAGTGAAGAACATGGTTTTTGTTTTATTAAGCTTTATCACCAATCTATGTTCTTGAACCAGCCCTCGGCTTCAGTGACGGACTTCTGCAGCGAGTCCTGGAGGGCAATAGGGTTACGACTTGAGGCAAAGAGTACTACTGGTACTACTACTACTACTGCTACTGGTACTACTACTACTGCTGCTACTGGTACTACTACTACTACAGCTACTGGTACTACTACTACTACTGATACTACTACTACTACTGCTACTGGTACTACTACTACTGCTGCTACTGGTACTACTACTACTACTGCTACTGGTACTACTACTACTGCTGCTACTGGTACTACTACTGCTACTGATACTACTACTACTACTGCTATTGGTACTACTACTACTACAGCTACTGGTACTACTACTACTGATACTACTACTACTGCTACTGGTACTACTACTACTACTACTACTGCTATTGGTACTACTACTACTGCTACTGCTAATGGTACTGCTACTACTGCTACTGGTACTAGTACTACTAGTACTACTACTACTGCTACTGGTACTACTACTACTACTACTACTGCTACTGGTACTATTACTACTGGTACTACTACTTCTACTGCTACTGGTACTACTACTACTACTACAACTACTGCTACTACAACTACTACTATTACTACTGCTACTCTACTACTACAACTGATATTACTACAACTGCTACTACAACTACTGCTACTACTACTACAGCTACTACAACGACTACTACTGCTACTACTACTACTATTATTACTACTCTCTACTTTACTACTAGAAACATAGAAACATAGAATTTGACACCAGATAAGGACCGCTTGGCCCACCTAGTCTGCCCATTTCCCTACCTAACGGATAAGCTGCAGATCCTAGTTAACCAACAGCCTACTTCCTCCTACCCCCCCACTAGAATTGCCTTATGTCTGTCCCATGCATTCTTGAATTCCCCCACTGTTCTTGACTCTACAACCTCCTCAGAAAGGCTGTTCCATGTATCCACAACCCTCTCTGTGAATAAATACTTCCTCACATTACCTCTGAACCATCCCCCTCTATCTTCAAATTGTGCCCTTGTTTTTGCACATCTCTTTTCCTGAAAGATGCTACCCTCTTGAACTTTGTTGATTCCCTTGAGGTATTTGAAAGTTTCTATCATGTCCCCCCTCTCCCTCCTTTCCTCGAGGCTATACATCTTTAGTTCCTTTAGTCTACATATGTCTTCTGATGCAGACCCTGCATCATTTTGGTTGCCCTCCTCTTGACAGCCTCCACCCTGTCTATGTCTTTGCAGAGATGGGGTCTCCAGAACTGTACGCAGTACTCCAGATGTGGTCTTACCAACTGTCTGTACAGAGGGCCAACAACTTCCTGTTTTCTACTGGTGATGCCTCTCCCTATGCATCCCAGTATCCCCCCAGTCCTCCTTACTGCCTTCTCACATTGCTGGCCCACCTTTAGGTCATCTGATATGACTACCCCCAGGTCCCTTTCCATTTTTGTTGTTGTCAGTATCTCACCTCCGATTGTGTACTCTTCCCCTGGGTTTTTGTTTCCCAGGTGCATTACTTTGCACTTCTTTGCATTGAATCTAAGCTGCCATACATTTGACCATTCCTCCAACCTTGCCAAGTCCCTTTTCATCCTTTCCACCCCACCTTGTGCATCAACCCTGTTGCAGATCTTTGTGTCATCTGCAAAGAGACATACTTTCCATTCCAGTCCCTCTGCAATGTCACTTATAAAGACATTAAAAAGGACCGGCCCTGTTCTGAACCCTGCGGTACCCCACTACTAACCTTCCTTTCTTCATTGTTCTTCAACTACTTCAACTGCTACTTCTATTACTACTACTACTACTCTACTACTATTACTGCTACTGCTACAACTACTCTACTACTACTACTACAATGGGTCATCAGTTCATGTTAATTTTTGGGGGGAATTATAGCAAGGCTTTTGACAACATTCCACACTTAGAATTAATATCCAAACTACAGGAAATAGGCATTAGGCTAACTGATTGGTCAGCTGGATAGATTCCTGGCTGCGGGACTGAAAACAAAGAGTGGCATTGAGAAGGCACAAGTCAAAATGGGGTGAAGTTACAAGTAGAGTAATATAAGGGTCTGTTCTGGGTCCTACCTTATTTAATGTACACGCCTCATCCATGAAGTGTAAAGGTGACAGCTGGACAACCACATTTGCAGATGATATGAAGGTGGGGGCAGTGGTAGACACAGAGGAAGCCATTAAAATTTAAAAGAGGATTTAAAAAACCTTGAAACTTAGTCACTTACTGTGATCATAAGCTGGATTTCAATGTGTACCAATGTGCCCTGTTACACATGGGCAGCAGATGCAAGATAGCTACTTACACCCTGTTAAGGAAAGAGATAAAAGAAACAAAGTCTGAGAAAAATCTTGGAATCCAAGTAACAGGGGACCTATCATTTGATAGGCACTGTGGTAAGGTCATGAAAAGGTGCCATAAAAAACTTGGGTGTATACGACACAATATTACAAACAGAGACCAGAGAGTTGTCATGGCACTTTTTGGTGCCCTTATTAGGCCACATTTGGAATGCAGCAGCCAGTTCTAGGCCCTACAGAACAAAAAAGATTAAAGAAATAAAAAGTGCATGGAGAAAAAGGACAAAAATGATGGTAGAACTGCAGCATTTACCTTCCTGACAAAGAATGGAGCACTTAGATATGTTCACACTTGAATACAGGAGGTCAAGGGGAGAGCTGTGCCTTATTTTTAAGGCTTTCCAAGAGAGGATCTCTGGGGTTGTTTGGGGCTGGAAACAAAGATGACAGTGTACAAGAGAGGAGAAAACATGATGTACAGTTGAAAAAAGAATTGTTCAATATGAAAAAAGGGGCATGTGGCTTACCCAGACAGTAGTCAATATACGGAATGAAGTTCCTGGTGGAATAGTGCACTACAGTAACATAGACACTTATGAAAAATCATTGGACGACCAGTGCAATAAAAAGGCAAACATGGATATCACCACTGAGAAATGGAAAGCCATTAAGGGCAAAGTGCCTCTAGGCTTGAAATCAACCAATTAAACATATGACTGAAACTAGAAACAAACAATGTAAGCCTTCTGTGCTCTGAATAAGGGAATTCATTCACACGGTGGGTTGTACCCGAAGTAAAGTTTTGTATAACTCAGCACATGATGTCATTCACTGTCTTTCTCCCTCTGTCGCTCATTCAGAATGGCCTTGGCAGGCAAGTTTTAATATTCCTGCCTTAGCGGAAGAATGTTAATTTCATGGGGAAAAGGGATACTATCTCATAAGGGTATTTTGGGCAAACTGCTAGCCCCCCTTCAGCTGGCTCCCTACTAGCACAGAGACTAGAAAGAGCTTTTAACCACAGCAACTGAACTTGGTGGAGTGCAGAGTTGGAGCAAAGGGAAAACTACCAGTGAGTGAAGTTGTTTTTTTATCAATGGACTGTTCACACTTCCCCCAGCGTGATAAGATTTCAACAGAAGAGGCTACATGTGGTCACTTCTCCATTTCATAATTTGTTCTTTTCTTCTTCCTTACAAGAATGGAGCTGCTTTTCCAGTAAGTGGGCCACACGCTTCCTCATTCTTTATAAAAGGAAGTTCTTCGGTTTGGAGTCTTTCAATTTCAGCTCTGGGGGAGAGGAACTTCTCCAGTTTAAGTGGTCTCACTGGCACTAGTCCCAAACATTGTGTTGGACTGTGCTGTAGTCAATGGACAAAATCACATGGTTCAATGGTTCTGTAACTTGTTGAAAAACAAAAAAATGCAATCTGTCCTCCAATAGGTTATACAGCACTGATATCTCCTATAAGCTAAACAAAATACAGAGCCATCCTGTGGTAGGCTATATAGCCTTGTGGTTAGAGCATACAGCTATGACTCTAGAGACCCACTGGACCTGGGTTTGAATCCCACAACTGCCACTTGCATACCATGTAACCCTGAGTAAGTAATTTAACCTCCCTGTGCTGAATTGTGAGTCACAGCTGTAAATGAGTTTCAAATCAGTGTGTCTTTGCCAGCTAAAAAGTATAGTAAAAACAATGAAAATAGAAGTGCTGCCCAGATCCTCTTGGATGTTGTGATCCTGCAACAGAGAATAGGGTGTTGTGAAAGAATGTGGGGAACTGACATGGTTCGTGATGTTTTGATATTGTGACGGGGTGTGTAGTGGTGTGACAGGGTGTGAGATGTTATAATAGAAATACAAATTTTGCATACCCCCTAATGTGATAACGTTGCAGCATGTGGAGAGTTTTGACATTGTGAGAAGGTGCAGGATGGTTTGACAGGATGTGACTGGATGTTGTGTGTTGTGTGTTGTCATAAGGTGAAGGGGAGATGTGATAGTGTGACAGGGTATGGGAATGTTGTGACAGAATGCAGTGTATTATGATAATGTGAGAGGATGTGAGATGTTGTGAATGTGTGACAGAGTGTTGTGATCATGTAAGAGGCTTTTAGGTGTTATGACAGGGTGTTGGGGTGTTGTTATATGACGATTTGGGGCATTACGATTCTTTGTTTGTAACTGTGGGTACCTAGTTTGTAGGCTACACAGACACAAGGAGAATCTATATTATAACAATAGACTTGAAAAATATGACAGACCTGATGCTTACACAACCCTTTGAAAACCAACAACCTAGACAATCAGCCTTGGAAAACCAGGGCTTCCAGATCTGTATCAATTCCTGGACACAGGAAATGGAGCAGTTTGTGGTTCATGGATATAACGTAATTCATGTGGACTTGAATGCAGGTGTACTGGCAGCATGCCAGAGCAATCTAGACCTAAAAACTGGATAATGCCATCCAAAGTGACTATCTGTAGTGCCTTATGGGAGCTCAGAGCACCCTGCTGTTGTAATGTTGCCTCACTGCTTCTGTCTGAATAGATACAAAACATGTTTACTGTGGCCACATTAGAGAAGTAGTATTTCAAAGTGACCGTAAGAAGTGCAGGGATCTGAAAACTTTGCCCTGGTTAACGACGTAGTCAAAGACCCAGTGTTATCTGTCCCCATGTTACCTTTAGAAACAAAACTTTAGAAACAACTAGAAGTGGCTTTTGTTATGTTTTCTTTGGAAATCCCTGCTTTCACTTCTGCTTTCATTCGCTGTTGTGACACATGCAACCTTTGAACAGAGAAACAGCTGGCAGTATAGCCTAGAGGTTGGAGTAACAAGCTATGAATGAGCTGGGCACATCCAGCAGACCTCGGCTTAATTCCCACACTTTCCACTTGCGTAATGTGTGACTCAGTCATAACTTCCAGCACTGGGTGCCCGTATGGGCTTGTGCACAGGAACACCGTTACCAACAAAAAACACAGCCTGGCAGTAGGGCACTTCACCACGAGGTGGAAATAGTCACAGCGCCAATCAATAACAAAGAAAACCAGTTCAAGCACCAATAGTGAGAAAAAGAACAACTGGTTAGTTTAGTACAACAGCATTGATGCAGAGTAAAATAAGATCAGGAGGATATTAAGATAGCAGATATTATTAATATGACACTAACAAGTAGTCCTAAGTCTTGCATAATAATAATGATAACATATTTATTTTTATACAGGAATACATTTTGTTAGGGCAAACCCTACTTTCAACAGAGTCCTGTACATATACAAACACCATACAGACACTTATACACACTTCAAGTTCAAGTTTATTGCAGGAAGACCCTGTTGAGCAAGCTCATTCACAAGGAGGTCCTAAGAGTAATACATATACAATGGCATATTATACAGTACAACACCTTGACAAACAAATATACAAAGTGCACACAAGGTTCTAATCAGTTAATACATAGTGACATAAGAGGTTACAGATATATGTACAAAATATGGGGCAGTCAGTATTAGGTAAGGTTAAACACTTTGTCGCTGTATGAAGCAATAGATAATCAAAAAGTGGTGAAGAAGGTTAAACACTTTGTGATTGTATGAAGAAATAGGTAATCAAAAGGTGGTGAAGAACTAGAGGAAGGAAGCCATAATAGGGGTGAGCAAGGTAGGGAGGGAGGGATAGGTTAGTAAAGAGCAAAGGTTTATAATTAATGGTCTCAGTACGGAAAGGGACAATAGAAACAATAGACGAGAAGCACACATAGGGATAAGGGGGACTTAGTGGCAGTTACAAATATTTTTCATTTTAGATGCAATTAACACTCTGAAGAAGTTGACCAAAACAATGCTAGTTAATTTTAGTATAGATTGGAGTTGGTTCCACATAGAGGGAAGGACATACGAAATAACACGTTTGCCAAAGGAGGTACAAGTCCTAGGTACATCAAGCATGACAAAGTCAGTTTTCCTAAGGGAATATGCACTGCGGAAAGGGTGGATTAACGATGTTAGATAACATGGTAATTTCTGTAAGAGCAGCTTGAGGGTCCAAAGACCAGCATGGAGCAAGCATCTAGTGGTGAGAGATGTCTAATCAACAGCTGCATGCAAATCACAGTAGTGCGTACGATAAGGGCAGTTGGTAATGAAATGTAGCACATGGTGATAAAGGACATGCAGCTTGCTTAGGCTTGAGGTTGAAGCTGTAGTGTAAATTAAGTCACCGTAATCGAGAAGGGGAAGGAATGTAGCCTGTACGAGCCTTGTACGTGTCTGAAGGGGGAAAAGAGACCTATTTCTGGAAAAGAAACCTAATCTTGCTTTGAACCTTCTGGTTAGTTCATCAATGTGGTCATTAAATGAAAGCTTATTATCTAACAAGATGCCCAAGTATTTGAATTTAGGAATGACTTCCAATGATTCACCTAGTGTAGCAACTATAAATCATTTGGTGACGGGGTGGGGGGCAGGGGAAGTACCACGAGAGAAAATCATTGCTTTCTTTTTCTTAGCATTAAGGAGCAGTTTGGCTTTTATCAGATTATTTTCAAGCTGGGTGAAGTCAGCTTGTAATGCATCCCTGATGTGCGATACTGTAGTTCCAGAAATGTATAGAACAGTATCATCCTCAAAGAAGTGCAGGTTGGAGCTCGTTATATGGGAGTCAAGATCATTTATGTACAGAGAGAACAGGATCGGACCAAGAATGGAACCTTGGGGGACTCCTCTGACAACTGGCAGAGGGGCAGAGAATAGGCCAATCTGCCTTGACTTTCTGTGTTCTCCCTGATAAGCAACTAGTGAACCACTCAGTGGTGGACGGAGTAGCACCTAGGTTGGACAGGCAAGAGACTAGAAGGTTGTGAGCAACAGTATCAAATGCTTTGCTAAGGTCCCAAAAAATGGCACCAGCAACCATCTTAGCATCGACGGTGGAGATCCAATCATTTGTTACCTTCGCCAATGCTGTGATAGTGCTGTGATTTGCCCGAAAACCAGACTGGGCTGGATTAAGGAGTGAAAAGGTTTCGATGTGGAGTTTTAATTGGTTATAGACCAAGTTTTTGAAGATTTTCAAGAGGATGGGCAAGATGGAAATGAGCCTGTATTTGTTAAGGTCGCGTGGGTCCCCTGATTTAAAAAGGGGGAGGATATGGGCAGATTTCCAACAGGTCAGAACTAAAACAGAAGTGATAGAAAGGTTGAAGATATGAAGGATCGGGGCTGTGAGGTGGACATAGCCTAGTCTTAGAAAGAAAGGTTCAAGACCATCATCCCCTGCACTTTTCTGGATATCAAGTTTAAGAAGTGAGTCTTCAACTTCTTTATAGTTACACAAGCGCAATTGAAAGGGGCAGGATGTGGTACAGGCAGACGGGGTGGAGCTAGGCTGACTTGTAGCATAACTGGCATAGGGTGAGGAGTCTAACGCTAGTCCAGCCATAGCAAAATGGGAATTGAGTTCTTCAAGAATTTGAGAATTATTTTCCACAATCCTACCATTTGCACATATCTTGGTAGGAATGGAGGGGGCAGTGGGCCGCTCTTCAATGGATTTGAGTATCCTCCAAATTTTGAGGGAGTCCCCGTTTGCCTGTTCGGGGAGGAGATATAGAAGTGGGCTTTGGCAGTGCGAACACTTTTTACACAAGCAGTCCTAGCAGCTCTGAAGGCCTGCCAATCTGCAGGGCTCTTAGATTGCCTTGCTTGGGCCCAGAGTTTGTCCTTATTAAGAGCTGCCTCAAGTCCGGGTGAAACTAAGTAAGAGTTTTTACGCATCCTGACTTTGATTAGGGGGGGCATGCTTATTTGTTAATGTGGCAAGGTCACTGAGGACAGAGACAGCCTCATCAACATTTTTGGCAAAGTACAGATCCTGCCATCTGACCTCACCTAGGTCTGAGAGGAAATTAACTGCGTTGAATTTTCGAAAGGAATGCTTAGTTATAAATGTGGGTTGCTGACGGGACTTGGTTTGCACTCTTATACATGCTACTACCCCATGGTCGCTCATATCATTGTGGAAGACTGCTGTGTGAGAGATTTTATGTGGGTGAGTGGATAAAATAACATCTAAGAGGGAGCTTTTGTCTGAATTAATGGTATTAGTCCTTGTAGATTCACTAACTAGTTGCGCAATGCCAAGCTCATCACAGAGAGATTCAAGGCAGTGAGATTTTGATGTAAGGCATATTAAGATCTCCTAAGAATATTGTTTCTGAATTAGCAGTGGAGATTAGTGATCTGAGTGTATTTAAGATTTCCGAACTGGGGGACTTCTGGTGACGTCATGCCTGCAGCTGCAGCCTGAACATTCAGCTCCGTCTCCTCCAGGGCATAAAACTATCGTTACCCAGTGAATAAAAAGGAAAATACTGGGCAAAACCTACACAAAACAATGCAGGGATGCCTGGATGAAAGCTGGAGAACCAAAAATCACCACCGGATCCCTATGATCAGGAGGGATTGCAATCCGATAGCGACAGCTCGCAGATGTCAGGCCGCTGTGACCCACTGGTGACTGACCATGCCAACTCGAACAGCATTGCCAGACAAATGGATATAGTCCTAAAAGAACTAAGGGACTTCTGGAAAGAGACAAAATCCACATTTGTAGCCTTAACGAATGGATGTGGGCAAAATTGAAAAAGGGCTGATGGCCTTGAAGAACAGTCACAGCTACTGACTCATGGGTCGACCACACCGAGTGAGCAATTCTTCAGTTATACCAGGAAGTGAAATGCCTACAAGAGCGGGCAGACGATGCGGAGGTACGGAGCAGGAGAAACAACTTAAGAATATCAGGATTCTCTGTGGGATTAGAAGGAAATAACCCCATTCTTTTCCTGCAGGAATATTTTAAAACCCAGCTAGACATGCCAGAGGATTGCTCCTTGGAGATGGACAGGGTATACCGTACACTGGGACCCCAATCATCTAATTGCCCATGTGCAATCCTGGCACGCTTTCTGCGATATCAAGAAAAGGAAATAGTTCTGCATAAATCCTGGCAGAAAGGAAATCTCGCTTACCAGGACCATAGGATTTACACTGACAATGATTACCCCACAACCATAGCGATGAAGTGCAGAGCTTATGGTCTGAATTTTAGGAAGCTGAAGGAGGCCGGGATAAAGTTTAGAACACCATACCCCACAAAGTTGGTGGTTTACCGCTCAGAAGGCCCCAAAAGTTTTGAAAATGCAGACGAAGCAGCACAGGAGCTTATTAAGATGGGGATTGAGGTTCCGTTAGGCCAAAAAACTGTTAATCCATTGTTGGTGGCTAAACTAGCACAGAAGGCATGGAACAGAGGGGCGGTGAGGGACCCACGGCATAGAGAAGGAGAATATGTGATCCAGCAAATAGTAGCCAGTCTGATAAGGCAAGCGACAGCTGAGCCAGAGAACGAACCCTCCAGACAGGCTGTTAAATGAAGGAACATTGGACCAACTGCATTACTTCAACTTAACTCATTAACAGGTAGGCTGGCCACGATCTCTCCCCATATGTTTTGTCTTCCTTGGAGGCCTCTGTGCACACTGCCCCCTTCCCTGAGTATTTCCCACCTGCTACAACCATGCTATGAAGCAATCTGTGGGATTGTCACCATGCGGAGGTACCCTATACTACAGGAGTTCTCCTTAGGAGTCTGAGAAATAAACACCTGGGAAACTTCAAAGGGTAAACCTCCTTATGGTGAACCCAAATTCAGGATGGGAGAGAAAGGGTTGGAAGGGGGGACAGGCTGGTAACAGGGATGGGAGAGATTAGGCTGGCTAACCCTCTGGCTTTCTTGTAGCCAAGACAAACAAGAGGATCCAATGAACTGACACATCGGTGGCACCTTACTAGCCTAAACAAACACTCAGAATTACTATCCCACACTGTTAGTGGCGGGATGTGGGGCGATCTGCTATGGGAGATCCCCATGGGGGTCTGAACTCTGTTTTCATCAAGGCGGGGCTGGCAGGGAGGATGGTTGGGTGGGGTCAGACAGCTGGATTGATGGGGGGGGATCTCTTCTCCCGCCTACCTGTTCTGTTTTCCTGGCTGGGCGGAGGGGCCTGTCTCGGGAGTGGGGACTGCCTCCTTCACTTCCTCTCTCATGTGGGGGATTTGGATTGGCCCTCTCCCCAAGTGCCCCACCACCACTGTACAGGGGGGGCGGGGAGATGGGCTGGGGGACTCCCTTCCTGATCAGGCCCCGAGAGGGACGAACAGATCCTGCCCCTGACATATTAACTCAGAGTAAGGCCCCTCATAGAATAACATAAGGATTGCCCCAAATTGCTCGAGAAATATTGCAATCAGCTGGGAAACACTTGCAATGTTCATCCACACCCCTGGAGGAGGTTTGGCGTGACTATAACTCCCTCCCTCTCCCTTCCCAAGACATTTTTCGTCTGGTTCTTCGCAGGATAGGACCAAGCCATACTTGGCACACTCGGGGGCTTGGGCGTGTCTAGCTCTCGGCCCCCATGGAAGTCGTTAATAGTTTGGCAGGGCCAGCCCAGTTGGTAGGCCCCTGCTCCTCATTGGTTAATCAGTTTGTTAAACTATTTAGGTTGTTTGAATGTTTGCAGTTAGAGGGTGGCTTGTCTCCCTCACTCCGCCATAGGCAGTCACCAATGTTCAAAGCAGCTTTTGGACACCACAGAGACATCAGACTAAGATACAGAGGAGGGACCCTGCCAAGCCTCCCCATGAACAGAAATACCTAAATGGTGGATAAAACATTACAGATTTTTTCACTAAATTTGAACGGGCTAGGCAGCCCAGTTAAACGCTCCAGAATGCTAACTTTGTTTAGAAAAAGTCAAGCAGGGATTATTTATATACAAGAAACACATATGAATGAAAATGAGCATACAAAGCTAATGGGTAAAGGATTTGCTCAGGTTTTTGCATCCTCCTATAATGGGGGTAGGAGGAGCGGGTTGCCATACTGATCACTAGCCACATCCCTTTTCGGGCCACACAGGAGTAGACAGATACAGAGGGTCACCTGGTAATAGTCCCGGGGTTGCTGCAGGATAACGAGGTGACCCTGGCTAATGCCTACTTCCCAACGGGATTGAAAACGCAGACAATAAGATACCTCCTAAGGAAGGTGTTGGAAATGACCAAGAGGACTCTGATCCTAGCGGGGGACTTTAATATTGCCCCAAGCCCCAATTTGGATACCACAGGTGTCACTAGAGGTAGACAACCTGCCCCACATAAGTTTTTTAAAAGGTTTACCCAAGAGGTGGGCTGGCTTGATGTATGACATACCCTCCACCCAAGAGACAGAAGGTATTCATTTTACTCAGCTGTGCATGAAACATACACCAGGATAGACCGCTGTTATACACAAAAAGAAAGTATGGGGTTAGTTAGGGAGGCCATCATTGGAGACATCGGCCACTCAGATCACACCCCTGTGATTACAACATGGGATATGGGACTCTAAAGGCGAGACACCTTGTGGAGATTCAACCCAATCCACCTTAAGAATGGTTCCTTCCAGGAATTCCTAAAATATAAGATACAGAAAATCCTAGAGGATAATTCAGATAAGGAGATTTCCCCAGCGATCCGGTGGGACACACTGAAGGCGGTACTCAGGAGATATTTAATACAACACACTGCCTTCCTCGAAAGGCAACGTAAGGAAAGACAGCTACATCTGGAGTGGACACTCAGTTTCCTCCAGAAGGCACACCAGCAAGATGATTTAACTGTGGCAGCACAGCTTAAACAGACCAAACAGGAACTGGATGCTCTGTGCTTACAACGTACAGAAATAGCGCTAGCTTTTTTGAGGCAACGGTATAGGGAAATAGGCCCTAGGGCATCACGTTTGCTGACCTTCCATCTCTGTAAGCAGAGATGGCTCACCACTATAGCTAATATTAGGGATCCGGAAACCAATACCCAACAAGTAAAAATTAGAGGCATCACACAAGCATTCTGTGACTACTGTAAGAAACTGTATACCACTGACCATCCATCAGATCTCAATAATATTGACACCTTTCTCTCATCCCTGGATCTGACTAAACTCAGCAGGGACCAACAGGCGGGACTGACCTCCTCCATAGCCCAGATGGAAATACGAACAGCCATATCTCAATTAAAAACAATGACGGCACTGGGTCCTGATGGCTATGGTACAGAGTTCTATAAATACACAGAGCATTTGATCCGTCCCCTGCTGGAGCAGGTCTATGATGGGGTGTCGCGGGGCCTGGTCGACCCACCCCCAAGTTGGTCATATGCTGTGATTTCAGTTATCCCCAGACCTAATAAGGACTCCCAATTGTGTACTTCCTACCGTCCCATATCAGTGCTAAATGTAGATTATAAAATTCTCATGTCCATAATGGCCAAGAGACTGGACAGAGTCCTGCCCTCCCTGATTGGCCTAGATCAGACGGGCTTTGTCAGCTCTTGATCCACAACAGATAATACTAGGAGAGCCTTGCATATGGCACAGAGAATGCACACTAGCAGAACCCCCTCAGTCCTTCTCAGCCTAGATGCTGAGAAGGCATTTGACAGGGTCTCCTGGCTCTTCCTGTTTGCCACCATGTCCAGGATGGGATTTCCCTTCCCGCTTATCTCCCTGATTAGGGCTTTATACTCTTTACCCAAGGCCTGTATTAAAGTTTCTTTGCCATCACTCCGCTTACTTTCCCTTATACCTGGGCACCCAGCAAGGTTGCCCTCTATCCCCAGGGTTATTTGCCATTTTTATTAAACCATTGGCCCAAGTTATAGGGCATTCCCTGCAAATTACTGGGGTCCAACTGGAGGGGAGAGAACACCGTATTGCTCTATATGCAGACGATATCATGCTTTTCCTTTCAGACCCTGCACAAGCAGTACCAGTAGTGTTTAAAATAATAGAAGACTACGGGCAATGTTCAGGGTATAAACTAAATACCTCCAAAACAGATGCATTAACATTTAATTCCCCCCCTTTACTGTTTAGACAGACCTACCCTTTCCAATGGCACCTGGAGAAACTGAAATACTTAGGCATTTACCTAGGGCGTGATGCTGGGAAGGCCATCCAAAACAATTATGTCCTATTTTATTCCCAACTTCAAGCAGATCTGGCCAGGTGGAGTGTCCTCCCACTTAATTTGTTCCAGAGGGTAGAGGTCGTCTGGATGGTGATCCTTCCTCGGGCCCTATACTTTTTTCAAAATGTACCAATATATATCCCAACTAAAACACTCCAAATTTGGAATAAAGCCATAATGGGTTTTATGAGGGCTGGCAAACGCCCTAGAATAAGGGCCTTGACCCTCTCTCTTCCTAAGCGGATGGAAGGCCTTGCCCTTCTGAATCTTAAACTATACAGTTGAGCTTCACATCTCTCCTTTATTGGCATACGCCTCAGGCGGACAAGTCCAGCTGTGTGGAGGGAGATTGAAGAGGGTCTATTTCCATTTAATGACCTACTAAGGACTACTCTATACCAGACTCAACATGCTAGTTCCCTACGGAACCCAGGCCCATGGATTTTGCATCAGACCAAAACCTGGAGTTTGATTCGTAAACAGCTTGCTTTATCTCCCTACTTGATTTACTTATGCCCGATAGCCGTACTGGAGCATTTTCACCCAGCCCAGATGGATCACACATTTAGTCAGTGGGACCGCCTCCACCTCTCCTTCATAACGCAGCTGCTAAAAGGGAACAATTTTAATACGTTCGAAGAACTAAGACAGACATACAGCCTGAGACAGGAGGACTTTTTTAGATTCTTACAACTGAGACACTTTTTTTATTCCCTCCCTCCGGCAGTACGAAGGCTAGAGGACCTCCCCCATTAATATCCTTTTTGCAGACCACCATAGCCTCCACCGAGACCCCACATATTATCTCTAACCTATACAGGGCACTTAACGAAACCTTAGGAATGAACACAATGGGGACATTAGAGAAATGGAACCTAGAAATGGGAACAGAGATCTCTTCACAACAGTGGGACAAAGGCTGCCTCCTGGTGTCTAAACTCACATACTCACATAGCTGGCAACTTTTTGCCTGGCAACTAATAATTAGATACTTTCGTACTCCAGCAATAACAGCTCACTACAAAAGGACAGGAACATCTGAATGGTGGCACCAATGCGGCGACCCACTGGCACACCACACTCATGTGTTTTGGTCACGCCTCAATATACAACCTTTTCTGACTTCCCTCCAGGCAGAGTTAATTGAACTGATAGGGCACCCAATCACCCTAACAGCAGAAATTTTCATACTGAAAATTGTTTTGTGAGAATTAAAGGACCCTTATACACGCTACCTACTGGGGATAGCCCTTCTGGCAGCGAAAAAGGGCCTAACCAGACATTGGCTTTCATCTCAAATTCCTACAATACCCAAATGGAGAGAAATAATGACCCATATATATATAAGGCAGAAAGAATGAAATTCTTTCTGAATGACTGACCAGAACTAGGTATGCTGAAATGGACTAAATGCATCATATACATAATGGCAAAGGACCCAAGCTTTGTACCCTAAAAGCCAAAATCACATAAGCTTTTTAGTACCATAGGAGGCATCATACTAAGACAGTGGCAAAGTGGGGATGGACGGCCCCACCAGGGCAGGGGGTGGGGGGCGAACTGCTACTTAGATAATATGGGTTTGTATTAAGTTGGTGTCCCAGAATTACTAGAATAAGATGAAATATTGACTCTAATATACTCTGTATAAGTCTGATTCTTTACTGCTCTCTTAACCTGTACATGTTTAACGATATGTATTAAGATTGTGACTGCTGTTTCCCTGTACCCAATGGAAAAAATGTTAATAAAACTATATTAACAAAAAAAAAAAAAGATTTCCAAACCACCACTTATAGCAAAAACTACAAATATTTAAAATCACTCAGGGATTATGATAGCAGTCACATACACGATTTAAGAAATTGCTTACTTCCTTCTGAAACTTGTGTATTTGATTTCTTGATTTGATATGGTTTGGCAAATTATTCCAGGCCTTAGGCATAGTATGTTGTCGAGTTGCAGCCCCGAAACTGTTATATGATCTGCATAAAGGCAAATTTAAGTAGTGTTGCTCGGATAGTATCCTGAGCAATCTGGATCCACGAAATACCTGCCATTCTGACAGGATAGTGTATCTGTCGAATAGCAGCAGCTATCCGACTGTGGATCCCGCGTTATCCAGCACCAGATCCCATTGGATAACACAGGATCTGACCTGGGATCCAACCTCCGAATTCAGATGGATCCTGGGTCAGATCCCACCTGAATAATGCCGCCCTCTGATGGAGCACAGCCGGATCCACAGGGGCACTATCTGAGCACCACTAGGTCTAAGTTGTTACCTCTCAAATTATAACTATGGTCTTCTGCTACTCCATATTTTATCAGGTGTCTCAGAGGATGAAATTTGTTTGTGTTTATAAAATTATGGCACCAGGTCAACCATGAAAAAGACCTTTTCTCCTCTGGCCCTAACCAATTTAAAAGTTGATAAACTTTACAGTGATGCGTCCCATATGGACTTCCCATAGTAAATCTTGTAAGTTTACAGTAAATTTAGTCTATTTTTATATTAACTAGTTTTTGCAGCATTCCTAGGTACCACCATTCCAGACTCCAAAACTGTGAGTAATAATTGTTTTGCTATTTTTATCTTGAGTCTTTAGTAAGACAATTTGAGACACCTCTTAATGCACCCAACATTTGATTCAGCCTTTTAACAGTTTGGTTTATATAATCTTTATGGTCAGTTTCTCATCAGTCAAAACCCCTAGATATTTATAGTTCTTTACATTATGAAGTTTGCTCCCATTTTCAGATTTGATGTCCAGTTCTCCTTTTTGATTTCTCTTGTTCTCAGACTGGAAGTGGATGCACTGAGTTTTGTTTTTTGTATTCATTAATAAACCTGATTCTTGGAACCATTTCTCCACTGAAGGCACATCCTTTTGTAATTTTTGCTCCAGTGAGGTATGGCTTTCAGCGGATGCCACCAACACAGTGTCGTTCATGTACAGCTGCACCCCACTATTATTTATACTCTTTGCCAAGTCATTCACATATATATTGAAAAGTAAAAAGGCCCAAAATGGAGTCATGTGGTACCCTCTTTTAACGTCTTTCATTTTTGACACATAATGTCCACATGATATACACTGCTTTCTTTCAGACAGATAAGATTTGAACCACTGTATAGGCTCCATATGTACCCCAATCTCATATATTACCTGTAGCAATGTCTGGTGGTCAGCAAGGTCAAAGGCCTTACTGAGGTCTATGAACACTGCCCCAGTGTCCCTACTCATGTTTAGGGAAATTGTAACTAAATTATTAAAATCAATCAGGGCAGTGCCAGTGGACATCTCTGCCCTGAAACCATGCTGACCACCTGACATCGAGTCATTCTGTTCCAAATATTGACTGAGTTGCATGTGTATTAATCTCTCCATAACCTTAGATAGCACAGATAATAGGACAATCGGTCTATAGTTTTTGGTGAAGTATCTTCCCCCCCCACACTTTAAAGATGGAGACTATCTTACCCACCCTCCAAACTTTGGGAAAAACCGATGTGCACAGACTCCAGTTAAACAAATATACTAATGTTGGTGCCAAGATTTCTGCCTACATTTTTAAGAACCTTGCTTCAATTCCATCCAAGCCCCCTACTTTATGTATTTTCAGTCTCTTCAACTCTTTTTCTATCTATTTTGTCGTTAATTCTTTAAATCGAAATCTCAGTTTTTGTTGACCTTTGTGAATTTTCATATTTCCTGACTTTGCTTCTTTTATAATGTCATGCAGCGAAATATCAGCAGTTCTTGTAGTGGGAGTCTATCTCCCGGTGGCCATTTTTTGAAAGATTAGCAATGGATGGAACAGACTTTATATGAAGCTATTGGAAGTAATGAGTTAAATCTGGTAATTCCATAAAGTATGTAGTTAATAATTCTGCAACTCTGTTTTGTTCCTCTATTAACGTGTTGTCACTTATCAGAATTATTGGAGCCCTTGTCTTTATTGGTTTTTGTAAATTTTGTACACATTTCCAGAATTCTGTTGGGTCTTTTGCTTGTCCTATACCTTTCATATGGTGTAATGATTTAGCTATCCTTATTTCCTCACTACATTTGTTATGCCATTTTTTTAAAGTGTTCCAGTTATCCTGCTGCTTGGTTTTCTTTGCCTTTTTCCATAATCTGTCTTTTGTCATTATATGTGTTTTAATCTTATCAATAATCCAAGGTGGGTTTTTGTGATTAACGGTTTTCAATACTTTAGGTGCATGCTGATTAATTATTTGCATTACTGACTTTGTGAAGTCTTGGACAGTCAATTCAAGATCTGGGATTAACAGTATTATGTCCCATCTAACCTTTAATAGACTCTCTCTATATGCTTTTAGGTTAAACTGTTTTAAATTTCTCACCCAATAAGTCTCCGTCTCTTTTTTGGGAGAGATGTCCCATGTTAATGTACATTTATTGGGCAATTGTCTCCCACATTTTGGGCATTGCACCTACATGTTCTACTTCTAAGTCCTTTAACACAAGCATCAGATCCAAAATGGAGGCTTGGTCTATGTTTTTTGTACACCTTGTTGGTTCCTGAATTATCTGTCTTAGCCCCACAGCTTCCATGTTTTCACCTAATTTCTGTTCCCTTTCTTGTAACCAGTTAGCATTGAAATCTCCTGTTAAAGCCAACTTGGTTCCTTTTATTATATCTGTTAGTTTATTAACCAGGATATCAAAAGATTTCAACCTTGTTTATGGAGGGGAGACATAAATTACTCAAATTGTTATTTTTGTTGTTAAGATTTCAACAACTAGACAGTCCATTCCGTCTAGATTTTTTTGAGAACTTCGTTCTAAAATCCCCCAAACGATCTTTAATACATATCATTACCCCACCACTCCTATTATGTCTATCTTTTCTTTGCATCCTATATCCTTTAATCTGTATTTAACTGCTATCAGTACCCTCATGCAGCCAAGTTTCTGACAGTGCAATAATATCTGGTCTCTCCTTGTCTAATAATTAAGCAATAAGCCACGAGGGGGTGTAAGTTATCAGGAAATTTACCACGGCTGGAGTGGGTAAATCCTCGCCAGCTGTGGTAAATCTCCTGATAGCTCACATCCTCCAAATGGCTTATTGCAATTATACCAAGGTTAATTTTTTTACTATAATGAAATAGAATATTAAAGAGGTTGCTTTTTTTTGATTTTTATTGTATTCTTTGCTGTGCTGCAGAGGATATATTGGATAGCTATTGGTTATCAGTGGATTTACACCAGTGGTAAACTGCCAGTCTGACAATTTCATTGGCTGTTCACTTATGTCCATGGAATAATCTCTATTATACAATGACAAGGAAATTTCCTGCCATCTGATTGGTCAGTGTATGCCTGGCACAGTGGTGGTATTTCACAATGACATTACTGTCTGAAGTCCAGACACACACATGACTGCATAACACACTCACAAATCATGCCTTCCTCCAGAAGTTGCTGCCACCCCGAGTTGCCAAGCCGCTGCTGCAAAAAGACTTGACTTCAGCACCCCCCAGATGTCACTAATAACTCAGACTCACACACCAAATACAATGCTGCAGCATACACAATAAATAAGGCTGTAATGCCCAATTTTTTGTCTGAAACGATCAGCTTCAGTGAACCATGCAGACCTGGTCATGAGGTTCACTGAAGCCACTCAGTAGCATATCATCCACTTAAATATCAGGGCTATAGTGGAGTGTGTCCCTCCTCCTTGCACTAAAACATTTCTTCAGAAACCCACATACAGTGGTTCTTTCACATTTTCAGCCCCCCAACCCTGTCAACAACCTCCATGAACAACCTTAATGGACCCTCCAAAGAATAAGCCAACTTTTTTAGTTTCACAGGTGTAAAAGAGAAAGCTCAAACATGACTGAAGTGAAAAGTGATCTCATGTTCATTGTCAAAACTGAAAAATCAAACTTGCAGAGTCACTCTGCTCTCAGTCACTTTCCCTTCAGTTTGAAGAAAAAAACAAGCATCAGTTACATTTATTTTCCATCTTTACATTAAGCAGTGGCACACATCCTCCATTCCTGTCCTCTGGCCTCCTCAGGCTGCCAAAATAACCATACCACATACTACACAGTTGCAGAGCAGCTCAGCAAGCATATCAAAACGTGGACAAGGAATGAAGAAACTTAAACTACAGCTCATTTTAACAAGCAGGCGAACGGTTGGGGGGGGGGGTTGACCTGAAACATCAAGGGACAAGAACACAGCAGGGAAAGAATGAAAAACCTTAGCAGCCTGGGCAGACAACATCATTAACACAGCAGCTCCACCTACTGGTAGACAACATTCTGGACATTTTTTTAAAAGGTATTCCTCCACACAGTAAAATTAAAGGAAAAACTGGGGAGAAAACTTTTTTTAATTTTTCTTGTTGATTCAGAAATGAGCCATTGTATAATAGCAATGAGGCACTTCAGGGTGTGATATTGTGTAATAACGTCACTTCTCAGGTGTTGAACGCAATTGGCCTGTCATGTCTTATTGCTTAAATGTATTCCTAAGGGCACAGAGAGAGTACTGTCCTCTCTGACAGCATGTTTATACCAGTATCTGTACCGCTTGTGATATTTAGTTGGCAATAAAGCTGAGTAAAATAAAAAGAAGAGATATTGGGTTCATTATTTCTGGCCCCCTGATTCATAAACAGGGATAAAAAAAAAAAAAACATTATATGCAAACATGTACTAATGCAGCTTGGTAACACATTTATTTATTGAAATAGTTTCACCAGGAAAGGCACACTGAGCAACACGATGCTCATCTCCTGGTGTGACCTGGGGGGAGGGGGTACAAGGGGGTTGGATAACACGCAGGTTATCAACTGAGCAAATAACAGAGGAAAGTAGCAGCACATGGGGAGGGTGACAATATAACATCTCTAATTTTTGAAAATATTAAGGGGGAAGCTGACAATATAACCTCTTTAATTTTGGGAAACATTGGGGGGGAGGGTGACAACATAACCTATCTAGTGTTGGAAAACATTAAGAGGGAGGGGTGTGAGAAACATTAAGGGGGAAGGGTGACAATATCACCTCTATAATGTTGAGAACATTAGTGTGAGGGATGACAATATAACCTAATATTGGGAAACATTAAGGGGGAGGAGTGGTTAACATATGTAATGACTATTTCTGTTCAGTGTTTAATTCAGGAACAACTGCAGGGACAGCTAGAACTAATGAAGAAGTGGAACCCAAACAAATGTTTTGCACTGTTCGGGACGTCCTTGACCTTTTGGCCAAATTAAAATCCAACAAGTCCTCAGGACCAGATAAGCTGCATCCTAGATTTTTGAAAGAACTTAGAGAACACATTATGGTTCCCCTGGCATATTTATATAATAAATAATTGAATACAGGGGTGGTCCCTTCTGACTGGATAACAGCGACTGTTGTCCCATTATTTAAAAAAAGAGTGTGGTCAGAGGTATCGAACTATTGACCAATCAACTTGACAGCAGTGCTGTGTAAAGTAATGGAAACATTAATAAAGTTAAAGCTGAAATAGATCCTAACAAAAATGGCTTTAATGACCCAAAACAACATAGTTTCAAGAAAAACAGGGCATGTGTCACTAACCAACTTTGCTTCTATGAAAGAGTTAACAAAAACATAAGTAACACCATTCCTGTTTATGTGATGTACTTGGATTTCCAAAAGGCCTCTGATAAGGTCCCACATGGGGTTTTGTTAGACAAACTGAGTACACTGCAGATTGTCCAACGGTAGTGGATTGGGTATATAATTGGTTGGTTAACAGGAAGCAGAGGGTTAGAGTGAAGGGTGTTTATTCAGAGGAAGGTGATGTTTCTAGTGGGCCCCAGGGCTCAGTCTTGGGCCCTATTCTTTTTTCATTATTCATTAGTGATATTGACAAAGACATAGATAGATAAATTGTCAAATTTGCAGATGATATTACATTGGGGGTGCCACCTGGTAATGATTTAAGTAGAAATATTCTTAGGAAGAATTTGGAGAAAGTGGAAATATGGTCCAAAAGTAACAACAAAATGTTTAATATAGAAAAATGTTCCACACTCCATTTAGGAAAGAACAACACTGGACAGGAATACCACTTAAAAAATAATACATTTGCTGGCCTAGTGGTGCAGAGGGTTGAGGTACTGGACGCCACACCTCGAACCACGCCGGCAACCTGGGTTCGGGAAAGGACTTGGGATGCCGGGGGCTGGCAAGGGAAGGAAAGGATTGAACATCTGGAGGACTGCTCTCCTCTCCTGGGGTGGGTTAGGGGTTGGCCCCACTCTGTAGCAGCCCCTGGTGAAAACCAGGGGCACTACACATAGCGGTGCAGAAAGGACTCTCAATAACCAGAAAAACAGCTTTGGCACTCACCGGATGATGGCTTCCATCCTCCATGCCACCGGATACCTCCAGAGAGCATCCTTCTCCACAGCAGCTCCCCCGGGACCATGACAAAAATAATGTGCTGGGTTTCCCTCTCCCCCCGGTGCCTCCCCCTCAGGGGAGGGGGACCCACCCGGCAATGGGATATGCAGGGACAAACTCGGGGGTCGGCTGCAATATGTGTAAGCAGAGAGGAGAGCTCCTGAAAGAGGGATTGTGGGGGATAGTAGAGAACTAGGAAGCCCAAAGGAGGGGCGGTCACTGGAGTGTCGGTGGGGTAAAAAAAGATAACACACACACACACACACACACAAAAATAAAATAATAAAAGTAGTCACTGAGAAAGACTTTGGTATAATTATAGATGAATATCTGGATTTCAGCAGTCACTGTACAAAGTTGGTGCAGAGAACAAATTATCTAATAAACAGCATAAAAGGCCTTTATCAGTAGGACTACAAATTGTATAATGCTGTTGTATAAGGCATATGTTAAACCACATATGGACTATGGAACACTGTTGTGGAGTCCTTATTTGAGGAGGGACATGAATATATTAGAGAGGGTGCAGTGTAGGACAACAAAGTTAATCCATGAAATAAAGAAAGCATTTTATGAGGACAGACTAATGCACCTGGGTCTATACAGTTTTGAAACTAGACGCACAAGAGGGGATCTTTTGATGACGTATAAGATTATTAGTGACACAGAATTAATGACTGAGCTAGGCACTGAAATACAGAATAAACCTCTGGGACTTAGATCATATAAGTGCCAAATTAAATTAGACCAGTTTAAAAATAATAGAAGATTAAATGCTTTTATGCAAAGAGCTGGAAGAATGTGGAATGCTATGCCAATTGATATTGTGCAGAGCAGTAACAATGACATATTTCAGATAAAACTTGATAATTACCTGTTTTCAAGTGGGGTAAATTTGACCTGCTAATGCGGGTAGACAGACTTGATGGGCAAAATTGCCTTCTTCTGTCTATAATTCAGTATGATAACCAGAATGAGGCTTATTAATCCCTACCCAAAAACAGTTTTTTTTTGAAATTGTACTTTTATACTCCTCCCTCATGCTGGAGCCCTGCTCAATCGGAAGTCGCCCTTGCGTTATCCCCACTTCACTGCACTCACCTGAATCCCCAGGGGCCCCCCATGGAGCCGTGGCTATATCCCCTAGGTGGGTACGCGGTGGGGCCCAAACACCCCGAGCATTCTGGATTTCATCGGCTCCCCTGGTGGTCAGGTAGGCAGGAGCTATTAGGGTCTGTGCTGTGGTGCTCTGTTCCCTGGCACTCCAGCATTATTTTCCCCTGTTCTAGGGGAGTGGTATATGCCCTGATGTCAAGGTGACTGTTGATGTCTACCACTCCCAGCCCTCCTCTCCTTGATCAGCACTTGTTGTACCCCCAGCTGTTGCTAGAGGCCAGACAAGTGCCGAGTCTGCGCCCCCCTCCCTCCTGGGAGAAGAGAGCTGTTCCTCAGTCACTCGATCTTCTCCCTCCCCTGCTGACCCCCGGTGGCCCAGGCTTGTTCCCGAACCCAGGTTGCCAGTGTGATGTGAGGTGTGGCATCCAGCGCCTCAACCCTCAGTGCCACTGGGCCGGCCTCAAAAACAGTTTTATACACCCAAAGATTATTAATCCCTACCCAAAAATACATTTATATACCCAAAGGTTATTAATCCCTACCCAAAAACACCTTTACACACCCATGGGTTATTATTCCCTAACCCAACACAGCTTTACACACCCAAGGGCTATTAATCCTTACCCAAAACAGCTTTACACACCCACTGGTTATTAATCCCTACCCAAAAACAGCTTTGCACATCCAAGGGCTATTAATCCTTACCCAAAACAGCTTTGTACACCCAAGAGTTATTAATTCCTACCCAAAAACAGTTTTATACGCCCAAAGGTTATTAATCCCTACCCTGAAACACCTTTACACACCTGTGGGTTATTATTTCATATTCCAAAACAGCTTTACACACCCAAAGGTTATTAATCCCTACCCCAAGACAGCGTTACACATCCAAGGGCTATTAATCACTACCCCAAACAGCTTTATACACCCAAGAGTTATTAATCCCTATCTAAAAACAGTTTTATACACCCGAGGGTTATTAATCCATACCCCAAAAAACAGCTTTTAAAGGACACCCAAAATGTATTCCTGACCCAAAAGTTGTAATTAATAACCCACAGATGCATAAAGCTGTCTTTAGGTAGGAATTAATAACCTTCAGGTGTGTAAAACTGTTTTTGGGTAGAGATTAATAACCCTTGGTTGTATAAAACTATTTTGGGTAGGGACTAATAACCTTCTGGTGCATAAAACTGTTTCTGGGTAGGAATTAATAACCCTCAGGCATGTAAAGCAGTTTTTGAGTAGGGATTTATAACCATTGGATGCGTAAAGCTGTTTTTTGAATAGAGATTAATAACCCTCGGTTATGTAAAACTGTTTTTGGATAGGAATTAATAACCCTTGAGTGTGTAAAGCTGTTTTTGAGTAAGGATTAATACCCCGGATGCGTAAAGCTGTTTTTGGGTAAGGGATTAATAACCCTTGGGGGCATAAAGCTGTTTTTAGGAAGGGATTAATACCCCTCAGGTGCGTAAAGCTGTTTTTTGGTAGGAATTTATCACCCTCTGACATCTAAAGCTATTTTGGGCTAGTGATTAATAACTCTCTGGTGTGTAAAACTGTTTTTTGGTTGGGGATTATTAATCTTTGGATGTGTAAAGCTATTTTGGGGTATGGATTAATATCGTTCAGGTGTGTAAAACTGTTTTTGGGTAGGGATTAATAAACCTTGGGTATGTACAACTGTTTTTGAGTAAGGATTAATAACCTTCAGGTGCATAAAGCTGTTTTTGTGAGTAGGGGTTCATAACTCTCAGGTGTGTAAAGCTGTTGGTTTTGGGTAGGGATTAATAACTCTTGGTTGTGTAAAGCTGTTTTGGGTAGAGATTAATAACCCTTGTGTGTGTAAAGCTGTTTTGGGGTAGGGATTAATAACTCTTGGTTGTGTAAAGCTGTTTTTGTGTGGGATTAATGCCTCTTTGGGTGTGTAAAGCTGTTTTTGGGTGGGACTAATACCCCTCGGGTGCATAAAGCTGTTTTTAAGTGTGGATTAATACCCCTTGGGTGTATAAAGCTGTTTTTAAGTGTGGATTAATGCCCCTCAGGTGTATAAAGCTGTTTTTGGGTGTGGATTAATTACCTTCAGGTGTGTAAAGCTGTTTTGGGGTATGGAGTAATACCCCTCGGGTGTGCGAAGCTGTTTTGGGGTATGGATTAATTACCTTCGGGTGTGTAAAGCTGTTTCTGGGTGTGGATTAATTACCCCCATGGGTGTTTAAAGCTGTTCTATTGAGAACACCGAGCATCTCATGCTTTCTTTTTCAGAATCATGTCTTATTTTCTCAAGGAAGGAAGGAAGACGTGCTGCAACAGATCAACTGATCGTCGGTTGACAACAGCTGTTTTATTTCTAATTATTGTTTTCGTTACTTGCCAGTTTCTGTGGTGTGGTTGATTGAAGCAACCGGTTTCTTTTCCCCCCATCTGGTGGGTCCTGGATTTTACTTATTGCCTAATCCCAGTGTCTCAAGAGTCCTGTCACTCTGCTAGTCCACCTACCTCTGGAAATCTTAACCCCACCTGTTCCTGGACTCTGGTTATTGGATTGCCACTGCTGACCAGAAAGCACCAGTAGCTCCTGATCATGACCGATTTTCATTCCCCCAATATGCATTATTGTTGCTTACAATGTTTCATGTGGTGTGCGTGATCTTCTATCTGTTCTGTTGTCCTCTATGGACTGGAACCAGGCAGTGGCTGGAATCAGGATGTACCACCAATCACCAGGCCACCTACCATAGTGTCAATTTCCACGTTGCTACCTACCATGGTGCTACCATGCTTGCACTTAAATATGGTAGCCTGGAGCTATGAATTGCTGCCAAAGAGGTTGCACTACAGCTGAAAAGAAACAAGCAAGAGGCTTGGCATGCAATTGTCAAGGGGGGTTACCTTAGTTTACACCTCTCCTGTAAATCATTGAATGTTTGTCTCATTATAGCAGAGCTGAGCTTTCTGCAAAGTGCATGAAATAATGATCTGAGAGAATTGTTCCAGTTAATTGTGAGGCCACTGGGGCAGCTAAGGACAGAGACACACACGGAATAAACAAACCCTGCTGAGAACAGGAGTCCTACCTTGAGAATAAAGCAGATCTGTTTTCTAAAGCTTTAAACCTCCCATCAACACTGAAATGTAAATCTACTCCAAAGGAATTAATTTACTGAAAACCCATGTCAAAAAAGTTCAGCACACTGTGTAATTTCTTGAATATTTAAAGGGCCTAACAGAATGTAGTTCATAGCCTCCCAAGGGATTTCTGCACAAAAGACAAGAACACCTGACTACTATCTGAGTATCTGACTCACCAATTTACGTGAAAGATCTCCCTTTGTAGACATAATTGTAATGACCCAAATGACCTCTGCTTCCTAGTGATGAAGAAACTGTTACTTATGTTCGGGAACTGATGAAAAATGAAGTTGTGTCTGTAGCAACAACCTCTACTAGTGCAGATACTGTCCAGAACAAATGGAGCAAGGCAATGTTTACCAACACTTCCACACATGAACTCTATAGCCCTCTCCAAAAAGAGCCCAGAGAGTGATTTCTCTCTGTGATTCTTTAGCTTGGAATTTCATGAAAAGACCACAGTTAGAGCTAAGAATATCTCATGTTGTGTCATGTGATTTCAGCTAAGCCAGATAACTAATTTCATTAATGAACTGAAACAGATTTGTAATACCATCCCACAAGGTGAAACACCACAAGTTCAATTCTCTGTGTTGAAACCCCTCTGTCTATCTCATCATTGTAAGGTTACAGACCAGGGGGATATTTCTGCTCTTTGTATACCTTTACTGAGCAGAGGGGTATTCCTATCTCATATACTGTACACCTTTAAAGAGCAGAGGTATCCCTGTCTTTTTACACATTTACAGAGCTAAGGGGTATTGCTGTTCTATGTACACTTTTATAGAGCACTCATGAACTCCTGGACAGAGCAGAGGTGTATTGCTGTCCTGTGCACACCTTTACAGGGCAGAGGGGTATCGCCTTCCTATGCACACCTTTATAGAGGAGAGAGGTATCACTGTTGAGTATGCACCACTACAGAGCAGAGGGGTATTACTGTCCTGTGTACACCTGTACAGAGCAAAGGGGTATTGCTGTCCCATGCACACCATTACAGAGCAGAGAGATATAGATATCCTGTGTATGCCTTCACAGACCCAAAGGGTGTCACTGTCCTGTATATACCTGTACAGAGCAGAGGAATATCGCTGTCCTGTATACACCTGTACAGAGTAGAGGAGTATCGCTGTCCTGTATACACCTGTACAGAGCAGAGGAGTATCACTATGTTGTATACACCTGTACAGAGTAGAGGAGCATCGCTGTCCTGTATACACCTGTACAGAGCAGAGGAGTATCACTGTCCTGTATACACCCGTACAGAGTAGAGGGGTATCACTGTTCTGTATACACCTTTATAGAGTAAAGGGGTATCACTGTCCTGTATACACCTGTACAGAGCAGAGGAGTATCACTGTCCTGTATACACCTGTACAGAGCAGAGGAGTATCACTGTCCTGTATACATCGGTACAGAGCAGAGGGGTATCACTGTCTTGTATACACCTGTACAGAGCAGAGGGGTTTTACTGTCCTGTATACACCTATACAGAGCAGAGGGGTTTCACTGTCCTGTATACACGTGTACAGAGCAGAGGGGTTTCACTGTCCCATGGACACCTATACAGAATGGAGGGATATTTCTATTCCATACACACCTGTACCAAGCAAAGGGGTATCACTGTCCCAAGCATACGTTTACAGAGTAGAGGGGGATTGCTGTCCTGTGCTTATCTGTACAGAACTGAAGGCTGTCCTGTGTACAGCTTTACAGAGTACCAGGGGCATAGCTGCTCCATGTATACCTGTGCAGAGAATAGGGGTTATCCCCATCCCATATGCACCTTTAAAGAACAGAGTAGTATCAATGTCCCCTGCACACCTTCACAGAGCAGATTCTTATTGCTGTCTTATGTTACAGGTAAATAGGGCTTCCAAGATGTCTATTGGCTTATCATGAGTGTCATCTCAAGCTTTCCGAGGGTTTGAGAACCATGAAGTGAAGCTGAGGAGTTCTGGAACACTAAGGAGTTTAGAGATGATACTTTTGATAAACCAAGAGACATCCCAGAAGCCTCATTAAACCTTTATAAATCATGTGAGCTGCTTCTGCTCATTGGAAAAAAAAATGTTTGGCTCTCACAGTGTAATGGCCTGCTGCTGCAGTTTATGCACTGACAAAAGATTATGCAGCTTAGTTAAAAAAAAGTACCTGTCACCCTATGAGCATTAGTGGTGCTGCTCTCAGAGCCTGCGTGTCAATACCCCCAACCCCCACAAAAGGTTTATGCTGGAGAGAGACCCGAAATAATGAAATTCAGTGTCTTTTTGAGAAAAAAATACATTGGCTTCCTAACTTTTAGTCACAGTGTTTCAGATCGGGTTTCCTGCTTTGCTTAATGGGCTGCTGTATGCAGGTGTACTTACATCATGAGTAAGATTAAACACTCTCTCCTCGATCAGCCTTGTTCTAACTTGGAAACTGTTGCTGCCAAAGAAGGTTTTGGCGGTAGTGGGAACTTTTGCTTAGTTTAAAGGTTGTTGAGTGCTCATATGTAGATATTTAGTATCACCGGCATCTGAACTGCTAATTCAGCATCAGAGTCTAAATCAAAACTGAGGAGCTGAGAAGAAAAAATGCAAAATGGCCGAATGTAGAACTCAGATGGAACTAGTAAAGGACCAAAGTCTAATGCATGTAAAGACCCCAGTGCAGTGTAAGAGCTCTTTATGTGCAGCACTGCTGTCACTGACTCCAACTGTAAAAAAATAGACATGATTTAAAAAAACTTTTACAGAGCAGATTGCTACTGCTGTCCTATGTGCACTTTTACAGAGCAAAGAGGTATTGCTTTCCTATGTACACATTTACAGAGCAAAGAGGTATCCCTCTTATGTACACTTTTACAGAGCAAAGAGGTATTGCTTCCCTATGTACGCTTTTACAAAGTAAAGTGGTATCCCTGTCCTATGTACACCTTTGCAGAGCAAATGAGTATAGCTGTTCAACGTACACCTTTACAAAGCAAAGGGGTATCCTCTGTCCTGTGTACACCTTTACAGCCCAGAGGGATATCCCCTTCCTATGTACACTTTTACAAAGCAAAGTGGTATCCCTGTCCTATGTATACTTTTAAACAGCAAAGAAGTATCACTGAACTATGTACAATGTACACCTTTACAGAACAAAGGGGTATCACTGTTCAGCGTACACCTTTACAGAACAAAGGGGTATCGCTGTCCTATGTACACTTTTAAATAGCTAAGAGGAAAGAAGTTAAAAAAAAAATAAACAGCAAAGAGGTATCACTTACTTATGTACACCTTAAAGAACGAAGAGATATTGCTGTCATATGTACACCTTTGCAGAGTAAAGTGGAATTGCAGTCCTATGTACACCTATAAAGAACAATGGGGCATCACTGTCTAGAGCAGGGGGTATTTCGGTTCCATATAAACATGTACAAAGCAAAGGGGTATTGCTGTGCCATGCACATCTTTACAGAGCAGGGTGGTATCGCTGTCCTATGTATATTTGTACAGAGCAGACAGGTATCAGTGTCCTGTGTATACCTCTACAGAGCATGAGGGGTATAGTTCAAGGTACACCTGTGCAGAGCAGAGTGGTATCTCTGTCCTATGCACACCTTAACAGAACAGAGCGGCATCTTTGCCCCATGCACAGCTTCTTAGAACAGACTGGTATTACTGTCCTATGTACCGTTTTACAGATCTGAGGGATATCATTGCCCTATGTACACCTTTACAAAACAAAGAGGTATCACTGTTTTATGCACACCTTTTACTGAGCAAAGGGATGTTGCTGTCCTATGTACACCTTTACAGAGAAAAGGGGTATCACTGTCCTATGTACACTTTTACAGAGCAGAGGGATATTGCTGTCCTATGTACACCTTTACAGATCAAAGTGGTATAACTATTTTGTGCATACCTTTACTAAGCAAAGGGGTCTCTCTGTTTTGTGTGCACCTTTACATCCTTGTCCTGTGTACACCATTACAGAGCAAATGAGCATCCTTGTCCCGTGTACACCATTGCAGAGCAAATGAGCACCCTTGTCCTGTGTACACCATTGTAGAGCAAATGAGCACCCTTGTCCTGTGTACACCATTGCAGAGCAAATGAGCACCCTTGTCCTGTGTACACCATTGCAGAGCAAATGAGCACCCTTGTCCTGTGTACACCATTGCAGAGCAAATGAGCACCCTTGTCCTGTGTACACCATTGCAGAGCAAATGAGCACCCTTGTCCTGTGTACACCATTACAGAGCAAATGAGCACCCTTGTCCTGTGTACACCATTACACACAGGGCCGTGTTGATCAATAGGCTGAGTAGGCTGCAGCCTAGGGGCACCAGCTGTTAGGGGGCACTAGCTGTTAGGGGGCACCAGCTGTTAGGGGGCACCAGCTGTTAGGGGGCACCAGCTATTAGGGGGCACCAGCTGTTAGGGGACACCTGAGAAATGAGAGGCACTAAAAAGGTTTGGCTGGCTCAGTGGCTCTAGGTGTCATTCCCCCCCCGAACTCAGTGTCAGTCTGTGCCCCCTCAGGAACTCGGTGTCAGTCTGTGCCCCCCACAACTCAATCTGTCTTGCTGCCCCCCCCAGACAAACCAGATCAGCCCAATCAGTGGCACACACTGATTTTAAAATCCAGTGTGTGTGCACTGCACATGTGCACCTGACACCTGCACCAAACTGATGAAGAGAGCTGCCGGAGAATGCTTGCTGGGCAGGGTGGGTAAGGCACAGTGCACACTACACAAGTCATGGATGTTGTTGTCAACCAGTCAGCAACAGTACTAGCAGTAGAGATGTCAGCATCTGCCATACTAGAGAGTCAAGAGAGAGTGAGCACTCACAGCTGTGTCTGGGTGGAGGTTGGAGTGGGAGTACGGTGGTTGGAGCGCGTTAGGGTACAGGCCAGAGGCTGGACCTGTCATGACTGTCAGTCAAGTTCCTCTTGATCAGAGTCAGCATCATGTATGTGACTGTCTCCAGCCACCTCACATCCGACTGGCCAGCGACCACCATGGCCAACTGGCGAGACTACTTGAGTGTCTAAGAGAGTGAGGTCAGTGCTGAATGCCTTCAAGGGACAAGTGAATGACAGGAGAGACCACACCAGATCAGACCTGAGACAGTAGGTGAGATGGAGACCGGGTCACACCAGCACCAGGCGACGGTGAGTGTGAGTGAGATTTGTGATGACCACCAGTCAGTAGTCCAAAAACTGCCTAAAGAGGAATGTGGTCCAGATTGAAACCTGAGGGGGTGGCAGGACCAGGGGCCCGGACCTGCAGGCTGCTCTGACTAAACAAAGTTTTGGGGGAAGACAGGGGCTTTGGTTCAGGCTTGCTTAGCCTGGGCTTGGCTTGGGAGCACTGACAGTGACTTGCCTTTAATTTCCCACTTATTGTCTGCATTCTCTGTTGACAAAAATGAAAATCTTGTCAGTCAGCCTCTTTATGAATAAAGGCCACAGTAATGAATATGTGCAAACAGTGCAACCAGGAATTATAAAAAAGGAAGTGAGTCTGACTCTGTGTGTGTGTTGTAGGTAGTGGCAATTCATTTTTTACACTCCCTCATGTAATGTCAGTGTCACAGACTCACATTCTGAATTAACTTTGCAGAGCTCAGCTCTTAAAGTTTATGGACATCTGAGATCACATACAGTAACTCTGGAGTGTAAAGACGGTTAATATAGCACGTTGCCTCCTATGCATTATTCTCTATTTAATTTGTGAACACCACAAATAATGGTCTGTATTTATTATTTGGGACTGGACAGCAGTAACTATTGGGCTGGCAATATATCCTAGACGTAAGAGTAATGAGCTGCAAATTAGCTTGGAACACCCAGCAGACCTGGGTTTGATTCACATAGCCTCTGGCTTCACTTGTATACTGTGTGACTCTGGGCAAGTCACTTAGCCACCCAAACAATGCACCTAGGTCACCCCTAAAAACAGGCATTGTGTCTAGTGGACCTTACCTGATTACCAAAGAATTAAAAAAACAACAAAAAAAACTATTCAGAATATTTATACAAAAATAGTAAACAACAACAAAAAGCTTGAAAAAGAACCTGTTAGTTTTCTCTGGGTAGCCGTGGCTAGTCCTTTGTTCCTTTGGTCCCCGCAGTCATCACTCCCATGTCCTCCCATGCAATCATACGTTGATAAATCTCCTGCCGGTGTCTTTCTTGCCAGCACCTTCCCACTTGTCAATAATGTCTTCTATAAGCCCCCCCCCACCCTCTCTCCCTAGCTTGACTTCATCTTGCTCCAAATGACCATCTTAGTAAAGTAGGGGGCCCGGGGCCCCACCCTGTGCCCTTATTTATAATGAGGAATAGTACAGACAATTTATCTTGGCTATTCAGCAGTCCCCATCGCAAACCTGCAGCACTCTGCCATCTTTCTTCAGAAGCTCACAGACAAAAACAGAGGTGGGGAGAGATCCCAGAAACGGCTTGGTGCAGCAGATAGCCTTGACCCTGGGCAAAGACTAAACACTATAAAGAACGCATGCCTCCATATTCTGGAGGTGGATGTATTTCATTACATAAATTCAGAAAGTGCTAATTATTGCAGGAATGAACCAAATTATGCTGCCTGGTGAGACAAACACACCCCAGCATTTCACCTCGCTTGAAGGCTTCGACTAGCGGTAAAGTGCAGTTTACTGGAACATCCTTTTATACTCAACATTTTAATGGTGCAGTACATTCTTAGCATTCTTTGGACTGCAGAATTTATAGGTATTCCCCATCTCCTCTTGTACTAGTTGCAGGATAGGAAAGTAATTTGTTTTTCCGTTAATCATCTTTACGGTGACAGCAGTACTCTGTCTGTTTTAAATGTGGATTCCTGCATGAGATTTTGTCTATTGTTATTTTTTATTAACATGACAATAAACAAAAAGTACAAAAAAAGTCAGTATTCTAATTGTTTAATTGTTCTTCTGTGAATGTGTTGTTGCCATCCCCTGAACTGAGCCATGTTTGGCGGGGGGGGGGGGCACCTGACGTTTCCAGCCTAGGGGTGCCATGTAAGTTAATGCGGCACTGATTACAAAGCAAAGTGGTATCACTGTCTTATGTACACCTTTACAGAACAATGGGTAATCGCTGTCCTTTGTACACCTTTAAAGAGTGAATGAGTATCTGGTCTTAGGAACACCATTACAGAGCAAATAATTACTGTTGTCCTAAGTACACCTTTACAGAGCAAAGAAGAATCCCTGACCTATGCACACCATTGCAAAGCAAAGGAGTATTGCTCTCTTATTTTATGTTCACCTTTAAAGAGCAAAGGGTTAATGCTGTCCTCTCTACACCTTTACAGAGCAAAGGAGAATCCTTGTCCTATGTATGCCTTTACAGACCAGCAAGGGTATCCCTTTCCTATGTACACCATTACAAAGTAAAGGAGTATTGCTGTCCTATGTGCACCTTTACAGAGCAAAGTGGTATCAGACCTAAGGGGTATTGCTGTCCTTAGTACACCTTTACAGAGCAAAGTGGCATCCCTGTTGTACATACACCATTACAATACAATGGGTTATTGCTGTCCTATGTACATTTTGACAGTGGGGGGGGTCACTGTCCTGTATATACCTTTACAGAGCAAAGGGAATTGCTGTGCTGTGTACACCTTTACAGCTATCACTGTCCAGTGTCCTATGTAGCCTTTATAGTGCAAAGTGGTATTGATGTCCTATGTACATCTTTACAGAGCAAAAGGGTATCCCTGTCCTATGTACACCATTTCAAAGCAAAGGGGTATCACTCTTTTTGTACACTTATACTGAGCAAAGGGGTATTCTGTCCTATGTACACCATTTCAAAGCAAAGGGGTATCCCTCTTTTCTGTATACTTATACTGAGCAAAGTGGTATTTCTGTCCTATGTACACCATTTCAAAGCAATTTGGCATTGCTGCCATATGTATACCTTACAGAGCAAAGTAGTATCACTGTCCTATGTACATCTTCACAGAGCAAAGGGGTATCATTGTCCTATGTACACCTTCACAGAGCAAAGGGGTATCGCTGTCCTATGTACACCTTCACAGAGCAAAGGGGTATCGCTGTCCTATGTACACCTTCACAGAACAAAGGGGTATCACTGTCCTATGTACAATTTCACAGAGCAAAGGGGTATCATTGTCCTATGTATACCTTCACAGAGCAAAGGGGTATCACTGTCCTATGTACACCTTCACAGAGCAAAGGGGTATCGCTGTCCTATGTACACCTTCACAGAGCAAAGGGGTATTGCTGTCCTATGTACACCTTCACAGAACAAAGGGGTATCATTGTCCTATGTACACTTTCACGGAGCAAAGGGGTATCATTGTCCTATGTACGCCTTCACAGAGCAAAGGGGTATCACTGTCCTATGTACGCCTTCACAGAGCAAAGGGGTATTGCTGTCCTATGTACAACTTCACAGAGCAAAGGGGTATCGCTGTCCTATGTACACCTTCACAGAGCAAAGGGGTATCATTGTCCTATGTACACCTTCACAGAGCAAAGGGTATCGCTGTCCCATGTACACCTTCTTCACAGAGCAAAGGGTATCGCTGTCTTATGTACAATTTCACAGAAGCAAAGGGGTATCATTGTCCTATGTACGCCTTCACAGAGCAAAGGGGTATCACTGTCCTATGTACGCCTTCACAGAGCAAAGGGGTATCGCTGTCCTATGTACAACTTCACAGAGCAAAGGGGTATCGCTGTCCTATGTACACCTTCACAGAGCAAAGGGGTATCATTGTCCTCATGTACACTTTCACGGAGCAAAGGGTATCATTGTCCTATGTACGCCTTCACAGAGCAAAGGGGTATCACTGTCCTATGTACGCCTCACAGAGCAAAGGGGTATTGCTGTCCTATGTACAACTTCACAGAGCAAAGGGGTATCGCTGTCCTATGTACACCTTCACAGAGCAAAGGGGTATCATTGTCCTATGTACACCTTCACAGAGCAAAGGGGTATCGCTGTCCTATGTACACCTTCACAGAGCAAAGGGGTATCGCTGTCTTATGTACACCTTCACAGAGCAAAGGGGTATCATTGTCCTATGTACACCTTCACAGAGCAAAGGGGTATCATTGTCCTATGTACACCTTCACAGAGCAAAGGGGTATCACTGTCCTATGTATGCCTTTACAAAGCAAAGGTGAGCTCCTATTCCATGAACAGAACAGGAGATAAATACAGATAAAATGTCAGCTTACCACTTTGGGAAATCTGACAGCATCCAACTCCCCTTGGGACCCAGATGGCATTCTAATTGTCATCAAGTATTTGTTGCCCTCTCTGCAATGTATTGACTGCCGTTTATGACTGTTACTCCTTCTGCATTGACTGTCATTCTTGACTGTTGCCCTTTCTGCATTATGTTGACTGTAGGTTTTTGACTGTTACCCTTTATACTATTGTACTGACTGTAGTTCTTGACTGTTACCCTTTCTACACCATATTGACTGTTGATCTCAACTGTTACCCATTTCTGCACTGTGTTGAATGTTAATCTCAACTGTTACTCTTTCTGCATTGTATTGACTGTAGTTCTCGACTGTTACTCTTTCTGCATTGTATTGACTGTAATTCTCGACTGTTACTCTTTCTGCATTGTATTGACCATAGTTCTTGACTGTTACTCTTTCTGCATTGTATTGACTGTAATTCTTGACTGTTACCCTTTCTGTTTTGTATTGACCATAGTTCTCAACTGTTACTCTTTCTGCATTGTATTGACTGTAATTCTCGACTGTTACTCTTTCTGCATTGTATTGACTGTAGTTCTCGACTGTTACTCTTTCTGCATTGTATTGACTGTAATTCTCGACTGTTACTCTTTCTGCATTGTATTGACTGTAATTCTCGACTGTTACTCTTTCTACATTGTATTGACTGTAATTCTTGACTGTTACTCTTTCTGTATTGTATTGACTGTAATTCTTGACTGTTACTCTTTCTGCATTGTATTGACTGTAGTTCTTGACTGTTACCCTTTCTGTTTTGTATTGACTGTCATTTTCAACTATTCCCCATTCTGTATTGTAATGACTGTTCTCAACTGTTACCTTTTCTTTTTTATTGTTTCCTATCATGGTTAATCTGCACTTTAGCTGGTCCCAAAAGTTGAAATTGGGCACCAGTCTTGCAGACATCATGACTGTAGGCTAGAAAAATGTATAGAACTTGTAAGTTTTGTAAATGAGGGATCCTTTGATATGTGCAAGACTGACAATAAGATGTTGAGATGACGTGAAAATCAATCAGTATCAATCACTACTTTATTTGTTCAGCACAAATTTCAGGGAGTCAAAGCACTTTACATACTATCAGAAATAACATCTTATTTAAAATCAGCAATACTAAAATCTTTAAATTAAATCCCGTCATCAGGAAAGGCCTGGCTAAACAAAAACGTTTTCAGTTCGACTTTAAAATGGTCGATACTTTGGCACTCTCTGACCTGGCGAGGTAGAGAACTCCACAGGGTGGGGACCATGAAAGCAAATGTAAAGGCCCCCAGATGACTTCAATTTAACCCTGGGAATCTCTAGGAATCCCTCGTCAGTGGAACAGAGAGGGCGGGAGGGATGGTAGGGGTGAAGAAGGTCTTGCAGGTAGCTGGGACACTGGCCATGTAGGGCTTTGCAGGTCAGAAAACCGACCTCGAAGGAGATCCACTAATTTCTATTAGTAGTGGTAACACAACTGGGGGACCATATGACCATCCATGATATCTATGAACTGCTCCAGTCCGGTTTTCAAAAGAGACGTAGTACCGAGACAGCGCTGGTCCGGGTGCTCAATGATCTCCTGATGGCTAGAGATCAGAAGAGCGACTCCATCTTGGTTCTTCTTCATCTGTCATCAGCATTTGACACCATGGACCACAGGGTGCTGCTTGATCACCTGTGACACATCTGTGGACTGTCGGGAACAGTCCTCAGGTGGTTTACATTGTTCCTCATGAGAAGAACACAGAGTGGTGTCTGGGGTCTTTTCCTCAGGCCCTACTTCTCTGTCATGCGGGGTTCCTCAGGGCTCAGTGCTGTCACCCATGTTGTTCGCAGTATGCATGCTACCCCTCGGAGACATTGTAAGAAGGTATGGGTGAGATTTCACTGCTATGCTGATGATACCTAGCTCTACCTTTCTTTTGCACCCGACCAGGATATAGCTCTCTCAGTCTTTAATAACTATCTGAAAGAAATTCAGGAGTGGATGGATTCCAGCTGGTTGAAGTTCAACTTGGAAAAAACTGAGGTGTTGGTTGTGGACCCAGGTCACTGGATAGGGGGGTTGGGGATTGGTTCGCCCTCTGGACTTTTTCTTGGTGGTGTTTCACTCCCGACCTCTGAATGGGTGCGAAACCTGGGGGTCATTTTTGATTAAGGGCTGACCCTGCATTCGTAGGTGTCGGCTGTTGTCAAATCCTCCTTTTATCATTTTAGGAATATCGCCAGGATTAAGCATCTGGTTCCGTCTGGTGACCTTCCTACTTTGGTCCACGCCTTTGTGTCCTTGTGCTTAGATTATTGCAATTTCCTTTACCTAGGGCTTCCTGGGGTGGAAATCCGCCACTTGCAGCTTGTGCAGAATGTGGTAGCCAGGCTTTTGATGGGATCTGCTTGGTCCTGTCATATTTCACTGGTGCTGCGTGAACTGCACTGGCTGCCAGTATAGTGGCGGATCACCTTTAAAGTCCATTTGCTGACTTTTAAAGCCCTACATGGACCGGGCCCAGATTACCTGAAAGAGCTCCTGGTTCCTTACAGCCTTGGGTGATCACTCCGCTCAGCCGACGAGGAGTTGTTAGAGATTCCAAGGGTGTGTTTGAAATCATTAGGGGCGAGAGCATTTATGTATGCAGCCCCTACTGTTTGGAATTCTCTACCCCGTCGGTTACGGGAGTGCATAACTGTGGAGGGATTCAAGCAAGCTTTGAAAACTTTTTTGTGGCACCAAGCATTCAGTGACTGATTTTTTTTTTTGGCGAATGGTATGCTACTATTTTAATGTTAGCGTATTGATGTCTGATTTGATTTTAAAATTGTTAGGCGCCTTGGTTTTTGAAAAGGCACCATATAAATAAAGCTTATTATTATTATTATTTATCAGCAGCCAGTGTAGATAGCAGAGCACAGGTGTGAGATGGCAAGATCTCTGTAAGCCAGTCAACAACCTGGTCACCGCATTCTGCACTAGCAGCAATCAGTGAATATCTACCCCCAGTAGCCCTAGGTATAGGGCATTGCAGTAATCAAAGGATATTAGCACAATAGGTTTTAATTCCTGTGAGTAACAGAGGGTGATGCACAGGGTGAAGAGAATGTTTAGCGATCTTGGGAAACTCAAGGAGTGGTTAAGAGCATGAAAGTTGGTTTAGTGCCAATAAGTGCAAAATCATGCACCTAGGGTATAGAAACTCAGGTGCTGAGTATAGGATTGGGGGAGGTAATGACAATCACTAAACAGGAACGGGACCTTGGGGTTATCAGATCTGATTACCTCAAAGTGACAAGATAGTGTGACAAAGCAGGGGTAGGGCTTGTGGGATGCTGGGGTGCCAAGGGTCTGGTACCTCCAGCAGGATGAGGGAGGTGGTGTTGCCACTATATTGCTCACTGCTGAGATGTCACCTGGAGTATTGTGTGTAGTTCTGGGGGCCACAATTCAAACATAGCTAGGGTGGAGGCAGTCCAGAGGACAGCAACTAAAATGGTGCAGGGGTTGCACAAGAAGTGCTACGAGGAGAGACTGAGGATCTCAACATGTACCTCCTGGAAGAGAGGAGAGTGAGAGGTAATATGATAGAGATGTACAAGTACCTGACGGTGGTGAATAGGGTGCAGGAGGGGAGTCAGTTTGAAATGAGAAAGAGCACCAGGACCAGGGAGCATGCAATGAAGCTGGAGGGTTGCAATGTTAAGAGAGATGCGAGGAAATATTTATTTGCTGAAAGGGTAGTAGACACCTACAACAGACTGCCAGGAAAAGTAGTAACAGTGGGGCACTTCAAGCATGCATGGGATAGATGTAGAAGTGTATTAGGAAAAAGGTAGGGAGGAGGGAGGGTCCCCAGAGACCAATTAGGGTGTTTGGAGACAGATTAGACGGGAAACATCTGGACAGACTGGGTGGGACAAACAGTCCTTTTCAGCTGACAAATTCTATGTTTCTATGGTGACATTTCAATTGACACATAGTTGGGGGGATCTTTTCTGTACATGGCATGCTTTGGTCAGAAAAGGTGAATTGTTAGAAAGTAAATCAAAAACTTGTACAAGTAGGTCTTTAACCATTTTTCTTACAGGTGCAAAAGCGGCATGTGTGTGTGTGTACAGTAGGAAGCCCTTCAATCTATACGTTTTTAGAACTAACTTGATTGTTTAAATGTTCTACCTTCCTGTGAAGGTTATAATTTTCCTACACAATGTCAGATAGAGTTGCCTCCAAAGCCTGCACCCTATTGGCCAACACTGCATTGTTGATGGTATTTATTTACATCTATGGATAGATTACTTTCTCCTTTATGGCTTTGGCATGTGACTGTAAAATATCTGTTTTGGCAGCTAGTACCTTGAATCTTGAATCATAACAATTAATCCATGACAGAGTATGGTTAATGGAGCAACCTAAGGTATCAAGCGTGTAGTTCTTATGTGCTCAGGGTCTTCAGCCAGAAAAAGATCAGCTCCAGAAGGAGAGAAAGAGAGAGGAAGAGATCCTGACTCCACGATAGTCAAACTATGTTCTGTCTGTTTCAGAGTCTCTAAACCAGACTACACGGTGTTACATGTACTGCTGTACCAGGTTGCACATCTGTGGAGTGCATCTGTAATGGCAGCTCTAAGGAAGTAAGAGCTCTATTCCTACACCTACCTTCTTTGAAACTGTTACAGTGTCTATAGTCTATTGATTATATTTAATATTTGCCTTTTGCATCCACTGAGCTTTTCACTTTACCTTCCTTCGGTATTATTTTATAGTATTATGTTCCCCTGCTTTAGTTGTCATCCTCTTACCTGGGCTAACGTTTTGTTTAACGTACTGTGCTTTATACCCCCTTGCACCAACCTGCTCCCATTGGCCCTACTGCTCACCCCAGTCCTGTCAACTACCATCCTCTGGACTTACCTTATGTTCTCCCTGGATGACTCCTCCCCCAGGGAAAAGGCAACTGGAGGCCAGCTCAACTCCTCTGGTGGAGTTTAGCTTTGGTTGTAGAGCGGGACCTGGCCAGTGGTGCAGGGCCTGTGATGGGTGGTGGGCAGCATCTTGCGCAGTTGGGGTATTTACTTTTTCACCCTGCCCTTTTGACATTGTGTCAGTCCTTGTGCTGACTCACAGTGTGTCAGGATGGCAATGCCTCCCCCCTTCCCAGTCTACTCACTCTGGCTGCGCCGCCACCTGTGGTCACCCAGGTGGCAGAAGAGCAATGGAGTTCAGACACCCCCTTCCCCGAGAAGGTGAATGTCTATTGGAATGCTCACCATCTTCACAGGCTAGCCCTCCAGTGACCCAGGCTCATTCCTGAACCTTGGTTGCTGGTGTCATGAGCAGCAGTGCTACCACTAAGGCAAAGGGCTGGCCCCACCTGGGCCACCATTGGCAACAGTCACCATTTGCTACTCCCCCTCACTCCCTGCATTCAGTTGTATTATTATAAGTTCTGTTCTTGGCTGCTCCCTTTGTACACTGTATTTATCGTAAAACCTGTTCTGGACTGTTCCCTTTCTGTACTGTGTTTACTGTAAATCATATTCAAGACTGTTCTCTTTCTACTTGGTATTTATTGTAGATCCTGTTCTCATCTGTTCCCTTTGTACACCATAGTTATTGTAAATCCTGTTTTTGGTTGCGCCTTTTCTAAACTGTACTTACTATAAATCCTATTCTCAACTGTTTCCTTTTTACACTGTATTTATTATAAATCCTGTTCTCAACTGCTCCCTTTCTGTAATATACTTATCATAAATCCTGCTGTTGATTATTCTCTTCTTACTCTGTATTTATTGTAAATCCTGTCCTCAGTTGCTCCCATTCCATATAAATGCTGTTCTTTCTCTACTATTCCCATTTTATGTTGTATTTATTGTAAATCCTGTACTCGGCTGTTCCCCTTTTGCACAGTGTTTACTGTAAATCCTGTTCTTGATTGCTCCCTTTGTACACTGTATTCACTGCAAATCCTGTTCTACCCTTCCAGGGTTTCAGTAAAATGACCAATTTGATTGGACACAATTATTGGAAAAGTAAAAAAGTTTTATTACACACTTAATCCTGAAAAAGCGATGGTTAGGTCACGAAACGTTGATGCCAGGGTGGGTGCTATTGATTATTTCACAGTTTGCTGTGTACCTGTCTTTTGAATTAACTTTTTTTACTTTTCCGATAATTGTTTCCAATCAAAGTGGTCATTTTACTGAAACCCTGGAAAGGAACCCATTTTGTTCCTTTTCTTGCTGTGTTTTTCACTTTGGTGGCTCCTTCATATATGCATTGAGCCGTGGAGATTCATTAAATCCTGTTCTTGACTGTTCCCTTTCTACAATGTATTTATTGTAAATGCTGTTCTTGGCTCTCCCTTTCTACACTTTATTTATTGTAAATCATATTATCTGATCCAATTCTACATTGTATTTATTGTAATTAGTGCTCTCAGTTGCTCCTTTTCTACACTTTATTTATTGTAAATGCTCTTTGTGACTTTTCCCCTTCTACACTATATTTATTACAAATCCTGTTCTTAAATTTTCCCTTTCTACTCTGTACTTATTACAGTTCCTGTTCTTGACTGTTCCCTTTTTACACTGTATTTATTGTAAATCCTTTTCTCAGCTGCTCAATTTCTACACTGTATTTATTTATTTATTTATTTGTTTATGGTCAACTCTGTTTCTTACCCTACCTCACTGGACTCTCTTCAGCTGGGTCTCTCAGCTAGCCAGCGGTTCCCATCTTCCTGAAGTCCTGGCATCTCTCTGGGACCATGATTCTCTCTCTTGCCACTACCCCCGAAACCCCCAGGATCTAAACCCCCTGGGAGCAAGGGCCACCCCTCCTACCCAGCGCTCTGTCTCTTAGTGTCTGGTGGGGGAGGAGGAGAGGAGAACCTGAAGGACATCAAGGACCCAGAGTTGACGTGGTGCCATGCCCCTAGACCCGCCTTCGCCTACCAGTGAGAAGGGCGTATTTTAACTGTACATTAACCCATTGGCCGAGCAGTGCAATGCGCTCCACAGGAGCACCACCCCGGCCGTCCCACCAATTTCTAGGACCTGACTGCTGAATTACCCCTAGTCATCACTAAAGTACTCCACATGGTGAGGCCTTATCTCCCCCCCTTCCTCCCAGGAAAGGAGAGCTGTCCTCTGGATGCTCAATCCTTTCTTCCCCGCCAACCCCCGAAGACCTGAGTCCACTTCCAAACCAAGGTGCCAGCATGGCGTGAGGTGTAGTATTCAGCGCCTGAACTCTCAGTGCCACCGGGCCGGCTACTGTATTTATTGTAAAACCTTTTCATCTCTGATCCCGTTCTACACTGATTTTATTGTGACTACTGTTCTCAGTTGCTCCATTTCTACATAGAAATATAGAAATTGTTGGCAGATAATGACTGCCAGGCCCATCCAGTCTGCCCAAAAGCCCTACACTAATTTGTGGCCTCTGACCCTAACTGGTCAATGGCATTTCACTGCACCTTCCCACCTCTAAGATACCCTTATGCCCGTCCCATGCATGTTTAAAACCCTCCACTGTGCTCACCCCCCACCACCTCCCGTGGCAGTCTATTCCATGTGTTTACCACCCTTTCCATGAAGAAAAACTTCCTCACATTTCCCCTCAGCCTGCCACCTTCCAATTTCACATCATGCTCCCTCATTCTTGTACATCTCTTTTATTGGAAGATGTCTCTTCACTGCACCTTGTTTACACCCTTAAGGTGCTTGAATGTTTCTATCATGTCCCCTGATCCCTCCTCTCTTCCAGCAGGTACATGTTGAGATCCTTTAGTCTCTCCTCATATGTTTTCTGGTGCAAGCCCTGTACCATCTTAGTCACCCTTCTCTGGACTGCCTCCACCCTGTCAATATCCTTATGAAGGTGCGGCCTCCAGAGCTGCACAGAGTACTCTATGTGAGTCCTCACTGGTGTTTTGTATAATGGCATCATGACCTCCCGCTTCTGCTAGTGACACCTCTGCTTATGCACCCCAGCATGCCACTGGCCCTCCCTGCTGCCTTTGTACTCTGCTTTAACACCTTTAGGTCATCAGAAACACTATATTTAGTGTAAATCCTTTTCTCGACTGTTCCCTTTTTCAAGTTTGTTCATTGTAAATGCTGTTATTAACTGTTCCCTTTCTATACTGTATTCATGGTACTGTATTTATAGTTGTACGTTTGAATATTTTGACCAGTTTAGAACACAGGAACATAGAAGTTGTCAGAAAAGGATGACTTGGCCATCCAGTCTACCTAGGTGTTTCTTGCCTATTCTACCTCTGCAGACTCTAACTGATCTCCAGTGACCCCCCCCATCTCTGTTCTTATATGGCCCTTTCTCTATCCCATGCACACTTGAAGCCTTCTACCATTCTAGCATCCACCACTTTGCTTGGCAGTCAGTTCCATGTATCTACCACCCTTTAAGTGAAGAAATATTTCCTCACATCTCTCCTGAAGTTGCCCCCCCTCCAGCTTCATCACATACTCCCTAGTCCTGGAGCTCATCCTCATTTGGAAAAGACATAGAAACATATATAAACATATACTTTGATGGCAGATAAGGACTGCTTGGCCCACCTAGTCTGTCCATTTCCCTACCTAGAGGATAAGCTGCAGATCCTATTTAACCAACAGCCTATTTCTTCCTACCCCCCGCAAAAATTGTCTTATGTCTGTCCCATGCATTCTTGAATTCTCCCACAGTTTTAGAGCCCACAACCTCCTCAGGAAGGCTATTCCATGCATCCACCACCCTCTCTGTGAAAAAATACTTCCTCACATTGCCTCTGAGCCGTCCCTCCTCTATCTTCAAATTGTGTCCCCTTGTTCTTGCACATCTATTTTTCTGAAAGATGCTACCTCTTGGACTTTGCTGATTCCACTGAGGTACTTAAATGTTTCTATCATGTCCACCCTTTCCCTCCTTTCCTCATATTAAGCTCCTTTAGTCTCTTCTTGTATGGCTTCTCTTGCAGACCCTGCACCATTTTAGTTGCCCTCCTCTGAACTGCCTCCATCCTGTCTATGTCCTTGCAGAGATGGGGTCTCCAGAACTGGATGCAGTACTCCAGATGGGGTCTCACCAACTGTCTGTACAGGGGGATAACAACTTCCTGTTTTCTGCTGGTGATACCGTCCTCTGTACATCCCAGTATCCCCCCAGCCCTCCCTACCACCTTCTCACATTGTCTGCCAACCTTAAGGTCATCTAATATGATTATTCCCAGGTCCCTTTCCATTTTTATTGTTGTTACTACCACCCCCCCGCCACCACCATTGTGTAATCTTCCCCTGGGGTTTTGTTTCCCAGGTACATTACTTTGCACTTCTTTGTATTGAATCCAAGCTGCCATATGTCTGACCATTCCTCCAATCTTGCCAAGTCCCTTCTCATCCTTTCCACGCCTTCTTGTGTATCAACCCTGTTGCAGATCTTTGTGTCTTCTACAAAAAGGCATACTTTTCCTTCCAGTCCCTCTGCAATGTCACTTATAAAGACATTAAAAAGGACTGGACCCAGTACTGAACCCTGCAGTACCCCACTAGTAACCCCTCTTTCTTCAGAGTGGACTCCATTTACAATTACCTTCTATGTCCTGTTGTTCAGCCAATGTTTTACCCAGGCTACCACCCTGGGACCCACTCCCAGGCTGGTTAATTTGACTACTAATCTTTTGTGTGGGACTGTTTTAAATGCCTTGCTAAAGTCTAGGTAGGCCATGTCCACAGCCCCTCCCTGGTCTACTACTTTGGTCACCCAGTCAAAGAAATCAATTAGATTCATCTGACATGACCTTCTCGCTGTGAGCCCATGCTGCCTTGGGTCCTGCGCCCCACTGGCCTCTAGGTACTCAACAATTCTTTCCTTCAGAAGTGATTCCATCACTTTCCCTACCACAGAGGTCAAACTGACAGGTCTGTAGTTTCCTGCCTCTGTCTTGGTCCCACTTTTGTGAAGGGAATCACATCAGCCTTCCTCCAGTCCTCAGGTACAACACCATACTCCCATGATTTGTTAAAAAGGGTAGTCAGTGGTGTCACTATTTCTCTGCTTAATTCTTTTAGAATTCTGGGGTGAATTCCATCTGGCCCCATTGCTTTGTCCACCTTCAGTTTTAGGAGTTCTTTCAGAACCCTTTCTTCTGTGAAAGGACTGGTCTCGACCCCCTTCTCCAGAGTGCTTCTGTTAATTGGATTAGGCACCTCCCCCTTTGTGAATACTGAACAGAAGTAGTCATTCAGTATCCCGGCTTTTTCACTGTCACTCTCTGTCCACCCACCATCCATTCTATTCAGCCTCACTATCCCTCCCTTTGTCTTTCTACACTCCCTGATATACCTATAAAAGGTGTTATCCCCCTTCTTAACTGAGTTAGCTATCTTTTCCTCAGTTTGTGCCTTTGCTATTCTGACTACCCTCCCTACTTCCTTCTTCCTTAACTGGTACAGTTCTCTGTCCTGCTTCTTCTGTGTTTCTTTATACTTCCTAAATGCTATATTTTTCTCCCTAACATTCACCGCCACCTCTTTTGAGAACCATGGTGGCTTTTTCTTTCATTTTGATTTGTTTATTTGCTTTACACAAAGGCTTGTTGCCTCTGTGATGGCAGTTTTGATATTTCCCCATTGTTGCTCCACCCCTCCTTCTAGCCTGTTTGCTAGTGCTTTTCTAAGGCACTCTCCAATCTTGCCAAAGTCAGCCCTCCTGAAGTCCAGAACCCTCACTTTTGTATGGCTTGACTCTGTAGCTGAGTTTATTGTGAACCACACTGTTTGGTGGTCACTTGTTCCCAAATGGCTACCCACTTCTAGATCTGAGATCCTCTCACTGTCCCCATTTGAGAGTATGAAGTCTAAGATTGCTCCCTCACGAGTAGGTTCCAAAACTAGCTGTCTGAGGCATGCCGCCTGAAGGGCATCAAGAATGGCCCTGCTTTTGGATGTGGCTGCAGCAAATGTGCTCCAGTTAACATCTTGCATATTAAGGTCCTCCATCAACAGTATCTCCCCTTTCTCTGCCATTCTAAGTATGCCTTCTATCATATCCTTGTCCATTCCCTCCCCCTGACATGGGGATCTGTATACAACCCCTGTGCGTATTGTAGTGCCATTTCCAGTCTCTAAAGTGACCTACAGTGCCTCCTTTCCTCCCTGTTTACTCTTTTGTTCAGTTGCTTTTATCCTTTCCCTTACATAAAGAGCTACTCCCCCCCTTCTGCCCCCCTTGTCTCTCCTGTAGGTTGTGTACCCAGATATGTTAACGTCCCAGTCATGGTTCTCTGTGTACCATGTTTCTGTGACTGCTACGATATCCAGGCATCCCTCTTCCATCAAGGCCACCAGTTCAGGGAGCTTGTTGCCCAGACTATGGGTGTTGATACTCATTACCCTCCATTTCTTGATAGCCTTACCCCTTTTTGCCCCATCCCTGTCCTTATTGCATTTGTCACTTTCTCCATTTGCCCCAGCGCTTCTCCCTATCAACATCTCTATGTTGGTGCCTACCTCACTTAGTACCCTGATTTTTTTTGGGGGGCTAGGATTTCCCTGCTCCTTTCCAGTACCTCCCCCCTTGGCTAGTCCCCCCCCCGGCTACTCTACTCCTGCAGCCTGTTTACTTCTGTGAGGTAGTTGAATGTCTCAGTCATGTCACGTCTCACTCTCCTGTCCTCCAGAGTGTACACATTGAGATCCCACAGTCTTTCCTTGTAGGGTTTCTCTTGCAACCCCAGCACCATTTTGGCAGCCCTCCTCTGGACTGCCTCCACCCTGTATGTGTTTGATTACATTGGTATTGCACTATTGTTACATTGTATCCCCTCACCCTGTATGTGTTTGATTACATTGGTACTGCACTATTGTTACATTGTATCCCCCCTCACCCTGCATGTGTTTGATTACATTGGTACTGCACTATTGTTACATTGTATCCCCCTCCTTTACTTTTACTCTCCTCCACTGGGCTACACCATGAAGTAAGCTTTGGCTCCATGTACATTTCCTAGTCAGCAAATTCTTAATGAAAGAAATAAGCATATGCACAGAAGATAATGGATTTCAAAAACTCTGTTTTTCTGTAGAGAACAATTCATGGAGTGCTGCGACATCTAGTGGTGAAATGGGGCAGCACAGACAGCTGTGGGCAGCCTGGGTCTTATGCTTTAGACCTTCAAACTATCCCAGTTCTGCCACCGTCTGCCATGACACAAGTAAGCAAGCAGTAATATTTGGCATGAAGTAATAACAAGAAGCTGCAGTAAAGGTTTAAAGGTCTTACTCTGGAGTGGTCAGCATACCTTTGCATACCGGGCACCTTCCCACACACAGTGGAACCAATTGATTACAAATATTAGCAAATATTAGAGTTGCTACTAAATACCAAGTTAAGCAACTTGTAATTGCTTTCCAGAAAGATTAGGAAAGGTGTAATCATTGCACATGATTATCAGACCTGACTTACTATGGCGATCAAATGGAATCTGTGTATACTATAGAACAGGTTATATTTAATGTAAATTATACAATGATGTGTGAAAATCCTGTAACCTGATTGGTCAAAACATGTCACATGACCATGGGTAAATTCTGCCTAACCCACAGTTGTGGAAAGGTATTTATAAAAAGACACAATTAAACACATTTTAAATTTATTTTACACATGGGTCCATTGTATAATCACAATAAGACACTCCAGGGTGTGAGTTATTGGGGATTTACCCACTTCTTGTGTGGTTAAGTCACTCGGCTGTGCCTCGTGACACACCACACAAGGCGTAGGTAAACCCCCAATAACCCACACCCTGTCGTGCCTTATTGCTTAAATAAGTATAGCTATATTTGCTTACGTGATAAATGCACTAAAATAAAATGCCGCCGATTGGCCCAAATTGCATATTTTTAATGGACATAAATTAAGAGCTAGTTGCAGAGCATGAAATTAAATTTGTGCAATTGCAGCTTAGTGCCATGCATTAAATATAACTTGCACAAAAATAAACAGTTCTACAGTATCTATGTGGTATTCAGTTTTGTTTCTAATATGGTTTCTAATATTAGGAGGGGTCAGATCCCACTGTTGCTGCAGGGGGAACCTGCACAACCAGTAGACAAGATAGACTGTAAGTCCTTTATCTGCTACGTTTGCATGTGTGTATGTTTGTATGTAATTGTTTTGTATAGCAATGTACAGAAAGCACTGTTTAATTTAATGTTCTATAGTTTGTGTAGAACTATATGGCACCATCTTGTCAGGACCCCATACAAACAAGATGATTATTTCAAGGGTTATCTTTTCCAATAAAACTGTATTTACTTTTAAGAACGGTATGATAATATATGAATAAAACTGTATACTCTAAATGTAAAGGCAAACTGTTTCCATTATAAACAAGCATGCTTTCAGTAAATATTTCTGACTGTAAATTATTTCTAGTCACACAAGTTATTATGTTATGATGCAGTTCTTACACAAAGTCATTGGTGTATTAATTTACAACCAGTACAGGGTGCCATGTCAGATTAGCTTGCTTGTACAAGAAATGCTTGAAATAATTCCTTACTTTATTCCGGCAGAATATTATTCACCTGGAAGAAATCTCAAGGATTACTGAAAGCACCAGAGCAACAAAACTGGGCAAAACAATTGACTGTGCCTTTAAAACAATTGACCTTGCCTTTAAAACAATTGACCATGCCTTTAAAACAATTGACCGTGCTTTTTTTCCCATAAAAGATTCCAAGCACCTTCCAATTTTATTTGATGGTAAAATGTTCTAGTTCCATAAAATGTGAGTATTTTATAAAGTTCCAATTTAGTTTGTTTTTTCAAGAAAAAAAAAGAATGCCACTCCATTTGCCTTAGAAATAGCATGGTAGACCTAGCAAGGGTTAGGGCCCCCTCAAAAAAACCCTCATGGTGTGCCGCATAGGAGATACAGTACCTAGAAAAGTAAATCTGACAGGTATGCTTCTATTTGTATTAAATGTAGCTGAAACTAGCTTTTTGGAAAAACATTTCTCATTGGACTGCAGTTTTAAACTGATTAAATAAATGTGAAACTTGATGAGTGAGAAAAACTCTGACAACTCAGGAACTCATTTTCTGCCATCATAATACTGTTACCAGTGTAAGTGTTGCACAGCACCCATAATGCTATGCTACTAATGTAAGTTTTGCCGAATCTATGTGATAACGGTGATCGCTGATGGGCGATCACAGTTAGGGTGATGGCACATCACCGAAAAAATATTTCGGCAATGTACTCCCCGGCGCACAACAAAACAGTGCTGGAGAGTTGGGATTTTTCATTTCATGTGGAAGGCTGTGCCCCCCGCATCCCCCTAATTAAGGATTCTCAACTCCAGAGGGGTGCATGTTGGGGGGGTACAAATGCAGCAAAAATGACATTTCAGGCCAGGTGCAACAAAAAGTACCTGTGCCCGGACCTGAACCCAGCACCATTCCTGCCACAGACCTGAACCCACCCACCACATCATGGAAGCAGCTTGGAAGCTCACCATGGTGCCATCCCCATAACCCCTCCATCCCCTCTACCCCACGCTCAGCGTGCTCGCTCCCCCCATGCGTAGGCATGTAGCGACAGGGTGTCACTATTTCAAACACCCTCCCATCTGGTCACTCACCTTCCCCAGTTGCCCTGATGACAGGCACCGTGATTGAGTCACCTTTTCAGTAGGTGCCCAATCGCAGTCACCAAAGTCATGGGATACCAGTTTGGCCCATGACCACAGCATCACTGGACCAGCCCATAATACTATGTTCCCAATGTAAGTGTCACCCAGCACCATGGCATCATTGGGCCAGCCCATAATACTATGTTCCCAATGTAAGTGTCACCCAGCACCATGGCATCATTGGACCAGCCCATAATACTATGTTACCAATGTGTCTTCCACAACCACAGCATGATTGGGCCAGCCCATAATACTATATTACCAATGCAAGTGTTGCTCAGCACCATGGCATCACTGGGAAGGCCCCTAATACTATGTTACCAATGTAAGTGTCACCCAGCACCACAGCATCGCTGGGACAGCCCATAATACTATGTTACCAAAGTGCCGCCCAGCACCACAGCATCGCTGGGCCAGCCATAATACTATATTACCAATGTAAGTTTTGTCCAGCACCATGGCATCACTGGGCCAGCCCATAATACTGTATTACCAATGTAAGTGTCACCCAGCACCACAGCATCATTGGGCCAGCCCATAATACTATGTTACCAAAGTGCCGCCCAGCACCACAGCATTGCTGGGCCAGCCATAACACTATGCTAGCAGTGTAAGTGTTGCCCAGCACCACAGCATCGCTGGGCCAGCCCATAATACTATGTTACCAAAGTGCCGCCCAGCACCACATCATCGCTGGGCCAGCCATAATACTGTATTACCAGTGTAAGTGTTACCCAGCACCACAGCATCGCTGGGCCAGCCCATAATACTATATTACCAATGTAAGTTTTGCCCAGCACCACAGCATCGCTGGGCCAGCCCATAATACTATGTTACCAAAGTGCCGCCCAGCACCACAGCATCGCTGGGTCAGCCATAATACTGTATTACCAATGTAAGTTTTGCCCAGCACCAAGGCATCACCGGGCCAGCCCATAATACTATATTATCAATGTAGGTGTCACCCAGCACCACAGCATCATTGGGCCAGCCCATAATACTGTGTTACCAAAGTGCCGCCCAGCACCATGGTATGATTGGGCCAGCCCTTAATACTGTATAATAATGGGGAGCATTTTCTCCCACAGAGAAACCCAGTTTTAATTTGCCATTATAACCTGTGGGTTATAATAGCAAACATGTGCTGGGTTTCCCTCATTCCACGCATGCGCAAGGCTCCACTCATTACTTTTCCTGTGCTCTCTACATTGCTGCCCGGCACCGATAGCCCTTGGCAGTAAGTAAATAAAAAAAAAAACACCTCATGTTAACGTTCAAAAGTCCTTCCTCTATTAAATATTTTTTTCTAAGTGAAAAAAAAAATCAGAAATTTTCAGCACCCCACATATTATTCTATATGTTACCAATGTGTCACCCACCACCATGGCATCACTGGCCAGCCCATAATACTATGTTACTAATGTGTTGCCCAGCACCACAGCATCACTGGGCCAGCCCATAATACTATGCAATCAATGTGTCACCCACCACCATGGCATCACTGGGCCAGCCCATAATACCATGTTACTAATGTGTTGTCCAGCACCACGGCATCACTGGGCCAGCCCATAATACTATGCAATCAATGTGTCACCCACCACCATGGCATCACTGGGTTGGCCCATAATGCTATGTTACCAATGTAGGTGTTGCCTCCACCATGGCATCAATGGGCCAGCCCATAATACTATGTTACCAATGTAAGTGTTGCCTCCACCATGGCATCACTGGCCAGCCCATAATACTATGTTACCGATGTAGGAGTCATGCAGCACCATGGTATCACTGGGACAGCCCATAATACTATGTTACCAATGTAAGTGTTGCCTCCACCACAGCACCATTGTGCCATCCCATAATACTATGTTTTTTTTATTTAGCTATGGGGACAGGGGTCAGAGCAGGGGAGGGACACTAAACTACCAATGTTTTTTTTTTTTCTTTCTTCATCTATGTGAATGGTGATTGGGGCAGGTGAGGGACACTGAACCATCAATGTTGTTTTATTTATCTGTGGGAACAGGGATTGGAGCAGAGGAGGGACACTGAACCACCAAGGTACCCTGCCCTTGACAGTAGACAGATGGGTCTGCACACTGTTAAAGGCTGGGTTTCAGAAGCGTTAAACTGTGCCACTGCTGGCAGCTGTTTAGCACTTCTGAACACTTTCAGTATTACGTTGCACTGCATATGCATGAGGGAACCTTCATTTGCATAGGCGCAGCACAGCATTGTGTGTGATGGCACTGTCAGGGGTGTGTTGTGCTTCTGTGCCCTTTGAATATGGGCACGCCCCGATGGCTGGTGCTGTTCTAGGTTAACACTGCAGAACCCCAGTTTGTGTCATACTAACCTTTTGAAAACAGGGCCCATCATTTGCAACTTCTGGTTTTCACTTGAATTTAGCTTCCATTTTTTTCTATCCCTGCTGCTAATAGCCCAGCTATTTTCTCCTTGTTTAATTAAATGGTTTGCACACTTATTTCAGATCCTAACAGGAATACAGACTTACATCCTTTTTTCTTGGTGCTGACAGATACTGGCCTGGATATTCAAAAGGGTTGCGCCATGCGCAACAGGGTTGCGCATGCGCAACTCCAAAAATGCGCCATTCTGCGATATTCAGAAGGGGCCAGTTGCGCCACCGAAAACATGCTGAGCAACAGCGCAATGGAAATGAAGGCATGCGCAACTGAAGGGGGCGGGTCCATGCATAAAGTGCGCAATGCGATATCTGAACACTTGCGCAATGCGCAAGAGTGGCTCAGCCGGAGGATGCGCAGTACCGGATGTGAGCCAAAATAAAAAGGCTCAAGGGAGCGGCGCAAGAACCCTAGCAGGCCGCAAACTGGGGGAGAGAGACAGAGAGACAGAGAGAGAGAGAGAGAGAGAGAGACAGGAGCAGGAAGGGCAGAGAGGGACAGTGGGTCCTGGAGGACAGAGAGGCCAGTGGGGGGTGCCCGGTGCAGTGGAAGCAGCAGTGGGGGCAGTGGGGGTAACACAGGAACAGCAGCTGGGGGCAGAAGCTAGGGAGATGGACAGTGTCAGCTTCCACATGGAAGCTGTAATGAGGGGGGTGAGACAGCATGCTGCAGGGGAACGTGGCCACAGAGGAGCCCGTCGGCGGTATGCCCCCGACAGGCGGTATCGTGCCCGCATCAGTTTCGAGCTGTACACAGACATCAAGATTGTGGGCCGGTACTGCCTGAACAGGGCAATACTGAGACGGCTCAGTGAGCTGTGCAGTGATGTGATGCAGGCACCCTCACGACGGAGTCATGCTCTGTCCGTGGAGACCAAGGTGACAGCCTGCATGTGCCTGCTCGCCACGGGCACCTTCCAGAGGCCGACAGGGGACACCACAGGCATTACACAGTCGGCCACGTCACGCATCCTCACCCAATTCCTCAGCACACTGCTGCCTCATGCTGCGGAGTACATCCATTTCCCCAGCACCACGGCAGAGCGTACAGCAAACATGCAGGAGTTCCACAGGGTAGCACATATATGCCTGGCATGCTAGCTATAGACTGCACCCATGTGGTATTCGCACACCACCTGGCCCCGACGGCCAGTTTATCGGAACCGAAGGGCTTTTCTAGTGTCAACTGCCAGGTGGTGTGATGCCACTGCGCATCATCAGTCCTGTGCCACACACCCTGGTGGAGCACATGATGCCTTCATATGGCACCAATCTGCACTGTGCCATTGATTCAGAGTGGGAACATCCCCACGGGTCATCTAGTGGGTGAGTACACATGTATGGAATGCAAACTCTGTGCAAGGGTGGAATGACACGGGTGCCATGGTAGTGGCACACAAGGATATGGGCAATATGGACCTGACATGACACTGATCTCCACTATCTCCACACAGGTGACTGTGGATACCCACTCCGCCCTGGCTGCTCACACCATACCGGGCGCCACGACCCCAGCGCAGCACGGTTTCAATGAGGCACATGCCGCAACACGGAACATCGTGAGCGGGTGTTTGGATGATCTAAGGCACGCCCGATGCCTGGCACCGCCCGGCGGAGCTCTACAGTACAGCCCCCAAAAGGTCTGTGGGATATTCCTGGCCTGTTGCATCTCGCACAACATGGCCAAAGACCATGGGATAGCCGTACAGGTCCAAGAGGGGGACAGCGATGGGGACACCAGTGGCGCCGGTGATGTGGGTGATGAGCAGCCCCCCCTAGGACGGAGGGACCCCCAACTGACACGGCAGGCCCAGCTACACCGGGACACCATTGCAGAAGAGCACTACGCACAACACAGGTAAGTCAAGGGGACATGTGCAGGCAACACTGTCCATGCGCAAACCACAGGCACACAGGAGAACACACCGTGCATGAAGGTCAGGGGAGTTGAAGGGTCCAGGCATACCAACACACCATCAGAGAGGAGTGAGCACTCATATGGACACACACACACACCAGGCAGCATACAGGGGCAGCAGCACAGCACTGCGGAAATGACATCGCCAACACACAGCACCACCAACCACCCCCACCACCTGGACTTGCGTACGTGTGTCAGGACCTGGGCAACCTTGCACCTTGGTGTACAGTGCAATGCAGGCATCATCATCCACACACACCTGTGGACAGCAGTTGGGAGAGTGTGCAGGTGGTCCGTGTTGTCAGCTTGGTGAGCAGAGCACCCAGCAGTGCACTGCCCACCATGACACACATTGCACACAGGGCAGCACCAGACAGGGCCTGCATTGGGAGACAGCTCAGTCAGGGAGCACTGTCCCACGGCCACCACGGATGCGTGGGCAGCACCACTGTGGCCTAGCAGCACTGGCAGGCTGAGCAGGGGCCACATCGGGTGGCGCTAGTGCACCACCAGGGGTCCCAGTGCGCGACCACGCACCTTGCCCGCGACAGGGTCTGCATCCCGCCAAACAAACTTGCACCAGGGGTGCTCGGATGCCACAGCAGAACCCGCATCGACAGGCCTGGTGTCGCACGATGCCGGGAACGGGGAGTGGAGTGCACACTGTGTGGGGTGCGTGGTACAGGGGCACCAGACAGTGTGGTCAATGCGGTCGCCACAGAGACCACTGCCTGGGTCAGCCTGTGAATGGCAGCGGTCACATCTGTCCACATAAGGACCATCTCGGCTCGGTCCCGAGCACACTCCCTGCTATGCCGCTCCACGGACACAGACAGTGCCTCCACGGACCTTGCAACCCGCCCCTGCAGCTGTACCGACTCCTGCAGCAGGCGGGTGTGCGCGTCCAATGGGTACTGTGCCCCAATGGCATCGTGACCCCCAGGGTGTGGATGGTCCTGGTGCACAGCATCCCTTGAGGGTGGCCGCTGTTCGCCAGGACCAGGTATGGGTGGATCTGGCGGCGTGGACAAGTGCCACTGCTTGATGCTGTCCCCCCAGGCCTGGTGTGCAACTGCTGCTGCCGCCCCTCCAACTGCTGAGCCCCCAGGTCCACCTGTTCCACCCCTGTGCTGTCAACAGTGCCAGACACCTGCTCAGCCACCGATGCTGCCCTACCGGTGCTGACAGGCACAGCCTGTGACTGTGCCAGCATGCTGGTACACAGGTGTGGAGCAGGATGGCCCAGGGGCACATGTTGGCCTGCCATGTGTCCGCTATGGACACACACCTATCACTGGCCATTGCAGGCCTGCTATCATCAATGGTGCCGTGCGTGTCATCACATAGGCACAGCATGCTGGCATACCTGCATGCCAGACTGCTGTGACACAGGCTGTGCACCCCCTGCACCCGTATCACTGCCGCCGGAGTTGTTGGGCCAGCCTGCATGGTGCTGCAGTGCCTGCAGGCTGGTGGCAGAGGTGGATGGTCCCTCCTCCAGGTCCAGCAGGTCTGCCTCACTGTCAGCACCCACCACCACCACCGTCTCCTGCAGACGAACAGGATCTGTAACAGAAAGAGAGTACATGTGAGTGCATGTGAACAACAGCCCCCCCATAACATCACCATGTCATACCGTGCAGTGATGGGCTTCCACCTGTCTGGAATCCTCCGCCTGGAACACCCGCAATGGCACTCGGCTGCATGGCCATGACCAGTGTCTCCTCAGTCGGGGTCAGCTGCAACACCACTGGTGGTCCCCCACCAGTGGCAGCATGTGCCACCCTGAAGGCTGCCACCTTCTCCTTCAGCCTCCTGCGGTCAGTCCCCATCTTCTTCCGGCATTCCTGCACGGAGCGCTGGTGGCTTCCATGCAGGTTGACGGCCCGAGCTACCCCCTCCCATGCAGCTGCACGCTCCTGAGGGGTGCCCCTCCGTCCACTCAAAAGTGGCTTATCCTCCAGGTAGGCCTGGAAGAGGGCCTCAGTCTCTGCCCGGGTGAAGTTCGGCCTCCTCCCTCGCCCGCCCGTCCACAGCCTCAGCCTGGTTCTGCTCAGTCATGGTGATCTCTATGGGTGGAAGTGGACACCTGTCACTGTGCAGTCCACAGCATTTCCCCATGAGCATAGCTGCCGGCCGGGGCAGAAGTCCCCTCTTTCTCTCCGCATGGCAGATACTGATGGAAAGGGTGCCTCTGTCCCTTTCTAAGTGCCCTCATCATGCTCAGCCCCTCAACCTATATCATCCTCCAGCACCCCTGCCCATGAGCATTGTCCTGAGCATCACACAGCATGTAACTCACCTCTCACCTGCAACAACTAAATCTGGCCGCCACAACCCAGTGTCGCATTTTATAGTGCAACACATGCAAATGAGGTGTGGCGCAACTTAATGACATGCTAATCGCGCCACCGCGCTTTTGAATGGCTGATCGACTGATTGCATATGTCGGCTGAATATCGATATTTGCACTTAGCGCAACACGGAAGGTCCCGCTGAGCCGATGGCGCATGCTTGTGGCTGTGTGCTACACTGCATTGTATGCCCAGACAGGTTACGCATGCGTCAATCGTGCTGCAGACCTGCTGAGCGCGATAGGCGATTCAGGCCATGGCCACCATTGTGCCAGTGGCGCTACAGCACTGGGCACTATATGGCGCTGTGGCACTTCTGCGCGATAGTCCACTGTGGCACTGGTGCTCTGCTTAGCAGTCACACAGGATGCCTATACATCCTATGGCGCTGTGCATAGCCTTGCATCATTGCCGTGACCTTGTGTATGCCCTCTGACCCCTGGCGCTGTTGGCATGCCATGTGTACGTCCCTATTGTGCTGTCTGGTGACAGCGCCATGTAAAGTGACGGCGCTGTTCAAACAGCGTGATTGGAGCCTGTGCTGGTCTATTGCGCAACAACTCCACGTGGGGTTACAGCGCAGTGGGGCACCATATTGCCTGCTGTAAAGTTGGTGCCATGGCTAGGAGGAGGGTGGTATCCTGGAGCCCGCTTGAAGTGGCCAACCTGGTGGCCCTAGTGGAGCCCCACTGTGAGGCACTGTATGGTGAGGCCCCCCTCACCATGCCTAGGACCCATGTGTGGCAGCAAGTGGCCACTGACCTGGTGGGGGTCACTGGCCGGGGCCGGTCTGCTGAGCAGTGCCAGCACCGGTACAGTGACCTCCGCGGAGAAGCGGACCTGTTGGCCAGCGGCTGCGTTCACGTGCCAGGCGGGGCCTGGTGCCTAGGGCCATGTGAGTGTACCATCTATGCACCTATATTCTCTGTAGGGCTGTGTGTGTGCTTGGGTGGCTGTGCATAGGTGTGTCAGTGTGTGTGCAGCAGTGCGATGGATGGTTATGGCTGTGTGGCAGGCACTCACTGGGGCAGGGGCACTCTGCTTTTGAGTCACACTGATGTTTGTCTCACCATATGTCTCCCACAGGCCGGATTGTGAGGACACCGACCACGGTGATGTGGGCCATGCCAGGGCCCCGGTGCCATGGGATGTTGTGCCACAGCAGCAGCAGCAGCAGCAGCAGCATCAGCAGCATCAGACTGAGCTGCTGGAGGAGTGTGAGTATCATTACGTCATGGATGCTATTGCATGCTGGGGGGGCAAGACCACCAACCATGCCGAACACAACCAAAGGGGAGGTCATAGTTCCACTATACAAAACACTAGTGAGTCCCCACACTGGAGTACAGTGTACAGTTCCGGAGACCATACCTGCGTATGGACATGGACTGGGTGGAGAGGGTTCACAGGAGGGCGACATGGATGGTGCATGGATTGCATCACAAGTCCTATGCAGACAGGTTGACGGAACTGAACATGTACTCCCTGGAGGGGAGGAGGGTGTGGGGATATGATGGGGACATACAAGTATTTTACAGGGGGGAACAGAGTGCAGGAAAACAATATTTGTAAGCGTAAAGGATGTTCCAGGACTAGAGGGCATGGGATGCAGTTGGAGGGGCTCGTTTAAGAGGAGACATGAGAAGTATTTCTTCACAGAATGGGTGGTGGACAAGGGAACACCTGCCAGAGGATGTGGTGGGGGCTGACTTGGTTACGGATTTATGAATGCGTGGGTTAGCCATGAAGGAATTCTGGAGGTCAGGGGTGAGGAGGAACAGACTTATAGGACAACAGAGTGAACGTACAAGGCCAAATGGCCAGACTGGGTGTCCCATAGGCCCTTATCTGCCAACACTGTCTATGTATCCATGTATGTAGGCATGACACAGGTGACCTGCATCACAGTGCAGCATCACGACACGTCTGTGTATGCATCACAGGTGGTCCAGACATGCACTGGGCACATAGCTGTGTAACTGGCATTGCACCACGTTGCCACATCACTTGACAGCCTAGTTTGTACTGTGATTGACGTGGGCAGTGTGTGTGGGTGGTGGTGCGCATAGCTGGTGCCGCCTGTTTGTGATGGCCATGTGCATGTTCACTGTGGGTGGGTGCATGCCATCATAGGCGCAGGACATTGTGTTATATGGGTTGCAGGTTGGGTGGTGTTCAGGGTTGTGGTCAGTCTCAGCCATTGACTGTGTTCCCATTTTGCTAGGCCTCGGGGTGCTGAGACGCATGTCACAAGATCTGCGGCGCCTGACCCAGGTCGGACTACAAAACCGGGAGCTCCTGCAGGCCATACAGCGCCAGGGTGAACGGCGGCAGTGGCACAGGAGGGGACGCCAGCAGGGGGAGGACCAGGAGCCAGCTGGGCCGTAGCCCACATTCCGTTCCCACTTCTCCCATCCCTTTCACCCTGCCTTCCTCCAAGTTTTTATTCCTCCCTTGAACACCCTGCCTTTTACCCATCCCCCAACTTGTACATAGTTTCACCTGTTATTGTTTATATGTTGTTTTTGAAATATACATTTCTATTTTGATACAACTGCTGTGTTGGTGTCTGCTTTGCAACTGGCTATGGGTGCTCTGTTGCAGGGATGTACATGCCATCTGGGCTGCTATGGTCCTGGGTATATATGTGTGTGTGTGTGTGTGTGTGTGTGTGTGTCCATGGGGAGGTATCACCAGCATGGCATTGCCTTTCTGTTGGTCTTGCCATCTGCTGCCACCCACTGCTGGGTGCACAGGGTGGGTCTGGCTGGTATGCTTCTCTGCAGCATGGGGTTGAAGTGTGGCATGGGGGGTGCATGGTGTTTCCTGCAGTGCCTGTCACTGCACATGAGCGGTGTCTTGGGGGCACGGTGCAGGCTGTGCTGTGAGTACGGGGGGACTGATGTGCACTGTGGTTGTCAACCCCCTGTGTGTGGCACTCTCTGCCTGCCAGTGGTTGTGCTGGGGTGTCATGGCTCTGCTATGCTTTAGTTGGCTTGTCCCCATGGGCACGTGGATCATCCGTCCCACCCCAGTGATGCTGTGCTTGGGTGTGCCGGTGTGGTGTGGGTTCTGCAGTGAGTTCCTGTGCTCATGTGTGGCATGGCTGGGTGGGCCCCAGCCTGCCTCCCTGATGTGCAGTTCCATTGCTCTGGGGCTGTGCTTGGCGCTATGACAGTCTGCAATGCTCAGCTGAGCTTCAAGTTGCGCGATAGCGCAGCATTTTGGCTCAGCTTCTCCTTCCTGGTTGCGCGATGGCGTAGTATGTGCGTATATTGAGACGCTAAGGTTTAAATAATTTGCTCTGCTCCATGTTTGAATATCGCACCTGTTGCGCATTTGCGCAACTGGTTTGCGCTTGCTCTTACTGTTGCGCCAGTTTTCAGCGCAGTTTGAATATCCAGGCCACTGTGTCTATTTATGTTACCTGTGTTTGACGTGCTCTTTACTGATGCCTTGGTTCACACTGGCGTATTAGCATCTCAGTTTTTGTACTGTGTTTTGTCATGGCCCGTAGGGCCCCTGTTTTGTATTGAGTTTCTTGTTACTGTTAGATATTTATATGTTTTTTTACTGCCAACACATATAATTTTTACCTTAAAACCTGTATCTAGTTAACTGCAATCCAAGTTAGCAAGATCTCTGATAAATCTCATTGTTTTACAGCATTTAGTTATTGTAGCTTACTTTTAAGGGTTACTTAGAAAATACTATTTTGTGGTATGGGTTTTGTTGCATTATATAGCACTTTAACACTCAATGATAATGATTGCTCTTGCCATTGTGTCTGCTATTCTGTGTCTTTTACATTTGGTTCTGCTTAAAACTCTTCCATCATGTTCTTAGGCAACTTCTGCATAGCATCGTGGAATGTTAGAAGTTTAGAGTCCCCATTAAGTCGGAAAAAGTTCTTAATTATCTACAACTAGAGAAAGTAGACATAGCTTTGCTCCAAGAGACCCACCTTTTACCAGAAGAAACTTTTGAAGCTTAATAGAAAATGGGTGGGTCAAACTAAATTTAGCTGCTTTAATACGAAAAAAAAAGAGGTACCTAAATTTTAATAAGAAAGGAGTCCCATTTTTTAAGAGTAATCACATTGCAGATCCAGAGAGACATTTTCTATTTCTGGACAAATCACTTAATGGCAGGTGTGTGGATTTTTGTAACGTTTATGCCCCGAATAAAAATCAGACTGAATGTTTTGATGAATTAGCTATTCAGTTAGGGTCATATAGGGATTTTGAGATTATTAGTGGTGGGAACTTCAATGAAGTCCTAGACCCATTTCTAAACAGAAGTAGTCTGTTAAGTAACTGTAATATTAATCCAAGAAGAACTTTCAGAAATCTTAAAACAGACTTAGGTCTAGTGGACGCATGCACTTGTTACATCCAGATGGGAGGAACTATTCCTTCTATTCTAGTCATCGTAACTCATGTAACGGACTTGACTATTTTTTCATTTCTAATGGCCTGAGTTCAGACTTGACAACTGCAGATATCAGAAGCAGTATAATTTCTGATGATGGGTTGGTTTCTGTACATCTGACTATTGATAAAGAAACTAGCAGAAACAGATGATGGAAGTTTAGCGCTTCATTTCTTCAAGACAAGAATGTCAAGGAATTTATTGAGAACATGTCACTGAGTATTTTGAAATGAATGACAATGGTCAAACCTCTTACACAGTTCTCCAGGATGCACTTAAAACATTCTTCAGGGGGAAAATAATAGCTTTTGCAACTAACAAGAAGAAACATTTTTAGGGACCTATCTGACAAAGAAAAGAAACTTGAAAACTTGTGCTAGAATGCAAACAAAGGAAAAACAAGACTCCTGCTAGGTTGCAAGAAATAATGACCCTCAAAATTGATATTTATAAATTTTATTTAGCAAAAGCTGAATTTGCATGAGCTCTGACAAAGCAAAGATACTGGGATACCAGAGCAAAGTCAGGCAAACTGCCCATGCTCAGGTTTAAAAAAAGACTAACCCAGAAACTAATTGCAGGGGTGAAAGATAAAAACAATCAAGTCACAGTCTCAAATAGGTATATCAATACAGTTTTTGAGGAATTTTATAAGGACCTTTACTCTAGTACAACACCCAAAGAGAATACCTGCTTAGAGGATTTCTTCAAGTCCTCATACACACCTACTCTAGATGGCATAGATAGTGCAAATCTAAACAGACCCATATCCATAGAAGAAATTATTCAGATTATGAGAGACCTTTCCAATAACAAAACGCCTGGCCTGGGCAGTATTCCCAGGGAGCTTTATAAAATATTAGGCACTCTTATCCCTAAATATCTTCATAAAATATTTGAGGAAGCTTTTTATGAGTAGGCACTGACTAATTCTTTAAACAGGGCTTACATAACCCTGATCTTAAAAAAAGAAAAAGACCCCCTACTATGTAAAAGTTACAGCCCCATTTCTTCATTAAATGAAGATCGCAAAATCCTAAATAAAGTCCTTTTGATCAGAATCAAAAATATTGTCACCAAGCTAGTGGGTAGGGAACCGGTGGGTTTCATCACCAGCAGATCTGGGATGTAAAATGTCAGACAGCTCCTAAATGTTATTCAGACTGCCCAGATGTCTAAGAAAACATTATCTGTCCTTTCTATTGACTTATTCAAAGCATCTGACACCCCTGAGTGGAAGTATTTATTTGATGTACTCTGTGAATATAATTTGGGAAGTTATTTTATTAAATGGATCCAAATCTTGTACAATAACTCAACTGCTGAGGTTTTTACAAATGGTGCAGTTTCACCCTTATTAAAACTTACCAGAAGAATGAGCCAAGGGTACCCTCTGTCTCCATCCTTTTTCATTTTGGCAGTAGAGCCACTTGTTAGTGAAATTCAGTTAGCTCTCAAAATGAAAGCTCTCAGAACAGGGAAAGTCATAAACAAAGCATTTGCTTGTGCAGATGACCTTTTATGTCCTTTATCCCAATCCAGAAATTCCATCACAGTGCTTAAGATAGTTATGCAAACATTTTTGAACATTTGGGGCTTAGTGGTTAATTGGAGGAAGACCCAAGCTGTGCAGACTTAAGATGATGACACTGTACATATTGGGTCTGACCTTGCAGAGGCACACTGTTGGAAAATGGAAGGGATCACATATCTAGGCCACCCTCAAGATCCCCAGTAACATCCATTCTTTAGCTGACTATAGTCTGGACCCCTTGTTAAAGGACATAAATTCTGATTTGAAAAGACAGAAGAATTTATCTATGTCAGTCTGGTGGAAAATTAATTTGATTAAGATGACGGTAGCTCCAAAACATTTCTACCTCATCCAAAATATCCCTATAATATTCAAAAAGGAAACATTTGCAATAATTATGGCTATGATTAAAAAATTCCTATGGGGTTCTAAACTACCCAGAGTAACATTTTGCAAACTCAGAACTCCTTGATCCTGAGGGGGTTTTGGACTCCCATGGTGGCAGATGTATCAGGTTGCCTTTCTTTTTAAACACTCAGTCCTTTATTGCTCCCCTTCCTCTGATAAGGATTCTCCCCTTTGGTTTGAAGTGGAACAATAGCTGTTCAACGATGATAAACCTTCAGATTTTGTATTTAAGAAGCTCCAGCATTGAAAAGAGCTAATCCTTGTATTGTTAATTAACTTAAAACTATTAAAGTGCTGCCAGATAAACTCAAAACTCCTAACCTTCTGGCCCACTTGGAAGCTCTCTGGGATAATCCTAACATTGTAGCAAGTAATAACCCCTTCAAAAATTTGGATTGGAATAAGTTTGTTGTCACAAAAGTGGGCAATCTGACTGACCCTACTTCTAACATTCTTATATGACTCGAAGACCTTAAACATAAATTTGGACTAAATAGACTTCATTTTGTTACCTACCTCCAGTTTAGGAAAGCTCTATCAGACGCCTTTCTAGGCCCAAATCTGAAACTACCACCCACTGATCCAAAATGGTCACTAGTTTTCAAAACAGCTAATTTGAATAGTTGGGTTTCCTGGCTATACAAATCTTTAACTAAGGAAACTGATAGTACTACATTAACAGAGTCCCAAATGGGAAGAGGAACTAGGTTGTTCCACATTCACAGATGCTTGTCTATTCACCTAGAAAAATGCTTATCATGCCTGTAGGGAAGTTTAGGGAAGAACAATCCAGTTTAAGATATTGTTGCATCATTATTATTATTATTCCTCTTTTAGATTAGAAAAAAATGTTTTTTTGTCCAGGAGGTATTTGTTGGAAATGTAGTGGGCCTTGTGTTAGTTTGCTTCACATGCTTTGGAATTGTCCCCAAGTCTCAATTATATGGAATAAAGTTCATAGAATTTGTGATAAAGTTACTAAAACAGGGATACAACTTTCTACATTGAGATATCTATCAGGTATCCCCTCTCATTTAGAAAGTTTGTCTAAATTCCAAACTAGCTGGGTACTAGTTGTGACACTTAGACAGCTGGTTCTGATAACTCTATGGTTTTTGTAATATAAAAATGTAGTGGGATTGTCTGTCATGAAAAATCCTGTGCCTGGGATGACAAAATCCCACCCCTCAGGTATCAGTTCAAAAGACAGGATATATGTTAAACCAGCAGGTCTCTGAATGCAATTAACTTGTCAGTTTGCTTTGAAGCCAGGAACTAATATATCCATTTTATAACATCCTCAGGAAAGTCATTAAATTGCACCTGGTGTCTTAATGAAGTGGAATGTCCATTCTACGACATCCTCAGGAAAGTCAGTTGATTGCACCTGGTGTCATAAAAAGTCCTTTGATGTGTTTGAGAAAGAGAACTGCTCATGGATCAAAGGGACTGATAAATTACAGTCTTAATTAAGAGTGTCATCATTTGGACAATGGGTCTTGCTGGAGTCACAGAATTCAACACCTTGATGGGACTTCCTGTTTTGTGTATATATATATATATATATATATATATATTTATGTATCCTGAAAGGGAGGAGCTAGATGATGACATCATGAAGAGGGATGAAACACAGCATTTTTAAACTGTAGTCTGTATTCCATTGAGACACTTTCATACACTTGGTCTGAGAAAAGGAACATCTAAGAGCACTGAAAGATTATAAGAAATACCTTACATAAATAAGCCTAATGGTTGGTAGGAATTTTGCACTTTTAAACCTGTTTTGTTTTTAAGATTGTATGCGTTGATATATTTTGTTCTGTAATTACTGTTTACCTATTTTTATCTATCTTAAAGTAAAGATACAGATTTTAAAACAGAAACTGCCTGATGTGCCTTGAAACTTCTTTTTTTTTGTAAGTGAAGCTTAGATGGTTAAAGTTGGCACTGTGCTTAAGCTTACTGGGATACCAAATTGGGAAACAGGTAAGAGTTTCTTTAAGGTCTTGCATAGAGTTTTAAGGGTTCATTTTGTAATACCTGGTTGGGTGCCCAAGGCAAAAGATATCTGGCATTTCCCCGAAGAGCAGAATTATCTGAACCTGTACATTGGGTACGCTAGCAAGAGGTTCACAGTTTGAATCCCTCCAGAACTTGACACCAAAGTTTGATTCAAACCCACAAAACAGACAGGAGGGTTACCCTGTTCTGTTAACTGTTCACAATACTATGCTCAGAGGTTGGCACTTTGGGAGTAGAGGGCTGACCTGCTGAGTGGGATTGTGACAGATTGGTTGGCAGCGGTGAGATAATTTTGGTATTGTAAGCTTTATTGTTCAGTGTGTCAGCTTGAGGCTGTTCAGCTCACTTGAAAAAAAAAAGAAAGGCAGTGTTTTACTTTAAAAGGAAAACAGAACTATATCCCTTGGCTTACAGTCAAGTTTCGACACATTTTATTTTTATATAAAGTCAGAGTAGCAGTAGTTAGGGAAGATGGCTTCCAACTGCAGCAGGCACACTGTAGACTACTTAAAGCAGTTGTGCAGGGACAGAGGAGTCCTGTTCAAGGTGAAAGCCGCAAAGCAGAACCTCATGGATGCCCTGATGGTAGCAGATACCCAGAGCGTAGAGTCACAGACAGTGACTGTAAGGGACCAAACCTTAACTGTGGAAGGGCTAGCAGCCAGTGCAGTGTCCAGATCTGATGAGGAGGGCAATTGGGTCACTGTCAGTGAAGCACCCCAGCAGCAGGTGAAGATCACCAGTATCCTGGATCCAGAAGTACTCAGGCTGCAAATTGAGCTGCGCAGAATGGAGCTGGAGTTCCAGAAGGAGAGGGACCATGAACAGTGGGAGGCAGACCATGAGGCAGAGCGAGAACGCTGAGAGGCAGAGCATGAGGAGTATGAGCACCAGAGGCAACATGAACTGGAGAAGATACAACTCCAACCAGCCGCACCAGAGCAGGTAAGTGGCTTGGGGTTAACTGGGACTACAGGACTGGGTTACAAATTGAATTCCAAAATGATAGCTGAATTTAAAGAGGGGGAGGATATGGATGCCTTTTTAAAATCTTTTGAAAAAGTTTGTATTCAGGCTAAAATTCCTAGAGAGTCCTGGAGCTTCCAGCTATCCCTGCTACTTACCAGAAAGCTCGGGATGCATTGGGTCAAATGGACAATGAGGGCAGTGATGATTATAACAAACTTAAAGTTGCACTGTTAAAAAATTTGAATTAACTGCTGAATCTTAGAGAGCTAAATTCTGTAAGCTCAGGAGAAGCCCTGACATGAGCTATGAGGAGCTAGCCATGAAACAACGTCAGTTTTTAAAATGTTGGTGGGAAGGAATTGACGCAAACTCTGTTGACAAAATTGAAAATGTGATTTTGTTAGAACAGTTTTATTGGGCATGTCCAGCAGAGCTGAAAACCTGACTGGAGGACCGAAATCCCAAAACAGTGCAAGAGGCTGCTGAACTCTCGGACCGCTATGCCAAGAGCAGACCTGCTCTGAAAGCAAATGGGGCAGGCATGGCAGTGCAGAAAGGGAAACGCACACCTTCAGGGCAGCTAACACCCTCACTGCCTCCACTGAAACCAGCTAGCCCCAGGTTTCAAAGAAAAGATTTCTCTGAAATAAAAAATGCATGTTGGTTGTGTAAAATAACTGGGTATATCACCAGACAGTGTCCAGAATAGACGACCAATACACAGGGGTTTAGGAAAGAAGTGGGTTGTTTGTGTGTCCCTGGAAGCATGCCAGTGAACATGAGGGAACACATGCACCCAGTCATGGTGAATGGTGTACAGACGCAAGGGTTAAGGGACACTGGGGCATCCTTGACCTTGGTAATGGGGGATCTAGTAGACTACTAAATTTGTGATCCTCTCTCCATTTGAGAGTACCAGGTCTAGTATTGCTCCCTCCCAAGTGGGTTCCAACACTAGCTGTCTAAGGCCTGCCCCTGCAGGGCATCGAGAATGACCCTGCTCTTGGATGTGGCTGCAGTACATGTCATCCAGTTAACATCTGGCATATTCAGATCCCCCATCAACAGTATCTCCCATTTTTCAGCCATTTTGAGAATGTCCTTTATCATTTTCTTGTCCATTTCCTCCCCTTGAGACGGGGTCTGTATACAACCCCTGTGCAGATTGTGATGCCATTCCCTGTCTCCAAGGTGACCCAGAGTGCCTCTTGTCCTCCCCCTTTACTTTTTAGTTCTGTAGCTTTGATCCCTTCCCTTATGTAGAGAGCTACTCCACCTCCTCTTTTACCCTCCCTGTCCCTTCTGTAGATTGTGTAGCCTTGTATGTTGACATCCCAGTCATGGTTATCCGTGTACCATGTTTCTGTGACTGCCACAATATCCAAGTGTTCCTCTTCCATCAGGGCTACTAGCTCAGGAAGCTTGTTTTATAGACTACGGGCATTGGTACTCATTGCCCTCCATTTAATGTTGGCTTTATCCTTTTTTAACCCATCCCTGCTCTTATTGCCCTTGTCTATTTTTCCATTTACCCCTGTCCTGCCCTGTGTTGAGCTCTGTACCTCAGTGTTTACCTTACTACCTGCCATGTTTTGTGGGGGGAGGCTTGAAATTTCCTGCCTCTTATCAGTACCTCCCCCCTTGGCTAGTTTAAAAGCTTGCCAAGGAAGCATTTAAACCTGTTACTTAGGAGCTTGGTTTCCTTCATGGACAGATGCAGACCATCGTGCCAGTATAGACCTTTATCTCTCCAGGTGGACCCCCAGTCCCCAATGAAGCCAAAGCCCTGTGCTCTGCACCAGTTTTGCAACCATTTATTAAACTGCATGGTGTGTAGTACCCTAGCCTCACCCCTGCCATGGACTGGCAGCACCTCTGAGAAGGTTACCATGCTTGCTACCTGTCTGAGGCCCCTCCCCAACTCCACAAATTCATTCTGCACTGCACTGATCCCATGCCTAGCTAGGTCATTTGTCCCAAGATGGACAATGATAGCTAGTTCCCTGTCCTGTGATGCTGCTTCTGCAATCCTGAGGATTCGCTTCCTGTCCCTCCAAGCCATGGTAACAGGCAGGCACCTTACTTCCTTCTCTTCTCCCTTCCCCAGTTTTACCCCCCTAACAACTAAGTCCCCTATCAGAATCTAAGAGCACTGAAACATTATAAGAAATACCTTAGATAAATAAATCTAACGGTTGGTAGGAATTTTGCACTTTTAAACCCGTTTTGTTTTTAAGATTGTATGCATTGGGATATTTTGTTCTGTATTTACTGTTTATCTATCTTAAAGTAAAGATACATGTTTTAAAACAGAAACTGCCTGGTGTGCCTTGAAACTTCTTTTTTTTGTAAGTGAAGCTTACATGGTTAAAGTTGGCACTGTGCTTAAGCTTATTGGGATACCAAATTGGGAAAGAGGTAAGAGTTTCTCTAAGGTCTTACATCGAGTTTTAAGGGTTCATTTTGTAATACCTGGCTGGGTGCCCGTGGCAAAAGATATCTGGCATTTCCCTGAAGAGCAGAATTATCTGAGCCTGTACATTGGGTTCGCTAGCAAGAGGTTCACAGTTTGAATTCCTCCAGAACTTGAGACTAAAGTTTGATTCAAACCCACAAAACAGACAGGAGGGTTACCCTGTTCTGTTAACTGTTCGCAATACTATGCTCAGAGGTTGGCACTTTGAGAGTAGAGGGCTGACCTGCTGAGTGGGGTTGTGACACTAGTCACTTCTCTAGCCCTGAAGAGGTTGATACGTTTCAAATGGAGAGAGCCAAATCCAGCAACCCTTTAGGAATGGTTCAACTGTATGACTGCTTTAGCAAATAATGAGAGAATGTTCTGTTCAATATCAGACCAGGTTGAAATGCACAATACAATATGGACCCCCTTCTCATCCTTAGAGTTTGAAAAAAAGGGGGGACTCTACAGGATCTTTCCCCTTTCACTGTACACAGTAACAATATGAGTGCTACTAACCTTCATGTTTGTATTTAGTGCTGCACCAATTACTGGGTGTTCAGAATGCTTGCTAATGCTTCCTATATATGTTTACTGATCTATGAATTAAGTCTGATTTGGTTGACTTCTCTCTTTTTTAATACATTTAGGCTCTGTACTGACCGTTTATTATGTACATATTTATTTTGTTTTTATGGATGTAGTTTTTTATTGTTATGCACTTCTGTATGTTTTGTTGAAAACAATAACATTTTTAATTTAAAAAAAATAAATTCCTCCTGATAACTTGCAACCAGTTCATTCAGATCCTCACACTCCTACTCTTCCCAGATGGATTCTCTTGTACCTGAACTTATCTTAGATGAACTTCCTGAGACTTCTCAGGACTCTCATGTGCACGCCCCTGTGTACCAGATTGAGAAGATTCTATGCAATAAATTTGTGACTGGATCCTGGACTTACAGAGCCAAATAGTTTGATTTTGACAGTCCTCATCATTCTTGGCTTGCTTTTGCGGACCTTACCCCATCCTGTCAAGAACTGGTTCAAGCAACTCTTCACACTATTCTAACTGACCAGAAAAGTCAGGGCAAGTCTTGATCTGTTGTGCATCCAACCTCAGTGTTTTTTGGGAACTAATGATTCTGATGTCCATGGTATTCCTTGCTGTTTGTGCTTAATTGTTCTTCTGCAGCAAATGTTCTAATGTACCTGTTTCTCTGCATAAATATTTTTTACTAATGGTACTGCAACTGCCTTAACCTTTTTCTCTACAGGAATGTCTTCTTCTTAATTAAATGTTTTTCCAAAATTTTATACAGTATTGAAAATATGGTGATATATGCTTGGAATTATTGTATGTTTTGATGTTTGAAAATACAATAACATTTTGAGTATAAAAAAGGAATATATTCTTCAGAAGAACAGTTCCATATGTTAGGTTCCATATTCTGCAACAGTTTATTGAAATTTTGCATATTGTAATTCTAAGTAATCTCCAGCTACTTTCCCTTCCCTGTTTTTCCTTCTCCCTTCGCTTCACTGTGGCACTTGTCCTTCTGACCAAGCTTCATGTTGCTATGGTATTCCCCCTCTCCTGGTACTACTATGACTGGTCACCAATGTAGTCAAGATGCTTTCCTCCCCCTCCCCCTCCCCTGCAATGGAATACTCTTATGGTTAGATTGTTCTATGCAATGCTTAACATTTCTCAATTGTTTTCATGTTTTGTACTGTTATACTATTGCTTGTTTGAGTGGTATCCATTTTCACGACTCCAGAGGTAATGTAAAGTACACAATTAAGCATGGAACTTAATGTTTAGCTGCCACCCCTTTAAGAACACTCAGAACACTGGTATTGATACAAAATGTTGTACTGCCTGGTAGTGCCACGTGATTCCAGGGGTAGTCTGGGAAATCCCTCAGATAGAGGGGTAGTGGGTAGTCTGGGAAATCCCTCAGACAGAGGGGTAGCGGGTAGTCTGGGAAATCCCTCACACAGAGGGGTAGCAGGTAGTCTGGGAAATCCCTCAGACAGAGGGGTAGCGGGTAGTCTGGGAAATCCCTCAGACAGAGGGGTAGCCTTATGGTATGCAGAGGTCTCCTGTGATAAATAAAGAGTTTTCTACATTTATTTTTGTGTCTGGCTCACTTATTCACATGGTCCAGCAAGATGACATCCACTTGAGCAGCAAAAGGTGGGCATAGCAGACCTGAAGAGAAGACAAGGGTCCAAAGCAGCACAGAGTCAACACAAGATATCAATAAAGTGTCATCAAAGAAGGCCACCAACTCTTCATAAGTCAGGCCAGTTGAGTCTGATAAAATTCAAATTGGGGAGACAGCAGTCAGAGTCTGGGAAAGAAGGCTTAAGCCATGTTTCTGATATCCCAAGCCTATCAGGCAGGTAGTGGTTGACCGAAGCTGCACGCTCTGATTTGTAAGCCATAAGGCTATGGATAATTAAGATGTACAATTTTGCATCCTTTACAACTGTGCCATACGGAATTCAAATGGAGTTACTATAAATCAACTGTTGGGAGAAGAAGGGTCAGGGCACCACTGCGAAGCAAGGATTTACTTTAAGTACTTTCCAAAACACTTTTTAAAAAGGCTGAATTCCTGCTACATTCAAATATTTTCCAGAATGGGGTTTGAACCTCTGTCTCACTTAAAAATTTCTGTTTATTAAAAGATTTTTATGGTTATACAACATGTAACAATACAAACAGAGCCAGTGGTTTCATTAACTGAACATTTCTCATTATATTCTGAAAAACATGACATTATATATGAAATGCAGTGCATTATGCAATACTGTGATGCTGGTACAACAGACAAACTAACTCACAGACAGTACAAAACCTGATGCACATATATTGGTGAGGGCAGTATAAGTGTTAAGCATTTGCTTCTGTTTCTAGTAGCTCTTTAATACAGGGCCAGTACATTTCATCAAGGCATCCGAAATGGAAGGACAACAAAAGAGGAGAAGAAACAACAGACCCTTAGATATAGGGGACTTGCCATCATTGTACATAGCCCCCAGCCTGATAATTGTTTGCTCCATAGGTGGCAGGGAGGCTACATATGGACCCCAGAGGCATTCACATTTCTTTGACCAACCTTTTAACTTATAGGTGCAGCACTCAGGTGGCAACATTTTCATTAGCAATTCCCTCCACATAGGTAGTGTGGGGTTAAGAAGAGAAACACAGATAATCTGGTTGCATTCCCTCCACATTGGTAGTGTGGGGTTAAGAAGAGAGACACAGGTATTCTGGTTGCATTCCCTCCACATTGGCAGCGTGGGGTTAAGAAGAGAGACACAGGTATGCTAGTTGCACTCCCTCCACATTGGCAGCGTGGGGTTAAGAAGTAAGACACAGGTATTCTGGTTGCATTCCCTCCACATTGGCAGCGTGGGGTTAAGAAGTGAGACACAGGTATTCTGGTTGCATTCCCTCCATATTGGCAGCGTGGGGTTAAGAAGAGACACAGGTATTCTGGTTGCACTCCCTCCACATTGGCAGCGTGAGGTTAAGAAGAGAGACACAGGTATTCTGGTTGCATTCCCTCCACATTGGCAGCATGGGGTTAAGAAGAGAGACACAGGTATTCTGGTTGCATTTCCTAGCAGTGACCAGCACAGAACCTCTGTCTCAAGGTTCTCAGGACTGTGCTAAAGATAATGACCTACTGACTGCTGATGCTTAATCATGTCCATTTTAAATAAATACATGTTTTCCTTCCTTGGTGTATCCATATAGCCCAATTATAGCTTTTCTCTGCTTTTTCTATATCTCCCAACAATACTGTTTTCCTCTAAATAAACAAAACACCATCCTTGTTTTATGTAGTGTGGTTATGTCCCAAAATGTTAATATTGGTTAATAGAAAAGGGGACAATATTCATTATTTACAGTATTTAAAGTGGCCAATAGTTAGATATAGTGTCCTTATAGCAATGTTGTGGGTAGAGCCCAAACTTGGAAGTCCTAAAATCGAGGCTCCAATCTCTATGAAGAAAAGGTTATTAGTGACTCAAGCTTTAAAAAAGAGGGAGCTTGCTAAGTACTTTTACACATACTGTAGACTATGGGGCCCTGCCTCTAGGCAGTGCATCGAATATATGTTCGTCTTCCTTTAATGTATACTACAAATTACTGCACACGTCCAAACACATGTGATCTTATTCACCCATCTCATAATCCCTGCTGCTCTCCTCCCCATCTAATTTCCCAGAGTGTTTAAGTGTAAATGTTTTTGAATGATAATGTTGTGACATATTTATATGCATTTCTATGTGTATATTTCTTTTTTTTTGTTATTTGTATATTCTTTTTAAGCTGTATGTATTTTATATTGTACTTAACTGCTACCTGTACACTGATCGCCCATGAAAATGGGTCATTTTTGGCCCATGGTCCTATCAGTATAAATAAATAAAACATACAAATAAGAGGATGAGTGGTTAGAATTACATTAATGCAAAAAAAAAAATGTTGTGACCCACATTAGGTTTAGGTGGCAGGTAGTGATTTTTGATTGGCCCAAACAGAGATAAAGGAATATAAAAATCTGTAATTTCACATGATAATGCTAAATGTTAAACATATTAATGTTCAGCAGTACTGAACTCCCAAACCAAGTTACTTACTGCAGGAGCTCACAGGATACTCAGAAACATTGATATCTGGAACCCACAAAGGAGCTCTTTTGAGAGTTACTGCATGCCTGAGTAGTTCTCAGAATCCTGAAATCTCTTGCAGTAACTCACATCACTTTTTCTTTTTTTGGTCCAGACTTAAGGCATCTTGACTAGCTCCCTGAATCCTGCAATTTCCTGCAGTAACTTGGAAAACCATCATTTAAGCTGGCATGCTGGCAGCTGTACCCTGTGTTCTAGGCAAAATGGTAACCTAGTGTTGTTTGCTCAGGTCTGGGGGAGCGCTTCACTTTTGGGCATGCCATTTTATGGCACTCCCCTTTCCTGGCTACCGCTGATGGTATTGGGATCGGGTACATGAACATATAAACATATGAAGAAGCCAGCAGAAGAAGGCCATTTGGTCTAGCAAGTCTGCTCGTATAGCAGGGTCCACAGCTTGAGCTAATGTCCCTGCCCTCCCTCCCCACTCCTCCCATCTTCTCTACCCATGATCCTTACCTTCCCCCTATGCCTATCCCAGCCTCTCTTAAAGCTGTGCACTGTCTTCAACAAGATGACCCCTTCTGGTAGTGCATTCCAAGTGTCCACCACCCTCTCTGTGAAGTAGTGCTTCCTGATCTCCCTCCTAAACCTCCCACCCTCCAGCTTAAGACTGTGCCCCCTAGTGTTATGGTTGCCACTCAGCTTAAAGAGACTCTCCTTATCAACCTTATTTATTCTTTTCAAGTACTTGAAGGTCCCAATCAAGTCCCCTCTCACTCTTTTGTGCATGTTCAGTGCCCTCAATCTCTTCTCCTATGCCTTTCCCTGCTGACCTGCTATCATCTTTGTAGCCCTCCTCTGGACCTTCTCCTACAGGTTAATGTCTTTTTTGAGGTGTGGGCACCAGTACTGAACTCCATACTCTAGATGCAGCCTTATCAGTGACCTGTACAAGGGCAGTATAACCTCTTATCCCCTACTACTGATCCCCCTAGATGTGCATCCCAGCATCTTGTTTGCCTTTGCTGCTGCTTTCTTGCACTGCATGGAGTGCTTCAGGTCACTAGTGATCATCACTCCCAGGTCCTTCTCCTCCTCTGATACAGATACTCGGAGTCCGTGCCGGTACGTACCAGTTCATAATGTCACATGCTTAATAGCGTACAGCATTATGGCGAAACCCAGACCTGTGTGATCCCTGAGTTTGACCCCCCAGAGTTGAGAATCTTTAGAGGGGAGTCCGGTGCAGCCTCCATAATGGGTGTGTGGGGTGACGCCCCACAGAACAAAGATGATGCCTCATGGCATTAATCGCGCAGCGCGACAATGCCATGCGGTATTATGTCTTGTGACATAATGACCCCGTGCCCATGCAGGTAGTACTCTGTCCTGGGATTCTTGGCTCCAATATGCATAACTTTGCATTTCTTGGCATTGAAGTCAAGCTGCCAGATCCTGGACCACCTCTCCAGCTTTTTTCAGCAGAGTAGGATTTTTTTCTAATTAGAAATATACAGGGGCAGTTCTGGATTGGAGGCTGGCAACTGACAGAGGAGAGCAAGAAGTTATTTTTTTTTTAATTACAGTATAAATAGAGGCCTGTTCCAGATTGAGGGGACAGTGGCTAGCTGTGGACGGAGGAGGAGTTTTCTTTTTAATTAGAAATAACGAGAGGTTAATTCCAGACTAGGGAATTGGTATCTGGCAGAGGGTACAATGAGATTTTCTTAAATTATAAATAATCTGGGTGATACAATATCTCACCCTACTATTAAAATAAAGGTACACACATATGTTGCTTTCATATGTCTTTTATTTTGTAATGACGTTTCAATTGCAGCTCAAGGAATGATGATTAGAGATGTTGTACAGCACAGCCTTACTCAGACACCGCTGATGCCACCTGCTGGACAACTGTACAAGGTATCAGGCATGCAAAGTCCCCTAAATTAACTCAAAAATTACTGCAGGTTTCTTTGCACCACTGGCAAGCACCTGACACAAAGATCCTGCAGAATTCTGTGATAATGTGCTTCATCTTAGTGGCCAGGATAGAAAAGGAGAAGGAATGGATGTTTGTGGGTGCGTGCGTGTGTGTGGGGAGGGGGGGATCACAGCATGAATAAGCACAAGCCTTAGTCCAGACTAATTATCACAGACTGCAAGTCAACCACTCTACTAACGCCATCACTGACATCGGCAGAACCGCATCACTTAGAAGGAATGCAACACTAATCTTTAGTAAATGCAGAAATGAGTACACATGACTACAAGAGGTGCTTTAAGGTACGTTTGTCGGTGCCTAAGAAGCACAGAAGGTAAACAGTATGGACACAAAACAATGAGACAAGCTAGTGCAGCACAGAGCAGTGTCCAACAGTAGGATGGGAGAAAGGCAGGGCCGCAAGGCACAGGGTGATACTTATAGTTAGACTATTACTGTCATTTCCCAGGACATTGTTGGAAAAGGGATGCTACAACCCAAAGAGGTGTTCCTGGTTGAAGATTAAAAAAAATCTAAAATGAAAACAGTTTAGGTAGCAAATTAATAGCTCTTAGTTCTGAGATATAGTAGTTCTTTTCTTAAATTATCTTTTTTTCTTTTTTTTAAATAACATGATACAAGCATTAGGTTACATTCCCCCCTTCCTAAATGGCAACATTTTGGGGGAATGGAATTCCATATCACTTTTAAGTACAGTACCAAAATATTTTAAGAAAAAGCTAACAGAGATCAAACATTAGCATTCTGTACATTATTGATAATTACAAATAACTTTAAAACTCTTCCAGAGAAGATGGTGGTATCCTATTCATGAGAAGTATAACATAAAGCATTATCTTCACTAGGACCCCCCCCCCACAAACCAATGGTACATTAAGCTGCAACAACTGCCTCTGTTCCAAACAGCAGGACCAGCTAGTATATCGAGTAGTTAGGGTAGTTAGTACCTGAACTTTAATTAAACATAATATTTGAGCTTAGGGTAATAAACTGCAGTGACAGCAAGTATTAATAAGACTTTACCATCTCATTGTGATTGCAATTCCTAGAGAAGGGAGCATCTTTGTCCCCTGCCTGAGACCACCATTCACACTAAACACATGGTGGGAAACCCATCTGTTGCTCTGTAGAAGATGATACCTTCACTGCATCATGAGAGTAAGCGCTGTCTTGGCCATGCGTCTTCCCAGCACTAACACCCCCACCCAAAAATTGTTATTCTGATATGAGTTGGGACTATTACTGTGAAAATTGGCACTATTTCCTTGGCAAGATTTTTTTTTTTAAAACAGATAGTTAACATATTAAAGGGGAACAGTCAGCACTAAGAGCCCCACACCCATGTCTGGGGCTGGTTCCAATTTGCTTGTTCTGAAGAAAAACATTTTTTTTTTTACTTACGATTTACTACAGAATAGTACTGTAGATTGTTTCAGAATGATTATGCTGACTTCTAAGCTGACATTTTCTGTAACTAGAAATCCCAGACTCCCCTGCAGCTGACACCAGAGCAAGGTTGTAGCAGTGGGAGATTCAATAGTCTGCAGTGCATGTTAGAGTTTTTATAAGTTCCAACCAGATGCTTGGCTGTCCCACTGTTGTCCTGGGGCTTAGTAAGTCCTCTGTGCCATGCTTATCATAGAGTGTTGCATCTTGGCTGACTCACTTGTAGGTGTATGTGGGTGTGAGACTGAGTATGTGCATGTACATGGGTGTGAGAATGTGTATGTATGTACATGGGTGTGAGAATGTGTATGTATGTGCATGGGTGTGAGAATGTGTATGTATGTACATGGGTGTGAGAATGTGTATGTATGTGCATGGGTGTGAGAATGTGTATGTATGTACATGGGTGTGAGAATGTGTATGTATGTGCATGGGTGTGAGAATGTGTAAGTGCATGCACATGGGTGTGAGAATGTGTATGTACATGTACATGGCTGTCAGACTGCATATGTATGTATGCATGAGTGTGAGATTGTCTTTGTACATGGATGTGTGATTGTGTATATACATGTACGTGGGTGTGAGATTGTGTATGCAAATGTACATGGGTGTGAAACTGTGTTTGTACATGTACATGGATGTCTGATTGTGTATGTATGTGTATGTGGGTGTGAGACTGCATATGTATGCATTCGTGGGTGTGAGACTGTGTTTGTACATGTACATGGGTGTGAGAATGTGTATGTATGTGCATGGGTATGATAATGTGTATGTGCATGCACGTGGGTGTGAGACTGTGTTTGTACATGTACATGGATGTGTGATTATGCATATATGTGTACGTGGGTATGAGTTGTGTATGTGCATGTGAACAGGTGTCAGACTGTGTATGTACATGGATGTGGGTGGGAGATTGTGTATGTGCATGGGTGTGAGACTGTTTATGTAGGCCATGGATTACATATGTGTATGTGTGCAAGATTCTTTATGTGTGTACAAGGGTGTAAGATTGTGTGCACTTGTATGCCTGGACAAGAGACTGTGTATGTGCATGTAAATGGGTGTGAGATTGTGTGTGTGCAGTTGTGTGGGTGTGATATTGTGTGTGCACATATATGTGGGTGTGAGATTGTGTATGTTCATGTACACAGTTGTGAGATTGTGTAAGTGCATATACATGGCTGTAAGAGTGTGTATGTGCAGTTATATGGTTGTGAGATTGTGTGTGTGTGTGCACATTCATGGGTTCAATATTCTGTACACTATGTTCATGTATGCAGCTGTGAGACTGTGTGTGTGCATGTACGTAGATGTGAGAATGTCTGTGTGTGTGTGTGTGTGTGTGTGGGTGGGTGGGATTGATTATGTGTGGTCACATGGGTGTGAGTCAGTGTAAGTGCATGGACATGTACGTGTGTGAGATTACGTATGTGCAGTTATGTGGGTGTGAGATTGTGAATGTGCATATATGTGGGTGTGAGATTTATAATGTCTGTGTACATGAGTGTGAGATTATGTATGTGTGCTTACATGGGTGTGAAATGTGTAAGTGCATGTACATGTGTGTGAGATTGTGTATGTGCGGTTATGTGAGTGTGAGATTGTGTGCATGTATGTGGGTGTGAGACTATGTATGTGTATGCATGTGCATGCTAGATTGTGTTAACTGTGTGTGCATGTACATGGGTATCAGAATGTGTATATGCATATACGTGGGTACCAGATCGTGATTGTTTAGAGGTGGTTTGAAGATTGCTTGTGTGCATATATTGTGTATGTGTGTATCTAGGCATGAGACTGTATATGTGTGTATATGGGTGTGAGATTGTGCATGTGTGTGTACCTGGCTATGAGACTGTGTATAGGGGTGTACATGGGTGTAAGATTGTGTGTGTGCATGCACATGAGTGTTAGATTATGTATGTTTGTGCACAGCTGGAAAACTGTATATGTATGTGGGTGCGAGATTGTGTATGTATTTAGGTGGGTTGAGATTGTGTATGTGTGTACAAGTGTAGGATTGTGTATGCTTGTAGTTGGTTGAGAGATTATGTGTGTGTATGGATGTAAGATGTGTGTGTGTGTGTGTGTGTGTGTGTGTGTGTGTGTGTGTGTATATGAGTGTGAGATTGTGTATGTTTGTAGGTGGGTTTGGAGATTGTGTATGTGTATGTATATGGGTGTGAGACTGTGTGTGTTTGTAGGTGGTTGGGAGATTGTGTGTATGTATGGATGTAAAAGTGTGTGCATGTATGGGTGTGAGTGTGTGCATGTATGGGTGTGAGATTGTGTGTGTGTGTGTACAGCTGTGAGACTGAGACTGTGTATAGATGTGAGGTTGTGTGTGTGTACAGGTGTGAGATAGTGTATGTGTATGGGTGTGAGACTGTGTATGAGGTTGTGTGTGTGTGTGTATGGGTGTGAAACTGTGTATGTGTATGGGTATGAGATCATGGATGTTAGTAGGTGGTTGGGAGATTGTGTACATGTATGGGTGTGAGATTGTGTATGTGTATGGGTGTGAGATCATGGATGTTAGTTGGTGATTGGGAGATTGTGTACGTGTACGGGTGTGAGATTGTGTATGTGTACAGGTGTGAGATTATGTATGTGTATGGGCATGAGATTGTGAATGTTTGTTGGTGGTTAGATTGTGTGTGTGTGTGTGTGTGTTATGTGCGTACAAATGTGAGCTTGTGTATGTGAGTGAGATTGTGGATGTTTGTAGGTGGTTAGGAGGTGTGTGTGTACAGGAATGAGACAGTGTATGTGTACAGATGTGAGATTATGTATGTGTACAGTAGTGAGATCGCATATGTGTACGGGTGTGAAATTTTGTATGTTTTGTAGGTGGTTGGGAGATTATATATGTGTGTAGGTATGAGACTGTGTACGTGTATGGGTGTGCGATTGTGTACATTGATAGGTGGTTGGGAGACTATGTGTATACAAGTATGAGACTGTGTATATGTACGGGTGTTAGATTGTGTATGGCTGTGAGATTTTGTATGTTTGTAGGTGGTTGGGAGATTGTGTGTGTGTGTGTTTGTAGGTGGTTGTGAGATTGTGTGTGTGTAGGTGGTTGTGAGATTGCGTGTGTGTGTTTGTAGGTGGTTGTGAGATTGTGTGCATGTGTTTGCAGGTGGTTGTGAGATTGTGTGTGTGTGAGTTTGTAGGTGGCAGAGAGATACATGTGTGTGTGTTTGTAGGTGGTTGTGAGATTATGTGTGTGTGTTTGTAGGTGGATGGGAGATTGTGTGTGTGTTTGTAGGTGGTTGTGAGATTGTGTGTGTGTGTGTGTGTGTTTGTAGGTGGTTGTGAGATTGTGTGTGTGTGTGTGTGTGTGTGTTTATAGGTGGCTGGGAGATTGTGTGTGTGTGTGTTTATAGCTGGTTGTGAGATTGTGTGTGTGTATGTGTGTGTGTGTTTGTAGGTGGTTGGAGATTGTGTGTGTGTGTTTGTAGGTGGTTGTAGATTGTTATGTGTGTGTGTGTGTTTGTAGGTGGTTGTGAGATTGTGTGTGTGTGTGTTTATAGGTGGTTGTGAGATTGTGTGTGTGTGTGTGTGTTTGTAGGTGACTGGGAGATTGTGTGTGTGTGTGTGTGTGTTTGTAGGTGGTTGTGAGATTGTGTGTGTGTGTGTTTGTAGGTGACTAGGAGATACATTTGTGTGTATGGATGTGAAAGTATCTGAGGTAGGATAATTGGTGTAGTTTCCATCCCTACTGTATAGCATTCCTTCTTGGTTGTTCCTCTCTGTGCTGTTTGACTAGGTGTAGATTGTTTTAATCTCTTGTTTATCACCTGCTCAGTGAAGTCAGATTGTGATTGGAGCTCAGGATTATAGTTTGATGCCTCCTCTTTCCCTTCCTGCTCACATCAGTCAAATAAAACAGGACCATCTGGTTCTTGGAAGCCAAGTAGTGGATATGACCTGAGAAAACTAGTTTAACTGTGACAGAAAATATTCCGCCCATCACTGAACACAGGATCAGAGAATATCACGTGGAAATACAATAAGTGTCATTCCCTGAGTTAGAAGGAATCTCGCTCACACTCACTGACATTGCCCCTTTAGTCACATTTGCTGCATTTTCCCACTGGTACAGAGACAATATTTAAAGCAGCGTGCATGATAGCGGCAAAAATGTTGACCCATCATTTTTTATTCCATTTTAGATTGCCACTTACCTCCTGACTTGCAGGGTAGCCTTTGTTCCCCATTTTGAGTCTGGCTTTAACACATCTTTTTTCCAGTTAAACTAATAAAAGGAGCATTCCTTTTAATATGGCCTGGATCTGGTTTTCAGCACTGTTTCTGTTGTTTTTCAAAATCCATTGTTTCAGATCACTTTTTTGGTAACTATCATGAACTAAAATGTGGCAGACACAGCTTCCTGACCTTACTGGACAGCAGATCTACAAAAACTGACAAGACTGACAAAAAGCTTGGTTCAAGCCATATTAAAAAGACTGCTCCTTTTACTATTTCAAATGCAAAAAATGCAGTGCTGAACCAGACTCAAAATAGGGGGAAAATGGTATTGTACAAGTCAGGAGATAATGGACAATCTAAAATAGAATCGGAAAGTATAGGTAAAAGTTTCCACTGCTGTCATGCACTACTGCTTGAATAATGGGATCCTCTTCTGACCAGTTGTTTTGTGGCTGCCCCTTAGTGGGCCCTGCTTTTCCAGCAAAGAGACCTTTGTGTGTGTCCCCTGCAGGACAGTCACTTGTGATGGATTTGTTGTCCCCAAGTAAGATGTCGGTAACACAATCCAGCTACAGGTGGTCCTTTGTGCTGGGTCAATGGGCTACCTGGCAGGTGTAGCTTTATTATTCATGACTTTGAGGAACACAATATATTAAAGAATTATGGACCCCATGGGAACTGGCAGGTAACATGACCTGTGTCTTGGTGACTCTTCTTTCTTTTTATACAATATCAGATTCGTCATTCTTGGAGGGATAAACTCTTTCAACACGTTTTATGAAGGCAAGTGAAACTTTCATGTGAGGCTTTATTTACACTAAAACAGTGCGGTCAATGCAACTGTATGCATCAAAGAATGTCAGAGATCCGTGGGCACTATACATATAAAAGACATACAAATATAAGCACTGCCAGCAGATAAAGATCAAGGGTCCATCTAATCTGCCCAAACAGATATCACTACCTCACCCCCGACTTAATGTCCTGAACAGGTATCTGCCTATGCCCCCCATTAATTCCCTACCCCTAGTTCCTGCCAGTGGAGCTATCAGTCCCCATACACTGTCCCAGCCACATTTAAACCTGTTTATACTCCGGCCTCCACCTCCTTCATCAGAAGTCTGCCCCATGACCCAACCACCCTCTCGGTGAAACAGAACTCCATCCCATACCTCCTGAAATTCCATGACCAGCCTCCATTCATGACCTTTGTTGCTGCCTCCTCATTCCTAGTAAATGTGCCTTTACTGCTCACTCTAGTTATTCCCTTAGAAATGTGCGGGTCTCAATCATGTCGCCCCTTTCCCTACTTGCCTCAGGCAAGTACATGTTCATGGCCTCTAGCTGTTCCTCACAGGACCTGCGCTGCTGTCCCTGTATCAGCTTGGAGAGCCTATATTGAGGTTTATCTCCATGTTTGGCTTTGAAAAACTGACTGCAGCATTATCCAAGCAATATACAAGTTGTTGTTTTTATTTGAAGGCAGGGGGACTGTCCAAACTTTGATGACCCCAAAACAGTAGTGCAGTGCAGCTATAGATTTAAATTCAGTTTAATAAGCACATCCGGCCAGTGTAGGTTTTGAAGCATTTTTTTCTAAATGGCAAATGAGCAAATGATGCTGCATGTGAATTTGTGAGCCTTGGTTTACATCCTTAAGTCGAGTACAAGCATCAATAATTACTGTTTCTTCAGAATAAATAATAAAAGCAAATTTTCCAAAGCATCAACAGTTGTAGGTTAAATTCTCTATACCCCACCCCACTGTGTTTTTTTTTCCCAATTCTCTTTATCCTCCAGTGGCAAGTCCTCCCTCGTCATCCACCAACCTACTGAACTCGGGGTCTTTCGGGGGCCTTTAGCGCCATGTGCGCCCCGACAGATCCCCTGAGTCAGTCCGGAGGCATCGTCCTCAGTGGACCCCCATATTTTCCTCCGTGTTTCTCCCGGTTGGTCTTAAACCCGAGACCCCCAGAAGTGGTAGCGCATGTGCGTGGAGGCGCACATGTGCACCATAGCTCCAGGTGTGGTCTCTTCCTCCCTCCCCCGATCGGCTAACACCGAAGGTCCTCAGAGAGGTGCCGTTCCTCTGGCCTCCACCAGAGGGCAGCCAAGCTCCAAGGAACCAGCTACCTCTAACCCCGAGGTAGAGGGCTGCCTGACGGCACCCAGCTCTAGTCCTCTCCCTCCCCCCCGGCTGACCTCCGACGACCCAGGCTCGTTCCCGAACACGGGTCGCCGGCGTGGCATGAGGTGTGGTGTCCAGTGCCTTAACCCTCAGTGCCACCAGGCCGGCTATCCCACTGTGATTTTTTGCTCTCGACACTCAGTCTGCACTCATCATCAGTCACTGCCCACTCCTTGCACCATCAGCTGCCTTCTACCATCCTTACCCCTCGCCCCTGACATCACAAGCAGACTGGATGGACCATTGGTCTCTTTCTGCTGACATTGTCTATGTTTCTATGTTTCCTTGTTCTGCCCCAGATTACCACCAGGGTGGCACCTTTGTGGTGGGCCATGTACTGTCAGAGGTCCTGCTCAGTTCTGGAGGCAGGTTCCAACATCGGTGGCATGGGACCTGTGGAATGGGGGCAGATGCCATTATTCTTCAGCTGGGGGTTTTGTCTTGCATTTCCCCTTCCCCCAGGATACTGACTGGGCAGAGCTGTTGGTGCTTACACAAGTGTGCGTCAGCATTTCAGCCTCCATCTGTATCCCCCATCCCAGACTATCACACAATTGTGTTTCAGTAAATTATGTTTTAATAGAGTCTGTGCCTTACTGTGACATCTGGTTAATTAAAAAAATACTTCAGTGCAGGTCTGGACCAGTAAACATCTCTTGTGGGAGTCGCTGAGGTTTAGCCTCCAGTCAAGGAAGCCAGTTATTGAACTATCAGTACAGTGTTGGGAGTTCTTCCCTCATGCAGTGATATAGTCAAAGCTCCAGACTCTTTGTTCCATTAAAAGAAGTCTTCGATCCCATGCTTCAACCCACCCGAGGTGTGCCAGTATCCCAGCACAACACAACCTGTCATGCTTTATTGCTTAAACAACCCTTAAGAAAGCACCAGACATATGGATACACAACCAGTAAGAAGGCACCAGACAGAACAATGCACAAGTCAGGAGGAAGCACCAGACAGACTGGCACACAACCCATGAGGAGGCACCAGCCAGGCTGATACACAACCCTTGTGGAGGCACCAGACAGACTGACATACAACCTATGAGGAGGCACCAACCCATGAGAAGGCAGTAGACAGGCTACCCATGAGGAGGCACCAGACAGACTGACACACAACCCATGAGCAGACACCAGACAGACTGACACACAACCCATGAGTAGACACCAGACAGACACACAACCCATGAGAAGGCACCAGACAGACCAACACACAACCCATGAGAAGACACCAGACAGACTGACACACAACTCATTAGAAGACACCAGACAGACTGACACACAACCCATGAGGAGGCACCAGACAGATGAATACACAACCAGTAAGAAGGCACCAGACAGAACAATGCACAAGTCAGGAGGAAGCACCAGACAGACTGGCACACAACCCATGAGGAGGCACCAGCCAGGCTGATACACAACCCTTGTGGAGGCACCAGACAGACTGACATACAATCCATGAGGAGGCACCAACCCATGAGAAGGCAGTAGACAGGCTACCCATGAGGAGGCACCAGACAGACTGACACACAACCCATGAGCAGACACCAGACAGACTGACACACAACCCATGAGAAGGCACCAGACAGACCAACACACAGCCCATGAGGAGGCACTAGACAGGCTGACACATAACCCATGAGAAGGCACCAGAAAGAATGACACACAACCCATTAGAAGACACCAGACAGACTGACACACAACCCATGAGGAGACACCAGACAGACTGACACACAACCAATGAGAAGACACCAGACAGACTTACACACAACCCATGAGGAGACACCAGATAGACTAAAATACAACCCATGATGAGGAACCAGACAGACTAATACACAACCCATAAGGAGGCATCAGACAGGCTGACACGCAACCCATGATGAGGCATCAAACAGACTGATACACAACCCATGAGGAGGCCGCAGACAGATCAATACAGAACCCATGAGGAGGTACCTGACAGGTTGACACACAACGTATGAGGAGGTACCCGACAGGCTGACACAAAACCTTTGAGGAGGCAGCAGACAGACTAGCACAGAACCCATGAGGAGCTACCAGACAGACTGACACACAACCTATGAGGAGGCACCAGACAGACTGAAACACAAAGCAATGTAAGGCAACTTTACTTTTTAGGTGCCCATCCAGTGCTCTGAGCACCATACAGGCAGAATATAGTTTTTTAAATACAAACACTATAGTGAAACAGGTCAAAAAATATAAGCAGCAAATATCATAAATATACAAGCCTAAGTTTTTTTTATATAATCAACTAAGTGGTCCCAAAAGCCATGTTAAATAAATGGGTTTTTAACAAACCGTTAAAAAGTTCCAGTGAGGGATCCCCTCTAGTTTCCACAGAAAGTGAATTCCACAGAAGGGACACAACCATGCAAAAAGTCCCCAGCACATTTTAAGCAGGACCATGAATCATGAGTAGCCCTGCCTCAGAGGAACAAAGGAGGGGAATGCATACACATGTTAAAAGTCAGGAGATCTTTCAGGCAACCACAGCCTAAATCATGCAGGGCTTTGTATGTCAACAAACCTGTCTTGGAGCTGATGCACCAGTTCACTTGCAGCCTGCGCATCAACCAAAGAACCCATGAGGAGGCACCAGACAGACTGATGCACAACCTATGGAGAGGTGTGAAACAGATTGAGGTACAACTTATAGGGAGGTGTGAGACAGACTGACACAACCCATGAGGAGGCACCAGAAAGACTGACACACAACCCATGAGGAGGCAACAGACAGTCTAAGACAGCCTATGAGGAGGCACCAGACAGACTGACACACAGTCCATGAGGCACTAGACAGACTGACACACAACCCATGAGGAAGCACCAGACAGACTGACACACAACCCATGAGGCACTAGACAGACTGACACACAACCCATGAGGAAGCACCAGACAGACTGACACACAACCCATGAGGCACTAGACAGACTGACACACAACCCATGAGGAAGCACCAGACAGACTGACATACAACATATGGGGATGGTGAGGTGTGAAACAGACTGACAAACAACCCATGAGGAGGCACCAGATAGACTGATGTACAACCTATGGGGAGGCGCAATACAGACTGATTTACAACCCATAAGGAGGCATCAGGCAGACCGATGCACAACCCTTAGGGAGGTGTGAGACAGATTGATACACAACTCATGAGAGGGCAAGAGGTAAACAGATGCACAAGGTATCCTGGTGCTGTAAATGCACAATGTTGACACATGTTCATAATAAGCAGTTCACAGTTACAAGGCAAGTCAATAACGACTACAATCTCATTTTTGCATTTTGTAGGTTTCTGTATTTACAAAGGCGCTTTATTTAAAACCAAGAGAATGATTACAGAGCCTTGATTAATATATTGATGTGTAAAGTGAAACCATTTTACAACCAAGCAGCAGAACTTAAAAAAAATTCAGAGCTTTACACATGTACAACCCCTATATCTGCCTGTGGTTCTGAGACTTTCTACATCAGCAATCTGAGAGGTTATGAAATTTCTTCAAAAAATACTTTAATGGAATAAAAAGTGTTTGCTTATTAAAGTATACATGTTCTTTTGAGACACAAATGTATTTTATCACTCCAGGCATCCAAGCTTTGGAATAACATGCCTCAAACTTGTTTAGACTTCAATGGCCATGTCAATTTTAAAAAGGAGTTAAAATCTATTTGCTGCATAAATCTACTTGCAAATGTTATTAATGTTGTTGATAACTTATCTGCTGTTTTATATTTTGTGGTGTTTCTTGCATGTACTTTTTGTAGTTTGTAACATCCAAGCTGCTTGTTAAGTGGCTCTGGGTCATTTCTGAAATGGGCCTTGGCCTAGTGTGCTTACTCGGTGAACAAAGTGAAAATAAATCACAATAATAGCTGTTGTAATGTAGACAAATTGGGTTCATTATTATGGTATATTATATATTTGTTCCTTAAATTGTGGCGCTACTGCCGATACACTTTTGTGTAACCTTCCCACTTGTACTTTACAGTGAGGTTCTTTCTTAAAAATTCTTAACTGCTCTAGGCTCACCATGGCCCAAAATGGTGCCCTCTTTCTAGCTGACCACTCTGCTGGGCAGAGGAAATAGATATACCACAAAAGAGTCCTCAATAGAAGTAGCAAGTTCATTGTTTGACCAAAGGACACTACAAAGTGTACCATTCTAGCCTCTGAGACAACATTTCAGAGAGCAGATAATGCACATTTTGTACAGCATCACTACTGGACTGATGTTGTTAGAATCATGTACCAGCCCTACCTTCTGTGTAACCTCAGAATCACACATCACTCCAGCCTTTACTGTAACCCCAGAATCACACACCACCCCAGCCTTTACTGTAACCTCAGAATCAAACACCACTCCAGCCTTTAATATAATCACAGAATCACACACCAGCCCAGCCTTTACTATAACCACAGAATCACACACCACCCCAGCCTTTACTGTAAACCTAGAATCACACACTGTCCCTGCCTTTACTGTAACCCCAGAATCACACACCAGCCCAGCCTTTACTGTAATCCCAGAATCACACACCACCCCAGCCTTTACTGTAAACCCAGAATCACACACTGTCTGTGCCTTTACTGTAACCCCAGAATCAAACACCAACCCAGTCTTTACTGTAACCCTAGACTCACACACCATCCTTGCCTGCCTTCACTGTAACCACAGAATCACACACCATCCCTTCCTTTACTGTAACCTCAGAATCATACACCAGCCCAGTCTTTACTGTAACCACAGAATCACACACCAAACCAGTCTTTACTGTAACCCCAGTATCACACACCAGACACCACCCCAGCCTTTACTGTAACCCCAGTATCACACATCATCCCAGCCTTTATTGTAACCTCAGAATCACACACCACCTCAGCCTTTACTGTAACCCCAGAATCATAATTCACCTCTACCTTTACTATAACCTCAGAATCACACACCAACCCAGCCTTTACTGTAACCCCAGTATCATACACTACCCAAGCCTTTACTGTAGCCCCAGTATCACACATCACTCCAGCCTTTACTATAATCTATGAATCAAACACCACCTCTGCTTTATCTGTAACCCAGAATCTACACCACCCTGGCCTTTATTGTAATCCCAGAATCACGCACCACCCCTGCTTTTATTGTAACCCCAGAATCAACATTACCCTTGACTTTATTGTACCCCATATCATAGATTACACCTGTCTTTACTGTAACTCCAGAATCACAAACCAGTCTTACTTTACTATAAATCCAGAATCAACACCACTGCTGTCTTTACTGTAAGCCCAAAATTAACACCTCCCCCGCCTTTACTGTAATCCCCAAATCATAAATCACCCCTGCCTTCACTGCAATCCCAGAGTGAACACCATGCCTGTCTGTAACCCCAGAATCACACACCACCCTTGCTTTTACTGCAATCCTAGAATCCCAAACCATCCCAGCCTTTACTGTAACCCTAAAATCACACACCACACCAGCTGTTATTATAACCCCAGAATCACACTCCACCCCAGCCGTTACTGTAACCCCAGAATCACACACCAGCCTAGCCTTTACTGTAACCCCAGAATCACAAACCATCCCAGCCTTTACTGTAACCCTAAAATCACACACCACACCAGCCATTATTATAGCCCCAGAATCACACACCAGCCCAGCCTTTACTGTAACCCCAGAATCACACCCCATTTTAGCCTTTACTATAACCCCAGAATCACACACCAGCCCTGCCTTTACTGTAATCCCAGATCACACACCACCCCTGCCTTTACTATAACCCCAGAATCACACACCAGCCCTGCCTTTACTGTAATCCCAGATCACACACCACCCCTGCCTTTACTATAACCCCAGAATCACACACCACCCCTGCCTTTACTGTAACCCCAGAATCACAAACTACCATATTTTCTCGAATACTAGCCACCTTCTAATAGAAGCTGCATCTACGAGGTGCAACTTCTAATAGAAGCCAGCATTTTTTAAAAGCTGCAGCTTGTAATCGAATTGTATTTCAGATTAGTGAATTACGGTAGTGGCATATCAGTATTGTAGCTTGCAACCTGACATACCAGAATTGTAATAAACCTCTCCCTCCTCCTGTAGCAAGCAGTGAGCAAGTACCAAAACTGGACTAAATCAAGACTGATGCCGGGTGGATGCTGAGACCATGTGGCACAGCAAGATCTGTATCACTGTTGCTGTCCCAAAGGTATTGCTAAACTTCACAAAATAACTCATCAGCTCAGAAAGTATGGTAGATTGATCTATGGACCAGGAAGTTTGAAGCAATAGTGCATTCTGGGCTAAGTAGGACATGACTAGTTTTCTCACACAGTGGACAAAAGCAAGGAGGGTAATGAGACTGGTTGTGGGTAGGGTGAAGCTATGTGGATTTTGCTTTTAAAGGGACACTGTCTGCTTTTTTGTCCTGTTCTAAAGCCTACAGTATCACCTGTCCATCTGCCAGTTCTAAGAACATACACTACATAACTGGTAGTGGATTGACACTATAAGGCCATTTTTTAATGTGTTTTAATAAAAGAATGAAGTGTATTCATCCTGGCCTGAAACACCACTGGACATTGCTGCCATGCTTCAATGCTGTTCAATGACACCGAGCCACAAGTAAACCAAAGTACGAGCGAGGTTTGAAAATTTCAAAGTGCATAAAAAGATGTACTGCCTGTTTCTATGCTCATTTCTGAGTTTTCCAGCATTTATCTTTTTAAAATGGGCACTCTAACTCAGTTTAGTTTCCATCTGAAAACTGAAGCCGTGACTCAGGACATGCACATTAGCGTCGTGGGAAAATGTTTGTGGAAAGTAAGATAGAGCAGGGACTTGATTTAGTTGAGCTAGGAAGAGAGGGAGGAGGGCAGGATCATTAAATTATCATTGGATGAAAGAAGAGTTGGACTAGCAGCTTGATGGCAGAGCGCTATGCTAGCAGGCAGGAGACCTGGGTTCTGGTGGATCTTGGGAATCTCACTCCTTAGGCCTGTGGTGTCTGGGATAAGCAACATAACTAATGATCAGCTACAGACTATTTACTTTAGATGCAGAGTGCTCCAGACTCTGGCTTAAATCCCCAGTGCTATGGTGGAGAGTTTTCAGCACTTGAAACGGAGGTATGTAAAGACTCTGAAAGAGGTCTCTTCACTGTTTCTGATATACAAAGCTCTGCTGGGTGTTTGATTGATGGTCTCCATATAACTCTGTCAAGGATTTTGATCTGGGGTCTCTGTAGGGACTTTTACTTGTCTGTAATGCAGTAATCAACAAACTTCTATGAGGCTGGGTACAAAATCATGATTCCCATTATTTGGAATCATCCTCTGGATCTTTTTCATCTTCGTTCTCCTCTCCAGGGAGTGGATTTTCTCCATTGGCCACCTGATTAATTATTTTCAGCCATTTATTTTTCTGCTCCTCAGATTCAGCTGCAAACGTGTAGATTTGCTTTGACTGGACAAGTTGGAACAGGTGACGGGAGTCACTCTGACCCAGGTCCCTCACCTGGTAGCCTAGTAGGGGGATGGATGTCTGGGCCTTCACATCCTGCAAGGAAAGAGAAGAACACAGTAGGAGTCAGTGATGATGTGCTTCCGGCAAAAGACTAAACTGACTTCTTGTGGTCCCCTCACCACCAGTTACTTGTTTGATAAAGGCAAGTAGAAGGAATATTTATTGCATGGCACAAACACAAGACACATAGACCTTGACAAAACATGCATCTAACTACCTGCCAAAAAAGCCTAAACTGAGTTCTGTGCCCCCCGCCATGGATGAAGGGAGACAGTTCTGATGATTATGCTGGTACCAAAGAAGTCAGCAACAAGAACCATAGGATTATGCTAGTGCTGGTGCAGAAACATAGTGCACAACAAGAACCATAGGACCGGGCCAGTAACATGGCATGGCAGAAGCATACTGAACAAGAATCGTGGGGCTGGGCCAGTGGCATGGAGTGGTGGAAACACACTGCACAAGAATCGTGGGACCAGGCCAGTGGCATGGTGTGGTGGAAACACACTGCACAAGAACTGTGGGACCAGGTCAGTGGCATGGTGTGGTGGAAAAACACAGCACAACAAGAACCGTGGGACTGGGCCAGTGGCATAGTGTGGTGGAAAAACACAGCACAACAAGAACCGTGGGACTGGGCCAGTGGCATGGTGTGGTGGAAACACACTGCACAACAAGAACAGTGGGACTGGGCCAGTGGCATGGTGTGGTGGAAACACACTGCACTACAAGAACTGTGGGACCAGGTCAGTGGCATGCTGTGATGGAAACACATTGTACAACAAGAACTGTGGGACTGGGAGAGTTGCATGGCAAAAACACACAGTGCAAAAAGAACCATGGCACTGGGCCAGTGGTCTAGCGGAAACATACTGCAAAAAAAACAGCCATAAGACCAGGTCAGTGGCCTGGTGGAAACACACAGTGCTTCCATCTGGGAAATGGGCAGTTGCATACAAGCCCTGGAATGCGTCACTGAGGCTGGCTTGGGCCCATAGCCTCACAGAGATGATCTACTGGAGCTTGGGGAAGTAGGGAGGGAGGGTGAGACAGAAGAAGGTTGAGATGGAGGAAGAGTGAAGGGTGAGACAAAGGCAGAGAAGGAGAGTAGCTGAGATGGAGAAATGGAGGTCAGGAGGGTGAGATGGAAGGAGGAAGAGCAGGAGGGTGAGATAGAAGGAGGGTTAGGTGAAGGAAGGGAGAAAATGAGGTAGGGTGAGATGGAGGGGGCTGGATAGAGGGAGGGAGAGTAGTAGGGTGAGATGGAGGGACTGATAGCAGGAGGGTGAGATGGAGGGAGTGTAGGTAAGGCAAAGGGATGGAGAGTGGGAGGGTGATACGAGGGATGGTGAGACAGATTGAGGGCGAGAGGGTGAGATACAGGGAGGAAGTGTGGGAGGGTGATACGAGGGATGGTGAGACAGATTGAGGGCGAGAGGGTGAGATACAGGGAGGAAGTGTGGGAGGGTGAGATGGAGGGAGGGTGAGGGTGGAAGGTGTAAGACAGAGGGTGCAAGGGTGAGAGGGTGAGATAGAGGAAGGAGTATCAGTTTGAGGGAGAGAGGGAGTGGTCTGCCTAGAATTCACATACTCCTTGCTGTGCCCCCCAATTGACCTGTGAGGGAGCTGTAGAGGACAGCAATACCTGGGATTGCTTGAGGTCTGTGTTCACAGACACCCCCTCACACACACACACACACACACACACACACACACCACCACTGTTGTTGTTGTTAACTGATTCACTACTGTTTACACTGAAAATAACACTCTGACTTTTCTTTAACTGGTAGTGTGAGCTGACATTTTTGAGTTTCCAGAAGAGGTACTTGTACAAGTGATGAAGAAAGCCACTCGGACTCCTCCCCTCCCTTAGCTGGAAGTAAGATGCAGCTCTGGCAATTATATTGTTGGAGTGGGGCCAAGGGAAACTAGGAGAAAAAACAGGGAGGGATACAAATAACCTGTGTTACATCTGTCTGACCCCTCACACTGTTATAGCTCTCTGTCCCACACCCTGTGTTACATCTCTCTGACCCCTCACACTGTTATAGCTCTCTGTCCCACACCTTGTGTTGCAGCTCTGTCCCCTCATGTGTTGTTACAGTTCACTGTCCTCTCACCCTGTGTTACATCTCTCTGACCCCTCACACTGTTATAGCTCTCTGTCCCACACCCTGTGTTACTGCTCACTGTCCCCTCACCCTCTCTGTTACAGCTCTCCTTCCCCTCACCCTGTATTACAACTCTTTGTTCTCTCGCCCTGTGTAACAACTTAGTGTCTCCTCACCCAGTGTTACAGCCATTTGTTCCCTCACCCTGTTGCATGTCTTTGTCCCCACACCCTGTTGCATCTTTCTGTCCCACTCCCCTCACCCTGTGGTTCAGCTCACTGCCCTCTCAGCCTGTGTTGCAGCTGTATGTCTCCTTACCGTGTGTTACAACTCTCTGTCCCCTCATCCTGTGTTATTATAGCTCACTGTCCTCTCACCCTATATGACATCTCTCTGACCCCTCATATTGTATTACAACTCTCTGTCCCCTCACCCTGTGTTACAGCTCATTGTCCCCTCACCCTCTGTGTAACAGCTCACTGTCCCCTCACTCTGTATTACAGCTGTCTGCCCCCTCATCCATCCTGTGTTATGGCTCTCTATCTCCTCACCCTGTTGCATTTCTCTGTTCCCTCACCATTTATTTATTTATTTATTTTTGTTAACCAGGTAAGCACACTAGACAACAAGTGCCTATTTTCAGGTGCGACCCGGGAGGTTACAATACAGAAGAAAAAATTACGATACAGCAAATTACGATACAGCAAACATGGTACATTGTCATGGTAACACACGGGCCCACGTAACAGGTGGAGCCAGAGTACAATATGGAGACATGATAAAGAGTCAGAAATAGAAACATGATACAAATACAGCTTGTATTAAATGGTAGAGAAGACAATAGCATCTTGCATGATATGGTAAGGAGGACATTTCAACCACAGGGTTTCATGGGAGCATGGGGAGGCAGGAGATTATCAGGTAACCACAAGGGGAGTGTAAACAGTGCACTAACAGGGTGAATCGTCAGGTAACAGACAAAGGGGAGTGTAGACAGTCCAGCACGCCAGCAGGGTACTTAACTAGTATGGGGGGGGGGACAACCACGACGGAGTCAAGGCTCCAGCTGAGGGAAGAGAACTGACCCCACGGTTACATCCTAGAGGGCAGGACAGGGTAACGTGGGGTCGTCTAAGTGCTACTATGAAGGGAGCTAGTGGGTAAGGGGGTAACTGCTGTAGTGGAGAGTGGCAGAGGCCAATTTCGGCATGGAGGAGAGGTGTCATGGGTGAGGGAGGGACACCTCTGCATCTAGTGGGCACAAAGACAAGTGGAGGCTGCTTTGAGGAACTTCCATAGGGAAGTTTTGAAGCCGGGTGTGAGGGGGCAGCCCAGACTAGGCTGGGGAGGGAGTTCCAAAGTCTCGGAGTGTAGACGGAGAAGGCCCAGTTACCAGTGAGGGAGCAGGTCCTTGGGACCGTGCAGACCTGGGTTGAGCTAGATCTGAGGCGGTAGGCCGGGGTACAGTGTTTGATGGGAAGTGCAAGAGCAGAGGGCCATGCAGTTCAGACTATATTATCTACAAAGTTGCCAAGGACAAAGGCTCTGTGTTTTTCAGGGGGGAGCCACTCTAGTTAGGTGTAGAGGTCACATCGGTGCGTAAGGCTTGGCGCAGAGAGGGCGAAGCGACATATGTTGTTGTAAGCCGTATCCCACTTTGCTAGTCTGACGTTTGGGACCGGTGCAAAGGCAACAAGCTCATAACAGAGTGTGGGTAGGAGAATCCCCCTGGCTATGGCGAGCCGGGCAGCCGGAGTGAGGCAGTCCTTTGCCCTGTAGGCTAAACTGAGCTTGCTATTTGAAGCTTTGCAGATGTTCCGGAGATGCTCAGTGAGATCAAGCTGAGGATCTAGGGTCACACCTAGGTACCTGGTGGATTCCAGGACCGGCAGGAGGTAGCCATTGCCCCCATGAATGGCAAGGGGGGGTAGGGCAGGAGGTGGTTTTGGCCACCGAACCGAATAACATGGCATGGGTCTTGTTTAGGTTAACGGTGAGCTTGTATCCCACGAGCCAGTTACGGATACGCTCAAAGTCTGAATTGAGTTGGGAGTTAATAGTTGCACTGTCCTGGGAGCTAGATAATAGTACGAGGTCATCCACATAGAGTGTGGTGGACCCAAAGGTAGCAATGATGGGGAGTTTGTTTATGTAAAGGGAGAACAGAATGGGACCAAGAACAGACCCTTGGGGGACTCCGCATTTGACTGGGGAAAGGTCCGATTAGGCACGGTTGAAACAGGTGTATTGCTGTCTGCCCCCAAGGTAGTTGGAGAACCAGGCAAGGGTTTGGGGGGAGAAACCAAGCGAGAGTAGAGTGGAGTGAAGGAGGTTGTGGTCGACCTGGTCGAAGGCCTTAGAGAGGTCAATGAAGATGGCTCCAGTCAGTTTACCAAGGTCCGTCGCAGATCTGACCTCTGAGGTGACTACGGCAATAGCAGTCACCGTGCTGTGCCCCTTCCTGAACCCATGCTGCGGAGAGGAGAGAACTGCATACTCCTGCAGGTAATGGGAGATTTGTGCAGCTATGGCCTTTTCAAGTAGCTTGCTGGTAGCAGAGAGTATGGCAATGGGACAATAGTTGTTCATCTCCTTGGGGTCGCTGAGCGTAAACACTGGGACAACCTTGGCCACTTTCCAAACGTCAGGTAAAATTCCCGAGGTGAGAGAAGAGATGAAAATGTGAGTAATCAGCTGGGTGAGGAGGGGCGCCCCCAGACTAAGTAACTTCGGCTCAAGGTTATCATATCCTGCCCCTGTATGGTGTGAAAGACCAGCAAGGAGAGCTTGGGTCTCTCTAACAGAGATTAGTTTAAGGTAAAAAGGTGGACAGGGGAAGGGGGCATCCAGAGGTTCAGGGGTGGAGAGTAGGGGGGGCTGGCAGTTCAGAGAACAAGCCATTGAATGCTGAGGCTATGGTCTGGGAGTTGTTACAGTTGGCCCCCCCAACATTCATGTTGGCGACCGTATTCTTGGCAGACCCTCCGACTATATTTTTGATGTTTTGCCAGAAGCCCCGGGGGTTGTAAGCCAAGTTGAGCATGGCAGATTTACAGAACTCACTCTTCATGGCGTATGGCAGACTTGCAGGAGTTTCTAAGCCGGCCGATATTCGAGGAGGTCGTGGATGTCGCTGGAGATTTTGTGGTTTATCCAGCACTTGTCTCTCTGCTTCATTAGGGCTAATAGGCCTCCATGGAGCCACTTAGTGACAGTGCCCCTCACTCTCCTTTTTGTAAGGGGGGGCATGTCTGTTTTGCAGTGGGATGAAAACTGCAAAGAAGTGGTCCAGTGCTACGGCCGGGTCGTTGGTGCTAAGCACCCTAGTCCAGTCGGTGCAGCGTAGGTCCTCCAGGAAGTCATTGAGGATGAGCTTGGAGTAGTTCCTCATCTGTATCACTCTACTGGGAATTTTGGGGGCCCCAGATCCCCAGATGCAGAATATAGGAGAGGGGTCAGAGATGGCATCCGGGAGTGTACCAGATTGGAGGATTTTTTCCAATCTGTTGCTCAGTAACCAGTCAATTAGCGAGCCCTTTTCCCCCCAGAGGGAGATCCTGGTGGGTTCCGTGATGGTCTGACTGAGGGCAAGGCCTGAGAGAAGCAGCTCGTATTGTTTGGTATTTGGCCCCAGCCAGTTGAGGTCGAAATCCCCCAGGATTAGCACCTCATTTAAACCTACCTTGTCTTTTAGGTGGTCAAGTAGAGCGGAGAGTCCTGGCACGCCTCCCTTAGGGAGGTTGCAGGCACAAACCAGGTGCACCTTTTTTGTGTTTCCGAGCAGGAGGAGGGAGTGAATGAATTCACAACCTGTGGTGTCGGGGGGTGAAAGAGACACCGGGGATACGTTGAGGTACCCCCTATAGTATAGGCGTACACCCCCTCCGTGTTTCTTACCACCCCTGTCCTGCCTAATGAGGCTGTAATCTGGAATGGCACATGCGGTGTCAGGAATACAAGGCTTCAGCCAGGTTTCCGTAATACCCATGATGTCAGGTGCATACAGGGCCGCCCAGGCCGTCAATTCCGCTAGGTTATGTAGAATACTGCGGATGTTTAGATGCGCTATTTTTAGGCCTTTTTTGGATAGCCAGGCCGGAGGGGGCTTAGGAGGGTAGGGGGTTGCTGAGGGACCTTGACAGGATAGTGAGTTGACCGGTGGCACGAGAGGAGCCATGGCCCGGTCACGTGGGGGCAGTGAGGTAACCTGGGAGGAACAGGTCCCTCCAGGCAGTGGGCAGAGGTAAGAGCCATGCGGACGTTTTATACCTCACCCAATGGGCTGCGCTCCTTAGCAATGGGAAGGGTAGTACAAGCCTGCATAAGCTGGGCTCCCTGGTGAGACGGGGTCTTAAGGCACAGTGACCAGAGATCCAGGTATTGTATGATTGTACCTATCAGCGCCCCATGGACAAAAGCTAGCATGTGAGGCATCGATTGAGGAGCTACAGAAGGGGCAGAGTCAAGGCTTTTATGGAGAGGTCAAAGGGCAGCTCGTAACCTGTGTTTTAATGTGCCTTGGTTGAGACTCTGCAATCAGTCAGGCCAGCGCACAACATAGAGAAGAAGAGATGAGCCCTCTGGTGGTGAGTAAGTATAGCCTGCAGAAGGTAAAGTGGGCTGATAGGATAAAACAGCCCACGTGATCTGAGCTATATAAAGCTCAGTGATGACCACGGGTGGTGGTGGGGGCGGTGGGGCAGCCGGCGAAGCCGGCGGGGCCAGTCCTGTCTAGAGAGCTGAGGGAAGCAGCTGAGCTCCACCGTGTGGCTACAAGCATGCTCCGAGTAAGCGGGGACCACTGTGAGGCTCAACAAACCCCCCTGAGTCTCTCCAGTGAGCAGTTTGGTGGATTTCTTTCAAAAAAGAATGGACACAGCGTTTCACAAATCGATGCCGCAAGGTTTCAAACTGGAGGCAGTGTACCTAAGTCAGGCCTGTATCTCTTTACCTTGATTGCAGTGTGCTCATCCTTGGGGGGTGGGAGAGAGCAGTTTTCGTCTGCCCTCGCGACTAACCAGGTAAGTGTTGTATCTTTCTGTCCCCTCACCCTGTGGTTCAGCTCATTGCCCTCTCAGCCTATGTTACAGCTGTATGCCCCCCTCAGCCTATGTTATAGCTGTATGTCCCCTCACCCTGTGTTACAGCTCTCTGTCACCTCACCCTGTGTTACAGCTCTCTGTCACCTCACCCTGTGTTACGGCTCTCTGTCACCTCACCCTGTGTTACAGCTCTCTGTCACCTCACCCTGTGTTATAGCTCTTTGTCACCTCACCCTGTGTTACAGCTGTATGTCCCCTCACCCTGTGTTACAGCTCTCTGTCACCTCACCCTGTGTTACAGCTCTCTGTCACCTCACCCTATGTTACAGCTCTTTGTCACCTCACCCTGTGTTACAGCTGTATGCCCCCTCATCCTGTGTTACAGCTCTCTGTCACCTCACCCTGTGTTACAGCTCTCTGTCACCTTACCCTGTGTCACAGCTGTCCCTTCACCCTGTGTTACAGCTCTCTGTCCCCTCACCCTGTGTTACAGCTCTCTGTCACCTCACCCTGTGTTACAGCTCTCTGTCCCCTCACCCTGTGTTACAGCTCTCTGTCACCTCACCCTGTGTTACAGATCTCTGTCACCTCACCCTGTGTTACAGCTCTTTGTATCCCTCAACAAGTGTGATAGCTCTCTATTCCCTTAGCTATGTGACAGCTCTCAGACCCCTAACAGAAGGTGACAGCTCTCTGACCCCTCACCCCAGCCCCTTGCCTTTAGTGACAATTTTAAGTCTTCTCACGCTGTATGACAGTTCTCTGTCCCCTCATCCTGTGTTGCAGCTCTCTGTCCCATCACTCCACACAGCAGCTCTCTGCCACCTTCATTTCATGTGACAGCTCCCTGTAGCCTCACACCATGTGGCAGCTCTATTTCTTCACACACACCAGGTGACTGCTCTCTGTTCCCCTCACCCTGTGTGACAGCCCTCCGTACTAATGTCCCACGTGAGAGCTCTCTGTTCCTTCACGCTGGCCGACAGCTCTTTGTACCAAAACCCCATGTAACTCTCTCCCCACTTGCCTAAAATGACCATTTTCTGTCCCCACATCCTGTATGACAGCTCTATGTTCCCTCACACTGTGACAGCTCTCTGTCCTCACCCAGTTTGACAGCACTTTGTTCTCCATTCCCGTGCCTTCTGTGACAGCTCTGTCCCCTCACTCCATGTGGCAGCTCTCTGCCCCTCCACCCCATGTGACAGCTCTCTGTCCCCTCACTCCATGTGGCAGCTCTCTGCCCCCTCCACCCCATGTGACAGCCCTCTGTCTCCTCCCCATGTGATAGCTCTCTGTCCCCTCATCCCATGTGACAGCTCTCTGCACCCTCACCCCAAATGACAGCTCTCTTTCCTCTCAGTCCATGTGACAGCTCTTTCCCTTTACCCCATGTGACAGCTCTCTGTCCCCTCAGCCCACGTGACAGCTCTTTTTCCTCTCACTCCATGTGATAGCCCTGTCCTCTCACCCCATGTGGCAGTTTTCTGTTTCCTCACCCCATGTGACAGCTCTGTCCCTTTGCTCCAAGTGACAGCTCTCTGTCCCCCTCACTCCATAAGGCAGCTCTGTGTCCCCATGCCCCATGTTACAGTTCTCTGTCCGCTCAACCTGTGTGATAGTTCTACATCCCCTTCATCCTGTATGAGTGACAGTTCTTTGTCTTCTCATCCCAAGTTACAGATCTCTGGTTCTCTCACTCCTTGTGACAGCTTTCTGAACCCCTCATGCTATGTGTGTGGCTAGAAATGCTGGAATTGTTGACAGAGAGGTGAGTAGGCACTCAGCTTAAACATAGTGTATATATATCTGCTCCCCCATACTTCAAGTAGCAGCGTAAGTGGGTAGGTTGAGGAAAGAGATGCTTAGTCAGTCTTTTAGGCACTTTTAAATTTGTCTTTAAATTTGTAACAGGTAGTGTGAGGAACCTAGCTCAGGAAATTAATCTTGGGGGTGAATAGATTAAGAAAGCCCTGTGAATCAGATGTGTGATTGAGGGGGTGGAGCTGTCAGAGGCTAAGTGCCCTCTAACATGAGACAGTAGATGTAAGGGGCTGTTAGATGGGTTCCAGTGCTGGAATTTCTGATAGAGAGGAGAGTAGGTACCCAGTTTAAACCTTTATCTATCTATGTCTGTCTGTCTGTCTATCTATCTATCTATCTATCTATCTGTCTGTCTGTCTACATATCCATAGAGAGAGAGAGAGAGAAACAGCATAGTGCCTGTGCAGGTGTGTGTTATGAGGATTTACCAAAGGTGTATAAAAAATCCTCATAAAACAAACTTTACTCAAACATTATTTTTTATAATAACTGGAGTAAAGTTTCAACAAAGAGAAAAACTGTAAGCTGTATTTGTGCGAGTGAGAATGTCCCTGAGCAGCTGCTGCACTTGCACAAATACAGTGAAGTGAGAGCGTGAGGAGGAAAACGCCGTAATCACCTGCTATCCAGTCATTAGGGAATTTAGTGGGTTATTACGGCATTTTATCAGGACTGGAAATTCAGTCATTATAGGGGGTTACCAGTTTTATATATATAAGGGATATGCAATGGAAATTAGTGGAATAAGTGATTTATCTGCACAAGAGCAATCTGACCTCGGGTAACCTCACGAGTGATGTAAGCCACGAGTGAGGTGTCTGAGGTCAAACTGCTCGAGTGAAGATAAATTATTTATTACACTCATTTCCATTGCATATTCCATTTATGTAATAGGAATGGAGTTTAAGTAAATGGATTTTATTTTATTTTTTTTAATTTGTGTTTTTTTAAATGTAGAGAAAAACACAACAAATATGTTGCAGGTGATACATTTTATTGGACTAACAAAATTATTTCTAAAACTAGCTTTTGAGAGATAAAACCCTCTTCCTCAGGGCAAAGTGGAAACAGCTGAGCAGTATGACAGATATAAAGGCTGGATGTGGATTCAAAACATAGACTAGCAGTTTACAGATCAAAGCATTGCAGTCAATTTGCACCTCTTACAAACTGCAAATTGACTGCAATGCTTTGATCTGTAAACTGCTAGTCTATGTTTTGAATCCACATCCAACCTTTATATGTCATACTGCTCAGCTGTTTCCACTTTGACCTGAGGAAGACGGTTTTATCTCTTGAAAGCTAGTCTAGAAATAATTTTGTTAGTCCAATAAAAGGTATCACTTGCAACATACTTGTTGTTTTATTTCTCTACATTGTTGACTGGACTAACACGGCTACCACATTTCTGTTTTTTTTATAAAATTTTTTAGGATCATTTTGTCCTATAGTGTCCTTGCACCAGGTAGTTACTAGCGACAACAACGTTGTTACTACGAAAGCCGCATTACCCAATTAGAGCGGTGGTTACAATTGGCTGTCAGTCTGTAATGGATGGCTTGACCTCGGGCTTACAAACAGGAACAGCATTACAGATAACACAGTGATCACCGTATAATGTAGTTTAATATAAAGACAGGAGCAGAGGCAAACCACAGTAGAACATGGGTCTTATACTTTAGGAGGATAGATTTAAAAAAATGGGAGCCTGCCTCAGAAACTGCCTCATGGGGGATTGCTAAGTAGGGCAGAGGCACAGTGGGGAACAATAAGGGAGGGAGGGAATAATTAGGGTAAACAGTCTCTGAGTGAAGGAAGTGAGTAAAAGTAGAAGGAAAAAGGGACTGTTAAGGTTCTCTATGGAGGGGCTGAGGTGGTGAAGGAAAAAAGAGGGGCATTCAGGAGGTATAAGGAAATGCAGAGAAAGGGGGCAGGGAGGTATACTAAGTAAAACAGAGGGAAGCAGGAAAGACAATGAGTGGAGCAAAGGTGCAGACTGAGAAAAAGCCAAAGGGGTCACTAAAGGGGATGACTTTCTTCAAATATATAAGTGAGAAGAGGTAAGCAAGGGAAGGGACAGTAAGAATTAGGAGGGAGGCAGGGGGAGACTGCGCAGAAGAGGACCAAGAAAAATCTGCCATGCTGAACAGGTACTTCTGCTCCATTTTCACGGTAGAAGGAGGGGGAGACAGACCACCAGGGAGCAGCAGGAACAAATGGGGTGGAGGCAGACACAAGTCCATTTTCAGAGAAAGGGTCCTGAAGGGACTTGCAGCTCTTAAGGTGGAAAAGGCTATGGGACCAGACAAGATACACCCATGTGTACTAAAGGAAGCCAGGGAGGTGCTAGTTGCCCCACTGATAGCCTTATTCAACAGTTCACTGGAAACAGATGTGGTTCTGGAGGACTGAAGAAGAGCAGATGGTGTCCCTCTACATAAGAGAGGCAACAGGTAGGACGCTAGCCTAGCAACTGTAGGCTGGTCAGTCTCATTTCAGTGGTGGAGAAATTAATGGAAACCCTCTTAAGGAAAGGCTGGTAGAGTATCTGGAATCCAAGGGCTGCCAGACCACAGGCAGCCTGAATTTATGGGAGGGTCCTTCCAAACAAATTTTATTTATTTCTTCAACTGGTTGACCAGGGAAACAGATCAGGGGAGGGCACTGGACATGGTCTAGCTCGACTTTAGCAAGGCCTTCAACACTGTGCCGCACAGGAGACCAATAAAGAAATGAAGCAGTCTAGAGGTAGGATCCAAAGTGGTGAACTGGGTTAGAAACTAGTTAATGGGTAGGTGACAGAGGGTGGTGGTTAATGACACTCACTCTAATAAAGGGAAAGTGATCAGCAGGTTACAGCAGGGTTCAGTACTGGGACCAGTCCTCTTCAATGTCTTCGTAAGAGTCATTGCAGAAGAACTGGAAAAAAGGGTATGCCTTTTTGCATGTGATACCAAAATCTGCTGTAGGGTGGATTCTGAGGAGGAAGAGAGAGAGAGAATGCGCAAGGATTTTGGGAAACTCGAGGAGTGGTCAACAGGCCTGGCAGTTGGGGTTAAATGCCAAAAAATGCAAAATTATCAACTTGGGCAAAGGAACCCAGCAGCAGAATAAAGGATGGTGAAAGGTACTGAGAGTCAGTAAGCAGGAAAGGTACCATGAGGTTATCATAACTGATGACCTCAAAGTGGCACAGCAATGTGACAAAGTAGTGGGTAGATGCAGTGGAATGCTGGGGTGCATAAGGAGGGTTATCCAGCAGGAGGTGGGAGGTGTTATTTTGCTCTGTTTCGCTTGCTGGTGAGAGCCCACCTGGAGTACTGTGTCCAGTTTTGGAGGCTACACCTCATAAAGAACATAACACTTGATAGAGCTGTCTAGACCACTTGTAGAACTGAATTGTATTGTCATCTGTCTGTCCTCAGGGTTTATCATGGAAACCAGATGTTTTTCCTTAAAGGAATAGTGCCAACACCCTTAGACCTCAAAGTGTCTGTAATTTAGAAAACACAAGTTATGACTGGTCATATTCTGTAGAGGTTCGTTAAGAAGCTGGTTGTTTGATTCTGATTTTGCCTTTCTTTTAAAAACAGAAAAACATACTGCCCACTGTATTAGTGTTACCACACAAAAGCATGCTTGTCTACATTCCTTGATCAACTCTCACTGCATCTTTCCTGGACATAGGAACACCCCCAGCAGTCTAGCTACTCATTATGCAGTGGGAGTAAAGGAGGAGTGGCTGCACTGTCTGGGGGTGTTTTTAATGTTCAGGAAGTATGCAGTAAGAATAGATCCAGGATTTGAAACAAAACAAGGTTGGTTACAACTGCACATTAGCATGCATGTCAGTTCTACTAAGCATGGAGGCAGATAAAACAACGTGCAGCATCAGTGAATTTTAGAGAAGGTAAGCAATCATAAAATGTGGGGTTTTAACTAGAAATAATATGATGTAAAAAAGGTTGACAGTGTCCCTTTAAGAGGAAGTGTGGAGAAATGTGCTTCCATATTAATTCACTTTACTGATTGTGAAGCGGAAGAGAAAAGAGATTGATTACCACGTACCTGTGGAGCTGCATATTTGTAGAGGACTAGCTGCTCGTCTTGAGGAATGACAAACCAACCCTTCATGCCAGCCTTCCCACTTTTATCCAGTAGCTGCAAGAAGCTGCACACCAGGCTCTTCTCTGACACTTCAGCTGATTCTTTCTGTCGATATGAGATGGAAGGCATTTGTTAATTATGATACCATTGCTGTGTGTGTTACCATAATGCACTGCACCCGAGTAGCATGTCTCTCGCATGTACCCCTCAAAGTCATCCTACTGAGGATGACTTTCCGTGACTCCCTGTTAGGCTGGGCAAACATTCCTGACACCGTTCAGTTGGAATTTTGCAAAATGACTCTGTCACTTTGTTGAAATATGCTTTTTTAAAATAGATCCTAATTATGTCTGTGGAAAGATGCAATATGGATAGTATCTGAAAAGGACAGAAAGGGCAGTTTCTTAGAGATGGAGCATGTAAGAATCTGCAAGTGTTTCTCCACAACATTCACAGCCACTAATATTAGTACAGGTTGTGATAGATGTGGCTACACTCCCCAGAATTTGGACTACTGGACACTTTCCTATCATCTTTCTTTTCACTGTCCTATGTAAAAAAATTATTTTGCAACAGTACCTCTAAAATCTCTAATTTTTTCAGTTCTACTATCCTAGGTAGGCCACCTAGAATAATATTTTACTCTCTCCTATAAACTCCAACTATCTCTGATACCATTACTTATTCTTCTTTATTTTCATCCTTTTAGTCCCCAGACAAATAGAATAAAAGACAGTACCTTGGGAAGGTGTGCCTAGTAATGGTGACTAGGTATAAATGTTTCGTGACTTCGGGCATAGAAAAGAACAAAGTCCCTTAAAGCTAAATGGGACTATCACTAGGATCTGATACCTGGGTAAAGATAGAAAGAAAGGGATCCTTAAAAGTTTATTATTATATTGTGGGACTGAATGGGGAGGACTCAGAAACCCCGCTTTGAAAATGTCTACTAAAGTTGGATAAATATCTAGACATGCATTATGGAATGCCTCCTGTATGTAAAAAGATTATTCTTTATGGTGATTGTTATTGTTATTGTTATCCAGGGCAGGTTGGGAGACCAAAGAACCTGTCCCTAGGGTTAGAAAGTGTATGGTGTCATGGCACTGCAATTTCTAAAGCAAGCAACTGCCCGGAGACAAAAAGAGGAAAAAAATTGCTTAAAAGCGCTCAGTTCATGTTACTAAAGTGAACCGAGCAACATCCCGGAGAAGGCACCTTCCCTTGATGCCTAAAGAACTAACGTCTTTCCACTCAGAGCGAGAACGAGCGCTCAGCTCAGCGAGAGGAGGCGGGACAGTTTTTGACAATTTCAGCCGCCCGCCGGGAAAGTGAAAGTTGTTTGTATTTTGCTCAGTTTGCATTACAGACGAACTGGGCATTAAGAAGAAAAGGCTCTGCTGTGTCCACACAAGAAGCAGCTGATAGAATTGAAGATAAGAAGTCTTTTTGCGGGTAAAAACAATTCCAGGACTTCACGAGAAGCAGCCTAGAAAAGGAGCTGGCGGCTGTACAGCAATTTTGCAATTTCAGCCGCCGCTCCAGATACTATTGTCACTATAAAAGGATTCCTTTACATATAACCCCAAACTGAGAGGGCCATTAGAGCCTCCTAAAAATCTTTTGTACCCTCAGAAAGGCGATATGCCTTCCTATTAAAAATTAAACAGTCTTAAAACAAGAGGGCTGCCTATGAAACTATATAATGAGACTGCAAGACTAGATGCCCTTACAATGTGGTATACTCTCTTTACAAAAGGTGTCAGGGTATTGAAATAAACGTTCCTGTGTTATAGGAAGTATTTTAAAGATGTTTTAGTAAACATATACAACATAGCCAGGTAAACCTAAACTATAGAACTTCTCCTTACCTGGCTACTGATTTCTAAACAAGTTTTCTTAAGGGAACAATGCCCTCTGAAGCCCCTGTTTTATAGTGCACCCTCTGTCAATCATGGCATAACTAAGGGAACACCATGGTTGTTACTAGGTAATTAGCCCTAAAATGGGAATAACAATCCATTGTTTACTGTTTAGTGACTGATAATTACTAGGATGGCAAGCTAAACTTCCAGAGCACCTCTGGAGAGTTGCAAATGTTAGACAGCCTAACCAAGAGCTTTCATATTCTGTAGTTTAGGATAAAGGCTTAGTCAGGTGACCACACCTAGAGGGTATATAAACTCCCTGCACAGAGCTTCAGGCAGATCAGCCTTGGTTGGAGAGAAGGAAGGTCTACAGTGCAGGTAGACTGGTATTACAGAAGGTTAAGATTGTAGCAATTCTACATATCTTTGACTGTATATCTGTGTTGTGCAAGAAACCGCTGAAGGAGAAGTGGTCATTTATATTGCAGTATTTATTTTATTTTTATTATTTTTTTTTGTAAATCTTGTAAATAAATATCACGAAGTGTGTTTTAAATCCTGACAACTTGTCTTGTCTGTGATTATTTCCCACACGCTGTGACAGTTGGTGTCAGAATCTGCTTCAAATCTCTTCTTCTGCTCGAGGATGAGGGGGGTGATGTAGCCATGACAGGGGTAGTTAGAGACAGAAAGGGAGTGAGGGGCAGGAGGCAGGGGCCAGATAGCAGAAAGAACAGGGGGGGACCTGGAATGCAGGAAAATGGGGGGAGCAGTGAATCAGAGCAGGAGGGGCAGGGGGAAGAGGGAGGAAAGCGCAAGGAGAAGGACCAGTTGGGAGGAAAGGTAAAGGAGAAGGACCAGAAGTACAAGGAGGATTCAGTAAAGGGAGCTGAGGGTTTAGGCCAGGGGAGCACGACAAGCAAGGAGGAACTAAATGGAGACAGGAAGGAAGGGAGGATGAGCCAGGCTAGTTTAGCAGATGGGGGAGAAGGACCAGTTGCGAGCAGTGAGGGGGGAATTAGCAAGGTACAGAAGGATACTCAGGAGGAGGAGAGGCATAGGATTGAGGGGGAGGGGTGGCCATGGTAAATAAGGAGGGGGTGGCATGTGGCACCCAGATAGGGGGAGGAACAAGGAGCCGGCTGGGTGGAGGGCCGTAGAAAGGATAAGGACATGGAAGGGGGAATGGAGGAAAAGGAGCGATCAGAGTGCTCCTGTTGGGGATTCTATGATCAGGGGTATCAAATGGGATAGGAGGAGAAGTCTGGCCAGTTAGAACAGATGCTTCCCTGGACTAACGGTGCACAGGGCTAAGCACGAGGTATATCAGCTGGCAAAGGATTGTGGGGTTCCCCAGACATACTGGTCCACCTGGGTACAAATGACATTGAGGAAATAGGAGCTAGAGATACAGGCAAGATTCAGGGAGCTCGCTAGGGTCTGTCATGACATAGGATGCACAGTTTCCTTCTCAAAATCCTGCCAGTGCCAAGGGCTAGTGGGGAACACAAAAGGAAGATTAGGAGATAAACCAGTGGCTCAGGGAGTGGTGTGAGGCCAGAGGGTGTGGGGTTGATGGGGATTGGGGAGACCTGGGAGGATAAGGAGCTGTATGCTAGAGATAGACTCCATCTCAATTTGGAGGAGGGAATCCTTAAATTGAAAATAGAGGGTTCATTGGTGAAAAGTGGGGTTTAAACTTGTGAAGGGGGAGGGATGGGAGAAAAGGCTGTCAAGGGGTCTGATAAAGGAGGGACTCTGTCTCCACCCCTGGGGAGCTGGAGGATTGCAGGAAAAGGCCGACTGGCAAAGTGCAGACCAGGGAAAACAGAATCCCATGGGAACACGAGCAGGAAATGGAACTATAGGGAAAGGGTGGAAGGTAGTCTTGCTAAATGCCAGGAGCTTGGGCAAAAAGCCTGAGCTCCAGGTGATGCTAACTGAGGGAGCAGTGGATGTGGCAGCGGTCACTGAGACTTGGGCCACTGCAGGACACGACTGGGACCTGAACCTGGAGGGTTACACTATGTTCAGGAAGAACAGGGGAGGAAGGGAGGAGGTAGCAATGATAGTAAAAACTGCATTGGCATAGGGGAGTAGAGGAGGCGGAGGGAACCGTGGAGGTGATTTGGGTCACCTTGATAACAAGGGGGGCAAGAGAGTAAAATAGGAATGGTGTAGACCCCTGCCCTGGCGGAGGAGCTGGAGGACAGTCTGGTGGCAGATGTTGGGAGACACTGCAGACTGGGCAGAGGAATGGTGGTGGTGTTGGGGGACTTAAACATGCCAGGAACAGACTGGGAGACTATGACATCCTCTGTGACCAGGAACAGAGGTTGTTGGATGTCTTTCAAGATCGTTCTAACTCAGCGGTGAGGGAACCGACCAGGGGCCTGGTACTGGATGTGGTCCTGGCAGACAGTGACCAGATTGGGGACCTGGGGTAAAGGACCCATTGGCGGGGGTGACCATGCCACGTGGTGATTTCTGCCTGGACCTAGGAGGGTAGAAGGCTGCACAAAGGCGGAAGTAACCGACTTCAGGGGGTGGATTTTAAGGAAATGGGAAGGATCCTAAGGAGCATTTGGATGGGATTGGGTCAGACATGGATGCTGATAGTAGGTGGAAATCATCAGAAGAGGGTGCAGGATGCTACCAGCACCTGTGCAAGAGTAAGACGAAATGCGGTAGGGCCCAAAACCCTGTTGGTGGGACCAGGGAGGTCCAGGAGGTGGTGCGGGGAAAGAAGGCAGCCTATAAGCAATTCAAGTGCTCAAGGAGTGAAAGGGATCGAGGGAGTACGAGCTGATGGCTAGAAGGGCCACTAGGGTGGTGAGGGCTGCCAAGGCAAGGAAGGAGCAGAACCCGGCTAGGAAATGAGAGGGAACAAAGGGTTCTTTAGATACATTGGGGAAAACGAAGGGTGAAGGGGCAGATTAGCAGGATTAAATCAGGGAGAGATGGGTACAAGACCCGGGGAGCAGGCTGAGGTACTAAATGAGTACTTCACCTCAGTTTTCACCAAGGAAAATGGGGGTGCTGCATCATACATGGGAGGAGACAGAGATACTGAGGGGGGACCCCACCGATCAAGTGGTCTGGGGAGAGGGGGAGGCATCACTGGCAGGAGGGAGGGCTAAGCAGGGAGAAGAGGTACCGGAAGTGGAAATCACAGCAGAGAGAGTGAGGGAAGCCCTCAGCTTCCTTAAGATGGAGAAAGCACCGGGGCCAGATAAATTACATCCCAGAGTGCTGAAGGAACTTGCGGATGTCCGCGAATCCCCTGTGGGAGCTTTTCACCATCTCTCTGAGGACAGGTTGGTGCCCCAGGACTGGAAGGTGGCGATATAGTGCATATCCACAAGGGGGATCAAGGGAGGTGGCAGGAACTACAGGCCTGTCAGCCTGACATCGGTGGTGGGCAAGGTGATGGAGGCATTGTCAAGGAGAGGCTGGGGGACCTGGATAAGTCAAGGTGCCTGGATGATAGACAGCATGGATTCATCCTGGGGAAATCGTGTCAGACAAACCTGGTGGAGTTCTATGACTGGGTGACGAGTGCCTTGGACCTAGGTAGACCAGTGGACGTCCTCTTTCTAGACTTCAGCAAGGCATTTGACTCTGTTCCTCACATGGGCCTGTTGGATAAGCTGGGAGAAATGGGGTGGGAACCAGATGATCAGATGGATAGGCAATTGGCTCCAGGACCGGACCCAGAGGGTCGTAGTTAGGTGGATAGTCTCATCCCCAAGGAGGGTCATAGTGGGGTCCCACAGGATCAGTCCTTGGGCCCTTCTGTTCAACGCCTATGTCTCTGACATAAGGACAGAATCAGGAGTGAGATGAGTCTCTTTGCGGATGACTTGAAACTGGGGGCGGTGGTGGATGGGGAGGAGGGGAGGGTGGCCCTACAGGGGGACCTGGAGGCTCTGGAAAGATGGTCTAGAAAGTGGAAGCTGAGGTTCAATGAAGGGAAATGCAAGGTACTCCACCTGGGGGCCAGAAACCCGGGCCAAGTGTACACCCTGGGGAAATGCTACAAGTCTCGATGGCTGAGAGGGACCTGGGGGTGGTGGTGGATGTCAAGATGAACAACTCTGAGACTTGTAGGAGGGCAGCAGCCAAGGCCAACAGGATGCTGGGATGCATCGCTAGGGGGGTCACCTCCAGAAGGAAGGAAGTGATACTCCATCTGTATAACTGCTTGGTGAGGCCGCACCTTGAGTACTGCATGCAGTTTTGGAGGCCACACTTAAAGAAGGACATTAACCTCCTGGAGAGGGTCCAGAGGAGGGCAACCAAAATGATTTGGGGCTTGGGGGACAGGATCTATGAGGAGAGGCTCAAGAGCTAAATATGTACACATTGGAAGAGCGAAGGGACCGGGGGGACATGATAGAGGTCTTCAGGTACATGAAGAGGGTAAATAGGGGAGGAACAGTCAGGGTGCTTGAAGGAAGGAGGAGGGGGCCACTAGAGGGCATGGGTGGAAGCTGGAGGGGGGAAGATTCGGGGAGAAAGAAGGAGGTGCTACTTCACTGAGAGGGTGGTGGAGCCATGGAATGCGCTGTCTAGGGGGCTGGTGGAGGTAGAGACAGTGGAGGGGTTCAAGAGGGGGTGCGACAGGTACAGGGGAAGGGTTCTGGAAGCAAAATCCAATGCAGCAAGAATATCCGGAACTGGGAAGGGAGAAGCCAGAGAAGGCAAGGGGGGCAGCAAGGTCAGCACCCAGGGTGGGGGCTGACCAAACGAGCAGACACGAAAGACCGTTAGGCCTATTCTGCTGGCATTTTAGTATGTTAGTATGTTAGAATTGGGATCTGGTACTTGTAGTCCTGAGAAACGAGGGTGAGAACAGTACTAGACACCAGCCCATGTGTCCAGACCTAGGAGGCAAAAGGCAGGATGGCACACAAGTTGGAGCCCATGGATGTCCAGGATCTAAAGGGAGAAGATGAACCACTGGGAGTGCAGACCCGCACCCAGATGTTGAGGATGTGAGAGAAACTTCTACCAGTATTGGGGTACAGAGGGATGAGGAGGAAGACCCCCAAAGAAAGAGGGACCAAAGAGGATACGGAAGACACAGCTTTTGAGGAACCACCACCTGACGATCCACCACCAGCAGATATCAGTGGATTATTGAGATGGTTGGTGATCAAGCAGGTGGAGATGGAGAAGCAGTGGGAGTGAGATACCCAAGAGAGAGAGAGAGAGAGGCGGAATGGAGATGACAGGACCAGAGATAGGCAGACACCCTAAGGGCCTTACAGGTGATCAGACAAGGACCACAGGGGGAAGTAAATACAGGTAACAACCCTAAGGACATAAAATGAACTAAGATGGCACCCACAGATGACATTGAAGCTTACCTTATGACATTTGAAAGGGTAGCAAGGGCTTGTGGGTGGGACCAAAGGCAGTGGGTGGTAAGACTAGCTCCATACCTTACTGGTAAGGCACAAACGGCCTACAGCAACATCGACAGCCATTATGTTGAGGACTATGAAAGGGTTAAAAAGGACATACTTAGGCGATATGATGTTAATTCAGATACATATCATCAAAGGTTCTGGTCACTGAAACATTACCTCAATGATGTACCAAGGGAGACATTTACCAGACTAAGAGAGTTATGCTTAAAATGGTTGCAGCCTGAGGGGAAAACTGTAATGGACATTATAGATATTATGGTCGTGGAACAGTACCTACAAGTCTTACCCCATGAAGTGCAAATGTGGGTAAGGGAACACAACCCTGAGACAGCTGAATTGGCTATCATGTTAGCCGAAGATTGTTTAGCGGCCAGGCAACCCACAAGAAAATGGTACAGAACAGACCCCATAGCACCGGGTACATGTCAATTCACTCCCACAAACTCGCTCCCCGACAACCCGCTCCTGACAATATGCTCCCTTCCATTCTCGCTCCCGGCTAATTCATCCCCCATCACCGGTGTTAAGGAGCCCAAACTTCGAAATACCCTTTGAGGTACACACTGATGCCTCCGAGACTGATATAGGGGCCGTATAAAGTCAAACTTCTGATGTGGAAGAACATCCCATATTGTATATATTGAGAAAATTGTATAAGAGGGAGCAGAAATACTTTGCAATAGAAAAAGAGGCTCTAGCAGCCAAATGGGCTATTGAGGCCCTTAAATTCTCTTTATGGGGTGCTAAGTTTACCCTCATAACAGACCACAATCCCTTATGTTGGATTAATTCCATGAAGGACAAAAGCAGTTGCACAATGAGGTGGTATTTGGCTTTGCAGCCATGGGGCCAGATATTCAAAACTTTGCCCCTGGGCTAAGTTAACACTGCTTGGTGGGCAAACTTAGCCTGGAGCACAAAGCAAGCTATATTCAAAAAGAATAGCCCAGGGCAAACAGATTCTGAATGTAGCATGGGAATGAGGCTGTGCAAACTGGGCTGAAAGTGCAGGGCAAATGTAGCCCTGGAATAAGACAGCACTGAATATAGCAACCAGGAAGTGCAAACCACAACAACACAGTGCACAGCGACGTGAGGGCAGGTAGAGACGAACTATGTGGCCAATGTGTGTGCCAGCAAATGCGTGGACTCAGTACAGCTGCAAGCAGCAGCAGATGTTAAAGAACAGTGATCAAAACTGTAAAATATTCCCCGAACCGTTAGCGCCGCATTCACACATTAGCGCGGCTTTAGCACGGAGCTAAGCTGTTTGCCCGGTGCAAACACATTTGTCATATTCAAAGGTGCCATGCAAATTAGCCTACTTAGGCAGATTCTGGGCAAACAGCCGGATTAGCATCTCATCATGACCTGATTTGCATGCTGTTTGCCCAGCGTTACTGCAGGGTCCCACAGCTCCACCTGTAGGTCAGTCTGGCAGTGCATGTTGATAGCTGCAGGCTACATGTGAACAGTACAGCATAGCATTACGTACCCCAGGGTACAACACAGCGTAGGCACAGGTGGTGGTGCTGCATACAACTGTCACACTGTAGGGCATGCTACAGTGCACAGCAGACACTACAGTAGCAAGGGGGGCCAGTAGTGTGAGGGACACATCACTGCCTATGGTGTGTAGGGCAGTGATGCTGACTGCACTGTACACAGTGACAGGCCCAACGTGCAGGTGTTTACTGACTGTGGACATTACTGTTACGCTATCGTGTGAGCCACAGATGCTGCACTTGTGGCATGGGATGCACACAGTGACATCTACATGGCCAGCTGTGTGTGCTGTGGCATCTGTACAGTTGTGCTGTACGTGGCGGGGGGCACATAGGATCCGACAGACACATAGGTGGTGGGGTATTCCCACTACTTGCCCACGTGCACTGCATGCTGTGTCCCAGTCTAGTGGCCACACTTGGGCTGTGGTGAGGTCTGGCCACCCGTACACCCTCCCCTCAATGGCCACCATGCCCACAGTGCTGTCTGTGTGTGCTGGCATCTGTTGGGCACTACAGACGTATGGTCTGCAGGTGTGTGCTGTATTGCCACACTACCATGATGACCTCTGTGGGCCCGATCACCCCTTCCTGCCTGTGCATGGCTGGGACCTGTGGCAGCTGATGGCATCATGGTGGTGACATCAGTGAGCAGCTTATGTCCTCCATGTCTGACAGTTTCTAAGTGTCATACTCATATGTTAGGGCCGTGCAAGCCAAGCTAATGCCGCACTATCATCGCGTAAAGCAACAATGTTGCGCAAAGCTGTTTGCCCAGGATTAAGACCAGCTTTTCCTGGGTGGTAATTTGTACCACACTATGGGTCATGTTAAGTCACGCTAAACACCTTAGCGCAGCACTAGTCGCTGAATATCACATTGCGCCTGTATTCATGTTCACTTTGCCCCTTGCATATACTTATGGTTTGCCCGGCGCTTATGCGGTTTATGTGCGCTATTTGGCCTTTTGAATATAGCAGACCCACACTAATCCTCGTTGGCTAAACCCGTGCAAATGTTTTTTGCCCGGCACAAGGCTTTGAATATCTGGCCAATATAGCTTTGAAGTCAAATGTAACCCCTTTGTTACCCGGGGTTACTAGAATCCCAGTAAGACCTAGTGGTAGGCAGGGAAGGCAGCTTGTGAAACTCCAGTTAAATGGGTTTCACACTGTCTCACTCTGTCCTCAGTCACAGCTGAGACTGGAGAGATGACATCATTATAGAATTGTTACAGCTGCATGAGCCACATTTGGAATCTTCGGCTCAGAGTAGTTCTAGAACCTTGGGAATTTGAAAAGCCAGTCTTCCGTTTGTCCTTGAGCAAGAAGGAAGCATCAGACTGTAGTTTGAGTTTTGCCTCCACACAGAAGGAAGTTTTTCTGTGTTTCACCATTCTTCAAGTGGTAGAGACCGTCCCCTCGGTCTCAGTGCCCCTCCTCTGGGGGGGGGTAGGAAAAGGTCTCCGTGGGTTCCAGGGGCATTCCCTTTTCCCACCAAGGAAAGAAGCTGCCTGAAATTACTTTGTCTGTTTGGGTATGACAGAAAAGGTTAAAGGACTTCGCCTGTGGGGCACCTGCAACGATTGGGTGAGTGTTTGGCTCCAGTTTAAGGGGCAAACAACTGTTTTTCAGTCAGGAAATGTTATTGGGGACTGCTGTTTGGGAGGACTATATACACTAGGACGAACAAATGGAGCAGTCAGTTTAAAGTTTAAATGGATTTGGAGTTCACAGTAGAGGGGGTGCATCAGTTCATCCACCATGCAATCTACATTTTTACAGTCCTGAAGTTTCTGTGTGTTCAGAGAAATGGCCAGGTATGGGCTGTGGGAGCTGGAGGTGGATTAGATCCCCATCTTTAGTAACCAGGTCCACCTCTACGGATTTCTTCTGTTTTTGCTACTCGCCTCATGCGTTGGCCAGTGATGGGGTGGGTACCCAGACGTGGGTCGCAACTTGGAAATCTCTCTAGGAGTCGCAGACTTCAAGTGGTGTGGGGAGCCACAGGATGGGAACATTACTCCTTGTAGGATGGGAGTCTCCCTGTTTGATGGGAGTTTCGAATTGGAAGTACGAAAACCAAATCTCTCTAGGAGTCACAGACTTCAAGTGGTGTGGGGAGCCACAGTTTGGGAGCCTCCTTGTTTGATGGGATGTCTTTCCAAGTAGAGTTTGGGTTCATTCACCAAATGGACCGTCAGTAGAGTGGCCGGCAGGGGAGCCGGGCCAGTCGGGCTGTGTATCCAATGCATGCAAAGTCCAGGCTGAGTGCCTGGTGGGTCCAAAGCCAGACAACTGTTGTAAAGTGTTCATTCCTCAAATGGACCGCTGTGTTTAACCTCTAATCTGCATTACAGTTACGTAGCCCTGTGGGGGACCATACAGAGCTTTGTTTATGTTCAGTGAGTTAATAAATAAAGCCACACTGAAAAATCCCAATTCTGGTTCTGGACATTACAGTTATTGCTTCCTGTAGTTGGATTTACTTGGGTGCCCCTGTGCAGAGTAGTCAAACCTAGGTCTCTTGTGCCAGGTAACCTCATCCCTCCCCGAACCTGTAGATATACACTCCCCACCAGGTATTGCTGCCAAATGCCAACAGCATGCCACCTGTCATTGTTTTGGTAAAAAGACAGGGGTGGGGAGGGTTACACAAACATCGAGCAGGTATCTCTCACAAAATGCAGACTTCCTGTCTAGACATGGAGCCCTGGATGATAAAGACGATGTATAAGATATATCTGGTACAAAAATGTTTTGTTGTAAATACTAGGAAGTGACTAGTATACTGAAGTCCCAGGGTATGTTTTAAAGAAGAATGTAAGTCTGTATAATGTTATGTATTGTAAGACATCCTTCTATTGTTATTGCATTAAGGGACCCTGGAGTGGAGCTTTCATAGTGGGTGAGAGAAAGCTCCAACCATCCCGCCCTTCCTACTATTAAGTAGGGGAGTTGGATAAGGGGGTTGTCAAACCAGTTTTAAAGTCAACTGGTTTGTTCTTAAGGAGGGAAGTGTGTTATAGATGCTGGCTAAGTCACAAACGCACTCCGCAGGTCAGGCCCTCTGCTCCCACAGTGCCAACCTCAGAGCACAATAGTGTGAACAGGTAACATAGAAACATAGAAGTTGACGGCAGATAAGGACAGCTTGGCCCACCCAGTCCGCCCATTTCCCTACCTAATGGATAAGCTGCATATCCTAATTAACCAGCAGCCTACTTCTTTCTACCCCCACCCTCTAGAACTGCCTTATGACTGTCCTATGCATGCTTAAATTCCACCACTGTTTTTGACTCCACAACCTCCTCCGGAAGGCCTTTCCATGCATCCAAAACCCTCTCTGTGGAAAAATACTTCCTTACATTACCTCTAAGCCGCACCCCCATCTTTAAATTGTGCCCCCTTGTTCTTGCACACCTCTTTTTTTGAAAGATGCTACCCTCTTGGACTTTGTTGATTCCCTTGAGGTACTTGAATGTTTCTATCATGTCCCCCCTCTCCCTCCTTTCCTCGAGGCTATACATATTAAGCTTCTTTAGTCTCTCTTCATATGTCTTCTGGTGCAGACCCTGCACCATTTTAGTTGCCCTCCTCTGGACAGCTTCCATCTTGTCTATGTCCTTGCGAAGACTGGGTCTCCATTACTGCACACAGTACTCCAGATGGGGTCTCACCAGCTGTCTGTACAGAGGGATAACAACTTCCTGTTTTCTACTGGCGATGCCTCTCCCTATGCATCCCAGTATCCCCCAGCCCTCCTTACTGCCCTCTCACATTGCTTGCCCACCTTTAGATCATCTGATATGACTACCCCCAGGTCCCTTTCCATTTTTGTTGTTGTTAGTATCTCACCCCCCATTGTGTACTCTTCCCCTGGGTTTTTGTATCCCAGGTGCATTACCTTGCACTTCTTAGCATTGAATCTAAGCTGCCATACATTTGACCATTCCTCTAACCTTGCCAAGTCCCTTCTTATCCTTTCCACCCCACCTTGTGCATCAACTCTGTTGCAGATCTTTGTGTCATCTGCAAAGAGACATATTTTCCTTCCAGTCCTCTGCAATGTCACTTATAAAGACATTGAAGAGGACTGGTCTAATACTGAACCTGCGGTCCCCACTAGTACCCCCTTTCTTCAGAGTGGACTCCATTTACTATTACCTCTGTGTCCTATTCTCCAGCCAATTTTACCCAGGCTATCATCTTGGGACCAACTCCCAGGCTGGCTTAACTTGTATATTAATCTTTTGTGTGGGACTGTGTCAAATGCCTTGCTAAAGTCTAGGTAGGCCATGTCCACAGCCCCTCCCTGATCTACTACTTTGGTCACCCAGCCAAAGAACTCTATTAGATTTGTCTGGCATGACCTTCCTGCTGTGAATCCATGCTGCCTTGGATCCTGTGCCCCTCTGGCTTCTAGGTACTCGACAATTCTTTCCTTCAGAAGTGATTCCATCATTTTCCCTATCACTGAGGTTAAACTAACAGGTCTGTAGTTTCCTGCTTCTGCCCTGCTCCCACTTTTGTGAAGGGGAATCACATCTGTCCTCCTTCAGTCCTCAGATACCACCCCAACCTCCCATGATTTATTAAAGAGGGTAGACAGTGGTGTCACTAGTTCTACCCTTAGTTCTTTTAGAATTCTGGGATGAATCCCATCAGGCTCCATTGCTTTGTCCACCTTCAGTTTTAAGAGTTCTTTCAGAACTCTTTCTTCTGTAAATGGGCTGGTGTCAACTTCTGTATCCAGAGTGTTTCTATTGTTTGTTTTAGGTACCTCCCCCTCTTCATTTGTAAATACTGAGCACAAATATTTGTTTAGTATCTCTGCCTTTTCACAGTTACCCTTTGCCCACCCCTCTCCCCTTTATCAAGCCTCACTGTCCCTCCCTTGGTCTTCCTTCACTCCCTGATGTACCTATAAAAGGTTTTATCCCCCTTCTTAACTGAGTTGGCTATCTTTTCCTCGGTTCGGGCCTTTGCTGTTCTGACTGCCTTCCCAGCTTCTTTTTGCTTTAACCGATACAGTTCTCTGTCCTGCTCCTTCGGTGATTCCTTGTACTTTCTGAATGCTTTCTTTTTCTCTTGAACCTTCACTGCCACCTCCTTTGAGAACCATAGTGGTTTCTTACATCATTTTGTTTTGTTTATTTGCCTCACACAAAGTCTTGTTACCTCTGTGATGGCAGTTTTTATTATTCCCCATTGTTCTTCCAACCCTTCTTCCTGCCCATTTGCTAGTACATTCCTTAGGCACTCGCCCATTTTGGCAAAGTCAGCCCTCCTGAAGTTCAGTACTTTTGTCTTTGTATGGCTTGACTCTATTGCTGTGTTTATTGTGAACCATACTGTTCAATGGTTGCTAGTTCCCAGATGGCTACCCACTTCTAAATCTGTGATCCTCTCTCCATCTCCATTTGAGAAAACTGGGTCTAAGATTGCTCCCTCTCGAGTGGGTTCCAATACTAGTTGTCTAAGGCATGCCTCTGTAGGGCATCTAGAATAACCCCACTCTTAGAAGTGGCTGCTGCAACTGCACTCCAGTTAACATCGGCATATTCAGATCACCCATCAGCAATATCTCCCCTTTTTCTGCCATTCTAAATATACTTTCTAACATTTCCTTGTCCATTTCCTCCCCCTGAGAGGGGGGGTCTGTATACAACCCCTGTGCGGATTGTGGTGCCATTGCCTGTCTCCAAATTGACCCACAGTGCTTCTTCTCCTCCCTGCTTACCCTTTTGTTCTGTTGCTTTGATTCCTTCCCTTATGTAGAGAGCTACTCCTCCTCCTCTTTTACCCTCCCTGTCCCTCCTATAGATAGTGTGTCCTGGTATGTTTACGTCCCAGTCATGGTTTTGTGTGTACCATGTTTCTGTGACTGCCATGATATCCAGATGTTTCTCCTCCATCAAGGCCACTAATTCAGGAAGCTTGTTTCCCAGACTATGGGCATTGGTACTCATTGCTCTCCATTTTTTGATGGCTTTACCTTCTGTAGCAGCATCCCCCACTGAACTTTCTACCTCGGTCTTTTTCTCATTTAGTACCCTGTTTTGTATGGGGAGGCTGGGGTTTTACTGCTGCTTATCAGTGCCTCCCCCCTTGACTAGTTTAAAAGCTTGCCAATGAAGCATTTAAACCGATTGCCCAAAAGACTTGTTCCCTTCCTGGACAGATGCAGATCATCCTGCCAGTATAGGCTGGTGTCCTCCAGGTGGAACCCCAGTCTCCAATGAAGCCAAACCCTGAGCTCACACCATTTTTCAACCATTCATTAAACTGCATGGTGCAAGTACCTCGCCTCACCCATGCCATTGACAGGCAGCACATCTGAGAAGGATACTGTGTGCTACTTGTGTTAGGGCCCCTCCCCAACTCTACAAAGTCCTCCTGCACTGCTCTAATCTCATGATGAGCCAAGTCATTTGTCCCTAGGTGGACAATGACGTCCAGCTCAGACTCCCGTGCAACTGTTCTCATGATCCTAAGGATGCGCTTCCTGTCCCTCCAAGCCATGGCAACAGGCAGGCACCTTACTTCAGTTTTTTTTTCAATTCAAACTTTATTAGGTTTTAACTATACAGAGAACAGAACTGACAAATAAGAAGCAGGAGAAAACAAACATTAAATCAGAACAATGTAACGGAACTGTTTCCTTCCCACCCACCCCACCACAGCCCTTCCCTAACCCATCCAGCACGTGACACAACACTGTAAGTACCAGATGAGACCTACAGTTAAACATCTGCTGGTATAGGGGACTTAAACAGAGTAAAGAGTGTGAAGGGGGTCCCAGATGCATCTATACTTCTTTAACCTATTATTAAGGCTGGCAATGGCCTTCTTAGTTCTAAGATTCGCAAGGAGTTCCTGAAGCCACTCAGAATAGAAGATGTCCACGTCATCCTTCCAGTGACGCAATATCACCTTCTTGACAGACATGGAAATAAGGGCCATGTGGTATCTGCAATTGAGTACCATTACCTCTGAGAAGTCACCTAGTGCACATATCTGTGGCATAAACAAGTCATTCAGCCCCAGCAGTGGGTCCATTTTTTGTTGAATGGTAAACCAGAGCATCGAAGTCTTGGGGCAAGACTAAAAAATATGGAACAGGGAACCTTCTTCTTCTTGATGACACTGGACGCAAGTAGGGGATAGAAGAAGACCGAACTTAAAAAACCCTTGTGGAGAATAATATAAGTTATGTAAAATATGAAACTGAGTGATACGCAGCCTATCCTGGGTAATATATCTGTGACAACTGCGCTAAATAGCTGGCCAGTCTAAATCACGAGTGGGAAATGTTGCAGACCAGTATGCTAATGAGGCAAAAGTGTCTGGGTAGGCCCAATTGTACAAAATCTCATAGATCTTGGATACAACATGTGGGGTGCATACTAAGGGCTGCAGCTCTAGAATAAAGGAAATATTAGCCCGTTGAAGGGGAGCTAAACCAAGCACTTTCAGAATTAAATGTCTTAGCTGGAAGACTTTGAAGCTATTAAAAGGCAGAATATTAAACTTACTGATAATCTCAGTAGTGGAGAGCCAAGAACCTTCATCAGAGATAAACTGAAAAAGGATGCCATCTCCCAGGTGTGGTAACCAAGAGGGATGAAGCATTTTGTTATCAATCTTAAGCTTGGGGTTGTCCCATAGGGATTGTGCCAAGTCTTGAGCATAGTTATACTTAAGAAAGGAGCATAACTGCATATGAACCCTAACTGAGACGGCTATAGGGGTAGATTTTAATTTGGGCGGGATGACCTTGGGATTAATATGTAAGAGATTTATTGGAGACACACCACAGACCAAGAAAAGAGCGGGCTCAGTTCTAAGCCAGTGGGGTAATAAACATTGAGCAGATATCTCCTCAGGGGGAAGTGTCCATTTAAGTTATTTAGAGGCTTGGCTGGCCCAGTAATAGACAGCTAAATGCGGCAAACGTAACCCCCCCCTTTAGCCTTGGGGGCAGCGAGTTTGTAATAAGGTAATCTGGGTTGCTTGTTGGACCAAATGAACTTGGTAATGATACCGTGAATATTCCGGAACCAAGTTAAAGGTAGCCATATATCAAGTAAGTGAAGGGGATAGAAAAGCCGAGGGAAAACATTCATTTTCACTATATTAATCCTGCCCCACAGAGAAAGCGGGAGTTTGGACCACCTCTCAAGGTCTCCACTGATAGTTTTTGCTACTGAATCCAAATTTAGTTTCCGGGTAAGTATTGGGCTCCGCGATATCTCTATACCAAGATACTGGAATGAATTCTGTTTCCAGGAAAGACCCAGCGGAGTAATAGAACTTTTAAGGGTCTTATAATTAAGAGGGAATACGACCGTTTTATCCAGATTTAACTTATAATTGGACATTTGGCTGTACTTCATAATGAGGGAAAGCATAGGGGGAATTTACGCCGTCGGGTGTGATATTTGTAAAAGAAGATTGTCTGCATAAGCAGAGACCTTAATTTCATGGTTTAAGATAGAGATACCTTGAATTCTGTCACATGATGTCAGTAACCGGATAAGGGGTTCTAGATATAAGTTGAATAGCAACGGGGATAGGGGACAGCCTCGCTTGGTGCCAGACTGTAAAGGAAAGGGCTCAGATACTGCCCCATTAGCCATAACCCGGGCTATTGGGGATTGATATAACGCTTGTATCCAAGATTGGAATTGTCAAGGGAACTTATAGGCGTGAAGCACACGAAACAAAAAGTTCCAATCTACTCTGTTGAAGGCCTTCTCGGCATCCAGAGACATCAAAACTGCCGGGAAAGGAGCGTCGCTGGATGCCGAGAGAACATGCGACAGTACACGGAGGTGATCAACTGAGGAGCATCCCTTCATGAAGCCTACCTGTTCTGGGCCAATAAGCTTGGGCAATATAGTGTTAATATGCTCCGCAAGCAACTTGGTCACAATTTTAATATCCTGATTCAATAAAGAGAGGGGGGTGGTAACTGGAAACAGATTCTAGATTCCGATCTGCTTTGGGCAGTAGAACTATTAGTGCTTCAAATACAGAGGTGTCTACAGCTGCCCCAGACAAAATGTAATAAAATAGAGGCAATAGAAGGGGAATCATTTCCTTGTGGAATTTTTAATAAAAGTTGGCCGGAAAACCGTCTGGCCCAGGGGACTTGTCCGAAGGAAGAGACTTGAATGATTCTAATCAGTTCCACTGTAGAGATATGTGTTGTAAGGGAACCATATTGGTCTTCAGAGAGGGAGAGAAGCTTTGCTGTAGTCAGATAGTCATCTAGAGTTTGAGTGGGAGGAGGATCAATCATAGGGCTATATAAGTTGTTATAGTACCTACGGAACTCTGTTACTATATCCAACTGCGACGTTTTAAGGGATCCATCATGTTGGGAACAAATGGATGTAATGTATCTATCTGACTCCATCTGTTTAATCCGAAGTGCCAAGAGCCGACCAACCTTTTCACCCTGATCAGAATACGTCGCCTTAGCCCGAGAAATTGCGAACTCCGCTTTCTCTCATAAAATTCTAAATAAGCCTCTCTTAATTTGACTAATTCCTGTCTGACCGTATCAGGAGACGGAAGGGATAAAGTAGCTTCTATTATATGAATCTGCGAGCGAATGCTGGATATTCTTTGTCCTCTTGGTTTTTTCCTCTGGCCGCATAAACTAATAAGAATCCCTCTAATATATGCTTTGAAAGCACACCACTCTAAGTCTGGTCTAGTGGTGGACCAAAGATTGGCTTCTATAAACTGTTCAGTATGTTTAGAAATGGTTGCAACCATATCAGGGTCTTTCAACACCTGGTTGTTGATCTTCCAACATGTGACTCTCTTAGACGAGGGTGAGAGGAAAAGATGGCAAGTTACAAGGGAGTGGTCAGAGGGGGGACCTGGCAAAATGGAGGCGGCATTAACCCCAGACATTAGCGTGTGGGAGAGCAGGATATAATCAATGCGGGAGGCAGTGTCATGAACTGATGACCTGAAAGTATAACCCCTTTCCGTGGGGTTAAATACCTGCCATACATCACATAAACCAGTTTGATCAATGAGCTCCCGGAAAGCCTGTTGTGCTGGTGAGAGACCCTTACGGGAGCAACCAGAACGGTCCAATGAAGAATCAAAAACTAAATTCATGTCTCCACGTAGTATTATTGGTAAAGAGAGAAAAGGGGTAAGAGCCACAACCAGTTGCATGAAAAACCCTGGTGAATCCAGGTTTGGCCCATAGACACTGCCCAAAAGAATCTCTGTTGTATACAGAGTACCGTGTATTAGAACAAATCTGCCCTGCGGATCTTTAACTATCCGTATGAGAGTGAATGGTATCTTTCTAGCTATTAAGATCATAACACCACAGTTTTGTGAGGAGCCCTCAGCCAAGAACACCTGCCCCACCTGTAATCTCCTTATTCGAGTGGCTTCCGAGTCCAGTAAATGCGATTCCTGAAGAAACGCAATTTCTGCAGATAATAAAGATAAATGCTTCAGTATTTTATATTGCTTCAACTGCTGCCTAAGCCCCTTCACATTCCAGGAAACAAATGTAATATTGTTCATGGAGCAATATCACAAATATGGGACTAACCCAGCAATAGAAGAATATTGAAAATATCAGCATTATGATCAAGCCAAGATATGTGTTGTGTCTCTTCCCACCCATCCCTCCCCAGCACCCAAACAATTGTCCCCAATCCCTGATAACAATGAAAGGAACAGATAGTACAATAACATCATACAAACCCACCCAGCCCCCACCTTACTAACACGAACTGTGTTCTGCAGGCGACCTTTTCCGTTGCTCCCTCCCTCCAGCCACCCTGAGAAGTGACTAGCTCCGATTCCCTTAAATGGGAAGTCAAAAGGGTGATAGAGCAGTCCAAAACAGATCCAGCCTCAAGCAATAAGAGATTGACTGATAACTTTGAAACATTAAAATATTGAACTTTAAACTGTAAGCATTGTGCATGCACATACCTAATTACTAATGACAAAGAGAATATATAGAGCACAAGCCCCTATACGTCACTCCCCCCCAGACCGAGCTCTATCCCCAATTAAATACTATAGTCAAGAACACTGGAGTTAACTGTTACATTATACAACTAAAAAAAAAAAAGTGAGACCTCTCCTTAACTTAAGGAGCAGTAAAGCAGTCCACAGAAACTTCATGAGAGAGCATTGCACAAGTTCACAGAGCCACAGTGACAGAAACCTTAAACAAGAAAAGAACTAGCATTCTGTAACACCAGTGCTACTCTAACTAAAGTAAATAATGCAATAATTAGTCAGAACTGAGAAATAAAATAGAGTATTTACATATTACCCATTATGGTTTACAGTCATTAATCACAAATTAAAAACGGAGCTCCATGTTTATTTAAAACAAACCAGATGGACCTTTCTCCCACTGTGTAGATCTTTTATGCCCAGCAAGAATATTTTGTAAAAAGGTAAATCGTTAATAATAACAGTAAAAAAAAGAAAAATACCATTCAGAAAGGACAGCTGGATCCCGACCACTGCCTCTGCCAATATTGCCAGACACAGGCAAATCCCAGCACCGAAGGCAGCGTGCGCCCTCTAGCGATGTTAGCCAGCAGAAAAGGGGATTTCACTTAAATGGGAGCCAGCATGAAAATACCCTGCTATAGGGGCTAAAATTAAAACCTGGGTTGGCTCCGAGAAAAGTCAAAACCTTAGACCATATCGCGGGCTGGAAACAAGGAGAGTCTACTGCAGGCATAGCAACAATGGGGCTCCGCTGCTCCTATACCCAGCACTAACACTAAAAGTCTTTGTCCTACTATCTGAGCTGCACTTTTAGTCAGAACTGAGAAACGAATTATGATATTGGCATATTACCCATTTTGGTTTGTAGTCATTTAACACAAATTGAAAACGGAGTTACATGTTTGTTTAAGCAAATCAGGTGGACCTTTCTCCCATTATGGAAATCTTTTATGCCCAGCAAGCATATTTTGTAAAAAAGCAGATCATTAATACTAATAAAGAAAGGGGGAAACCATTCAGGGAGGACAGCTGGAACTCAACCACTGCCTCTGCCAACATTGCCAGACACAGGCAAGTCCCAGAAACGAAGGGATCGTGAGCCCTCTAGCAGTATTTGCTGGCAAAACAAAAGGGAGAAAGGGGATTTCACATGAATGTGTGCCAGCATGAAAATAGCCTTGCTGTAGGAACTAAAATAAAATCTGCATTGGCTGAATGGAAAAACAAAATTTTAGACATTATTACAGGTAGGAGACATGGAGAGTTTACTGCTGGCATAGCGACAGGAGGGCTCTGCTGTTCCTGTACCCAGCTCTAACCCTAAGAGCCTTTGTCATATTATCTAAACTGCATTTCCCGACTAAAGGATTGAACACCCTGAATTTGCAATCTATTGCTCAACATTTACCCCAGTCCAGATTCAGATGTCACGGAAGAGATTGGGCATGGCTTCCTTCAGATCTTTAGGTGCCACCTCGGGATCCTCGAAGCTAAGCCAGGAGCCTTTGACTGAAACTTGAAGCCGCGCCGGGTAGGACATGCGAAAACGGATTCCAGCAGTGATGATTTTGGACACCAGATGATGAAAAGCCATCCTCTGCTGGCAGACAGATGCCGGCAGAACTTGCACCACAGGGATCCTGTTGCCTTTCCAACGAACCTCTTGGATTTCTTTCACCTTCACTAAAAAGTGTTGACACTCCAAAAAGATGAGGAAATTAAAGATGAAAGGTCTTGGGTGGGGATCCAGTCAGTGGGATCACTCTAAGAGCCTTGTGTGTGCGTTCAATCACATATTTGGGGCCACATGGAGAGGGGCCGGCAATTAGTTCCACAAATGTTTGTGGAAAAGAACTGGATCTTGTCCTTCTTCAGCCTCAGGCAAGCCAATGAGGACTGCATTGTTCCTACAGCTGCAGCCCTCTAAGTCCTCTATTTTGAGCACCACTTTTTGTGATCCTTTGCCTAGCAGCTATGATTTCAGGATCAAATTTGTCACAGCGTCTTTCTATCTAGGAGATTCAGGCTTTGGAATCAGCCCTACTTCTGGAAATATCCTCCGAGGCAGTCGAGATGGTTTTGATCTCTGAGGTAATTGTTTGAAGCTCATCCTGAAATGGTTTAAACTCTGCCAGAAAGCCTTCTAAAGTGAGTGGCTCGAGGTCCAGGGAATGAGAGCCGGTATCCAGTGATTCAGTAGGGTGAGAGGCCCTGTGTTTCTTTGGGCCTTTCTCTGGTGTTGCAGGCGGCCTGCGTTTTGGTAAAGCCTTCCTCATTTTGACCTCCATAGAAGAAATTCTTACTAATCGAGTATAGCACAAGAGTTCAGAAAACCCTTATGTCAGGCTTAAACAGTAAACGCTGATTTTGAGCTGAAAATATACCAAAATTGTACTCAGGTGGCTGGAGCTAAAGATTGGAGCTAGCACCAGGCTGTCTGCATCACGTGATCTACCTCACCTTACTTCAGTTTTCCCTGATCCCCCTAGTTCTAGCCCCCTAATAATTGAGTCCCCTACCAGGAGCTGCTTCCTTTCCCTGTGGTGTCCTCTGCCTCCTTCCTGAGGGCCTCCCTTGTGACAGTTGTCTGCAACCTCCTTAGTCTCCTCTGCATGTGCATCCATAGGGGACTGTGCTCCCCCAGAATGGTGTATGGATTGTGGAGTGGAACAACTCACTGGGTGTGCCTCTGTTCCACCACCCTTACCCTCTCTGAGCCCGCTGTGGTCCAACTGCTATGCTTTCTTGGCAACCTCTGAGGTAGTGGTGGTGACTCTGGTGCTCCCTGGATGGGGGAGGTTCCCTTACTTCTGTCCAGTGCAGCCTGGGGGAAGGTTCCCTTACTACTGTCCAGTATGGCCTGAAGATGGGCAACTTCCTCCCTCAGGGTAGAGAGTTGTCTGCAAATAGGGCAGCATCTCAGCCTCCAGAAAGACTCCTGGAAGACTGCTGCCCCACAGCCATTACATTGCACTACTCCCCACATGTCTGCCTACCTTCTTGTTTATTTATTTTTTTATTTTTTATTTTTATTTTTTGTGTGTGTGTGTTTGGTTTGTATATAGAAATATATATATATTATACAATGTGTATGCTTATATTGTCAGTGCAGTGTGCTAGAGAGGATATGACAGTGATATGCACCTTGCCCTCTTGAGGAAATGATGTCACAACCCCAGGTATAAAGGAACTATTTCCAGGGTGGGTGGGGTGGAGGTGGGAAGGGTTTGGGCCTAAATTGTGCCCTCACGAAACAATCAGCTAAAAGCTCTGACCCACCGCTGCAATGGTAACCTTCCTGTCTGCTTTTGGGTCCGAATCACCTTTAGTCTCAAGTTCTGGGGGGATTCAAACTGTGAACCTTATGCTATTGTACCCAAATGTACAGGCTCAGATAATATTCTCCTTGGGGGGGATGCAATATACCTTTCACCTAAGGGCACCTAACCAGGTATCCAAAATGAATCCTTAAAACTCTGTAAGAGATCTTAGGTATATTCTTACCTTTACCAAGCTGAGTAACACCATCAAGCTGTTGAATAGTTTTGTCAGACTTAACCACCTATACGTCACATGCAAAAAGAACTGATAGACACCCAGGCAGCCTTTCAAAGAAAAGGTACTTTACTAAAAGATTATAAAAATATGAAAAATGTAAACACAGAACAATATATCAAAGAGCTCAAAATCACATAAAAGAACAAGGGGAAATTACAAAACAAAACTCCTACCACAACACATTTAGATCTTTGTTATCTAAGGTATTACCTCTGGAAGTGCCTTTAAAGTTAAATCAGAGAGCTTTGTCTCTCTAGAGTCCCAAAATGATATATCATTCATTTCAGACACAAGTGTCAGTTTAAACTCTAGGGGCCAGATATTCAAAACTTTGCCCCGGGGCTAAATTAGCACTGCCCAGTGGGCAAACTGTGCCCAGAGCAAAAACATAGCTATATTCAAAACGAATAGCCTGGTGCAAAACCAGCTGAATATTGCAAGCGAAGGAAGCTGGGCAAACAGGCCCAGGAGTGCAGGGCAAACATTGCCCAGGAGTAAGACAGCACTGAATATAGCAACAGGGAAGTGCAAACTGCAGCTGCAGCTTATTAGGCTCTGTAGCAAGCCAGTGTTGCAGGTGGAGAACATTGTGTGTGATTGCACAGAGATGTCACACAGCTACTGCAAACACACCTGTCGACCTCCTGCCTCATAACTCGGGGACAAGGCTTAAAACAATCAGGGACAAAGGTTTAAAATCAAGGACACGCCTTATAAATTGGAGGTATCTATTCAGAAAGCTGGTAGAATAAGTGGTGTAGTATAAAATGCATTTTCTAAGGAAGAACACATCTGTAACAGTAATGTCTGACATTATGTTATGCTTACAACCCCCACTGTTTGGTCATGGAAACACAAGTTGTAGGAGGGACAGAGTAAACGTTTGAGGTAAAGTCAGGGACATCCCTGAAACTCAGGGACAGTTGAGAGGTATGACTGCAAACAACAATGTAAGCCACACACTGCAGAACTGTGCTATGCTGGAGTGAGGTTGTTTGCCCGGGGCTAACCTGATTGCACAGTGCTAACACATCAGCCCAGCGCAAACTGGTTAGCCCAGGGCAAACGGGAGCTATATTCAAAGCTCCCATGCAAATGAGCCTACTTAGGTAATCCGTGGGCAAACAAGTACATTTGCATCTCATTAAGTGCTGTGTAGCATACATTACCATGCAGTTTGCCCGGTGCTACTGCATGGAGCAAAAGCCCCTTTTGGTCGGAATGGAAGTACAGGCTGGATGCTACAGGCCAAGGCATGCCCACAGCATCCCCTGTTGGTCGGAATGGATGTACAAGCTGGCAGCAGCAGGAACTGTGCGCTGGCAGGTACAAGCAGTGCATACAACATAGCTATGTAGGACTGCAAGCAGTACATAATGAGATATATAGATCCGTGGTGATCTATAACTATAGATCGATACAGAGACACATGCATATACATATATATATATATATATATAGCTATAGACACACACACTACCAGTGGCCACACATGCCCTGGATGATGCCCCTACTCCACATCAACAGGGGCAGCCCACAGCAGGTGTGGGTGGAACACAAGTATGCATGGGGCAGGCATAAGGCAAACCTGCTGGGGATGGGGGTGGGTTGTCAGTTGTAGGGTCACTGGCCTGTGCAGCGCAGCCATCCAACATATAGGGACCTTGGCAGACAGGCTGGGCCAGGCAGCCCTTCACAGCCGTCATGGTCCCTGTTTCCACCTGTGTTGTTTCCACTCCTTGGTAGTCCAGTGGTCCCCCCCAAGCACCACTTCTGACCCCAGTGTAAAAACCAAAAAACTCATTTACCCTGGTAGTCTAGTGGCCCCCAAGCACCACTCCTGACCACGGTTGATGAATAAATCAGCTTATTTCCCTGGTAGTCTAGTGGTTCCCTCAAGCACCACCCTGACCATGGTTGACAAATTAATCAGCTATTTCTCTGGTAGTCTAGTGATCCCTCAGAGTGACACACCTCGCTCATCTAAATAGATTCCAGAATGGAGCCGGTGATCGTTTTCCTCTCATTACTGGAGTTAGTCACAACTGAGGTAGGAAGCAGCTTCCTACCTCAGTTGGCGGCCGGCCGTGGTGGTGAGAGGAGGGCTGAGCCGGTTGCCGGCTCCATTCCGGGAATCTATTTGGATGGGCGGGTTGTCACTGTGGAGGGGGGTGCACTAGACTACCAGGGAAAATGAGATTCTGTTTTTTACACCGGGGTCGGGAGCGGTGCTTGGGGGGAGGGACCACTAGACTACCAGGGAAATAAGCTGATTAATTTGTCAACCGTGGTCGGAAGCGGTGCTTAAGGGGGAAACCACTAGACTACCAGGGAAATAAGCTGATTTATTCATCAACCGTGGTCAGGAGCGGTGCTTAGGGGGGGGACCACTAGACTACTAGGGAAAATCAGGTTCTGTTTTTTACACCGGGGTTGGGAGCGGTGCTTGGGGGACCATTAGACTACCAGGGAAATAAGCTGATTAATTTGTCAACCGTGGTCGGAGCGGTGCTTGGGGGACCACTAGACTACCAGGGAAATGAGTTTTCATTTACACCGGGTCAGGAGCGGTGCTTGGGGAGGGGGACCACTAGACTGCCAGGATACATCCTTTATGTTGTAGTCAAGGGGGTTGTGATTCATGGGGGCAGCTCCGCATTACTGCCAGCCTTTTTGGGTAGTTAGTGCCGTGCTACAGGTTGCACTATACCTTTGAATATGCTGTAGCGCAGGCATTCAGGTCCCCTCCCCTCAGTCCTTCCCCTGCATACATTATAATTTAGTGTCGGTGATAACACCTAGCGCCGATGCTAAATGTCCTTTTGAATATTGCAGTCGGGCGCAAATTTGGTGCTAATCCAGCGCAACGGATTTGCGCCCGGCGCTACCCTTTGAATATCTGGCCCTACGTCTCCACACCCCTTCTGTGAGTTATCTAGCTCCTCCTTTTTGAATATAAAATTACAAACATGATTTTTCTACCAGGAGGTATGTTAAATAATGTTAACATCAACAAAAACCCAGTTCCCAAATTATGAGCCTTTGATCAACCAGTTCCTTTGAGGTTTACAACTTTCACACCATGTTGGTATCAAATGGCCTGTTCCTCTTAAGACATCATAAAAGTTTATTAGGCTCATCCTCTGGCAGACTCATAAAGTCACCTTTGGTTTTCAACTTCAAAAGCATGAGGTCATAAAAAGGCCATACAATGCAGTTTCTCAAGGAAGTTAATTACATTACAGAGATCTCCTGGTCAGTGTAATATATCCTGTGATTTCAGCTGCTGACACCTTGTAATTTAAAAGGGCCAAATCTCACAGACTGACATTTCATACACTGACCATTTATTTATACTACCAATATCATACAATAATCATAACCAGCTGGACAAGTGTCACAATCCTCCCCACCTAGACTGAATTTGAGAGCTCTATCCCTTGCATGGAATGAGCTCCCTAAGTCAGTTCACTCCTCATATAGACGCGACAAGCCATCTGCGTTCTGACTGGTCGCTCCAGCCCTATGTAAGATCATGTCATACCCTTGGAAGACAAGACTCCATCTTAATAGTCTACCATTAGTTTTTCCCATTTGTGTCAGCCAAACCAGGGGGTTGTGGTCAGTTTGTACCTCAAAATGCTGCCCATATAAGTATGGATCTAACTTCTTTAGGGCCCACATTATGGAAAGACACTCTTTTTCCTCAGTAGTGTAAGCCTGCTCCCTGGGAAGTAACTTTTTACTCAGGTACACTACAGAATGATCTTTTCCTTGGTTGGATGTCTGACTCAGTACTGCCCCAATACCCATGTCTGAGGTGTCAGTCTGGACTATAAAGGGTCTGCTATAGTCAGGACTTGTCAATACAGGAGCATTGCACAGTGCCTCCTTCAGTCTGGTAAAGGCTTTTTCACAGGCTGGTTCCCAGGTAATTTTCTTAGGCATTTTTTTCTTTAGCAGGTCAGATAGGGGAGAAGCCAGGGCACTGTAACTGCATACAAATTTCCTATAGTATCCTGCTGTCCCTAGAACACTCCTGACCTGCTTCTGAGTTTGTGGTCTGGACCATGCCTTGATCACCTCTATTTTTATTTGGTTAGGACGGAGCTGTCCCTGGCCTACCCCATGCCTGAGGTATGCCACCTCTCCCATGGCCACCTGGCACTTCCCGGCTTTGACAGTGAGCCTGGCCCTCTGTATACTGGCCAGCACTTCCCTAAGGTGGGACAGGTGTTCCTCCCAGCTGGCACTAAAGATGGCAATGTCATCCAGGTACGCCACTGCATACTCCTCAGCACCATTTAACACCTGGTTCACCAACCTTTGGAAAGTGGCCGGGGCATTCTTCATTCCGAAAGGCATTACTTTAAATTCAAATAAGCCTATCGGAGTGATGAAGGCCAATCTCTCCCTAGCTCTCTCAGTTAACTCTACCTGCCAATACCCCTTTGTCAGGTCAATAGTCGTAAGGTAGGTTGCTTCTCCCAACTTGTCCAGGAGTTTGTCCGTCTGGGGCATCGAGTGGATGTCTGACTTTGTGACTGCATTCAGTCCACAATAGTCTACACAGAAATGAGTAGAGCCATCTAACTTGGACACAAGGACTACGGGTGAGGCCCAGGAGCTGTGGGATCTCTGGATTACCCCTAAATCCAGCATTTCCTCCATTTCCCTCCTAATGTCCTTTTGGACAGCCTCTGACACCCGATATGCTGTCTGCCACATGGGCGTCTGTATCCTTGTCTCTACATCGTGCGTCACTAAGAGGGTTAGTCCAGGCTTGGTGCTAAACAGTGGGGCAAAGTCTGCTAAAACTTCCCTTACTTCCTGGATCTTGTCTGAGGCCAGCTGAGGTGACAATTTAATTGCCTCCATAGAGGACTCCCACTTGCTTTCTTCCAGCAAGTCCAGAAGGGGGTCTCCTTCATCCATCCCCTCCCCAGGACTACATACTGCAAACACCATGTCAGCCCCATTTGCATATGGCTTCATCATGTTGACATGGTACATCCTTTCTGTGTGTCTTCTGTCAGGTAACTCTATGATATAGTTCACATCATTTACCTTACTAGCTACTTTGTACAGTCCTGCCCACTCAGCCTGCAGCTTGTCTTTCTAGACCGGGATAAGGACCATGACTTCCTGACCCACCATGTACAAGCGAGCTCTGGCTCTGCAGTCATACCACACTTTTTGTTTCTGTTGGGCAGCTGCCAGGTTGCTCTGGGCTATGCCCATAAGCTCCATCAGTCTTTCTCTAAACCTAAGGACGTAATCCACTATGGGAGTTCCATGAGTAGCGTACTTGCCTTCCTAGTCCTCCCAGATCAAGTCTAGGGGCCCACGTACCTGGTGTCCATATAAGAGCTCGAAGGGGGAAAACGTTGTCGACTCTGGGGGCACTTCCCTGCATGCAAACAACAGGTGGGGAAGGTATTTCTCCCAGTCCCTCCCATGCTGTTCAGCAAATGCTTGGAGCATTGACTTCAGGGTTCTGTTGAATCTTTCCACAAGCCCATTGGCTTGCGGGTGATAAAGTGTCGTGTGCCTCTGCACCACCCCACACTTCTCCCACAAACATTTCATCAGGTCCGACATGAAGGAACTCCCTAGATCGGTGATAACCTCCTGCGGAAACCCAACATGGGAGAAAATCCTTAGTAAGGCATCTGCCACTTTGTCTGTCCTCAGTGAGGATAGGGTGACCGCCTCTGGATACTGGGTGGCACAATCCACCACAGTCAGGATGAACCTCTTCCCAGAGGAGCTAGGGGTATTTAAAGGCCCCACAATATCTATTCCCACCCTCTGGAATGGCTCCTTCACAATGGGCAATGGAATTAGGGCGGCTTGGGTTTTCTTACCTGTTTTCCCTATTTCTTGGCACTGGTGACAAGACTTGCAATACTCCTTCACGTGCTGGGTGAAGTTGGGCCAATAGAAATTCAGGGCCAACCGCTGTGTAGTGCGCATGATTCCCAGATGACCAGACAATGGAATATTATGTGCAATCTTGAGCAACTGCTCACAGTACCCCTGGGGAACGACAAGCTGCCTGTCTATCACCCCTCCCTCTGTCTTAGCATCCTGAGTATACATCAGTCCATTTTCCCAATAAACGTTATGTTTTCTGTCACCTTCCTGTGCTCTGTCAGAGTCTGCCCAAGCCCTCAGCTTCTCTAGACTAGGGTCACTTTTCTGAGCAGCTTCAAACTCCTTACACATTCCCAAGGCATGGGACAGGTCCCATTCAGTCTCCAAACTAGGGTCCCTAGCACTAGTATCAGGGCACTCAGGATCACTGGCATCCCACACCCTCTGACAATGGGTCACCCCTCCTTCTTTGGAATAACCCTCCATAGCTGTTTGGTTAATTGCACCCCAGGGAATTTTCTACCCCCCCTTTAATTAGCTGGGGTTCAATGCAAAGAAGTGTAAGGTTATGCACTTTGGGGTGGAGAACTCAAGGAGAGAATACTGGCTGGGGGGGTTAAGCTGGGGATCACTGAGGAGGAGAAGGACCTAGGGGTAATGATAACAGGGATGATGAACAACACTGCCCAGTGCAGGAGAGCGGCTGCAAAAGTGAACAAAATGCTGGGGTGCATAGTGAGGGGGTTTCATCCAGGTGAAGAGAGGTGATCTTGCCCATCTACAGGTCACTGGTAAGACCGCACTTAAAGTATTGTGTGCAGTTTTGGAGGCCATACCTAAAGCATGATATCAGGCTACTGGAGAGGGTGCAGAGGAGGGAAACAAAGATGATATGTGGAATGGAGGGGAGAGACTATGACTGCAGGCTGGGAGACCTGAATATGTACACCATGGAGGATAGAAGGGACAGGGGGGACATGATAGAGACATTCACGTATATCAGAGGGGAATCAATAAGGATGGGGCAGATGGGGTCTTTAAGTTAAGGAGGGGGAAGGTCACCAGGGGGCACGGGCTAAGAATAGAGGGGGGAGGATTTAGGAAGGAAATGAGGAGACACTATTTCACAGAGAGGACGGTAACAAAATGGAACACCCTACCAGAATGGGTGGTATCATGTAAATCTGTGAACAGCTTCAAAAGGGCATGGGACAGGGAACAGGGAAGAGTGAGGGTGGGGGTGGCAGTGGAATGAGAAAGGGGAGTGGGGCAGCTGCAAACTAGGGGTGTTGGCTGCACACTCGAGTAGACTTAGATAGACCAGGTGATCTGTTTCTGCTGGCATATTCGTATCTTCGTATGTTCGTATTAGTCTCCATAGCAGGAGACATAGGCTGGGGAACCAACCTCCCAGTGGTTTCCACAGCGGCTTCTAGGGGGTCCAGGGAACTACAATTTTCCCTTGCTGCTTGGCTATGGGTAACTGCACACACCATCCCCTGTTTGAGATTGTTGCCAAGGATGACATCAACTGCTAAAGTTTTGGCTACAGTTCCCCTTGTTTAACCCCCCGTCTAGGAGAACACTAACGAGTGGCGATGTTTTCTCCTCCCCAGTAAACCCTTGTACAGTTACACATTTATTGGGTATAAGCTGACCAGGCTCTACCAGATCCCATTTTACCAACATCAAGGATGCCACTGTGTCTCTTAACATTTGTGTCTGTACACCATTCACAGTGACTGGGACCATGTGTTCCCTCATGTTCACAAGCTTGCTTCCAGTGACACACAGACAACCCACTTCTTTCCTAGCCCTATTTTGCATATTGCTCATCCGTTTGGGACACTGTCTGGCAATATGGCCAGTTTCTTTGCAAACTCAACATTCGTTTCTTTTCTCAGAAAAATCTTTTCTTTGAAACCTGGGGCTAACTGGTTTTGGTGGAGGCAGTGAGGGTTTTAGCTGCCCTGAAGGCGCGCTTTTCCCTTTCTACACTGCCACACCTGCCCCATTCACTCTCAGAGCAGATCTGCTCTTGGCATAGCAGTCCAAGAGTTCAGCAGCCTCTTGCACTGTTTTGGGATCCTGGTCCTCCAGACAGGTTTTCAGCTCTGCTGGGTATGCCCCCCAAAAACTGTTCTAACAATACAGCATTTTCAATTTTATCTACAGAGTTTGCTTCTATTCTTTCCCACCAACGTTTTAAACACTGATGTTGTTTCATGGCTAGCTCCTCATAGCTCATGTCAGAGCTTCTCCTGAGCTTATGGAATTTAGCTCTGTATGCTTCTGCAGTTAAATCAAACTTTTTTTTAAAGTGCAGCTTTAAGTTTGTTGTAATCATTACTGTCCTCATTGTCCATTTGATCTGATGCATCCCAAGCTTTACCAGTAAGTAGCAGGGATAGCTGGAAGCTCCAGGACCCTCTAGGAATCTTTGCCTGAATGCAAACTTTTTCAAAGGAATTTTAAAAGGCATCCATATCCTCCCCCTCTTTAAATTCAGCTATCAATTTGGAATTTAATTTGTAGCCCAGTCCTGTAGTTCCAGTTACACCCAAGCCACTTACCTGCTCTGGTGCTGGTGGTTGGAGTTGTAGCTTCTCCAGTTCATGTCGCCTCTGGCGCTCATGCTCTTCATGGCCTGCCTCTCACTGTTCATGTTCAGCTTCTTGCTGTCCTTGCTCCCTCTTCTCCTCTGTGGCTCATTTCTCTCAATCCACATGTCGCTGCTCCCGCTCAGCCTCTCTGTGGAACTCCAGTTCCATTCTGCGTAACTCAGTTTGCAGTCTGATTGCTTCTGGCTCCAGAATGCTGGTGACCTTTCTCTGCTGCTGTGGTCCTTGGCTTGCACTGGTCCTGCTGTCCTCCTCACTGGATCTGGACACTGCACTGGCCCCTCCACGCCCAAGGTTTGGTCCTTCCTTTACAGTCACGGACTGTGACTCGACACTCTGGGCATCAACGGCCATCAGAGCATCCACGAGGTTCTGCTTGGTGGCTCTCCCCTCATGAAGGACTCCTCTCTCCTTGCACAACTGCTTCAGGTAGTCTGCAGTGTGCTCATTGTAGTTGGAAGTCATCTTCTTCCCTAACTACGGCTACTCTAACTTACTCTTTGAAAAAAAAATAAAACAGGTAGGAACTTTGACTGTAAGCAAACTGATATAGTTCTGTTTTCCCTTTTAAAAATAAATCATTGCCATTGCCTTTTTTTGCAAGTGAGCTGTACAGTATTAAGCTGACACACTGAACAGTTAAAGCTTGTGTTACCAAATGTATTGTACCACTGCCAACCAAATCTGTCACAAATGCACTCAGCAGGTCAGGCCCTTTGCTCCCACAGTGCCAATCTCAGAGCGCAATAGTGTGAATAGGTAACAGACAGGATAACCCTCCTGTTGCTTTTGGGTCTGAATCACCTTTAATCTCAAGTTCTGGGGGGATTCAAACTGTGAAACTTATGTTAGTGTGCCCAAATGTACAGGCTCAGATAATATTCTCTTTGGGGGGATGCAATACATCTTTCGCCTAAGGGCACCTAACCAGGTATCCAAAATGAATCCTTAAAACTCTATAAGAGACCTAGATATATGCTTACCTTTTCCAAGCTGAGTAACACCATCAAGCTATTGAACAGTTTTGTCAGACTCAACCACCTATACGTCACATGCAAAAAGAAGTGGCAGACACCCAGGCAGTCTTTCAAAGAAAAGGTACTTTACTAAAAGATGATAAAAATATGAAAAATGTAAACACAGAACAATATATTAAAGACCTCACAATCACATAAAAGAACAAGGGAGGATTACAAAACAAAACTCCTACTACAATACTGTACATTTAGGCCCAGATATTCAAAAGGGTTGCGCCATGAGCAACAGGGTTGCGCATGCGCAAGTCCAAAACTGCGCCATTTTGCAATATTCAGAAGGAGGCAGTTGCGCCCCCGAAAACATGCTGAACAACAGCGCAATGAAAATGAAGGCATGCGTGACCGAAGGGGGCGGATCCATGCATAAAGACTGCAATGCGATATTCAAAGACTTGTGCGATGCACAATAGCGGCACAGCCGGAAATTGCGCACTAGCGGAAATGAGCCAAAATAAAAAGGCTCAAGGAAGCGGCGCAAGAACACTACCAGGCTGCCAAGTGGGGAGAGAGAGAGAGAGACAGAGACAGACAGACAGACAGCAAAGGGCAGGCAAGGAAAGTGTGTCCCATAGTCTGTAGAGGCCAGCGGGGGGTGCCCGGTGCAGTGGAAGTAGCAGTCAGGACAGTGGGGGTAACACAGCAACACCAGCCGGGGGTCAGAAGCCAGGGAGATGGACAGTGCCAGTTTCCACATGGAAGCTGTAATGAGGGGGGTGAGAATGCATGCTGCAGGGGGACGTGGCCGTGGAAGGGCCCGTCGGCGGTATGCCCCCGACAGGCGGTACCGTGCCCGCATCAGCTTTGAGCTGTACACAGATGTAGAGATCGTGGGCCGGTACCGCCTGAACAGGGCAATACTGAGACGGCTCTGTGAGCTGTGCAGTGATGTGATGCAGGTACCCTCACGATGGAGTCACGCTCTGTCGGTGGAGACCAAGGTGACAGCCTGCATGTGCCTGCTCACCATGGGCACCTTCCAGAGGCTGACAGGGGACACCACAGGCATCACACAGTTGGCCACGTTACACATCCTCACCCAATTCCTCGGCACACTGCTGCCGCATGCTGTGGAGTACATCCATTTCCCCAGCACCGCGGCAGAGCGTACAGCAAATATGCAGGAGTTCCACAGGGTAGCACGTATGCCTGGAGTGCTAGGGGCCATAGACTGCACCCATGTGGCCATACGCACGCCACCTGGCCCTGATGGCCACGCATATCAGAACAGAAAGGGATTCCCTAGTGTCAACTGCCAGGTGGTGTGTGATGCCACTGGGTGCATAATCAATGTCTGTGCCACACACCCTGGCAGAGCACATGATGCCTTCATATGGTATCAGTCTGCACTGTGCCATCGATTCGAGAGTGGGGACATCCCCACAGGACATCTAGCGGGTGAGTACACATGTATGGAATGCAAACTCTGGGCAAGGGTGGGAATGCCACAGGTGCCATGGTAGTGGCACACAGGGAGATGGCAAATATGGACCTGAACATGACACTGATCTCCACTATCTCCACACAGGTGACTGCGGATACCCACTCCGTCCCTGGCTGCTCACACCGTACCGGTGCCCCATGACCCCAGCGCAGCTATGCTATAATGAGGCACATGCCGCAACACGCAACATCATAGAGTGGGTGTTTGGGATGCTCAAGGCACGCTTCCGATGCCTAGACACCTCTGGCAGTGCCCTACAGTACAGCCCCCAAAAGACCTGTGGGATATTCTTGGCCTGTTGCATCCTGCACAACATGGCCAAAGACCATGGGATAGCCGTACAGGTCGAACAGGGGGACAGTGATGGGGACGCCAGTGGCGCCGGTGATGATGGTGATGAGCAGCCCCCCCTAGGACGGAGGGACCCCCGACTGATCCGGCAGGCCCAGCTGCACCGGGACACCATCACAGAGGAGCACTACACACAACACAGGTAAGTCAAGAGGACATGTGCAACCAACACTGTCCATGCGCAAACCACAGGCACATGGGGGAACACACCAGGGGTGCATGACGGTCAGGGGAGTGGAAGGATCCAGGCATACAAACACACCATCAGGGTGGGGTGAGCACTCAGATGGACACACACACACACACCAGGCACAGAGCGTACATGGGCAGATGCACAGCACTGCAGAACCGACATTGCTAACACACAGCACCACCGACCACCCCCACCACCCATACTGTCCAAGTACGTGTGTCAGAACCTGGGCACCCTTGCACCTTGGTGTACAGTGCAATGCAGGCATCATCATGCACATGCACCTGTGGACAGCAGTTGGGAGGGTGTGCAGGTGGTCCATGTGTCGGCGTGGTGAACAGAGCACCCAGCAGTGCACTGCCCACCATGACACACATTGCACACATGGCAGCACCAGACAGGGCCCGCACTGGAAGACAGCTCAGTCATGTAGCACTGTCCCACAGCCACTGCAGATGCGTGGGTGGCCCCGCCGTGACCCAACAGCACGGGCAGGCTGAGCAGGGGCCACATGGGGTGGCACTGTTGCACCACCAGGGGTCCCACTGCGCGAACGCGACCTTGCCCGCACAGGGGTCTGCAGCATGCCGAACAAACATGCACCAGGGGTGCTCGGGATGCCCACAGCAGAACCCGGCATCGACAGGCCTGGTGTTGCACGACGCCGGGAACCGGGAGTGGAGAGTGCACTGTGTGGGGTGTGCGGTACAGGGGCACCTGACTGTGTGCCCAATGCATCCATGACAGAGACCACTGCCTGGGTCAGCCTGTCAATGGCGGCGGTCACATCCGTCCGCATACGGACCAGCTCAGCTCAGTCCCAAGCACACTCCCTGCTGTGCCGCTCCACGGACACAGACAGTGCCTCCATGGACCTTGCAACCCGCCTCTGCAGCTATACTGATTCCTGCAGCAGGCGGGTGTGCTCATCCAATGGGTACTGTGCCCCAACGGCATCCTGAACCCCAGGGTGTGGACGGTCCTGATGTACAACACCCCTTGAGGGTGGGTGCTGTTCACCAAGACCAGGAATGGGCGGATCAAAGGGCGGCGGACATGTGCCACTGCTTGACACTGTACCCCCAGACCTGGTGGGTGACTGCTGCTGCTGCCCCTCCAACCGCTGTGCCCCCGGGTCCACTCGTTCCACCGCTGTGCTGGCAACAGTGCCAGACACCTGCACAGCCACCGGTGCTGCCCCATGGGTGCTGACAGGCACAGCCTGGGACCGTGCCAGCATGCTGGTACACAAGTTGGAACCAGACAGGCCCAGGGGCACGTGCTGGCCTGCTGTGTGTCCGTCATGGGACACACAACCATCACTGCCCATTGCAGGCCTTCTATCATCAATGGTGCAGGTACGTGCTACTGCCATGGTCACAGCATGCTGGCATGCTGGCATGCCAGACTGCTGAGACACAGGCTGTGCACCCCCCGCACCCGTATCACTGACACCAGAGTTTGGGGCCCAGAGTGCATGCTGCTGCAGTGCCTGCTGGCTGGTGGTGGAGGTGGATGGACCCTCCTCCATGTCCAGCAGGTCAGCATCACTGTCTGGACCCACCACCACCATCTTCTGAAGATGAACAGGATCTGTAACAGAAAGAGAGTACATGTGAGTGCATGTGAACAACCGCCCCCCCCAAACACCACCACCATGTCATACCGTGCAGTGATGGGCTTCCACCTGTCTGGAATCCTCCACCTGGTATGCCCTCAATGGCGCTCGGCTGCATAGCTGCGACCAGTGTCTTCTCAGTTGGGGTCAACTGCAACACCACTGGCGGGCCCCCACCAGTGCCAGCACATGCCGCCCTGAAGGCTGCCACCTTCTCCTTCAACCTCCTGTGGTCTGTCCCCATCTTTTTCTTGCATTCCTGCACGGAGCGCTGGTGGCTTCCGTGTAGGTTAACGGCCCGAGCTACCCCCTCCCATGCAGCCGCACGGGACTGAGGGGTGCCCCTCCATCCACTCAGCACTGGCTCCTCATCCAGGTAGGCCTGGAAGAGAGCCTCCGTCTCTGCTGCTGTAAAGTTGGGCCTCCTCCTATGCCCACCATCCTCACCCTCACGATGACTCTGCTCGGTCATGGCAATCTGTATGGGGGGAAGTGGACACCTGTCACTGTGCAGTCTACAGCATTTTCCCATGACCATCGTCCTGAACATCACACAGCATGCAACTCACCTCTCACCTGCAGTAACCAAATTTGGCCAACGCAGCCCAACGTCGCACATTTATAGCGCAATACATGCAAATTAGGAGTGGAGCAACTATAATGACATGCAAATCATGCCACTGCACCCTTGAATGGCTGATCAGATGATTTGCATGTGTCGGCTGAATATCGCGAATCTGCGCTTTGCGCAATACGGAAGAGTCGGCTGAGCCAATGGCGCAGATCTGTGCCTGTGTGGTACACTGCATTGTGCATGCCCAAATAGCTTACGTAGGCATCTGTCACACTGCTGACGTGCTGAGCGCGATCGGCAATTCAGGCCATGGTCACCATTGTGCCAGTGGCACTACAGCAATGGGCACTATATGGCGCTGTGGCACTACTGTGCAATACTCCACTGTTGCACTGGTACACAGCTGGTCGGTCACACAGGATGCCTATATGTCAGATGGCGCTGTGCGTAGCCTTGCGTCATTGCCCATGACCTTGTGTATGACCTTTGCCCCCTGGCACTGTTTGCCTGCCATGTGTACATCCCTATTGCGCTGTCTGGTGACAGCGCTATTTGAAGTGACGGCGCTGTTCGAACAGCGCAATTGGAGCCTGTGGTGGTCTATTGCACAACATCTCCACGTGGGGTTACGGCGCAGCTGGGTGCCATATTGCCTGCTGTAAAGTTGGTGCCATGGCTAGGAGGAGGGCGGTGTCCTGGAGCCAGCTTGAAGTGGCCAACTTGGTGGCCCTAGTGGAGCCCCACTATGGGGCACTTTATGGTGAGGTGCCCCTCACCATTGCCCGGACCCAGGTGTGGCAGCAAGTGGCCACTGACCTGGTGGGGGTTACTGGACAGTGCCGGTCAGCTGAGCAGTGCTGGCACCGGTACAGTGACCTCCGCCGGAGGGATCCTGATCTGCTGGATCAGCTGTGGTCATGTGCCAGGTGGGGCGTGGTGCCTAGGCCAGGTGGGTGTGCCATATATGCACCTGTATTATCCGTAGGGGTGTGTGTGTGTTTTGGTGGCTGTGCATAGGTGATGGCTCGGCCACAGTTGGCTGTGTCAGTGTGTGCAGCTGTGAGATGACTGGGTATGGCTGTGTGGGCAGGCACTGTCACTGGGGCAGGGGGCAGTCTGCTTTTGAGTCACACTGATGTTTGTCTCAACATATGTCTCCCACAGGCTGGGATGTGAGGATGCGGGGCAACAGTGAAGAGGGCCGTGCCAGGGACCCATTGCCAGCAGGGGTTGGAGCCCACCAGCAGCAGCAGTGCCAGCAACAGCGCCAGTCGGAGCTGCTTCTGCAGTGTTAGTATCATGACTTCATGGATGCTATTGCATGCTGGGGGGGCCAGTAGCCATGCACAATACAAACATGCAGGAAAGGGGAGGTCATAATTCCACTATACAAGACACTAGTGAGGCCCCACCTGCAGTACAGTGTACATTTCTGGAGACCATACCTACGTAAGGACCTAGAGTGGGCAGAGAAGGTTCAGAGGAGGGCAACAAGGATGGTGCATGGCTTGCATCACAACTCCATGGGAGACAGGTTGAAGGAACTGAACCTGTACTCCCTGGAGGAGAGGAGGAGAGGGATATGATTGAGACATACAAGTATCTTACAGGGTGGAACAGGGTGCAGGGAAACACTATTTTGAAGTGCAAAAGATGTTCCAGGACTACAGGGCATGGGATGCAGTTGGAGGGAGGATGATTCAGAGGAAACATGAGCAAGACTTTCTTCACAGAACGGGTGGTGTACAAGTGGGACACCCTGCCAGAGGGAGTGGTGGGGGCTGACACACTCACGGGATTTCAGACTGCACGGGATAGACATAACGGAATTCTTGAGGTCAGGGGTAAGGGGCAACAGACTTCTAGGTAAACAAAGTAACTTACAGGCTGAAATGGACAGACTGTGTGGGCCATAGGCCCTTATCTGCTGACACTGGCTATGTATCTATGTCTGTAGGCACGACACAGGTGACATGCATCACTGTCCAGTTTCACAGTACGTCTGTGTATGCATCACTGGTGGTCCATGCATGCACTGGGCACACAGCTGTGTAACTGACATCGCTACGTGCCCGTCACTTGCCAGCCTTGTTTGTGCTGTGATGGACATGGGCAGTGTGTGTGGGCAGTGGTGCACATAGTTGGTGCCGCCTGTTTGTGATGGCCATGTGCATGTTCACTGTGGGTGGGTGTGTGCCATCACAGGTGCGGGACATTGGGCTATATGGCTTGCAGGTTGGGTGGTGTTCAGGGTTGTGGTCAGTCACAGCCATTGTCTGTGTTCCCATTTTCCTAGGCCTCGAGGTTCTCCAGAGGATGGCGAGGGATGTCAGGGCCATCCGACAGCTTGTGGCCCAGAACAGCGACATCCTGCAATCCATTCACCGCCATGGCGTCATGGAGGAGGTGGCAGAGAACTGCAGGACACCGGCAGGAGGACGAGGCGGCCAGCTGGCCATGACCTCTCTACCCTTCCCACTTCTCCCGTCTCACCACACCCTGCCTCTCTCCAAGTTTGTCATCCCTACCCTTTGACCAACCCTACCTTGTACCCGCCCCTTGTAAATAGTTGTACTTGTTCTTGATAATGTTTGTTGTTGTGAAATACATTTTTATATTTTTATATGAATAATGTGTTGCTCTCTGATTTGCAGCTACCTATGGGTGCTCAGTTGCAGGGGTGTACATGCCATCTGGGCTGGTATGGTCCTGGGTATGTGTGTGTGTGTGTGTGCGTGTGTGTGCATGGGGAGGTATCTCCAGCATGGCAGTGACTTTCAGTTGGTCTTGCCGTCTGCTGCCACCCACTGCTGGGTGCACAGGGTGTGTCTGGCTTGTAGGCTTCTGTGCTGCATGGGGTTGATGTGTGCTGGGGGGATGCATGGTTTCCTGCAGTGCCAGTCACTGCACATAGGTGGTGTCTTGGGGTCACAGTGCAGGGTGTGCTGTGCATAAGGGGGGCTGATGTGCACTGTGGTTGTCAACCCCCTGTGTGTGTGGCACTCTCCGCCTGCCAGTGGTTGTGCTGGGGTGTCAGGGCTTTGCTATGCTTTGTTGGCTTGTCCCCATGAGCAAGTAGATCATCCGTCCCACCCCCAGTGATGCTGTGCTTGGGGTGTGCAGGTGTGGTGTGGGTTCTGCAGTGTGTTCCTGTGCCATGTGTGGCATGGCTGGCGGTGGGCCCCAGCCTGCCTCCCTGGATGTGCAGTTCCATTGCTCTGGGGGGGGCTCTGCTTGCGCTATGGCACCTCTGGAATGCTCAGCTGGGCTGCCCTGGTTGCGCCATAGCGCAACATTTTGGCTCAGCTTCTCCTTCCTGGTTGCACTATGGCGCAGTATGTGCGATATTTAGATGCTGATTGCTTGCGCAATTTGTTCTGCTCCATGTTTGAATATCGCACCTGTTGCGCATTTGCGCAACTGGTTTGTGCTTGCTCCTGCTGTTGCGCTCATTTTGAGCGCAGTTTGAATATCTGGGCCTTAGAGTTTTGCTATCTAAGGTATTACCTCTGGAAGTGCCTTTAAAGTTAGATCAGAGAGTTGTGTCTCTCTAGAGTCCCAAAATGATATATCATTCATTTCAGACACAAGTATCAGTTTAAACTCTCTGTTTCCACACCCCTTCTGTGAGTCATCTAGCTCCTCCTTTTTAAATATAAAATTACAAACATGATTTTCCTACCAGGAGGTATGTTAAATAATGTTAACATCAACAAAAACCTGGTTCCCAAATTATGAGTCTTTGATCAACCAGTTCCTTTGAGGTTTACAACTTTTCACACCATGTTCGTATCAAATGGCCTGTTCCTCTTAAGACGTCATAAACATTTATTAGGCTCATCCTCTGGCAGACTCATAAAGTCACTTTTGGTTTTCAACTTCAAAAGCACGAGGTCATAAAAAGGCCATAAAATGCAATTTCTCAAGGAAGTTAATTAAATTACAGAGATCTCCTGGTCAGTGTAATACATCCTGTGATTTCAGCTGCTGACACCTTGTAATTTAAAAGGGCTAAATCTCACAGACTGACATTTCATACACTGATCATTTATTTATACTACCAATATCGTACAATAATCATAACTAGCTGGACAGGCGTCACAGGCTACACCCCCCAAAATTTGGACTACTAGCCACTTTCCTATCTTTTTTCTTTTCACTACCCTATGTAAAAAAACTTCTGTTGCAACAGTACCTGTAAAACCTCTAATTTTTTACAGTTCTACTATCCTACGTAGGCCACCTTAGAATAGTACTTTACTAACTCCTATAAACTCTGACTGTTTCTGATACCATTATTTATTCTTCTTTATTTTCGTCCTTTTAGTCCCCAGACAAATAGAATAAAAGACAGTACCTTGGGAAGGTGTGCCTAGTAATGGTGACTAGGTATAAATGTTTTGTGCCTTCGGGCATAGAAAAGAACAAAGTCCCTTAAAGTTAAATGGGACTATCACTAGGATCTGATACCCGAGTAAAGATAGAAAGAAAGGGATCCTTAAAAGTTTATTATTATGTAGTGGGACTGAATAGGGGAGAACTCAGAAACCCCGCTTTGAAAATGTCTACTAAAGTTGGATAAATATCTAGAAATGCATTATGGAATGCCTCCTGTATTAAAAAAGATTATTCTTTATGGTGATTGTTATTGTTATTGTTATCCAGGGCAGGTTGGGAGACCAAAGAACCTGTCCCTAGGGTTAGAAAGTGTATGGTCTCGTGGCATGGTGATTTCTAAAGCTAGCAGCTGCCCGGAGACAAAAAGAGAAAAAAAATTGCTTAAAAGCACTCAGTTCGTGTTGCTAAAGTGAACCAAGCAACATCCCAGAGAAGACACCTTCCCTTGATGCCTAAAGAATGAATGTCTTTCCCCTCAGAGTGAGAACGAGCGCTCAGCTCAGCGAGAGGAGGCGGGGCGGCTTTTGACAATTTCAGCTGCCCGCCGGGAAAGTGAAAGCTGTTTGTATTTTGCTCAGTTTGCATTACAGACGAACTGGGCATTAAGAAGAAAAGGCTCTACCATGTCCACATATGAACAGCTGCTAGAATTAAAGATAAGGAGTCTGTTTGCAGGTAAAAACAATTCCAGGACTCCATGAGAAGCAGCCTAGAAAAGGATCTGGTGGCTGTACAGTAATTTTGCAATTCCAACCGCTGCTCCAGATACTATTGTCAATATAAGAGATTCCTTTACATATAACCCCAAACTGAGAGGGCCACTACAGCATCCTAAAAATCTTTTGTACCCTCAGAAAGGAGATATGCCTTCCTATTAAAAATTAAACAGTCTTAAAACAAGAGGGCTGCCTATGAAACTATATAATGAGACTGCAAGATTAGATGCCTTTACAATGTGATATACACTCTTTACAAAAGGTGTCAGGGTATTGAAATAAACATTCCTGTGTTATAGGAAGTATTTTAAAAATGTTTCAGTAAACATATACAACATAGCCAGGTAAACCTAAACCATAGAACTTCTCCTTACCTGGCTACTGATTTTTAAACAAGTTTTCTTAAGGGAACAGTGCCCTCTGAAGCCCCTGTTTTATAGTGCGCCCTCTGTCAATCATGGCGTAACTAAGGGAACACCATGGGTGTTACTAGGTAATTACCCCTAAAATGGGAATAACAATCCATTGTTTACTGTTTAGTGACTGATAATAACTAACATGGCAAGCTAAACTTCCAGACCACCTCTGGTGGGTCAGAAATGTTACACAGCCTAACCAAGAGCTTTTACATTTTGTATTTTAGGATAAGGGCTTAGTCAGGTGACCACATCTAGAGGGTATATAAGCTCCCTGCACAGATCTTCAGGCAGATCAGCCTTGGTTGGAGAGAAGGAAGGTCTATAGTGCAGGTAGACTGGTATTACAGAAGTTTAAGATTGTAGTAATTCTACATATCTTCGACTGTATATCTGTGTTGTGCAAGAAACCACTGAAGGAGAAGTGGTCGTTTATATTGCAGTATTTATATTGTTATTTTAATTCTTTTTTTTTTTTGTAAATCTTGTAAATAAATATCACAAAGTGTGTTTTAAATCCTGACAACTTGTCTTGTCTGTGATTATTTCCCACACTGCAGGGGGAGGGCCTCAAACAACTGGTACAACAACTCACAAGAGACAGGGCTATCCTAGATCTAGTACTGACTAACAGGGAAAGGATCACAGATCTCCAGGTAGAAGGTCATCTGGGGGCCAGTGACCATCACATGGTATAGTTCAATTTGGCCACTAGAACTAAATCATCCCATTCCAAGGCAAAAATCTGGGACTTCAAAGGAGATGACTTTGATAAGATGGCCAACAGAGTTAAGCTAGCCCTAGCAAGAAGAAATACAGGTGAGGGGGTACAGGTAAAGTGGGCAAGCATTAAGGATGCAATACTTGAAGCAACATCCCATTGTGTTAGAGAGAAAAGGAAGCGCAAAAGAAGAAGGAAACCACTTTGGTTCTCAAAAACAGTAGCAGAAAAGGTTAGAGCCAAAAGGCTGGCCTTCAGGAAACATAAGGGAACACAGCAGGATGAAGATAGGGAGGCATACCAAACTTCCCTAAGGGAAGCAGGGAAGGCAGTAAGGCAGGCAAAGGCCCAAACCAAGGAAACATGAGCACAAAGAGTAAAAGAAGGGGACAAGACTTTCTGTAGATACATTAGTGAAAGGAGAAAGTCCAGAGGGGGTATTGCTAAGATCAAAGGGGAAAAGGGGGAGTGTGTGGAGGAGGACCAAGGAAAAGCATCTATCCTAAATAGATACTTCTGCTCAGTATTCACTGAGGAGAAGGTAGGGCAGGGCCCACAGCTCAGCACCATGGACACAGTGGGAAGGGAGGTGTGCACTAGTACCTTCACAAAAGAAAGGGTCCTACAAGAGCTTGATAAGCTCAGGGTGGACAAGGCAATGGGACCTGATGGCATGCATCCCAGGGTACTAAAGGAGCTTAAGGTGGAACTAGCAGAGCTATTATCAGAACTGTTTAGTGAGTCTCTGAGCACAAGAGAAGTCCCAGAAGACTGAGGAAGGGCTCATGTGATCCCATTCCACAAGCATGGTAGCAGGGAGGAGGCAGGGAACTACAGGCCAGTCAGTCTAATCTCAGTAGTGGGCAAGATTATGGAGGCACTCCTTAAGGAAAGGATGGTGCAACACCTGGAATCCATAGGAGCACATGATCCAAGACAGCATGGGTTTACAACAGGAAGGTTCAGTCAAACTAATCTCATAGATTTCTTTGACTGGGTAACCAGAGTGGTGAACCAAGGGGGTGCAGTTGATATCGCCTACCTTGACTTCAGCAAAGCTTTCAATACTGTTCCACATAGAAGATTGACTAATAAGCTGGGTTGGTGCAGGGTGGGTCAGACATTGGTCAACTGGATGGCAAACTGGTTGGCAGGCAGAAAACAGAGATTGGTGGTAAATGGTATACAGTCAGAACAGATGCAGGTCACAAGTGTGGTACCTCAGGGATCAGTCCTGGGGCAAGTCCTCTTCAATATCTTCATCAGTGACATTGCAGATGGACTGGAGGGTAAGATTTGTCTGTTTCCTGATGATACCAAGATCTGCAACAGAGTAGATGATCCAGATGGGGGGGGGGCAGAATGAGAAGAGATCTGGATAAACTGACAAAATGGTCAGAAAAGTGGCAACTGGGGTTTAACGCAAAGAAGTGCAAGTTCATGCACATAGGGAAGAGAAACCCTTAAGCCACCTATAGGTTGGGAGGGGAGTTGCTGGCAATCACAAGGGAAGAAAGAGACTTGGGCATCATCATCACAGATGACCTGAAATCATCCAAGCAGACCACTAAAGCAGTAGGTAAGGCTAGGGGGATGTTGAGGTGTATTAGTAGGGACATCACAAGTCATAAGAGGGAGGTAATAATCCCTCTTTACAAGACACTGGTTAGGCCCCATCTGGAGTACTGTGTGCAGTACTGGGGGCCGCACCTGCACAAGGACATTAACAAAATGGAGGCAGTCCAGAGAAGGGCAACCAAAATGGTGCAGGAACTGCATCAGAAAACATATGAGGAAAGATTAGCGAGCTCAATATGTATACCCTAGGAGCAAAAGGGAGAGAGGTGATATGATCGAAACATTCAAACACCTTAAGGGCATTAACAAGGTGAAAGAGTCTAACATGTTTCAATATAAGAAAATAGCAGGACAAGAGGACACAGCATGAGATTAGAGGGAGGCTGATTAAGGGGTAATGTGAGGAAGTTCTTTTTCACAGAAAGGGTGGTGGATACAAGGAACGGCCTACCTCAGGAAGTGGTGGATATGAGTACAGTGCAGGACTTCAAACAGGCATGGGATAGGCATAAGGCAGCAATAAAGATGAGTACGACTAGATAGGCCATCGACAGAGTACAGGCCTATGGCATATTCATAAGGTAGAAAAAATGGGCAGACTGAATGGGCATTGCGGTCCTTATCTGCTGTCATCTTCTATGTTTCTATGTTTCTATGACCTCAAACCCTAATTATTTCACTTTCTGTGCCCCACTCCCATTATTTCCCCCTTGTCCCCTATCCCTCAATATTTGTGGCACTCCTTGGTATGGAAAAGGACCCTGCACCATGCCTGGGGTAGGGAAATAAACCTTGTGGCACTCCTGGTGGTATGGAAATAGACTTTGTGGCAGTTCAGAGGGTTAGGGAAATAGACGTTGTGACACTCCTGGGGGTATGGAAATATACCTTGTGGCAGTTGGGGGGTTAGGGAAATAGACCTTGTGGCACTCCTGGGGCCTAAGGAAGTAGTCATTGATGTCCGGTGCACTCCGTCCCAGCTGCTCAAAAAAACTGCAATTTTTAACCTTTCTACTGCCTTACATCTTGTCACTCCATGATTTTGAAAAGGGGTTTCTTAGTTTTCAGATGCCAGCTGATATTTGAAATCAGATCCCTTCTGAAAATCATGGAGTGACAAGATGTGAGTGAGAAAGTATAAATTTTAAAAAATCACAGGTTCTTTTGAGAAGCTGAGGGGGAGTGCACTGGACACCAATGATCGTTTCGATATGGGTCACAAGCCTGTAGCACAATGCTAGAAAATGCAGGAATTTCCAAGAAATATGATGATATATGGTGAACAAGCAGGGGCAAAGAACAGAGATACATAGATACATAGACACTGTCGGCAGATAAGGGCCTATGGCCCACCCAGTCTGCCCATTTGAGCTTGTAAGTTCACTTTATGTTTTCCCAGAAGTCTGTTGCCCTTTACCCCGACCTCCAGAATTCCCTAATGTCTATCTCATGCATTCTTATATCCCGTGATTGTTTTAGCCCCCACCACTTCTTCTGGCAGGGTGTTCCACTTGTCCACCACCTATTCTGTCAAGAAATTCTTCCTCGTGTTTCCTCTGAAACATGGGCAAATAATGGGGGTGGTCTACGGGAGATAAATAATGGGTAACCAGGGGCAAAACATGGTGTGGGGGAATAGAGGAACAGGCAAAAAGAAGAAACAGTATTGTTTGAAAATTGTTTAATAACCTAGGAATGTGCAGTTGAGATGCAGCCTCTCATTTTCAGTCAGGGTTGGGTTGGAGCTCAGTAGGCAGGGCCCTGCATCTACCTACTGTTTTAGCTGGGCAGACTAAAGCACAGGGGTGTCAAGAGACTTGATCAAGGTCACAGAGTGAGTAGGGAGATGAGAGCAAAGACTAGGGCAAGGAGAGAAGAGTGGTGGATTTGGGAAGGAAGAACAGGGAATTGGGAAAGGAAGGAGGAGAATGGAAGGCAGGGAGGGGAACAGCAGAAGATACAGAGGGGGAGAGTAGATGACATGGAAGGGAAGGGTATTAGTTACGGGGGAGAGTAGAGGACAGGAAAGGGAAGGGCATTAGTTACAGAGGGAGGGAGAGTAGGGGACAGGGAAGGGCATTAGTTACAGATGGGGAGAGTAGGGGACAGGGAAGGGAAGGGCATTAGTTACAGAGAGGGGAGAGTAAGGGACAAGGAAGGGAAAGGAAGGGCATTAGTTATAGAGGTGGAGAGTAGAGGACAGGGAAGGAAGGATGGGCATTAGTTACAGAGGGAGAGTAGGGGACAGGAAGGAAGGGCATTAGTTACAGAGGAGGAGTAGGGGACAAGGAAGGGAAGGGCATTAGTTACAGAAGGAGAGGGAGTAGGGGACAAGGAAGGGAAGGGCATTAGTTACAGAAGGAGAGGGAGTAGGGGACAAGGAAGGGAAGGGCATTAGTTACAGAAGGAGAGGGAGTAGGGGACAAGGAAGGGAAGGGCATTAGTTACAGAAGGAGAGGGAGTAGGGGACAAGGAAGGGAAGGGCATTAGTTACAGAGGGAGAGAGAGTAGGGGACAAGGAAAGGAAGGGCATTAGTTACAGAGGAGGGAGTAGGGGACAAGGAAGGGAAGGCATTAGTTACAGAAGGAGAGTGAGGGGACAGGAAGGAAGGGCATTAGTTACAGAGGGAGGAGAGTAGGGGACAGGAAGGGAAGGACATTAGTTACAGAGGGTGAGTAGGGGACAGGAAGGAAGGGCATTAGTTACAGAGGAGGGAGGTAGGGGACAGGAAGGAAGGGCATTAGTTACAGAGGAGGGAGGTAGGGGACAGAGGAAGGGCATTAGTTACAGAGGGAGAGTAGGGACAGGGAAGGAAGGGCATTAGTTACAGAGAGGGAGAGTAGGGGACAGGAAGGGAAGGGCATTAGTTACAGAGGGAGAGTAGGGGACAGGAAGGAAGGGCATTAGTTACAGAGGGAGAGTAGGGGACAAGGAAGGAAGGACATTAGTTACAGAGGGGAGAGTAGGGGACAGGAAGGAAGGGCATTAGTTACAGAGGAGGAGAGTAGGGGACAGGGAAGGGCATTAGTTACAGAGGGGAGAGTGGGGGACAGGAAGGGAAGGGCATTAGTTACAGAGGAGAGTAGGGGACAGGAAGGAAGGGCATTAGTTACAGAGGGGAGAGTAGGGGACAGGAAGGGAAGGGCATTAGTTACAGAGGGGAGAGTAGGGGACAGGAAGGAAGGGCATTAGTTACAGAGGGAGAGTAGGGACAGGAAGGAAGGGCATTAGTTACAGAGGGGAGAGTAGGGACAGGAAGGGAAGGACATTAGTTACAGAGGGAGAGTAGGGGACAGGAAGGGAAGGGCATTAGTTACAGAGGGAGAGTAGGGGACAGGAAGGAAGGGCATTAGTTACAGAGGAGGAGAGTAGGGGACAGGAAGGGAAGGGCATTGGTTACAGAGAGGAGGTAGGGACAGGAAGGAAGGACATTAGTTACAGAGGGAGAGTAGGGACAGGAAGGAAGGGCATTAGTTACAGAGGGAGGAGTAGGGACAGGAAGGGAAGGGCATTAGTTACAGAGGGGGAGAGTAGGGGACAGGAAGGGAAGGACATTAGTTACAGAGGGGAGAGTAGGGGACAGGAAGGGAAGGGCATTAGTTACAGAGGGGGAGTAGGGGACAGGGAAGGAAGGACATTAGTTACAGAAGGAGAGAGAGTAGGGGACAGGAAGGAAGGGCATTAGTTACAGAGGGTGAGTAGGGGACAGGAAGGAAGGCATTAGTTACAGAGGGAGAGTAGGGGACAGGAAGGAAGGGCATTAGTTACAGAGGGGGAGAGTAGGGGACAGGAAGGGAAGGGCATTAGTTACAGAGGGAGGGAGAGTAGGGGACAGGAAGGGAAGGGCATTAGTTACAGATGGGGAGAGTAGGGGACAGGGAAAGGAAGGACATTAGTTACAGAAGGAGAGAGAGTAGGGGACAAGGAAGGGAAGGGCATTAGTTACAGATGGGGTGAGTAGGGGACAGGGAAAGGAAGGACATTAGTTACAGAAGGAGAGAGAGTAGGGGACAAGGAAGGGAAGGGCATTAGTTACAGAGGGGGTGAGTAGGGGACAGGAAGGAAGGACATTAGTTACAGAGGAGAGAGTAGGGGACAAGGAAGGGAAGGGCATTAGTTACAGAAGGAGAGAGAGTAGGGGACAAGGAAGGGAAGGGCATTAGTTACAGATGGGGAGAGTAGGGGACAGGAAAGGAAGGACATTAGTTACAGAAGGAGGAGAGTAGGGGACAGGAAGGGAAGGGCATTAGTTACAGAGGGAGAGTAGAGGGACAAGGAAGGAAGGGCATTAGTACAGAGGGTGAGTAGGGGACAGGAAGGGAAGGGCATTAGTTACAGAGGGAGAGAGTAGGGGACAGGAAGGAAGGGCATTAGTTACAGAGGGAGAGTAGGGGACAGGAAGGAAGGGCATTAGTTACAGAGGGAGAGTGAGGTAAGGAAGGAAAGGAAGGGCATTAGTTACAGAGGGGAGAGTAGGGGACAGGAAGGAAGGAGGCATTAGTTACAGAGGGAGGTGGGGACAGGAAGGGAAGGACATTAGTTACAGAGGAGGAGAGTAGGGGACAAGGAAGGGAAGGGCATTAGTTACAGAGGGAGAGTAGGGGACAGGAAGGAAGGCATTGGTTACAGAGGGGAGAGTAGGGGACAGGAAGGAAAGGGCATTAGTTACAGAGGGGGAGAGTAGGGGACAAGGAAGGAAGGGCATTAGTTACAGAAGGAGAGGTAGGGACAGGGAAGGAAGGGCATTAGTTACAGAGAGTGAGGAGGACAGGAAGGAAGGGCATTAGTTACAGAGGAGGGAGAGTAGGGGACAGGAAGGGAAGGGCATTAGTTACAGAGGAGGGAGAGTAGGGGACAGGAAGGGAAGGGCATTAGTTACAGAGGGGGAGAGTAGGGGACAGGAAGGGAAGGGCATTAGTTACAGAGGGGAGAGTAGGGGACAGGAAGGGAAGGACATTAGTTACAGAGGGAGAGTAGGGGACAGGAAGGGAAGGGCATTAGTTACAGAGGGGGAGAGTAGGGGACAGGAGAGGAAGGGCATTAGTTACAGAGGGGGAGTAGGGGACAGGAAGGGAAGGGCATTAGTTACAGAGGGAGAGTAGGGGACAGGAAGGGAAGGACATTAGTTACAGAGGGGGAGTAGGGGACAGGAAGAGAAGGGCATTAGTTACAGAGGAGGGAGAGTAGGGACAGGGAAGGGCATTAGTTACAGAGGGGAGAGTAGGGACAGAAGGAAGGAAGGGCATTAGTTACAGAGGGAGAGAGAGGGACAGGAAGGGAAGGAGGGCATTAGTTACAGAGGGAGAGTAGGGGACAGGGAAAGGAAGGACATTAGTTACAGAAGGAGAGGGAGTAGGGGACAAGCAAGGGAAGGGCATTAGTTACAGAGGTGGAGAGTAGAGGACAGGGAAGGGAATGGCATTAGCTACAGAGGGGGTGAGTAGGGGACAGGAAGGGAAGGGCATTAGTTACAGAGGGAAGGAGAGTAGGGGACAAGGAAGGGAAGGACATTAGTTACAGAGGGGGAGAGTAGGGGACAGGAAGGGAAGGGCATTAGTTACAGAGGGAGGGAGAGTAGGGGACAGGGAAGGGCATTAGTTACAGAGGGGGAGAGTAGGGGACAGGAAGGAAGGGCATTAGTTACAGAGGGGAGAGTAGGGGACAAGGAAGGGAAGGACATTAGTTACAGAGGGTGAGTGGGGACAGGAGGAAGGGCATTAGTTACAGAGGGAGGGAGAGTAGGGGACAGGGAAGGGCATTAGTTACAGAGGGGGAGAGTAGGGGACAGGAAGGGAAGGGCATTAGTTACAGAGGGGGAGAGTAGGGGACAAGGAAGGGAAGGACATTAGTTACAGAGGGGGTGAGTAGGGGACAGGAAGAGAAGGGCATTAGTTACAGAGGGAGGGAGAGTAGGGGACAGGGAAGGGCATTAGTTACAGATGGGGAGAGTAGGGGACAGGGAAAGGAAGGGCATTAGTTACAGAGAGGGGAGAGTAAGGGACAAGGAAGGGAAAGGAAGGGCATTAGTTATAGAGGTGGAGGTAGAGGACAGGAAGGGAAGGGAATGGTTACAGAGGGGGAGAGTAGGGGACAGGAAGGAAGGGCATTAGTTACAGGAGGAGAGTAGGGGACAGCAAGGGAAGGGCATTAGTTACAGAGGGAGAGTAGAGGACAGGAAGGGAATGGCGTGGCTACAGAGGGAGAGTAGGGGACAAGGAAGGGAAGGACATTAGTTACAGAGGGGGAGAGTAGGGGACAGGAAGGGCAAGAGTAGAGGGCTGAAGTTGGGGAGAGTATGGGACAGGCAGGGAGGGAAGAGCAGAGGGCTGGAGTAGGGAGAGTGGATGGTGGGGACAGGGGGAGCAGGGGTCTAGAGAAGCAAGGGGGACATCAGAGGGAAGAGAGGGGAAGCAGAAGCCAGGAAGCAGGAAAGAGAAGAGATCTGGGGAAGGAAGGGGAGTGGGGATGGCAGAGGGCCAGTTAGGGGAGAGCAAAAGAGAGAGAGAGAGAGAGAGACTAGAGGGAGAGTTAGAGCAGAGGGCAGGAAGGGGAAGAGTTGAGGTCTAGGGCAGGGGACTTGGACAAGTAGTGGAACAACAGGGACTGGGGCAGGGAGAGGGACATCAGATGGCAGGGGTGGGGTGAGCTGAGTGAAGGGATAGTGTACAACTGGGGGAGACAAGGGCAGGATGCAGAGGAACTGAGCTAGGGAGGGGAAGAACAGAGGATTGGGGCAGGGAGGGGGAGAGCTAACTGGAAGGTGGGGAGGATGAGGAATGGGGCAGAATGGAAGAGATGAGGGGACTGAGAATCCCCACCCTTTTCCCAGAAACCCACTGCACGCTGGTGGACTTTGTCAACCTTTTTACAGTCTGAGATTTTCAAGTTCAAGTTTGTTTGTTTGGGATAACTTCATTTGAAATAATTAAACATAATTTGAGATTTTCTGCCAGTCTTATTTGTGATGGTATAGCTTACCTCCAGGATCCCTTTTTTCTTCTCTTCTCTTTCTTCAGTCTCTGTCTGTCCTTTGAGCACCACATAGCAGTCCCTGCAGACTCGGTTTAGTTTGTTCTCGTCATACTTCAGCTCCGCCTTGTAATCAGAACATTTTCCACACACAACCTGCTCCCAAAATAAACTCCATTACTGACAGTAGAGGATACCTTTTTTATTCTAGCCAGAGGCCCCCCCATCAGGACAATTGTGGCAGTCTACCAACTTCATACCCCAACCTTACCAGCTCCACAGTCCCCTTCAGCCAGCCCCCTTAACAAGGTTCCTCTGAAGGCTCCTCTTTCAAAGCAAAACATGGATCCAGCAAGGGAAAAAAAGGCAGGCACCATTACCGTCAGATAGGTGGCTAATAGTGGGCACTATTGCCATTATATGGATAGCAGAAGGTGGGTAGCATCACTGTTGTTTAGATGGTAAAAGGAAGGCACCATCACTATCATAAATGTGGCAAATGCAGGCACTGTCACTGTCATATTGGTGGCAGAAGGCAGGCACTGTCACTGTCATATTGGTGGCAGAAGGCAGGCACTGTCGTTACACCATATCACATTGACAAAATGCGGACATCATCACTGCCTTTAGGCAATTTAACGAGACTATATCGCCAGTGGCACAACTTAACTGAGAATATACTGCCCATGGTACAGCCTGACTGGTAATATATTGCTGATGGTATGGCCTAACGAGGAATATATTGCCACCAATATGATCTGAGAATATACTGCCCATGGTGCAGCCTAAACGGGAATATATTGTCCATGGTACAACTGAACCAGAATATATTGTCCATGGTACAACCAAACCAGAACAATATTGTCCATGGTACAACCAAACCAGGACTATATTGTCCATGGTACAACCTAACCAGGAATATATTGTCCATGGTACAACCTAACCAGAGCATATTGTCCATGGTACAACCTAACCAGGAATATATTGTCCATGGTACAACCTAACCAGAACATACTGTCCATGGTACAACCTAACTAGAATATACTGTCCAGGGTACAACCTAACCGGGAATATATTGTCCATGGTACAACCTAACCAGAATATATTGTCCATGGTACAACCTAACAAGGAATATATTGTCCATGGTACAACTTAAAAAGGAGTGTTGTCTCCATAGAGTATGCACCAGGGTGTGGTCCTAGGAAACTCACCAGAATTGACTGCTCAAGGTTCCCTGCACATTTTTTAGCCTTTGAAGAAGAACCGTTGCAGGTTCGAAACATGTCAGGCATTTGTTAGTCCGTACTGTTTGCTTTGTAATGTAATAAATTCTATGTTTGCATGCAAATACTGTGGAGTCCCTTTTGGATTTGTGAGTGTAGGGAACCTTGAGTAGTCTAAATAGGAATGTATTGCCCATGGTGCAACCTAACTTGGAATATATTGCTCATGGTACTGCCTAATTGGGAATATATTGCTGGCAATACAGTCTAAGAAAATACTGTCCATGGTACAACTTAACTGGGAATATATTGCCCATGGTACATCTTAACTGGGAATATATTGCTCAAGGTACAACCTAACTGGGAATGCATTGCTCATGGTACAGTTTACTGGGAATATACTGTCCATGGTACAATCTAACTAGGCATAACTGGGAATATATTGCCAATGATACAGCTTAAGTGGGAATATATTCACCATTAAACAACCAAACTGAGAGTACATCGCTCATGGTGCAACCTAACTGGGAATATATTACCCAGTTTTTGAAGTCACGGATTGCAACCTTTGAGCTAAAAGTTCATTTATAGAGATTCCACGCCAAAGACAGTACAAGTACAATAATAGGCAGTATATACGTGTAAAACATTGGACAAATGTATACAATAATTAAGAATACAAAGCAGGTACTGGTAATTAATCCTAAATGATAAGAGAGGGAACAATATAGAAGAAGATAAACTCAATAAGAAGCCAGATTAGAGCTCAATTGCAGGAAACCAGCAAAGCCGGGGACCATTGTCAGGGGGGAGTCAAAGAAGGAAGCTGAGGAGGGAGAGAGGGGAGAGGAGGGGAGAGAGGGTTAGGAAGGAAGGCGGGGAGCGGTGTGAATAAGACAGGAGAGTGGGAGGGAGGGAGAGAGGGAGGTGATAGGGGAAAAAAGAATAAAGCAACTTGACAGGGGTGGGATGAATGCTAAGAATGTTGACATTTTTTGACCCATGATACAACCAAACTGGGAATATATTGCCCATGGTACAACCTGATTGGGAATACAGTGCCAGCAAAACAATCTGAGAATATATTGCCCATGGTACAGCCTAACTGGGACATTATTACCAGCAATACAGTTTAAGCATATACTGCCCATGGTACATCTTAACTGGGACTACATTGCTCATGCTACCACCTAACTGGGAATATATTGCCAGCAATGTAATCTGAGAATATAGTGCCCATGATATAACCTAACTGGGAATATACTGCCCATAGCATTACCTAACTGGGACTATATTGCCAGCAATGTAATCTGAGAATATATTGCTCATGCTACCACCTAACTGGGACTATATTGCCAGCAATGTAATCTGAGAATATGTTGCCCATGCTATAACCTAACTGGGAATATATTGCCAGCAATGTAATCTGATAATATATTGCCCATGATATAACCTAACTGGGAATATACTGCACATAGCATTACCTAACTGGGAATATATTGTCCGTGGTACAACCTAACTGGGACTATATTGCCCATAGTACAGTCTAACTGGAAATACATTCCTATCAATACAGTCTGAGAATATACTGCTCGTGGTACAACTTAACTGGGGATATATTGCTTATGGTACAGCCTAACTGGGAATATACTGCCCATAGTTCAACCTGACTGGGAATATACTGTCCCTGGTATAAACTACCTGGGTATATATTGCTCATGGTACAGACTAACTGGGAATATATTGCCAGCAATACAATCTGAGGATATATTGCTCATGGGACAGCCTAACTGGGAATATATTGCCCATGGTATAACCTAACTGGGAATATATTGCTTATGGTACAACCTAACTGGGAATGTATTGCTCATGGTACATCCTTACTTAGAATATATTGCCAGCAATACAATCTGAGAATATAGTGCCCCTAGTACAACCTAACTGGGGATATACTGTCTATGGTGCAGCTTAACTGTGAATACATTGTACACGGTACAGCCTAACTGGGAATATATTGCTCATGGTATAGCCTAACTGGAAATGTATTGTCCATGGTACAACGTAACTGGGAATATATTGTTCATGGTACAACCTAACTGGGAATATATTGCCAATGGTACAATCTAACTGGGAATATATTGCCCTTGATACGGCCCAACTGAGAATACTGTATATTGCCAAAGATACAACGTAACTGGGAATATATTGACAGCAATACAATGTGAGAATGTATTGCTCATGGTACAGCCTAACTGGGAGTATACTGCCCTGGTACAACCTAACTGGGAATATACTGCCCATGGTACAGAGTAACTCAGAATATATTGCTCATGGTACTGCCTAACTTGGAATATTTTGCCCATGGTACAAGCTAACTGGGAATTTATTGCCCATGGTACAACCTAACTGGGAATACTGTATATTGCCCATGGTACAGCCAAACTGTGAATATACTGCCCATAGTACAACCAAACTGGGAATATATTGCCCATGGTACAACCTAAATGGGAATATGTTGCCTTTGTTGCCATAAATTAATCTAACTGGGAATATATAACTGGGAATATGTTGCCATAAATTAGTCTAAATGGGAATGTATTGCACATGGTACAACCTAACTGGGAATACACTGCCCATGGTGAAACTTAACTGGGAATATACTACCCATGGTAAAATCTAACTGGGAATATCCTGATCATGGCACAACCCAAGTGCGGATATATTGCCCATAGTAGAGCCTAACAGGGAATGCACTGATCAGGGTAATGTCTAAATGGAAATTTCCTATTATACTAGTAATTGTAGTAGAGAATGTTTTTTTCTTTATGGCGCCTTTCCCCAGAGGCTCAGGGTGCCATTACAACAAATACAGATAGTAGCAAATATAAGACAGATAAAACACTGCATCCCAATAAAATAATTGTTTTAAATAAAATCACAGTATACTAAGTTAAAAATGTCAGCAGCTATCCAAAATCATATTGGAATGACATTTAGGGACTCTCACTCTCCATTAGCCTATGCAAAATGATGAGATCTAAAACCCCTTTTAAAGGCGTCCAATGTGCAGACCTCCCTCAGGGCCCTTCGGAGAGAATTTCAAAGGACCAGACCTACAACCTCAAAGGTCCCTCAAGATTTCAAGCCCAGCCCTGGGAACAACCATGAGGCCTTCCTTAGTGGAGCAAAGAGGACACAAGGATATGTAAGGGTGCAGGAGATCACACATTTAACCCAGGCCCAGCCAGTGTATGCCCTTATAAGTTAGTAACCCAACTTTTACAGGATATATGCCACTTAATTGGCAGCCAATGCCATTCCCACAGTGTCAGGGAGATATGACCTGACCTCGAAAGTCCAGTCAAAAACCTTGCAGCTGCATTCTGCACCAATTGCAGGCACCTCAACATACCTCCACTGACTCCAAGGTAGAGAGCGTTACAGTAGTCCAGTCACCAGGTCACAAAACTGTGTACCAGTGAGGGCAAGTCATCCAGGTGAATAAGGGAGCTAATCTGGCTGATGTTCCTGAGATGGTAAAAGCCTGTACTGCCGACACCTGAGCCTCAAATGTCAGCCCCTCCTCCAGAATGACTCCCAGATTTCTCACCTTTGCAGCAGCCACAAGCCTAGAGGTGTTGAATCGAAGCCCTGTCTCCCTCTTGGCAACTGTCACTCCCTCTATAGGACCCAGCTCAATCTCAGGACTTCAGTTTTGTCCGGGTTAGGTCTCTGCCAGCTTGATGACATCCAGTCTTGGAACTCAGCCAGGCACTTATTCAGCACATCCACCATACTGGATGTCTCGGATGCAGAAGACAGATAGAGCTGAGTATTATCTGTATAGCAATTAACCCCAGTTCCATACTGTCTAATGATCCTACCCAGGGGCATCATTACATTTGTGAACACCATGAGTGAAAGGATTGACCCCTGGGGTACTCCACAGTGCAGGTCCATCAGGAATGAGGAAACATTTCCCATAGCTTCCTTCTGTGTCCTGCCCATGAGATAAGACTCAAACCAGCAGATGATTTTGCTGGTGAGTTCTACATACTCCCTGAGTGTATCCAATAGAAGCCCATGGTCCATGGGGTCAAATGCCAAGGAGAAATCAAGGAGGGCAAGAATTGACTGCTCTCCCCTATCTCTTTCTCTGAACAGGTCATCATGCACCCTGCCCAATGCATTTTCTGTGCTGTGCCTTGACCTAAGACAAGACTGGAGAGGCTCACTGATGTCAAAGGTCATGAGGTGTGACTCAAGTTGCAGCACAACCACTTCCTCAATAACTTTGTCTAAAAAAGGCAGTTTAGAGACAGGTCGGTAATTCATCAAGATGCCCGGGTCCAACAATGGCTTATTCAAGATGGGCTTCACTAGTGCATTTTACAGTGCAGTTTGGAAAATCCCCTCTGACAGGAAGCACCAGACAATCTCAGCGAATACTGGGCCCAGCTGCCTGACACAACTCACTAGTAGCCAGTCAGGCCTGGATCCAATTTGCAAAATGTTGACCACAACGCTGAGATCACCTCACCAAACTTATCTATTATCACTTGCAAAAACTCTACCCAGCAACACTGAATGCAGTTGTATCCCTCTGGCTTGACACTGTTGGGCTGTAATGGCCCTCTTGGTGAGATTCTGGCCCAAATATAGGACACTCTGTCTGAAAAGAACCAAGCAAACTCCTCACACTTGGTGGATGAAACAGCCTTCTCAGACTCCAAAGAGGCAGGATGGAGAAGCCTATCCACTGCCCAAAAAAGCAGAGCTGGTCAGTTCCATCCATCTCCCTGAACAGGAATTCTGCCTTCTTACAGGAGATTGCCCTTTGATATTCGCCATAGTGAATATTCAAGGCCAGTTTGTACTTCTGGGCCCTCAGTCTCCTTCAACAATGCTCCAACCTCTGCCCCTTTGCTTTCATCTCCCTCAGTCCACCATTATACCATGGTGAGCCAAGGTGTGAAACCAGCAGGCATACATGAACTGGCATTATAAGGTCAAAGGCTGCACCAACGGCTCTATTATAAGTTACCACTGCCTCCTCAGATCCCCCAGAGCATACTGTCAATGTACCTGAGGTATCCAGCACTGCCATAAGTCCAGTTGGCCTAAGCCTTCATAAAGGGCATTACTGGATCATCTCCACAGGGAGTGGACTACAGAGGGGTGCCCTGAAATTGAATCTGATGGCGCAATGATCTGACCAACTGATCAGATCAATCCTGAGGTTTCCCACCTCAAGTCCCTGGGAAAATACCAAGTCCAAGGCATGTTCATGCTGGTAGGTTGCAGAAGCAGCAGCTTGTGCGAGGCCCAGGGATTCCATTCCCTGGAGGAAGGCCTGTCCAAAATGCAAGAGTTTGTCATTGACCCAGGCTTTGAAGTTGCCCAGAATAAGCCATTTTGATGACTCCAATACCCTGTCAGTGACAAAGTCCACGATTTCCTGCAGAAAGTCCCCTTCATGTCCCAGAGGCTAGCAAACGAGGAGGATCCTGCAACCTGCACCTGGACCCCCACACACAGCCATGCATTCAAACAATGAGATATCCCTCACTGGATGCACCACCTGGTTTAGTTCAGATTTAAAACAGATGGCCACCCCCCACCCCCCACTATCCCTCCTTGGGCAGTGTACCATGGTGAACCAAGCTGGGATGGCTGCCTCCAGAATGACAAACATCATCACCAAGCCAGGTCTCCATGAAGCATGTTAGACTGACCAAGGAATGATATATAAAACCTGTTATGATAGCAGTCTTGTTCCTCATCAAGTTGGCACTGCATAGCACCACCTGAAGAGGATGTGTTAGCGGCAGCTGACCCATTGGCTACCTGCCCACTCAGTCTGGTATGATCCCTGGGTATGGGGATTAAACATGTCTGACCTCTCCCAAATCACCATTTCACCCCAGGGCATCTCCTGGTCCTCATAGTCCTAATAATCCCCCCTCCATCAATACTCCCCATGTCTCTTGCCCCCCTTCCTGCCTCCTACTAATTCCATAACTGTACATTCTAGCTAGGAATAGATTGCCAGCAATATAATCTAAGAATATATTGCTCATAGTACAACCTAACTGGGAATATATTGCTCATGGTACAGCCTAACTGGAATATATTGCCCATGGTAAGCCTAATTGGGAATATATTGCCCATGGTAAACCTAACTGGGAATATATTGCTCATGGTACAGCCTAACTGGAAAATATATTGCCCATGACACAGCCTAACTGGGAACATACTGCCAGCAATATAATCTGAGACTATATTGCCCATGGTATAACCTAACTGGAAATATATTGCCCATGGTACAGCCTAACTGGAAATATACTGCTCATGATACAGTCTAACTGGGAACATACTGCCAGCAATATAATCTGAGACTATATTGCCGATGGTACAACCTAACTGGGAATATATTGCCCATGGTGCAGCCTAACTGGGAATATACTGCCCATGGTAAACCTAACTGGGAATATATTGCTTGTAGTACAACCAGACTGGGAATATATTGCTCATGGTACAACCTAACTGGGAATATATTACCCACAATACAGCCTAACTGGGAATATACTGTTCATGGTACAACCTAACTGGGAATATATTGCTCATGGTACAGCCTGACTGGGAAATATATTGCCAGCAATACAATCTGAGAATATATTGCCCATGGTACAACCTAACTGGGAATATATTGCACATGGTACAACCAAACTAGGAATATATCGTTCATGATACAGTTTAACTGGGAACATACTGTCAGCAATACAACCTGAGAATACATTGCCCATGGTACAACCTAACTGGGAATATATTGCCAGTGATTAAAATTTGAGAAAATATTGCCTATGGTACAACCTAACTGGCAATATATTCCCCATAGTACAGCCTAACTGGGAATATATTGCTCATCGTATAACTTAACTGGGAATATATTGTTCATGGTACAGCCTAACTGGGAATATATTGCTCATCGTATAACTTAACTGAGAATTTATTGTTCACGGTACAGCCTAACTGGGAATATATTGCTCATCGTATAACTTAACTGGGAATATATTGTTCATGGTACAGCCAAACTGGGAATATATTGCTCATCGTATAACTTAACTGGGAATTTATTGTTCATGGTACAGCCTAACTGGGAATATACTGCTCATCGTATAATTTAACTGGGACTATATTGTTCATGGTACAGCCTAACTGGGAATATACTGCTCATCGTATAACTTAACTGGGAATATATTGTTCATGGTACAGCCTAACTGGGAATATACTGCTCATCGTATAACTTAACTGGGAATATATTGTTCATGGTACAGCCTAACTGGGAATATACTGCTCATCGTATAACTTAACTGAGAATTTATTGTTCATGGTACAGCCTAACTGGGAATATATTGCTCATCGTATAACTTAACTGGGAATATATTGTTCATGGTACAGCCTAACTTGGAATATACTGCTCATCGTATAACTTAACTGGGAATATATTGTTCATGGTACAGCCTAACTGGGAGTATACTGCTCATCGTATAACTTAACTGAGAATTTATTGTTCATGGTACAGCCTAACTGGGAATATACTGCTCATCGTATAACTTAACTGGGAATATAATGTTCATGGTACAGCTTAACTGGGAATATATTGCCTACTGCACAGTCTAAATGAGAGCACCTCTCCCCTAGTACAGAAAGCGTATACTTACATATCCACAGGCTCTGCAGTGGTGGCGTCTCCGAGTGATGGGGTTGAATTGCTCCTTGCAGCGCATGCACATGGAAACCAGGTTATCTCGGATCCACTGCGGGGCACGCTTCCCCAGCTCCTCTTTCTTGTAATGCTGAAAGCTCAAAGTCAAGGTTTGACTGGTGAGTCACATGTTCAGAGATGGGGCTTTAGACTAGCATCAGACATATAGTAACAGTGGCAGATAGTGCTAAAATGTATGCCCAAGTGCAGTTTTACCAAGTGTTTTACTGGTTAATTAATAAATGGCAACAATGAGTGTCAGTGGCTCAGCAGATTGCATACTCACCTCTGTGGCAGAAAGATCTGGGGGTTCTATGTTCCAGCCCCACAGCAGGAACTTGAGGCAATACGTAGTATGAACCTGTAGTGCAGCACTAGGTGTGTACTGCACTCCTGAGGTGCTGGTCCCTTCTGCCCATGCTTGGTTACTGTCCAGGTGGATATTAGAAGTACCATGACATTTCTTGTAAGAGAAGGGGCTTTTCCCCAGTGTCCTGGTAAACATTTCCTTTTGTCAATGAAACAGGTCCTTGCAAACCCCCCCACACACACACACATACATGCAGACATGGATATACCTGGAAATGAGCTATTACAGCTCAGTGTGCCATTCCTGGTCAACAAAGAACAAATAATAGTAAAGAGGTGAGGCACAGTGGCCATGAATCCCTAGATCAGTTTTTTAGGGACTAGGAGTGAACAGGCTGTCATGCCAGAATCTGTATTGCCTATGTTCCATCAATTCCTTGTGCAAGCATTCACAGGATCTCTTGAGGCTTAAAGGCAGTGTATCACAGAAGCCATATGACTGTTGTGCAACACACAAACCACATAAATCTCCTAAAGTGCTAGTGTACTGGCAAGAATTAATAATAAGTCTCAGAAGTAGTCAGCTATCACTTCTTATATCTGAAGTACTTATTTTCTTTCCTGTTTTGTCAATTAGAAGATTTTCTACCTGGCAGTACTACAGTAGGTGTGATGTGTGGAACAGCACCTGGAGTCTGACATAGTCAGTTCTGTGCCTCTCTATACCTCCTCAGCACCATGGTCTCGCTGACTGTGTCATCACTAGTAACTAAGAAGAGCCAATCCCCTGCTGCTTGACTGGTAGCCCATGACACGTTGTCGACCAGGGAGCAGGGCTTTTGATGCAGTAATGAGGGATGGTCACATGTGATGATGTAGTGGGAGGAAAAGAACCAAGTATGGCTGCTACCAGGTAAAACATTGCTTTTCACAGCACATCCAGTACCGTTAGGAAGAAAACCATCTAATGAGCCTATAGAAAAAGAAAAAAAGCACTTCATAAATAAGAAGTAATAGGTACTTCTGAAAATGACTGCAGTTTTCTGGCTGCTAGTTCTTGGTGCTACTAGTACTTTAACAGATGATTCTATTGGACAACATGCGCAGACAGATGAAGGCCCAAGTACAGGCATGGTTTCCAGCCTTCCCAGTTTCTTTTTTCTTTTTTTTTATATTTAAAGTTGTACTGAGTAAGTCAGAAACTTTTATAACCAACCATTCCTGTTATACAATATAGCATATATCACTTGCGTTCATTTTTACCTCTGATTAGATAAGATATATATCAGACTTCAGACAGGCCATATTCACAAGTCACTAGTATCTATGAACAATCCAGAAGTCCATTACAACTGTGATTTTCCAATATCCATGTAACTTACATCAAGATCTTACTCAGTACCAGAATGTTATATAAGTGGATAAATTCTCATTGAAAAGACCAGTTCATGGAACAAAGAAAGGAAGTATCAATATTCATGATGTACTGTATCCAGGTTTGCCATTTTCCCAAGAAGTGGGGTATTCTGTCTGACATGTTTGCCATTATATGCTCCATCTGATATATTTCCAGCATAATCTGGTGCCAATCATCCATGGTAGGGGTGTACGGTTTCATCCATAATCCAGTTATAGCTTTTTTGGCTGCCAGAATATACACATATGCCATGGACTGAGGAGCCACCCTGACACCTTGTGGAGGGGGATAGACAATAATACCACAGGGGGTATTGAAGCTCACTAAGTACCACAGTATAGCTCACCAAATACTATAGTGTGGCTCACTAAGTACCACAGTATAGCTCACCAAATACCGCAGTGTGACTCACTAAGTACCACAGTATAGCTCACCAAATACCATAGTGTGGCTCACTAAGTAACACAGTATAGCTCACCAAATACCACAGTGTGACTCACTAAGTACCACAGTATAGCTCACCAAATACCACAGTGTGGCTCACTAAGTACCATAGTATAGCTCACCAAATACCACAGTGTAGCTCACTAAGTACCACGGTATAGCTCACCAAGTACTGCAGTGTGACTCACTAAGTAACACAGTATAGCTCACCAAATACCACAGTGTGACTCACTAAGTACCACAGTATAGCTCACCAAATACCACAGTGTGGCTCACTAAGTACCACGGTATAGCTCACCAAGTACTGCAGTGTGACTCACTAAGTACCACAGTATAGCTCACCAAATACAGTGTAGCTCACTAGCTACCAGTATAGCTCACCAAGTACTGCAGTGTGACTCACTAAGTACCACAGTATAGCTCACCAAGTACTGCAGTGTGACTCACTAAGTACCACAGTATAGCTCACCAAATACCACAGTGTGACTCACTAAGTACCACAATATAGCTCACCAAATACCACAGTGTGGCTCACTAAGTACCACGGTATAGCTCACCAAATACCACAGTGTGGCTTACTAAGCACCACAGTATAGCTCACCAAGTACTGCAGTGTGACTCACTAAGTATCACAGTATAGCTCACCAAATACCACAGTGTAGGTCACTAAGTACCACAGCATAGCTCACCAAATCAATCAATCAATCAATCAACTTTATTTAACCAGGCATATAACACCATTGAGCAAGCTCATTTTCAAGGTGGTCCTGGACATAAATTCGATACGATACAGAGAATACTGTAAGCGGAAGGTAAAAAAGAAAAACATGACATAGTACAGATATGGTAGACATTAATGTGGTGATAGTGAACAGATGTAGGCCGTGGGAGGCATATACATAAGGTCCAATATAGTTTACATACACCGTTTCCAGCATGATTTACAGGAAAGCAAAGTGTACCATCCTAGCTGTTACCACTAATTTAGAGGCTAGTATCTTTATACTAGAAGCGACGGAGAGGGGAAAGAGCAGATAATGGAGGAGAAGGGGAGGGAGAGTACGCCAGGGAGGGGGAAAAGGAAATTAGGCTAAGTTTAGGGGAGAAGGGGATAAGTCCTGGGGATCCCTTGCTAGGAGAGAAGGGGCCACCGTCAGAGTGTAAGGTTTTCAGAAGGGACCAGTAATTGAGGTAAAAGTGTCATCTAAAGCAACTGCATATATCCTTCAACAGGTCCCATACCAGTGTCTTGAATGTGAAGATGCTAGGGAGCGTGGAAAGCTTTAAAGATTTTTGCATAGAGTTCCAAAGCGATGGCAGAGAAAAATTGATTGCTGCCAGGCCAAGGGTTGTTTTCACTCTGGGAGTCTGGAAGCAAATCAAGGAGAAGCATCTTAATCCATAAGATCCCTTGGCACATACAAAGATGCTCGAAATGTATATAGGGAGATTACTGGATAGCGCTCTAAACATCCAAAGGAGAGTGTTTCTTTTTCTCCTGGTTACGAGTAAGGGCCATCCCAGCTCCTGGTATAGTAGACAGTGATGAGTGCGATGGCGTAGGTTAAGGATAAATCTTAGGGCCTGGTGGTTAAGGGTACTACTAATCTCGACCCAAACTGACCACATCCTGCCAACTTTAGCTTTCTAGCAGTTACATTTTAAACAAGTTGAGAACCTCCTCCTGTCCCTGGATATAAAAAAGAGCGCCAGTGCAGACAATATCAAAAGTTTCAAAGTCAAGTTTGTTGAGCATTGTAGCAGGGCAATGACTGTAGAGGAAGTCAGCATAGTCCAGTACAGGTAGAAATGTGGATTGCACTAGCCTCTTCCTGGCTTCTAGGGTAGGCAGATGTTTAAGGTGATAAAAAAGGCCTAATCGCTGCCTTAATTTCTTCAAGATTTCATGTAGGTGGTACAGAAAGCTGAGCTTATTATCTAGCCAGAACCCTAGGTATTTAAAAGTATCAACTGTCTCTAGGGGTTCGTCTAGCAGCGTTAGAATCTGGGGGGTATGTGTAGACCCAGAGGCAGACTTTGGTGACAGGATCATGGTTTTAGTCTTTTTGGCATAGAGGAGAAGCTTATGTTTGATGAGGTTGTATTGGAGAGTGATGAAGTCTTGCTGAAGGTTCACGTGGGCCACGTCCAAGGAAGAGTTAGTGGTATAGAGTACGGTGTCATCTGCAAATAAGTGCACATTGGCTGTGTACAGGTGTGAGTCCAGGTTGTTGATGTAGATTGCAAAGAGGATTAGGCCCAGTATGGAGCCTTGTGGAACACCTCGTAAGAGGGATTTTTGAGGGGACAGATTGCCTATAGCTTTGACTTGCTGAAGCTTGTTGGTTAGGTAGCTGGTGAACCATTTGATGGCAGACCTATCGAAACCGATATAACCCAAAGCAGTAAGTAAGATGTTATGATCCACAGTATCTAAGATCCAGGAATAGGGCAGCTACATACTTCTTGGAATCCAGGGCAATTTGCCAATCGGTGGATACTTTTGCTAGGGCCGACACGGTGCTATGTTTGGCTCTGAAGCCAGACTGAGACAGATTTAACAAGTTATTTGAGTCAGGGTGTTTTCTGATCTGGGTGTTGACAATTTATTTGAGTAGTTTTGAGAGGTCAGATAGAATAGAGATAAGCCGATAATTGTTCAGATCACTTGGGTCCCCAGATTTGAATAAGGGTAGGGTGTGTGCAGTTTTCCATGACACAGGTAGCTCGCCCTGTTTGAGGGAGGTGTTGAATAAGTGGGTGATGGGGACAGTTAAATAGAAGTGGCCGAGTTTTAGAAAGTAAGGTTCGATATTGTAGCACCAGTATCTTTTATATCCAGGGACAGGAGGAGGTCCACAACTTGTTTAAACATAACTGTTAGAAAGCTAAAGTTGGCAGGATATGGTCGGTTTGGGTCGAGATTAGTAGTATGATTAGCAGTATTATCCCCTGGAGGATTGAGATTGTTGATGGGAGGTGTCAAAGGCGAGCCCTGCAGTAGCAAAGTGTTCGTTGAACTGTTCTAATATAGCAGCTTTGTCTGTGTAGGTATTACCTGCAGACACAATTTTGGTTGGGAAGGATGAATAGAGCATCTGACCTTCGATCTCCTCAAGAATATTCCAAAATTTGGCAGAGTTGTTTTTGTTGTTTTCTAGTTCAGTTTGGTAATATCTGACTTTTTCAGACCTAAGTAGTCTGGTGCAAGCATTTCTAGAGGTGCGAAACACCAGCCAATCAGTTTCTAGGTGAGATTTCCTTGCCTTTTTCCACCAAAAATCCCTATCCTTAAGTGCTTTCATCAGGATGGGAGAGAACCAACCGGGAGGTCTTTTTTTAGATCTGATCATTCTTAGAGGGGCGTGTTGGTAGACTAATCCTATGAGTAGGCTATGAAAGATGTTAAAGGCTTCATTAAGGGTGGGTGCCAGACAGAAGTCTTGCCATCTGATGTTGCTTAAATCTTTTAGGAAGGAGTTCTGGCAGAAGTTTTTCAGGCATTGTTTCAATTTGAATTTAGCAACTGGCTTCATGTGGGGAGAATGTCTGATGCAGGCCGTAGCACAGTGGTCACTTATGTCATTGAAAAATACTCAAATGTGTGAGATGTTATGTGGTTTGTTTACCAGTATGAGATCTAGAAGGGAGCTACGCTCAAGGTTTTTTCTGTTAGGTCTGGTGGCAGTGGTTGTCATTTGTACCAGTCCATTTGCATCACAAAGTTCCTTTAGCTTCTTTGAGCTATCATCATTCCAATTTTGGTTGAAATCTCCCATCAGTATACATTCGGAGTTAGCAGAGTCTTAGCACAGTCAAAAAGATTTTGTAAGTGTGACAGCAATGCCATGCCTCCAGAAGGTGGACGATAGCATGCTGCTATAAGAAGTGACTTATCTTTGGAAAGGGAGAGTTTTAGGGCCAAGCATTCAAATTCTTTAGCCTTTGAGGTACAGTCAAGGATTGTAGTTGTGTATTTACACTTCACATAGATTACGACCCCTCCTCCTCTAGAGGGTCTATCACAATGATAGGAATTGTATCCTGTTATATAGATAGATTTGTATGAGTTTGAAGACATGAGCCAAGATTCAGTTATCATGAGGACGTCAGGCAAAGCATGTAGAGCCCAGGCCTGAATAGGGTCTAGCTTCTTTAATAAGCTACAGCCATTGATATGGAGAAAGCTGTTACCTTTATATCGTGGTAGGTCTTCAGGGGTGTCCAGAGGGGAGGGTGGGCCTGGATTTAGTTCAATGTTTCCCGAGCAGAGTAGGAGAAGTAATAGTAGTTTTTTTAGATAATTTGTTAGTCTGCTGAGTACCCTTTTTTTACTCCTTCTGGAATGAGTTGCTTTATTGGTGGCAGTGTTCTGGGCAGTAGTACATTTTGGAAGGGATAGGATATACATGGTTATTAAGGCTGAAAGTGTCAGAGGCCTTCACACCTGCTTATTAATCATTGTCTGGTGCTGGGGGGGATGTGGCCATAACGAAGTCTGCCCTTTGGAGTAAGACCAAGCATTAATAAAAAAGGGCCCATTGTGGTATGAGTTAGAGGGAGATTTTTGGCCTTGGTGCCAAGTGTCACCTGGACTATTGAATGGTATGTAAATTAGCAAAATAAGACAGCTATTAAGGAGAGCAGCCACAGTGTGACTCACTAAGTACCACAGTATAGCTCACCAAATACTGCAGTGTGGCTCACTAAGTACCACAGTATAACGCACTAAATACTGCAGTGTGACTCACTAAGTACCACAGTATAGCTCAGCAAATACCACAGTGTGGCTCACTAAGTACCACAGTATAGCTCACAAAATACCACAGTGTAGCTCATTAAGTACCACAGTATAGCTTACTAAATACTGCAATGTGGCTCACTAAGGACCACAGCATAGCTCACTAAATAGCACAATGTGACTCATGAAGTAACACAGTGTGCTCACTAAGTACCACAGTATAGCTCACTAAATACTGCAGTGTAGCTCACTAAATACCACAGTGTGACTCACTGAGTATCACAGTATCACTTACTAAATACTGCAGTGTGACTCACTAATTACCACAGTATAGCTCACTAAATATCGCTATGTGGCTCAATACTACAGTGTGGCTCATTAAGTATCACAGTACAGTTCACTAAATACCACAGTGTGACTCATTAAGTACCACAGTATAGCACAGAAAATACCATAGTGTAGCTCACTAAGTACCACAGTATAGCTCGCTAAATACCACAGTGTGACTCATGAAGCACCACAGTATAGTTCACTAAATACTGCAGTGTGACTCATTAAGTACCACAGCATAGTTCACTAAATACCAAAACGTGACTCACTAAGTACAGCTCACTAAATACTGCAGTGTGGCTCAATATCACAGTGTGACTCACTAAATACCACAGGATAGCTCACTAAATACCACAGTGTGGCTCACTAAATGCCGCAGTACAACTCACTAAATACCACAGTGTGGCTCACTAAGTACCACAGTATAGCTCACTAAATACTGCAGTGTGGCTCACTAAGTATCGCAGTATGGCTCGCTAAATATCGCAGTGTAGCTCACTAAGTACCACAGTATAGCTCACCAAATACTGCAGTGTGACTAAGTACCAGAGTATAGTTCCCTAAATAACTCTGTGTGGCTCACTAGGTACCACAGTGTAGTTCACTAAATACCACAGTGTGACTTACTAAGTACCACAGTATAGCTCACTAAATACCACAGTGTAACTCACTAAGTACCACAGTCTAGCTCACTAGATACCACAGTGTGACTCACTAGGTACCACAGTGTAGCTCACTAAATACCGTAGTGTGACTCACTAAGTACCAGAGTGTAGCTCACTATATACCGCAGTGTGACTAAGTATCACAGTATAGCTCACTAAATAATGCAGTGTGACTCACTAAGTACCATGGTATAACACCCTAAATACCACAGTGTGGCTCAGTAAGTACCACAATATAGCTCACTAAATACCACAGTGTGACTTACTAAGTACCACAGTATAACACCCTAAATACCGCAGTGTGGCTCAATAAATACCACAGTATAGCTCACTAAATACCACAGTGTAACTCACTAAGTACCACAGTGTAGCTCACTAAATATCGCAGTGTGACTATGTACCATGGTACAACACCCTAAATACTACAGTGTGACTCACTAAGTACCACAACATAGCTTACTAAATACCACAGTGTGGCTAAGTACCACAGTATAGATCACTAAATACCACAGTGTGGCTAAGTACCACAGTACAGCTCACTAAATACCAGAGTGTGGCTAAGTACCACAGTATAGCTCACTAAATACTACAGCGTGGCTAAGTACCACAGTATAGCTCATTAAATACTACAGTGTGGCTAAGTACCACAGTATAGCTCACTAAATGCCACAGTGTGCCTAAGTACCACAGTATAGCTCATTAAATGCTACAGTGTGCATAAGTACCACAGTATAGCTCATTAAATGCTACAGTGTGGCTAAGTACCACAGTATAGCTCACTAAATGCCACAGTGTGCCTAAGTACCACAGTATAGCTCACTAAATGCTACAGTGTGCCTAAGTACCACAGTATAGCTCATTAAATGCTACAGTGTGGCTAAGTACCACAGTATAGCTCACTAAATACCACAGTGTGGCTAAGTACCACAGTATAGCTCACTAAATAGGCAGTATAGCGCAGTGGTCTAAGGCTCTGAGCTGCAAATTTGGTGACATCCAGCAGGCCAGACCTGGGTTTGAATCCCACAGCTTCCACTTGCACACTGTGTGACCCTGAGCAAGTCACTTAACCTCGTTGTGCTCCCAGGTCGCTCCTGTAAAAAAGCTTTCAGCTTAGTGTGCTATACCTGGTTAAACAACTAAATAAAAAAAAAAAATACCACAGTGTGGCTAAGTACCACAGTATAGCTCACTAAATACCACAGTGTGGCTAAGTACCACAGTATAGCTCACTAAATACCACAGTGTGGCTAAGTACCACAGTATAGCTCACTAAATACCACAGTGTGGCTAAGTACCACAGTATAGCTCATTAAATACCACAGTGTGGCTAAGTACCACAGTATAGCTCATTAAATACTACAGTGTGACCCTTGCAATACTACTTATTATACAATGGCAAGAAAAAATCCTGGACTCTGATTGGTCAGTCTTGGGCTGGACCCATGATGTTGTCCCAGAACAACATCACGGGTCTAGAGTCATCACCATGGAGCTTGATACCTTTTTTGCATCTCCTCTTAAGAAACAAAAATACTTTTCCATACTAACAAAAACATTCTTTAAATGTATTGTTTTTATTCTATATATAACAATGAGTCATTGTATAATAGCAATAATGTCCTCCAGGGTGTGTGTCGTTTGGGATAATGTCACATCTCAATTGTTGGACGCACTTGGCCTGCGGCCTAATGCCCAGCCACCTGAGGAGTGACGTTATCCCAGCATCACACACACCCTGTTGGGCATTATTGCTTAATTTGCCTATCTCTTCAAATACTGCTATTGCAGTGTCAGAAGTAAGATCTACAAAGTCCACGGTAAAAAATATGCATGTTCCAACTTACAGTGTCCAACTCCTCCTCCTCCTCCTGTTGTGGCACAGTAGGACTGGCAGCAGCTTTGAAGCTTTCAGTTTTCCTCTCATTTAACTTAATAGCATTCTGGCAAGCCTGGAAAAAAGAAAACAGCAGGTAAATAACCAGAAATATTGTTTTTGTACTTTACTTCAGCGGCCCCTTTTACCATGCTTCTACATATATCAACCTTCTGACACTACTGAACCCCCCCCCATATCTTCTGAAGCTACTGTGTGGATAACCCATCATAGTAGGCCCTTTGCACAGTACTAAGGGGAGTTCATTGTGTCTGTTAGGGGAACAGAAGGAGCTCATAGAAGTGCATTGGGAGGCAAGCATAAGGTGCAGAAACAGGCTGCATCTGCAACTCAGCTGCAAGCCTCACAAGCACACTTCTCAGGGAGCCACAGGAGGAATCTTGGGCTGCGTGTTTTGCTCCCTCCAGGTTTGCCAGGGGCAGAAGTGCAGAAAGAGATGCCACTCTTCCCAGCTAGAAGTCATATGCTTCCCAGTGGACCGTGCTGTACCACCCTGGTAACCCTAAAAGGAATGTGGACTCAAGGAGGACGTTAACCTAGGTCCCCTGTCCCGTAAGGGAGCATACTTCCTACTTGACCATTGTGCATCCCCTAGAAGCTTCTTGTGTGTGTACATACTTCCTGCTTTTACAGCCTCCTCTAGCTAAGCATAAGGTGGCGTTGCTTTAACATAATGTACATTTGTGTTAATAATGAATTTTTCTGAAAGAATCTGTTCACTACGTTTTGGGCAACTTCCTTGTAGAACAGTTAATCTTCAGACAGATAACCTGTACACTAGAAGTTTACTATTTTGGTAAATATACATTGTAGAGGAAGGACTAAAAATGAGGAACCTGATTTTCCAATGGAATTTCAGAGTTATGCACCTAATTCGGGCATCTAAAAGTTAGTTATATAAATTTGTAAACCAGCTTTTGTACAAAATGTCTCTCCCTGGGAGTCTACAGGAAGACCAGTGTAATTTGCTTAAGTAATGGAACATGGTGATCTTATCGCAGTCATCGTGCTGTCCAGCTGGTTGGCAGGTTTATCATGGAATGTTTTGTACATTCTGAGTGGCGGGAATTAACATGGCAGCCATTAAGCTGTGATAAGCCAGCAGTCGTGTCATTGCTGAGAAGTGATTGGTTGGCAGTGATGTCATGGTATGCTGTGTATGTAGTGTCTATATGACAGCCACTGATTGGTCAGCAGTAATGTCAGCCGCACCCTGAGTATATTCTCTTCACCAGGAAAAAGTCTGTATGATAGGCATCAAGCAGTGACTGTGAGCTTAGTAATGATGTATTGCATATATTCCCTTCTGTAAGTAAGCATGCACTGTATTTATTTAATGTTTACCCTTCGCAGCCATCTTGCAATGTCTCATCAACAAAAGTGTCATGGAATTGTGAGGTTGTGAGGTTGGACAAGTATGATTTCACTCTTATTTACCTTTATCCAAGACTCCATTTCCTCATGAGATCTGTCAATGCAATAACAAACCACAGTTAAAACAAAGAAATGTGTTGTGTAATTAAACCATTTCAAATGTGTAGTTACTTTTTGGATTGGTTTACTGTGAGAGACACAACTGAGACCAAAGTGCCATCCTTTGTTTCATATAACTGTTTGCTCCCCAGACTGACACCTCTGCTTGTCGTCATACCAGTCTCCAGCTACCTCATAGCCTCATCCATTGCTACCTCACAATCCAAACTGGTGGGAATCCAGGGGAAGTGAGCCTGAGAGTACTGGCAGATGTCATAGGCCAGGGCTGGGAGACATGAGTTTTTCCTGTTTTTGTACTTGGGTCCCTCCCACTTCCTTCTGATGCTGTGCAGTGACCCATTAGGCCTCCTGCACACACAGAAATGCCCCTGTAGATGAGGCAGTATCCCTGGCCCTCCACAGGGGGTGCTGCAGTGATGGCACCACAGCATTGTTACTCCCCAACTGGGAGCATTGCTGCACAGTAGCAGCACTCCAGCACCCCAGCTGTCCATCCCAGTTCCCTGAATCTGCTCCCCAGCCAGGTCACTGATGCAGAAGCATGATGCACATGCCACAGCATCATGGGGCTGCTGCAGGAGCATGATGCACAAGCCACGGTGTTACGGGGCTGCTGCAGGAGCATGATGCACAAGCCATGGTGTCATGGGGCTGCTGCAGGAGCATGATGCACAAGCCACGGCATCACGGGGCTGCTGCAGGAGCATGATGCACAAGCCACGGCATCATGGGGCTGCTGCAGGAGCATGATGCACAAGCCACGGCGTCATGGGGCTGCTGCAGGAGCATGATGCAGAAGCCACGGTGTCACGGGGCTGCTCCAGAAGCATGATGCACAAGCCACAGCATCACGGGGCTGCTGCAGGAGCATGATGCACAAGCCACGCCGTCACGGGGCTGCTGCAGGAGCATGATGCAGAAGCCACGCATCACGGGGCTGCTGCAGGAGCATGATGCAGAAGCCATGGCATCACGGGACTGCTGCAGGAGCCGCGGCCGAAGCCCGCGGCATCCCGGGGCTGCTGCAGGAGCACGATGCAGAAGCCACAGCGTCACGGGGCTGCTGCAGGAGCATGATGCAGAAGCCACGGTGTCACGGGGCTGCTGCAGGAGCATGATGCAGAAGCCACAGCGTCATGGGGCTGCTGCCCCATAAACCACTATCGTTACAACATGGTACCAGGGAAAGAAGCAATACAAAAGATCATATAATTATACCAAACAGCTTAAAAGTGAAAATAGAAAAAAGGTTTTTAAATTATTTCTAAGTAAATTAAGGAGCAACAAGTACTATGTAGATGTTTTTTGAACTGAACAGACTTGACTAGATCCTGGCTCAGGCTACATTGTTATAACTGGCAGCCCCTCACACAGATGCTGACATCCTCCCACTCTGATAAAAACCACAATGGTGGTTGATTATTTAACTGGGAATCCAAGCCAACTAGGCTAAGAGTTGCTTAAATTGTTTCTCATCTTCGATTTCTACTTGAGCTGTACATGTAATTTTTTTAAATTAAATTTTCTGCCCCCCACTTATGATTCCAGTCTCTGCTCCTCCCTTGTGACCACTGCTCAGCCCTGTCAGTCGATCTGAACCCCAGCTACTACCATAATTAAGCCCTCATTGCAAGGGCCTTTGGTGGGTATCAAGCTCCCATCCAGAGACTGAATGAAGCAGAAGAGCTGCTGTTTGTGCTGGGCAGATAGTAGCCACAGGGCATGAGCATGTCACAGGACATGACTCATTATCCTGTCATTGATGGCTTTTCCCTTGTTCTCCCACCCACTAAGAAATTGGAGTTAGCTTGCCACATATGCATGCAGAGAGCGTGCTGTAGAGTTAACTTGTCATGTATGCACGTAGAGAGTGTACTCTGGAGTTAACTTGAGATGTATGCATACAGAAAGCGTGCTCTAGAGTTAACTTGCCACATATGCATGCAGAGAGTGTACTCTGGAGTTAACTTGCCACATATGCATACAGAAAGTGTACTCTAGAGTTAACTTGTCATGTATGCATGCAGAAAGCATGCTCTAGAGTTAACTTGCCACGTATGCATGCAGAGAGTGTACTCTGGAGTTAACTTGAGACATATGCATACAGAAAGTGTGCTCTAGAGTTAACTTGCCACATATGCATGCAGAGAGTGTACTCTGGAGTTAGTTTGCCACATATGCATACAGAAAGCATGCTCTAGAGTTAACTTGTCATGTATGCATGTAGAGAGTGTACTCTGGAGTTAACTTGAGACATATGCATACAGAAAGCATGCTCTAGAGTTAACTTGCCACATATGCATACAGAAAGCATGCTCTAGAGTTAACGTGCCACATATGCATGCAAAGAGTGTACTCTGGAGTTAACTTGCCACATATGCATACAGAAAGTGTGCTTTAGAGTTAACTTGCCACGTATGCATGCAGAAAGCATGCTCGCACTGCTACTGTCTGTGCATCTCTCTCCCCTTTACTGCAGCTCTGCATGCCACTGCCTACTGTGTTTTCCAAGGAGGTGCTATTACAGCAAGAGTCAGTCAGAATCCCAGCTGAGGAGGCAAGTGTCCTGTGGGATGTTCAGACTACCGACACCCACCAGCCCTCTGACAAACCAGGCTTGTTCCTGAACCCAGGTCACCTGCATTGTAAGCTGCAGTATCAACGCTGCTTCATCAGTTCAACAGGGTACATGTATTTTTAGTTTAACTCACTGACTGGCTCATTCGACACATGGAATGAGCCATGCTCTTCTTGTCCTTGCAAAATGTGAAATGTCTTTGTTTTGGTGAGACAGATGTCACCAGCTAGTAAAGATTTACTTTAAAGGGGTTGTTGTCAGTTCTGCAAATGAAGGTCACAGCCTCTGTATTTAAACACTCATGTTCAGAAATCTTAACTGTTCCAACAAAGAAAGGCTATTCCTCATCCGTTGGCTGAGGGGTTAATGCATGGCATCCAGTTTGGATATTTCTCAAAGGCAAACTACAGACATTCAATGACTTAGTTCTCCTGAATTTTAAATGACAGGGCTGTTAGTAATAAAGTCCTCAAAGTTGGAGCTGGCCCTAAAAACTAGTCCTCACTCTGGAGGAGTCTGGCCCTGAGACTAGTCCGTCACTCTGGAGAAGCTGGAATCTGGCCCTGAGACTAGTTCCTTACTCTAGTGGAGCCAGAGCCCAGTCCTGAGACTACTCCCTCACTCTGGAGAAGCTGGAATCTGGCCCTGAGATTGGTTCCTTACTCTAGTGGAGCCAGAGCCCAGCCCTGAGACTACTCCCTCACTCTGGAGAAGCTGGAATCTGGCCCTGAGATTAGTTCCTTACTCTAGTGGAGCCGGAGCCCAGCCCTGAGACTACTCCCTCACTCTGGAGAAGCTGGAATCTGGCCCTGAGACTAGTTCCTTACTCTAGAGGAGCCGGAGCCCAGTCCTGAGACTACTCCCTCACTCTGGAGAAGCTGGAATCTGGCTCTGAGACTAGTTCCTTACTCTAGGGGAGCCAGAGCCCAGTCCTGAGACTACTCCCTCACTCTGGAGAAGCTGGAATCTGGCCCTGAGATTAGTTCCTTACTCTAGTGGAGCCAGAGCCCAGCACTGAGACTACTCCATCACTCTGGAGAAGCTGGAATCTGGCCCTGAGACTAGTCCCTCACTGTAGGGGAGCCAGAGTCCAGCCTCAAGACTTGTCCCTCACTCTGGAGAAGCTGGAAGCTGGCCCTGAGACTAGTTCCTTCCCCTAGAAGAGCCAGAGCTCAGCCCTGAGACTTGTCCTTCATTCTGAAGAAGCTGATGTCTGGCTCTGAGACTAGTTCCTCACCTTAGTGGAGCCAGATCCAAGCCCTGAGACTAATTCCTCACTCAGGAGGGGTTGTAATCTGGTCCTGAGACTAATTCCTCACCCTGGAGGGGCTCAAGCCCCACCCTGAGACTAGTCTCTTATTCTGGAGATGAATGCTGGCCCTGATACTAGCTGTTAAGAACAATGAAAGTGTGTACACATGGCGGTCTATTTTGCATAACAGGTCCCTGATGATGAGTTTAAGCATTATCCCCACTTGGCCTGTAAGTCTAAAATTTAAAGTGTTTCCCTCATCTGATCCTTTAATTTGGACCAGTCCCTCACCCTGGAAAAGCTGAAGTCTGGATCTGAGACCAGTCCCTCATCCTGGAGGGGCTGAGCAAGCAGAAGCCAGGCCCTGATGATGAGTTTAAAAATTATCTTCACTTGCTCTATAAGTCTAGAATTTAAACTGTTTTCTGCACCTGACCTATAAATCCAGAATTTAAACAGTTGTTCTCACCTGGCCTGTAACTCAAGAGTCCTCTGTTTCCCAGAAATCAGAAAGGCATGTGGATAATGTACATCATTCAGTTCTCTCACCTGAGGAACAATTCAGAATACACCATGTTACAATGTTCCACAATTCAGAATACACCGTGTTACAATGTTCCATAATTCAGAATACACCGTGTTACAATGTTCCATAATTCAGAATACACCATGTTACAATGTTCCATAATTCAGAATACACCATGTTACAATGTTCCATTACTGTATGTTACAGAATCTCATTATTGTGTCTTACAATATCCATTACTGTGTGTTGCAATGTCCCCATTACTGTGCTAAAATGTTCCATTATTGTATGTTACTATTTCCTGCTACTGTGTGTTACAATGCCTTTACTATGAGCTACGTCTCATTACTTTTGTTACAATGCCCAGTTACTTTGTGTTACATAGAGGTAGCCATTCATGACTACGTACGGGCTCATTGTGACCACTTAGCAGCAGTCATGCATGACTATGTAGGGGGTAACTGTGACCACGTTATTATTCTTTTTGGTCAATTAAGCTTAAACATTTGTAGTAAATTCAACTTCATAAAACATTAGTACAATGTGTGAGTAGCCCATTGTTCTGTTTGTATTACAGAAATATTAGCAGAAAAGGACCGCCTATTTCTATAATTATCCATGCCTTTTATTAAAACACACCACTTGGATGTTCAGCAATAGATATTTTTATATTTGTCACAACTGTCTGCTTTTATTTTATCCTTTTGATTTCAGACAGAGTAAAGATACTCACAGGAACCTGAACATTATTTCTGATCTTCAAACATCCTGAAAGAGTTTAGAGAGCAAAATCTACAGCACCTGCATGCCATCGATTTCGATTCGGGTTCGAATGGCAAACCGGGGGCCAACAATCTTCGGAATACAGTACAGCAGCATTGTGTTAAACTGGAAGAAAGTAGAAGGGGTTACACACGTGCCATGCAACAGGCAGTGACACTAATATAAAGCAAACATAAGAATATGCAAAATGCTAGATGCAGAAATACTAACGTCAGCCCATCATGGTCTTGTTGTGCCATCCAGGTAGCTGCCATATTCAACATCATGTCAAATATTTGTAGCCATTTTTTGTTTGCTTTTGCTCCTACTTCCCTGGATACCCACTGTTTCAGGCACTCTATTAGGCACACACACACACACACACACACACACACACACCGCTGCTCGTCAGACTTACCCTGTACTGCTGGACCCTTTCCTTAGGCCTCCGGTACCTCCATTGTAAGGCTGTTCTGACTTGTCCCTGTTGAGGTGACCTCCTGCTGCCACCAGGAAGGAAGCACCTTAGTTCTGCCTGCACTGGCTAGAGGTGTAAGGGCCCATACACTTGGGGGGGAACTGGTAGCATGCAAGGGGTTTCACTGAAGCTGTCACCTAGGGGGCCCAATGCAACCCTCTTCTATCTTCAGGACCCAGGCGAACATCCATAAGCATGCTACCACAGCAGCACCCTGGGGTAGGGCTCTCAGCAACATATGGTCACCCACACTGCTAGGAATGACTATGCAGAGCCCCCACCAGGAGCCACTGTAGAAGCAGGAAGCAGCCACCAGCCCTGCTGGAGGGAAACTTCTGATGGACTCTCTGAACCCCTCCCTCCCAGCCACCACTCATGATGTCCCAGGCTGTGGGTGTGAGTCTGAGTCACCAGGTTGCCAAAGATATGCCCCAGCACTCAGCTGCACTGAGCCAGCTTGTAACCATTTTTAAATGGGAAGTGCTCCACTCTTCCATAACACACTGTATTGAGAGATCTCAGAGAGGCATCACTCCCTACCCAACAAACCATCCTTAACATGCTGTATCTTGAAATTCCAGAGAGGCATCACTCCCTACCCAACAAACCTTCCTTAACACCCTGTATCTAAAGGTTCCAGAGAGACATCACTCCCTACCCAACAATGCTTTCTCAACATCTTGTACTGTGAGGTCCCAGAGAGGAATCACTCCCTACTCAATAAACCTTCCATAACTCTCTGTATCTAATGGTTCCAAAGAAGCATCACTCCCTATCCAACAACCCTTCCTTAAAATCCTGTATTGAAAGGTTTCAGAGAGGTCTCACTTCCTACCCAACAGCTCTTCCTTAACACCCTGTATCACGCAGTCCCAGAGAGGCTTCACTCCCTAGCCAAAAAAACCCTTCCTTAATACTTCGTATCAAGATATCCCACACAGTCGTCACTCCCTAGCCAACAACCTTTCTTTAACACCCTGTATCGAGAGGTCTCAGAGATGCTTCACTCCCTACCTAATAACCCTTCCATAGGACCCTGTATCTAGAGGTGAGGCATCATTTCCCTGTTCCACAACCCTTCCTTAAAGGGGATTGTTCACATGTCTGGCACAAAAATATCATAAACAACTGTGGGTTTCATGCCTGTGTATTAAAAATAAAGTGTGGAGTGTCACTGTGTTAAGAAAAATATAAATTTGTAGTGATGAACATCTCTGGAACCATAGCAGCTTGCTAGCTCTATTTTAATTCAATTCTTAGAAGAGTGACATGCACAACAGTCAGTTGCACACAGGAGGCAGCACTTGTTTGAATACAGGCATCAGTTTTAAATACACTGTAATATAACTACAAAGGCATGACGTCACAACCTCCCTCCCCACCATGTCCACTGATATTTGTAAACAATCTTCTCCTTCTGTTGTCCCAGCCTTATAATGAATCAAAGAATATTGCTGTTAGCATTAATAGTTGCCATAAGCTGCCTTGTCCACCTCCCCCACTAAATCAGATTGCTACCCCCATCAATCCCTTGGTTCCTCATACAACTGATTCAAATAAGAAACCCCTTAACACACCCACTAACCCCCACCTTCTCACCACACCCATAAAGTTTGCAATGTCAAAATGTGTTTCTCAGTTCACTCACATCAATCGCTTCTACTCGGGTCCCATGGTGGAGCAGCTTGCGCTCGACATTTTTCATGTTCGTTCACTTCTGGTCAGGTCTCACAGTGAAGCGGCTCGCCCTTGACATCACTCTGGTAAGTATCCAAATGAAAATGAGGAACCTCGGCTCAGACCCCAGTCAGTAGCAAAAAACGTCTATGCGCTGGTCGTACGTTTAAAACAGCAGATTTATAAATATAAAAATGGCAACATCCCTCCAAAACCCCACCATCTACATTTCATGTTGCCCTTGGTGCTTTATCAAGATGTATCATCAAAATTTCAGCACACTTTATATAGCCCCACCATCATCATATGATCTACATTTAAATGCAAGCACCAAGTCTTTTTTAAGGTGCCAATGCAATTAAACTGGTACCTCTACAAATACACATAGCAGCAAGAGTTCATTAAATACATAAATAATACATAATTGTACACCCCATCAAAGAAATTAACCACATATATACAATAAAAGTTATACGAATGCTTAAATAAATAAGTACAATTCCTGCCTATTCTAAAGCACCATAAATATATGCAATATAATATAGAATATCAGTTTAATGGCATTGGCACTTTAAAAAAAGACTTGGTGCTTACATTTAAATGTGGATCATGTGATGATGGTGGGGCTATATAAGGTGTGCTGAAATTTTGATGATACATCTTAATAAAGCATCATGGGCAACACAAAATGTATTCGGTGCAGTTTTGGAGGGGTGTTGCTATATTTATATTTAATAAACATGCTGTTTTAAACATATGACCAGTGCATAGCCATTTTTTGCTACTGACTGGGGTCTGGGCTGAGGTCCCTCATTTTCATTTGGTTTTGGTGTACTTGTAGTACGGCTCCCACATGCGACCCTGAGCCATGTTTCTGTGTGTGTTTTTTCACTCTGGTAAGTATGAATGAAATGACATCCACCTGTAGTATTAACACCTGATGGTCAAGTGTTGCTACTACAGGCAGATGTCATTTCATTCATACTTTCCAGAATGAAACTAAGCTTAAGCCGGGCCGCTCAAGCAGCTCTGCCGTGGGACCTGGCTAGACATGAATGAGCATGAATAATGATGAGTGCAGGCTGCTCTGCTGTGGGACCTGGCTAGACATGAACGAGCATGAATAATGATGAGTGCAGGCTGCTCTGCCGTTGGACCCAAGCAGAAGTAATTGATGTGTGTGTGAACAGAGAACCAGATTTTTGACACTGCAAACCTTTAGATGTAGGGGGTTGGGAGCTGGTGGGTGTTTTGGGGGGATTCTTAGAGTAGTATCTAGTACTGTACTGCTTCCCGTGTTATACCTGCTACTACTTGATTAAGGTATCAGCTAGAAAATAATTGTTTACCTGTGTAATAAGTTCTTTCACGTATTAATCTGTGTATGTATTGTTTTCCCTTATGAAACCTATCAATGAGTTATGTACTTCACAAGTTGTTATTATTGTGTTAAACACTGTACTATGGATTTTTGTTGTATCCCGTGCTCTTGGAAAGTAATACAACTTTTAAAGCAAAAAAAAAAAGAGAGGCATCACTCCTTACCCAACAAACGTTCCATAACACCCTGTATCTAGAGGTCCCAGAGGGGCTTCACTACCTACTCAACAATCCTTCCTTAAAGGGTATATAAATAGGGGGTTTTGAAAACCAAAATGAAACCCACAGCACAGTAGTTTAGAGGCTTATCATCATAATGATATGGTCCGTTTGCCGCAGAAATGTGTTGTAATCCATTTTAACCACTGTTTAAAAGTTCTGATGGAGAAGTTCCCAAATGCACAGTAAGGGATTTGGAGGAGAAGCACTTTGCTAGGCTTATTTTAACAGTTTAATAATAAGGTCCCTAATAAGACATTTTACCACTCCGGAACACTGTCGCTCCACTGACATCATTACGCTATGGACGTCACTGCCATTTTAGACTCTCAGTGCAGCGCAAACTTTGAATAGAAGCAGGGGTTTGTTTATATTCATCAGAAGTAGGGAGGAGTGCGGAGGGAGGGAGGGCAGGGACATTAGCTCAAGCTGTGGACCCTGCAATAAGAGTAGACTTGATAAACCGAATAGCCTTCTTCTGCTGGCTTCTTTGTATGTTTGTATGTATGTACGTATGTTTAAACAGCAGCAAAAATGGACTTATGACACATTTCTGAGGCAAACGGACCATATCATTACGATGGTAAGCCACTAAGCTAATGTACTAAGGGTTCATTTTGGTCTTCAAAACCCCCTATTTATATTCCATTTAACACCCTATATCATAAGGCCTCAGAGAGGCATTTCCCCCCAAAGCTGCTTTAAAGCATGCAATTCATTCAAATCAATTCAAATTTCTTACTTGTTTTTTTCATCATTTTAACGTGTTAGAGGGGTTCTCAGTCTCATCATTCAGCCAAATTATGAGCAGCATGAGCAGCAATGACAAGGGGCATGGGGCTATAATGTCATAGAAATAACCTGCGCAGACAAACAATGTAGTACACACAATGGCATGCACTCTAACAGCGTCGCAACCCCCCTCCCGACTGACACAAGAAAAGCACATGCCATGCGAAAGTCTTTGTTTTTGTGGTGGACTTTGCCCCTACACCCCCTGGACTTATTATAATCAACTCTAGGAGGTTGTGGAATTCAGGAAAAGGAAAAAAATTGGAGACTGCCAATTTAAATAAAAAGGTTGCAGTATAGTGGGACCTGGGGAGGAGCGAACTGTAGCCCCAGGTCCCCAATGCTGCTGGAGGCAGGTGCTCTAGCCACTCCACCGTAGGATTAGCTTGGCCAAGCACTGCCCCAACAGTATTCTTCAGATCTTTACATGGCAGTCTACAGCAATGGGGTAGTGGTTCTTACCACACGCTGTAACAACCCCTGTCGTTGTAGTGCCATTCGTGCTTCCTGCAGTGCGGTTCTTCATGCACGGTTTTGTCCGTGCTATAGTGACCCGGTACCATGACAAGGCGACACACTCATTGGTCAGACAAAGCTTTATATTTTAAAATGATAACGAAAATTGATTGATTTGATGAATTGCAGGATTTAAAGCAGCTTTGGGGGAGCAGCACCGGTATTATAACTGTTTGCTTTTGCATGGTCGCACACCAGGTGCACCCCTGTAAACATTAAAAAAATGTACGAAAAATGCATTAAAATGTGATAAAATTCTTTATGTATTGGCCAGGGTTGAGCTTGCTAAACTTTTAATACTGAATTGCAAGTAGGATGATTGTGGCCTTCTGCTAATTATTGAGCTCCACAATGATCACCTGTGAGCCTCTTATTGGCCAGAGCACATTCTATAAGAAATGAAGCCAGATTGTGGTTTCCCATAAGACAGAGAGAAAACAGAGGACCACAGCTCATAATGGCATGGTAAAAGTTAAAATATGAAGCTTTTTCTTGACCGATGAGTGGGTCACCTTGTCATTGGTGGTCAGGATGATCATAATTTGGTTGAATGTTGAGACCAAGAACCCCTCTAACATATTAACATGATGAAAAAGGAAAAGAAAAAGGAAAAAACAAAGACGAAAATTGATTGATTTGAATGAATTGCAGGCTTTAAAGCAACTTTGGGGGGGGCACTGGTATTATAACTGTTTGCTTTTGCTTGATCACAAACCAGGTACTATCCCATTGCTGAAACCACTGACTGTATGTCACATTATTTCTTTCTCACTGCAATTTGTTATCTAAATTGCTTAGCAGTAGCTAATATTGCAATAAAAAAATCTAATTTCATCTCTATTGTTTCTAGTTGCAAGATTTGCAATACCAGAGAAAGGAAGTGTGTCCAGGAAGAGTCAGGTCCAACTATGTGAGCCCATAGGTCATTGGTTAGAGCACCATGATGCTATTCCAGGGGCCTGGGCTCAATTCCCAGTAGGTCACATTATTTTCTTACTACAATTTTTGATCTAAATTGCTTAGTAGTGGCTAATACTGCACCAAAAAACATCTAATTGTCATCTCTGTTGTTCCTATTTGTGGCATTTGAAATACCAGAGAAATGAAGACTGTCCTGGCAGAGTCAGGTCTAGCCATGTGATCCTATGGCTCAGTGGTTAGAGCACCAGCATTGTATTCTGGGGGCCTGGGTTCAATTCCCAGTAGGTCACATAATTTCTTTCTCATTATAATGTGTTATCTAAATTGTTTAGCATCTATTTGTTAGCTTGAATAGGGTAACAGGACTAGACAGATTCTTGAAGGGGAATGGCACTGAGGGTTACACAGCATGAGTAGGGGTAACATAGGACTAGACAGATCCCTGAGGGAGAAAGGCACTGAGGGTTACACCACATGTGTAGGGTAACACAGGACTAGACAGATCCCTAAGGGAGAATGGCATTAGTGTTTACACAGCCTGAGTAGTGGTAACATGGGATTAAACAGATTCTGGGGAGGTGTTATTTAGGGTTACACAGCATGAGAATGGCTAACACAGGACTAGACAGATTTCTGAAGGAGAATGGCATTGAGGGGTTACACAGCATGCATAGGGTAACACAGGACAAGACAGATTCCTGTGGAAAAATTACATTGAGAGTTACACAGCATAAGCAGTGGTAACACAGGAGTAGATTGATTCCTGTAGGAGAATGGCTTTGAGGATTACACAGCATGAGTAGGGGTAACACAGGGTTTTACCATGCTGCCACGACAGCGAACACGGAGACATTCCTAACAGCGACAGCAGCAGTGTCGACTGTCAGCATTGCAGTGTCTGGGATTCCTGTGGGAGAATGGCACTGAGGGTTACACAGCATTGGTAGGGTAATGCAGGACTAGACAGATTCCTGTGGGAGAATGGCACTGAGGGTTACACAGCATGCATAGGATAACACAGGACTAGAAAGATTCCTGTGAGAGAATGGCATTAAGGGTTACACAGCATGAATAGTTTTAACACAGGAGTAGACAGATTCCTGTGGGAGAATGGCACTGAGGGTTACACAGCATGAGTAATGGTAACACAGGACTAGACAGATTCCTGAGGAAGAACAGCGTCAAGGATTGCACAGCATGAGTAGGAGTAACACAGGACTAGAGAGATTCCTGATGGAGAATGACATTGAGGATTGCACAGCATGCTGCTATGTGGCATGACGGATGGACAAGCCTAACCCTACTGGGCTGTACACCACTGGAATACTGTGTTGCATGGCATCTCCCGTCAGGACATCTAACTACAAGGGGTTAAAGTTGAGGGGCATCTGAAAACTGTTAAAGAAGATTTTACCAGAAACAATTGTCTTTCCTCCACGTTGCTCTTACGAAAGGAAATTTTCAGAATGGAACCCTCTTTAAGCAGCTCGTTTGAAGGATCCACATCCTCTTCCTCAAGCCCCAGCATCTCATAGATATCCCAAAGCTTCTGCATTTTCTCCTATGGAAAGAGTTGGTGAAAAAATATAGTCTGAGTGATCTTGAGTGAGTCTGAGAAATAGCAAGGCTTCATTAAACCATTTCTATTGTTTTGAGATGGGAGACATACATCAGTGAAGCTCAAGACAAATAACTCCTCGCATTCCAATTTATTTACTAGCGTTTGAAAAAAAAATTCTGAATAAAGGGAATGAAAATTGAGGAGTACCATCCAAGCAAGCTGACTTTATTTTTGCCATTTACTTTTCTCTGCTGTAAATGAATAGAAACATAGACTTTGAAAGCAGATAAGGACCGCTTGACCCACCCAGTCTGTCCATTTCCCTACCTATCGGATAAGCTGCAGATCCTAATTAACTAACAGTCTACTTCTTATTACCACCCCACCAGAATTGCCTTATGTCTGTTTCATGCATTCTTGAATTCCCCCACTGTTTTTGACCCCATGACCTTCTCAGGAAGGCTGTTCAATGCATCTACCTTCCTCAGCATGAAAAAATACTTTCTCACGTTGCCTTTGAGCAGCCCCCTATCTTCAAATTGTGCTCCCTTGTTCTTTGCACATCTTTTTTTCTGAAATATACTTCCCTCCTGGACTTTGTTGATTCCCTTGAAGTACTTGAAAGTTTCTATCATGTCCCCCCCCCTTTTCTTGAGGATATAGATATGGGGAAAGTGTGTTGCATATTCTGTGCTCCTACAAGATTGTTCCTCCATGCACTGCCCCAGGTTACCTTTGTCCTGCAGGAGCTATTCATTGTTGCATCATTCACCCTGTGGTGTAGATTTGCTGTTCCAGCTCCTTGCTGCCATGGATCATCAGTCTTGCCTTATTAGTTCACTATTAATTACTTACTTACATGTTTTCACTTGTCTCGCATGTTCAGCGGTGGCACTTTAAGACATGGGTATACATTGCAAAGTAAGGTTCACTTTGAAGAAGATGTATTCTACAGGGAAACGTTCATGGTGATGCACTCAACACGTGTAAGGCAGTGGGACAGGAAAATGGACACACATGGAGTTGGGGTCTAAGGAATTGCTTACATTTTCAACTTGCTAAATGTAGTATCTATGGATTTTATCACATGAAGAGTGCAAGAAATGCTTAAGATGATCCCCTGCATTGCCTCTCAGAATACAGCAACATGAGTGATAGTACATCTATCAGCACTATCAGGGGTACGGTAAAGGAACCAGTACCAGTAACAGCACTATCCGTGGTATGATAAGGTAACCAGTATCAGTAACAGCACTATCGGGGATATGGTAAGGGAACCAGTACCAGTATCAGCACTGCTGGGGGCATGGTAAGGGAACCAGTATCAGTAACAGCACTATCGGGGATACGGTAAAGGAACCAGTACCAGTAACAGCACTATCTGTGGTATGATAAGGTAACCAGTATCAGTAACAGCACTATCGGGGGTATGGTAAGGAAACCAGTACCAGTATCAGCACTGCTGAGGGCATGGTAAGGGAACCAGTAACAGTATCAGCACTGTTTGGGTATGGTAACAGAACCAGTACCAGTAACAACACTATCTGTGGTATGATAAGGTAACCAGTATCAGTAACAGCACTATCGGGGGTATGGTAAGGGAACCAGTACCAGTATCAGCACTGCTGGGGGCATGGTAAGGGAACCAGTACCAGTATCAGCACTGTTGGGGTATGGTAACAGAACCAGTACCAGTATCAGCACTATCAGGTGTATGGTATTGGGAACAGTACCAGTATCAGCATTGTTGGGGGTCTAGTAAAGGAACTAGTGTCAATATCAGCACTATCAGGTGTATGGTAAGGGAACCAGTACCAGTATCAGCACTGTTTTGGTATGGTAAGGGAACTAGTACCAGTATCAGCACTGTTGGGGTATGATGAGGGAACCAGCACTTGTACCACTCTCAGCATTATCGGGGGTATGGTAAAGGAACCAATGCAAGCATCAGTGGTATCAGGGTATGGGAAGGGAACCAGTACCAGAATCAGTATCAGCACTGTTGGGGGTATGGCAAGGGAACCAGTACCAGTATCAGCACTATCGAGGTTATGGTAAGGAAACCAGTACCAGTTTCAGCACTACTGGGTGTATGGTAAGGGAACTAGTACCAGTATCAGCACTGTTGGGGGTATGGTAAGGGAACCAGTACCAGTATCAGCACTGTTGGGAGTATGGTAAGGGAACCAGTACCAGTATCAGCACTGTTGGGAGTATGGTAAGGGAACCAGTACCAGTATCAGTACTATCAGGGATATGGTAGGAGAACCAGTACCAGTATCATCAATATCAGGGGTATGGTAAGGGAACCAGTACCAGTATCAGTACTATCAGGGATATGGTAGGGGAACCAGTACCAGTATCATCACTATCAGGGGTATGGTAAGGGAACCAGTACCAGTATCATCACTATCAGGGGTATGGTAAGGGAACCAGTACCAGTATCAGCACTGTTGGGGGTGTGGTAAGGGAACCAGTACCAGTATCAGCACTGTTGGGGGTGTGGTAAGGGAACCAGTACCAGTATCAGCACTATCAGGGATATGGTAAGGGAACCAGTACCAGCATCATCACTATCAGGGGTATGGTAAGGGAACCAGTACCAGTATCATCACTATCAGGGATATGGTAAGGGAACCAGTACCAGTATCAGCATTGTTGGGGGTGTGGTAAGGGAACCAGTACCAGTATCAGCACTATGAGGGGTAAGGTGAGGGAACCAGTACCAGTATCAGCACTGTTGGGGTATGGTAAGGGAACCAGTACCAGTATCAGCACTATCAGGGATATGGTAAGTGAACCAGTACCAGTATCAGCACTATTGGGAGTATGGTAAGGGAACCAGTACCAGTATCAGCACTGTCAGGGATATGGTCAGGGAACCAGTACCAGTATCAGCACTGTCAGGGATATGGTCAGGGAACCAGTACCAGTATCATCACTATCAGGGATATGGTCAGGGAACCAGTACCAGTATCAGCACTATCAGGTGTATGGTAAGGGAACCAGTACCAGTATCAGCACTATCGGAGGCCCATTATTTTGCTTTTGTGGCCCCTACCCTGTGGAACTCTCTACCTTGTCGGGTTAGAGAGTGCCTGACTGTCCAAAGCTTTAAGATTGCTCTAAAGACATATTTATTTGATCTGGCCTTTCTCTGATTATTTGTCATTTTCTGACTTTTATGATGTCTGCCTAAAGTTTCCTTTGTAACTTTTAGATTTGGTGATATGGGTTTTGAAATATGTACAGCTTTAAATCTTATCTGTTTGTATGTAAACCTTATACAAGTTGTACAAGTGCTTTGAACATGTGGAATTGTACTTTTTATAAATAAATTTTGATGTTATTTGATTTATCAGTGTATAGTAACAGAACCAGTACCAGCACTGTTGGGGGTATGGTAAGGGAACCAGTACCAGTATCAGCACTGCTGGGGTGTGGTAAGGGAACCAGTACCAGTATCAGCACTGTTGGGGGTATGGTAAGGGAACCAGTACCAGTATGAGCACTATCAATGGTATGGTAATGGGATCCAGTACCAGTATCAGTGCTATCAGGGGTATGGTAAGGGAGCTAGTACCAGTAACAGCACTATCAGTGTATAGTAAGGGAACCAGTACCAGTACCAGCACTGTTTTGGGTATGGTAAGGGAACCAGTACCAGTATCAGCACTATCAGGTGTATGGTAAGGGAACCAGTACCAGTATCAGCACAATAGGGGGTATGGTAAGGGAACCTGTACCAGTATCAGCAGTGTTGGAGTATGTTAAGGGAACCAGTACCAGTATCAGCACTATTACTGCATCGTAATGGAACTAGTACAGTACCAGTATCAGCACTATCATGGGCATGTTATGGGAACCAGTACCAGTAGCAGCACTGTTGGGGTATGATAAGGGAACCAGTACCTGTACCAGTTTCAGCACTATCAGGGGTATAGGTAGGGAACCAGTATTAGCATCAGTGGTATCATGGTATGGAAAGGGAACCAGTACCAATATCCGCACTATCAGGTGTATGGTAAGGGAACCAGTACCAGTATCAGCACTACTGGGGGTAAGGTGAGGGAACCAGTACAAGTACCAGTATCAGCACAGTTGGGGTATGGTAACAGAATCAGTACTAGTATCAGCATTATCAGGGGTATGGTAAGGGAACCAGTACCAATATCAGCATTATCAGGGGTATGGTAAGGGAACCAGTACCAGTATCAGCATTATCAGGGGTATGGTAAGGGAACCAGTACCAGTATCAGCACTATTGGGGTATGGTAAGGGAACCAGTACCAGTATCAGCACTGTCAGGGGTATGGTAAGGGAACCAGTACCAGTATCAGCACTACTGGAGGTAAGATGAGGGAACCAGCCCCAGTATCAGCACTGTCAGGGGTATGGTAAGGGAACCAGTACCAGTATCAGCACTGTCAGGGGTATGGTAAGGGAACCATTACCAGTATCATCACTGTTGTGGTATGGTAAGGGAACCAGTACCAGTATCAGCACTGTTGGGGTATGGTAAGGGAACCAGCACCTGTACCAGTATCAGCATTATCGGGGGTATGGTAAAGGAACCAATGCCAGTGTCAGCAGTATCAGAGTATGGGAAGGGTACCAGTACCAGTATCAGCACTGTTTTGGGTATGGTAAGGGAACCAGCCCCAGTATCAGCACTGTTGGGGTATGGTAAGGGAACCAGTACCAGTATCAGCACTATCAGGTGTATGGTAAGGGAACCAGTACCAGTATCAGCACTGTCAGGGGTATGGCAAGGGAACCAGTACCAGTATCAGCACTGTTTTGGGTATGGTAAGGGAACCAGTACCAGTATCAGCACTATCAGGTGTATGGTATAGGGAACCAGTACCAGTATCAGCACTGTTGGGGTATGGTGAGGGAACCAGTACCAGTATCAGCACTGTTTTGGGTATGGTAAGGGAACCAGCCCCAGTATCAGCACTGTTGGGGTATGGTGAGGGAACCAGTACCAGTATCAGCACTGTTTTGGGTATGGTGAGGGAACCAGTTACAGTATCAGCACTGTTGGGGTATGGTGAGGGAACCAGTACCAGTATCAGCACTGTTTTGGGTATGGTGAGGGAACCAGCCCCAGTATCAGCAATGTTGGGGTATGGTAAGGGAACCAGTACCAGTATCAGCACTGTTTTGGGTATGGTGAGGGAACCAGCACCTGTATCATCACTATCAGGGATATGGTAAGGGAACCAGTACCAGTATCAGCACTGTTTTGAGTATGGTAAGTGTTACACGAGGTCCCTGCACCCTAATTGGTACCCTCAGAGGTACACCGTAGACATCTAACGCTTAGGTATAGGTCATACTAATATTTAGGGCTAATGGCATCTACCGTATAAGAGTAGATGTCAGGATTTGAATGCATATTGTTGTAATACACTTTGCTTGCTAATACACGTATATTTTACCATGTATTTTCTGTCTATTTCTTACTTGTTAGATGCCAAGACACCTGTGTCCTTGAAGTAATTATAAAATGTAAGATGGCATTGCCATCTTTTGGTGATTTGTACTGCTACACTTAGTTATGTAAGACTCTGTATAAGAACTCTTTTGTTCTCAAACTGATGACTTTACAGAATTGTGTAATGTTATCTTGGACCATAGAGCCACCTCTAATTTAGCCGATAGGGCTCATCTCTGTAACTAGAAATGTTTCTATCTTTTGGTAACCATAGTAATTATCATAGGTATATAATGTAATGCACAAGCTTTACACCTCGGAGACCCGAGAGACCCCAAGAGACTACAGAGAAACCTTGAGGTGTAGGGAACGCTTAGCACTGGCTCCTGGTTCGTATTGGTAAGAACTGCTTACAGCAACTGTAATCTATCCCTTTGGTAGTAATAAACTTGTTTATTACTCTAATGCAATGTGTCTGTGATTACTTGCATTCCCAATATCGTCAAGAATCTGAAGGTGAGGTTTAGACCTCTCAACAAATTGGCGACCGTGTGCAGGCGATATTTGGTGTTTGTAAGTTTTCACTTGTTGCTTAACTCTTTTCCCTTCCCCACGGGGACAGTAGATGTACATTCCCGTATCACCTCTCTCATTTTAAAACCAGTTTGCAGTCACTTGCAAAGTCTGGCTGACTTTTTGGGTGTGGTCGATGCCGTCTCCACCCACTCCATAGCAGCTTTGAATTGCAAGCCTGCAACTAATACAGTAGCCCGGCTGTGTTTAAAGTACTCGTGCTGTGGATCGATATGCAGCACGCTGTCTTTTTCACAGTTTGAATTTTCGTTCCCTCCCACACAATGGCCACAGTATCAGATATCTGCGCAGAACTGAGACTCGATGTCTCGAACTTCCTTGCCTCCCATGGAGGATGGGCTAACTTCGCGCGGGACGCAAGTCAATCCGATAACCCTGTGCTGGGGATTTCAACCCAGTATGCAGAGACGAGACAATCGACCAATAAGCGTCACGCTAAAGGGTTGATGGTCACGGCTGTCTACGCTGCTTTGGAAGCCTCAGAAGCGAGGTTTCGAACCCTTGATCTGCAGATTTCATCTTTTAAGCAAGAGATGGGTTTGCAGGAAACAGGACATATTAGACTGCAGCAGAACTTGGAGTCCGAACTCCAAACTCTGCGAAATGAAAAGGATTCACTATTGCATCATTCAGCCCAGGCTGGTGAACAGGAACTATGTATGTTGAAGCAGGAATGTGAAAGTTTGAGATAGGATAAGAGTCAGGTTGTGCAAATGAATGATTTGCTGAGTGCTGCGAATGCTCAGTTGAGCGATGAAATGGGTGAGCTTCAGGACGAGATCAACCAGGTACATAATGACTTAGAAGTAGCTTACAGGGACAATCATGAATTGAGCACCGCGTATCGAGTTTTGCAAAAGCAAAAGCAAGATCAGGTTGATATGGATGTTGCAAGTGTGAATCTTGATGAATGTAGAACTAAGATGACGACACTGCGCCATCAGCGAGAGGTTCTGGCTGGCCATGTTAAGGCAATGGGAGGCATAGCTCCTGCCTTTCATTCATCATCAGAAGGGGAGTTATCTGATGATGACATTTCACAATACAATGCCCAGTCATGGCCCTACTATGGCCCAGACTCCACACTCAGCCATCCACAGCATGGCGGGTCCCCGGCCCCAACTCCCCAGGTCACACGTCGGCGACGTCATGACGCTCATCATGGGAAATGCCAACATGGCGGTGCCCATGATGGGGGGGAGCAGACCCAAGCTTGGTCCCGACGGCGCCTCCAGTAGCCGTTATTAATGTGGAAGACAGGCAAGAGATAGAAACTATGATTGAAAGAGTGATAGGCAATGTTCCCCTTCCTGAGAGGAGTATGAGGGCTATTAAAACCCAGATTAGGCAGCTTTTTCAAGAAGCTGGCACTCAGGAAGGTATTGTCCATACTGCGGCTGAAGCTGCAGCTCGTGCAGCCTTGGATGGTGCTCGAGACACTCTACCTTTGCCTGATCGACCTACTAATCCTCTGCAAATGGCCTACTCTGTTCAGCAAATTGCTGACAGCATCGGTCGGATGAGCCCGTCTGACAATCTCAGCTGTCACCTGGAAAAGGTACATTCTAAATGCGAGATGCTCAGCCTTGCTGCAGAATATCAGGTCCAAATACTACACCAGACCATCGATCCTGGTTTATGGGCCAAACTCCCCGAAGCTGTTCGCCAGGATGGGAACGCTACCTTTGACGAGGTTGCAGCTGAGCTCATTTCTGCTCACAGTCCAGGAGTAGTAGGAGTGATGCTTGCATACCCTCTGAAACAGAATGCAAAAGAAAGTCCAGCGACTTACCACCAGAGATTCTGGATGGCCTACCGAGCAGGAAAGCACCTGGCACAAGAAGCTGCGGATGTAGATCTTATTGAATACAAGACCCTGTTCCTTAGGAACATGATTCCAGCAGTAAGAGAAAAGGTAGAGCCAACCACTTACCCAAATATGGATAGGTTTGCCGATATTCTTTGGAAAACTGAGAGGGTGTATCAACTGTATATCCATGATTTGGGCTCCGGTTCCAAGAAGGTAGCTGCCGTGGAACCAGCTTCGGGGACCATGACACACTACACAGTGGAAGGGCAGGCTCAATGCCAACAGGCCCAACATCCACCAGCCCCTCCAGCTGGTAATCAACACCCCCAACAGGCCCAACAACAACAACCGGATCAACAACAGCAATGGGGTGGGAACCGGAATTGGCATAGGAACAGGAAGCATAAGGGTAGAGGTAAATTACAACAGAGAACGGGTCCTTCATATAGGGAGATAGCTGAAGAAAATTGAAAATTTCGAGAGCTCCTGGGACAGGTGCGCTCTGTGGCGGATGCTGTTCCCACACAGACCCTTGCAGCGGTACAACCGGCAGCCCAGGCCACAACCGGCCATGGAGACACCAAAGGTACAGGCCCATACAAGCCTGAACCCAGAAGCTCCTCCCTATATAGCATCAGTACAGCATGGTGAAGCCATTCACGCAAGCCAGGCCCAACCTCTACATGCTTCCGGCAGTATGGATTGACAATTACAGGCCCCAGTCCGTATTGTAAACAAGCTGGTCTTGGATACAAATGGAAGGCCCTGCACCGAGGCCAAGGTCGGGGGCCACCAACTGGTAGTTTTGCTGGATACAGGTGCAGCTGTATCTGTGCTACATGACAAACACCCGGACACATCCCTTGGTCCACCGGACGGAAGACCAACATGTCAGGAGTCGATGGTACTAGGCTGCCTGCATACCGTTCTCTACCCTTACCTGTAGAGCTAGGCCACTTGAAGGCCTCACATACTTTCCAACTAATGGTACTGCATGACCATCCTAGTATTATAGGGATCGACTTCCTTGCACTACATGGCTGTGTGGTGGACCTAGATAACATGCTATTGATACAGATTCAGGGTCAATACCATACCATCTTGATTCCTGATTCACACGTTGTGGCAACGATATCTGCCAATGACAAAGAGTATGATGTCATAGATTTGTTCAAGAATCATGAACTTTTTCCAAAACTCCTACCTATTCTGCAATGACATTTAGAAGTGTTTGCAGTGAACAAACATGACTGTGGTAGAGTGCACACCGTCATTGAAGTGCCAGACCCGGCACATGAGAGGCAAAGGCAATATCCTTTCCCAACTGAGGCCTTGCCTTCCCTTAGAGAAATGATTAAGTCACTCCTCAAGCAAGGAGTAATTAGAACTTGTGTTTCCACTGCCAACTCCCCGGTATGGCCCGTGAAGAAACCCACAGGCGCCTGGAGACTTACTATTGACTACAGGAAACTGAATCAGGTCACTCCCAGTTGTTCCCCAACTGTGCAATCAGCACCAGATGTGTTACGACTTCTGACCCCTGACTTGAAATGGTTCAGTGCCCTGGACATCTCCAATGGTTTTTGGTCATTGCCATTGGCCCTTAAGAGTCAACATAAGTTTGCCTTCACCTTTGAAGGAAGACAGGACACGTGGACTTGCTTGCCACAAGGATTGCATAACAGCCCATCCATCTTCCATCTCCACATGACGGATGCCCCAGAGAGTTTCTCTAACCACCAATGTCTCTTACAATATGTGGATGACCTGTTGCTGGCCACAGCCATGCAAGAACAACATCTGCATCTCTTGGACGAACTACTGACTCTCATTCAGAAAGCAGGCTTGAAGTGTAACCCAGCAAAAGGACAATTGTGTCAGAAAGAAGTACTCTTTCTGGGTCTAAAAATAACTGACCACGGTCAAAGCCCTACCTGGAAGAAGGTACAGGGATTACAAGACTTGCCATTACCCACCAGTGTGGCAACTCTTCGAAGGTTTCTAGGTATGGTAAACTATTCGAGAGATTTCATTTGTGATTTTGCTCAGAAAGCTGCTCCTCTGTATGAATTACTCAAAAAGGACGTACCATGGACTTGGGGCCCTATACACACCCAGGCTGTGACGTCACTGAAGCAGGCCTTGGCCTCCGCCCCAGCACTGGTGAACCCCAATCCAGCACTACCGTTCCATCTGGAGTGTGCCACCTCTGACATTGCTATGTCAGCAGTGTTGGCCCAGAAAGTGCATGGCACCTTGAGACCCACTGCATATGCCTCACAGCTCTTGACCCCAGTGGAACAGAAGTATGGCCTTTCTGAAAGGAATCTTCTAGCTACCTACTGGGCTGTCAAGCACTTCTTGTATATCATTGGGTACTCACCACTGATCATCAACACTAACCATACACCCACCACCTTTTTGCTTTCAGACAGAGTGAAGGACGGGTCAGTCTCTAACACCAGGCTGACACACTGGTCACTTCTTCTCCAGGACAGGGATATACAGGTTCAACCGACTAAAGTCCCATCTATGCCAGCCCATGGCCTCCTTTTCCAGGGAGAACCCCATGACTGTACACTACGGTCACCAGATCTTCCTGATCCAGGTCCTTTCTTCCCTGCCACGCCACAAGTACTCTAGAGTACCTCTTTGTGTTGCATCTTTACTTATGGTTCAGCATCCTACTATTAGGGAGAACAGATTGCAGGGATGAGTATTTTGGTGATTTACCCTCATGGGAACACTGTCAAGATATCTAAGTGCTGTAGTGTAGCATCATCACAGTATGCAGAGTTGGCAGCGGTGGCCTGTGCCCTCGAGTTCATCCAACATGGAACCGAGGATACCATCATCTTTACAGACTCTAACTGGGTTTGTTGTTCTCTTACAGAATTTCTCCCTTTGTGGCAGAAGAACTCCTTCTTCTCTTCTGATGGCAGTCCAGTGAAGTACAAAGAATTGGTAATATACATACATGCACTGGCACAGAAATTTGCACACAAACTCTATGTACACAAGGTTAAAGCCCACTCTCTCCATGACCCCTATCATGCCTTTAATGACACAGCAGACACCCTTGCTAAGGAGGGGGCCTGAGGGGAGACATCTGGATGATGGACCATCCAGAGGCTAATGCAGCTGTACACATTGCAGCACTGAAGAAGAAATCTGAACTTTTTCCCCCTTGGACCTCTCCGCAGCCCAACAGCTGGACACTGAACTTAAAGAAGTGTTCAGATTCCTTGACAAAGGCACTGAAGGAAAACTTCCTACACATAACCCCTATCGGAGGCATGAAGGTAAGTTACGCTTGTCATCAGATGACAAGCTCATTTAGTTTCAATCAGATGGCTCTACCACCAAGTTGTGGGTAGTTCCCAGACACCTAAGATCTGAATTCTTGCACCAAGTGCATGACACTCCTACTGGTGGACACCAGGGAGCAGAAAACACCCTTCAATGACTCAAGGCCACCACCTGGTGGCCTGGTATTACCAAAGATGTTAAACAATACATAGACAATTGTCTTGTTTATGTGCAAAACAATCCCACCCCTACCAAACGTAATGCCAAACCTTTACCACAAAGACATTCTGGCCCTTGGCATGCCATTCAAATTTATTTCATTGGCCCCCTGACCAACACCAGCAGAAATAATAAGTATGCTCTTGTGGTAATTGACCTCTTCTCTAAGTGGGTGGAAGCTTTCCCCACTAAGACATGTACAGCGAAGACTACTGCCAAAATCCTGGTGGAACAGATTTTCTCCAGGTGGGGTCTACTTCTCAAGGTGGACTCTGACAAAGGGACCAGTTTTACAGGTGAGTTAATGAAAGAATCCCTTGAACTCCTTGGAGTTCAGCAGAAGTTCCACATACCCTACCACCCTCAATCCTCAGGTCAAGTAGAAAGAGCCAACAGACGGATCAAGCAAATGCTTTCCAAATTCATTGAGGACAATCCCAAAACTTGGGATTCCCTATTGCCTTTACTCCTTATGGCAATCAGGGGCACACCCTCAGCCACCAACCAGCTCACACCCTTTGAGGTGATGACTGGTAGGCAGATGAGATTACCTGAACACCTGTTGTTTGACCTGCACACCCCCACTGCAGACCGCATGTCTGTGGACCAGTATGTGGAAAAACTCAGAAAAGACCTCATACACACACACTTGTATGCTGCAAACTGCATGGGCAAGGCCCAGCAACAATCAAGATACAGTTTGACAAACACACACAAGAAGTGGATTGGCAAGTTGGAGATCAGGTAATGGTACTTCAATTTGCACATCCCACCCATTCCTTCTCCAATAAGTGGGAAGGCCCATACCCCATTGTCAACAAGCTCAGTCCGGCAGTCTATCAGGTTAGACTCCTCCACAACAACAAATTGACTGACAAATGGTTACATGCAAACCAGCTGAAACTGTATAAAGGAGCTTAAATTACTTTTCCTCACCCCATTTGGCGGAATTGTACTAACATACTAATCTTTGATCTTCCTTTACAGATACACTGACAAGATGGCTATCTTGTTCCTCTATTTCCTCCTCTCAGGAGTGATCCCCTGCATCCAAGGCACAGTACGGACCTCCCTCGACACCTCGACCCTCCAGCACCTCCTCCAGAGGAGTATCCATCAATATACCAGATAGTATGATCACTGTCCAGGAAGGTTCTGATGCTTACCTCACTGCCTGGTTGTTGCTCCTGACAAATCTACCCTTCAAATTGGTGGCAAACCACATCACAAGGACAAATTCTCCTGTGGCAAACTCTCCAAAGGAACTTTTCAGGGTTGGCCCAATGCTAAATTATCCCCAAATGGTTCACTGTCCTTGTTACAAACTGCATTTAAGACATTCTGGTTTGTACAATATAACTGCCTTAATAGATCCTTCTTACTGTAATTCTCTGTCAAAGATTCTGCTCACAGATTTGTGCTATACACCACATGCCTCAGCAGCCATGTACCTCTGTGTTATCACCACTGATAAGCAGCTTTTGGAATGTCAAAACATAACCCTGGTCCCGTGGTGGTCTCACGGCCACTGCCTCCCAGGTTCTTTGATTAATAACTTACAGTTTATGCACATACCTGTTTTGTTTAATCTTACTTACTGGAATCTGAAAAGAGTTTGGTATGTGTCACAATACTAATCAGCCTTTTAGTACATTATTGTTTGATAGTTTAGCTGCATTTCAATTGTGACGCAAGATCCTTTTGTTGGGGTCTATTCTACTGAACATAGAGGCAACTTTAGGAGGAAGCCCTCTGATAATCTAAATCATAAACATAATAAGCGTAAAGTTGACAGTTCTGATGTCACAGGTGCAACAGGTACTGTCACAGGTCTTTTTGGTACGGCTATGTCTATATGGAATAAAGCAGACATTGCTGCTATCAAAAGTAATTCTACCAAGTTCTCCACTGGCTTGGTCAATAACGTTTTACCTCCCTTATTGCATGGTGTGGATGGCCTTAGTCAGGAAGAAAGATATGAAAATTACTTACCTACCGTAATTCTTGATCTTCTTGGATGAGTCTCCACCACTCATTCACACTAGTGGGATTAGCGCCGGAGGCACTAGGACCCATCGGGAACAAACTTTTGCTGGAGGTGTAGAGAGATGGCACACGAGCCGCAGCGCGCTTGACAGCGGCTCGGCGGTAATGACGATCTGGCGACCTCCAACTGCCTCAGTACCTTTTTTACCAAGGAGGTGCAGCACAACTAACGTAAGAGTAAATCTAGCAAAAACGGACATAAGATAGTCCGTTCGGCCCGTGTAGAAGGGTCAACAAAGTCTTCACGGCCTAAAGATTTGAGGGTGAAGACCAACACCAAGAGTGAGCTCAGGGGATGGAGGGTGGGCGTGTGAATGAGTGGTGAAGACTCATCAAAGAAGATCAAAAATTACGGTGAGTACGTAATTTTCATATCTTCCTGGACATAAGTCTCCACCACTCATTCACACTAAACAGGAGTACCAAGCTGATAATCCCCAAAGGCGGCAGGAGGCCAGAGCTCCGCGATAAGACAGAAGTCCATTAAGGATAGTTCTGCCGAATGCGGAATGATGCCTGGCATGAACATCCAGTGCATAATGTATGAGGTATGCACTGAGCTCCAGGTGTGGCGTTGCAGATATCTGCAATTGGAACATTGCAAATTTCCGCTAGGGATACATGACCGCCCTAGTAAGTGGTACGTACTCTACCTTCTAATTTAACTTGAGCCATGGAATAGCAATGCCGAAGGCATGCCACTAACCATGATGAGATGCATCTGATAGCGACAGGTTGACCCAGCGATGTGTCGCTGAAGAAACAAACAGTTGCTGAGTCTTGCGAACATCCTTGGTTCTATCTAAATAGAACAGCAAGGCTCTCTTAACATCCAAGGAATGAAAGCGTTCCCTTCATTTGGAAATTAGCGAATAAGCGGGAAGTACCAGAGATTGGTTTAGATTGAATTCTGACACAACCTTGGGAAGAAATTTAGGATGAGTACGGAGAACTACCTTGTCTTTATGGAATACAGTATACGGAGGGTCTGTAACCAGGGCATGTATCTCAGAGACCCTGCGGGCTGAGGTAATGGCCACCAGGAAGGCAGTCTTCCAGGTAAGAAATTTTAGCTCACAGGTAGCTAGGGGTTCGAAAGGCTTCCGAGTGAGCATGTCCAGCACCAGGTTAATGTCCCAGGCTGCAACTGGACGCTTAACAGGGGGTCTGGTATGAAGAATCCCCTTAAGAAATCTCTTCACCATAGGTAACTGAGCCAGAGTCAAGGAAGAAACCGGCTCATGGAACGCTGAGATGGCACTAAGGTGAACTTTAACTGTGGAGTACTGGAGACCTGAGTTTGATAGGTCAAAGATACTCAGAACCTTGTCAGGAGGACAGGAAAAGGATTCAAAGGACCTTAACACCAGAAAAACGTTTCCATTTGGGCGTACTTTTCAGGTGGCTGGCTTCTTGAGCAGCCAGAAGGATGTCTGAGACCCTCAGGAGGCGTTGAACCGATTCACTTTCACCTCTTCAGGAGCCAAGCATGAAGGTGAAGTGATTTCAGGTAGGATGGACCAGCGAACCCTGAGTCAAAGATTGATTTGCAAGGAAGTGGTCTCAGGAGGCTGCCAACTACTGTTGAGTAGAGAAACCATAGTTGCCGAGGCCAGGAGGAGCAATGAGAATCATTTGGTCCCCTGAGACTCGAACTTGAGGAGTACTCTCTGGATTAGAGAAGCGGTGGAAAGGCGTAAAAGCGTTTTGTCCACACCCAGTCTGAGCGCATCCTGACAGAAAATGCCAGGCCCTGGTTCTGGAGCAGAAGAGAGGCAGTTTTGCGTTGAGTGGGGATGCAAAAGGTCCAGGTCTGGAGTCCCCCACTCTTTGAACAGAGACCGAACTACGGCTGGATCGAGAGACCACTCGTGAGGGTCTGCCTCCGTTCTGCTGAGGTGATCTGCTAGGTCATTTGTATACCTGGCAGATAAGCGCTTGAATCAGAGACTTGTGCTCCAAGCACCACTCCCACCCTCATTGCTTCCTGCAAAGGGATAAGAATAAACACCTTGCTTGTTGATGTAATACATCACAGCTTTGTTATCCGTTTGAAGGAGAATGTTCTTGTGACAAGGACATCCTTCGAAGCTTGGATCGCATAGAGAGACTGCTCTCATCTCCAGGACATTTATGTGGAGATGAGTTTCGAACTGAGTCCATACACCTTGAGTGTGGAGGAGTGACAGTGAGCTCCCATCCCATTAGCGATCGTCTGTGGTGATGGAGATCTGATGATCCGGGGAGCAAGGGAATCCTTCCAGGAGATTGCTCTCTGAGATCACCAGGTGAGAAGACCTTGAAGGGCTCCGTCACCTTGATGGGATAAGACTGGGGGTGAGAGGTCGGAGACCACTGAGTGGAGAGCATCCATTGGGTGGTTCTCATGTGCAACCGGGCCAAGGGTACAGTGAACACCGAGGGCGCCATGAGACCCAACATGCTTTGCATCAAGAGGCTGTAACGATTGGTTCTCCCGATAGCGGGCCATCCGAAGGATGTCGAGTCTTCTGTCCTCCTGGAGAAAGCCTTGCGGAAGAGGTGTCTAGAAGTGTCCCTATGAAAAGGCCTCTGGGAGGCTGCAGTTGAGATTTTTCAAATTCAGCAGAACTCCCATGGACATGAAGGCAGAAGTCATTTGCCGCCTTAAAGTCCCTTGGCTGGAAGGGCTTGCTAAAGCCAATCGTCAGGTAGGAAACACTCGGAGTCCGATCTTCCTGAGATGCGCTGCGAGAACTGCACAACACTTTGTAAAAACTCGCGGTGCCGAGGATAGCCCAAAGGGCAGGACTCTGAACTGATAATGCTGACCCAAAGCTACAAACCTGAGGAACTTGCGGTGGGTCGGGTGGACGTGGATATGCTGGTAAGCATCCTGCATATCCAGGAGGCCAGCCAGTCGTGCTGATGCAGCAAGGTAACAGGGTACCTGGGAAATCATTTTGAATTTCCCTGGGGAGAAATTTGTTTAACTTTCTGAGGTCTAGAATGGGCGCATCCCCAGATTTCTTTGGAACCAGAAAGTAATGGAGTAGAACCCTGTGTTTACAGATCATGGGGCACCAGTTCTATTGCCCTGTTGTTCAGAAGGCCCTGGATCTCGTGGTGAGGAGGTCTGACTGAGAGGCTGACAACCTGGGTTGTCGTCTGGGAGGACAATTCGGGGTTTCCAAGAAATTGAGAGAATAACCCTCACAATTATCCGAAGGACCCATTGTCAGTTATGGACTTCCACTGGTTGTAGAAGTACATCAGGCGACCTCCACGGAGGAGAAAGTTCCACCTCGGGCAGAGTGGATGGAACTTGGGCCAGCAATTCATAAGGTGGCGCTGGGGCTTTAGGCCCTGCGCTTCTGCTGCATCTTCTTTTGAGGTTGGGCAGGTTGGCTTTATGAAGCTTCCCTGCCTCTGCCTCGAAAGGGACTGGCGACTATAGAAACTGACGTCTGTTCACATGCCCCGAGAGGAGGCAGGGAGTCTGGCCAATTTAATGGCGATCTAGTCTTCTGAGTGGCCTATAAGGCTTGCTCCACCTGAGGGCCAAAAGATAGGAGCCATCAAAAGGCAGCACCATTACCTGCTGCTGAGCATCATTCGTGAAGCCAGAAGAACGCAGCCAGGAATGGCACCGAGTACAAACCCCTGCGGCTGCTGAGCGAGAAGCAGTGTCAAAAGCGTCCATGGCGGCTTTGACCTGTTGGTTATTGGACTCAATACCTCTAATAACGGTCAGGAAAGCTCTGACTTGAGTCCGAATCTGGAAGAGCTTCAACCATTCTTTTCATAGAGTGCCACAGGATATACTCATACTGAGAAAAATAGCCTTGATAACTGGCACACGCATACTTAGAGTGGGCAGCAAAGACTCTCTTACCTAATGTATCAATCTTACGAGACTCTTTGTTAATAAGTCGAGCTGTAGTAGTTGAGGAAAACGACCTTGTCATTCTCTGCCAGGACTACAATAGGATCTGCAAAGGCTTGGGATGCCAAAAGGACAATCCTTGGGAGCTGAATACTTCTTATCAATGGATTTAGCCACTGAGGGAATAGAGCAGGATTATTCCATACCATTTGAGACAGCGTCTCGAAGGAAAACTGGATCGGAGGAGTCAAATCCGTGAGGATCTCCAAGCATGAAGATACTGGAGTCTTAATATCTTCCCAGGATCGATGTCTGTAGTCTGGAGAGAAAGAGTGGATCTCAGATTCTTCAACAGAGACTTAAGGACAGGTCCTCGACCACAGGCTCTGTAGCAAAAAGATCCTGTTTCCTCACTTCATCACCAACGAAGGTCTGGGTCAGGCTCAACATCATCTCCTGATGGTCCAGGAAGGACTGTTTGGACAGGAAAGGAGTGAAAATTAGGAGAGGAGAAACAGCAGAAAAACAAGGAGAGTCCCGAGGCCCTGCGCCGAGGCGGCAAAGCAGGTTGGCAACGGACGGAGGCGCCGCGGCGCCGAAGAGGCACGTGGAACCGAAAGCGCCCCTGGCGGTGCCGCGGATGGCGCTGGCACCGCGGATGGCACAGCCAAAGCCAACGGCACCGCAAATGGCACCACCTGACCACGCGGCGCCGCCAGACCAGATGGCACTGCCGGCGGCGCCGCCAGACCATGCGGCGCCACGGACAGTGCCGCAAGACCCAGCAGCACTGAAAACGGTGCCGACAAGTCAACAGACCCTGCAGAAGGTGCTGGAAAAGCCCCAGGAACCTGGAAAGCTAGAGGAGGAAAAAAAACAGGAGATAAGGGCATCAGTGTGGCCCCCTGCGCCGCAGCCATGTGAGGGGGGAACACCTAAGCATGGAGTCGCTGGCACTGAAGAAGGCACCGCGCGACTAGGAAGGTCCAACCGCCCTACCTGATCGCAGGAGGAGCCCAAGGGCTCTGAGGCAACCGAGCCAGGCAGAAGAACCAACCTCGAGGCCCATCGGCTCCATAAGAGCGGCTCACTGATGAAACTGCTCATCTGGGCCCTACCTATAAGCGAGGAGGGGCTCGATGTTGAGGCATCGATTACCGGAAGTCGGCGACTCGAAGAAGGAGACGGCAACTACTTAGCAAATAACCGACCGTCGGCGTGCAGACATACCAGAGAAGCGACCTCGGTAACGCCTTCTCTTTTTGACCTGTGGGCGAAGAAGAGCTCGAGGCGGTGATTGCGAAATGCGACCCGTTTATTTTTATGCCCGGCCAGGACCGCCCATCCCGGGCATCGGACTGACCGTTGTCGAACCCGCTGAGAGAAGGAGGCTGACCGGACCCAGCCCGGCTGACTGAACAGCTTTCATACGAAGTCTCCCTACCGTCACCTGACCTGCTCATGTGGCGACTCGTCCAGTAGGCGAGACTTCTTCAAGTAAGTTAAATTTAAAATATTAGAAAAATTTAACGAAAATAGAATAAAATTAAGCGATACTACTATCGTGATAATGTTACAAAAAAACAAACTGAAAACTATGCGCTAGTTTGAAGTTTGACTCCCGACAGGCGAGCGACGTCGTCACTGAAGCGCACTCGACGGCGGGAAAAAAGGAACTGAGGCGGTTGGAGGGTCGTCGCCGAGATAGTCATTACCGCTCGAGCCGCTGCTCACGGCGCCGTGCCTCGCGGCGCCATCTCTCGCGCTGACCCTCCAGCAAAAAGTTTGCTCCCGATGGGTCCTAGTGCCTCCGGCACTAATCCCACTAGTGTGAATGAGTGGTGGAGACTTATGTCCAAGAAGATACACTGTATACAACATGCACAACATTGCTAAGGCATTCACTGATTCCAAAGATAAGATCAATGCACTCATACAATAGAACAACAAAGAAGCAGATAAACAATACATTGCTAGAGAGATACTCTGCTTTGCTTATGGCTCCTACATTATCACTACCATCAATAACCTCTTCTGTGATGTAGAATCTGGAAGAATTCCTGACATTATACATGATAGACGCATTTCCAAATGGTATTGTCCAAGGTGTAAAATCACTAGTTGTGTTTCCATGTGTATGCAACAGACTTTGACTATTCCTCTATCCACAGCTAGGAATTTGGGGTTTGTGACCAGACACCCTAATACTGGTCCTTGTTTCACTGTTAAGAAATGCTCCATAACAGATACCATGTTTGTTTCTTTCACTGTCTCCTTACCACGCTTTGATCCCACTACAGCCTTGTTCGACAAGCTTGCACTGGTACATTCTATTGGGCATTTGGAAGAAGACATCTACAGGGAACGCCTGGATCTACCACCTCTACTGGTCTACCATTCTTTCCTGGATGACTGGATGGCTCCGCACACAGACTACTGTGCGAAAAAGCAATATCTCTACCTGTGCCGATGTGATGTGTTTGATGTTATATGGCCTGTTTGTGGCTACTCTCCGGACAGCATTGATTGGACTTTCACTATGGATGATGACATCACTATGAGCGGCACCAACTCTTTCGACTCAACTATGGCTCTGGATAAGCTCTACCAATCCTATCGTGAGGAGGTTCATTGCCTGTCAACACGGATTTCGAAAACGACCTACACCTGCCCTGTCCAGTTGCAAAAGTGGAGACTGCCTACTGTGCGCTCACAGTACAACTCTGATGGTGAATACTATGTTGTTATGAACTATAAAACCTACACATATGGTTCTGTTACTTGTGCTATTGATTACCCCAATTTCTGTTTTGTTCCCCACCAGAAGACTGTTATTGGACATACTGTTATAACACCCGTCCCCCTTCTGGATGCAGACATTATTGATGGTAACCCAGATTATCTACTCACACTATCAGAATACTTGCCATACTTTAACGTACACATAGACCCACTCACACTTACACTGAAATCACTTTTAGACAGGAAAGACACACACCTCATCCACATCAGCAATAATATCACCAAAGCCAACGAAGCTGTTCTTGACTTGATTAATGATGGAGATATGAATAACGCATTAACTAACACCTGGTTAGAGATTACTTTTAAAGGTTTTGTTATTATACAAGCATTTTTGATTTTCACTTTGATTATTATGCTTTGCTGCCTATGGCGTACACTACGCCAACACTGTGAGCAGCTCGAGTTCCTTTACAAGGCTTGTGCGTCGGGATTGTAAACGACCACTGCTCTTGTCCATTCCCTAGACATTTGCCTGTGTTGCCCTTGGAGGCAACAAGGGGGGAATTGTTACACGTGGTCCCTGCACCCTAACTGGTACCCTCCAAGGTACACCGTAGACAGCTAACGCTTAAGCATAGGTTATACTAATATGTAGGGCTAAGGGCATCTACCGTATAAGAGTAGATGTCAGGATTTGAATGCATATTGTTGTAATCCACTTTGCTTGCTAATACACATATATTTTACCATGTATTTTCTGTCTATTTCTTACTTGTTAGATGCCAAGACACCTGTGTCCTTGAAGTAATTATAATATGTAAGACGGCATTGCCATCTTTTGGTGATTTGTACTACTATACTTAGTTATGTAAGACTCTGTATAAGAACTCTTTTGTTCTCAAACTGATGACTTTACAGAATTGTATAATGTTATCTTGGACCGTGGAGCCACCTCTAATTTAGCCAATAGGGCTCATCTCTGTAACTAGAAATGTTTCTATCTTTTGGTAACCATAGTAATTATCATACGTGATATAATGTAATGCACAGCTTTTACACCGGAGACCCGAGAGACCCCAAGAGACTACAGAGAAACCTCGAGGTGTAGGGAACGCTTAGCACTAGCTCCCGGTTCATATTGGTAAGAACTGCTTAGGGCAACTGTGATTTATTCCTTTGCTAGTAATAAACTTGTTTATTACTCTAATGCAACGTGTCTGTGATTACTTGCATTCCCAATATCATCAAGAATCTGAAGGTGAGGTTTAGACCTCTCAACATAAGGGAACCAGTACCAGTACCAGTATCAGCACTATTGGGGGTGAGGTGAGGGAACCAGTATCAGTATCAGCACTATTAGTAGTACTGTAAGGGAACCAGCACTAGTACTAGCACTGTTGGGGGTATGGTAAGGGAACCAGTACCAGTATCAGCACTGTTGGGGTATGCTAATGGAACCAGTACCGGTATCAGCACTATCAGGGGTATGGTAAGGGAACCAGTACAAGTATCAGCGCTGTCAGGTGTATGGTAAGGGAACCAGAACCAGTACCACTACAAGTATCAGCACTGTCGGAGGTATGGAAAGGGAACCTGTACCAGTATCAGCACTATCAGGTGTATGGTATAGGGAACCAGTACCAGTATCAGCACTGTCAGGGGTATGGTATAGGGAACCAGTACCAGTACCAGTATCAGCACTATCAGGTGTATGGTATAGGGAACCAGTACCAGTATCAGCACTGTCAGGGGTATGGTAAGGGAACCAGTACCAGTATCAGCACTGTTGGGGTATGGTAAGGGAGCCAGTACCAGTACTAGTATCAGCACTATCAGGTGTATGGTATAGGGAACCAGTACCAGTATCAGCACTGTTTTTGGGTATGGTAAGGGAACCAGCCCCAGTATCAACACTGTTTTGGGTGTGGTAAGGGAACCAGTACCAGTATCAGCACTATCAGGTGTATGGTATAGGAACCAGTACCAGTATCAGCACTATCAGGTGTATGGTAAGGGTACCAGTATCAGTACCAGCACTGTTGGGGTATGGTAAGGGAACCAGCACCTGTACCAGTATCAGCATTATCGGGGGTATGGTAAAGGAACCAATGCCAGCATCAGTGGTATCAGGGTATGGTAAGGGAACCAATACCAGTATCAGCACTGTCGGGGTACAGTAAGGGAAAAAGTACCAGTATCAGCACTATCAGGGGTATGATAAGGGAACCAGTACCAGTACCAGTATCAGCACTATCAGGGGTATGATAAGGGAACCAGTACCAGTACCAGTACCAGTATCAGCACTATCAGGGGTATGATAAGGGAACCAGTACCAGTACCAGTATCAGCACTATCAGGGGTATGATAAGGGAACCAGTACCAGTACCAGTATCAGCACTATCTGGGTTATGATAAGGGAACCAGTACCAGTACCAGTATCAGCACTATCAGGGGTATGGTAAGGGAACCAGTACCAGTATCAGCACTATCTGGGTTATGATAAGGGAACCAGTATCAGTATCAGCACTATCTGGGTTATGATAAGGGAACCAGTACCAGTACCAGTACCAGTACCAGTATCAGCACTATCAGGGGCATTGTAAGGGAACCAGTATCAGTATCAGCACTATCTGGGTTATGATAAGGGAACCAGTACCAGTACCAGAATCAGCACTATCAGGGGTATGGTATAGGGAACCTGTACCAGTATCATCACTACTGGGGGTATGGTAAGGGAATGCACACAAGACTGGCTACGGAACCACAAACTTGTTCTAAATGAAGCAAACACAGTCCATGCTATTCGGGACCTTCCCTAAACTCAAGACATTCCAAGATAAGTTCGGGGTCTCCTGCTTAGATGGCTCACTCATAACTCCTGTAACGTTGTTTAAATACCTGGGGGGTCACCCTTCACCAATCTCTAAATTTTGAACTTCACATCATCAACACATGCAAATCAGTCAATTCCAAGCTAATCATGTCATACCGGAGCAGCCACATGCTAACCCCTACTGCTAGAGTAGCTATAGCTCGGGGCATACTCCTACCTACTCCGACTTATGGAGTGGCAACTTACACTCCGTTACCAAAATCAAAACTTCAAAGATGGGATGTCACCTAAAACAACATCTGCAGGTTCGTCTCAGCCTCCCACAGACTAAAACACCATTGTCTACTATACTCGGATCTAAACTGGTTGTCCCGCGCCAATACTAGACTTTATTCCCTTGGCTCCACTGTTGACAGCATCATGAGCTCTTGTACCCCAACAACTCTAGCTGAGCTACTCACCTACCAGATCTCCAACTATGGCCTGTGATCAGCTGACAAATCCCTGCTATGCATCCTCAAATGCAGTACCTCCAAAGGCTCTAGAGCCTATGTCCACTATGCACCTCAGTTATGGAACTCACTCCCTCTGGACATCCGGCTAGCTTCTACACACAATGCTTTTAAAAAAGCGCTCTGCCAATATCTCAGCTCCACCAACCAATGCTCCTGTTTCAAACCTCCTTAGTCCTCTGGGTATCCTGCCTATACAGAAGCTCTTACCCTTTCTCCACAATGCTCCCCTTGTGGTACAGCTTATCCCAGCTCTCTCCTGACACTAGCCCACTGCAGCCATCCCTTTCTCTCTTTGCCAGCTCCTATCCTATACCCTACCTTTCCTTATCCTGACCTGCTATTATCCCTACTGTTCACTGTCTTGCCATTCCCCTGCCCATTATCCCCTGCACTTGTTAGTTTTTGACCACATTTTTATTTATCTGTATTTGTTGTGCTTTCTAAATCACATTTTGAGGACTACTACTGCAATACTCTTGCTACTGTATGTTTTTCATCATGCTATGACTGTAAAAATCTCTATGATCCTACCAGGACCACCCTGTGCACTACCTGTAATGCTTAGCTTTTTGTTAAATGTTTTTTGAAATACCCTGCATACTACCTGTGTTGCTTAGCCTGTTGTTTAATGTTTCACAACACCTTGTTTATGTATCACAATGTAATCTACTGTTTGTTATACCTGCAATGTCTGCCCTGTAATCTCCCAGGTCGTGCCTGAAAACAGTCATCTTTATGGCTAGTGAACCCACCCGGTAAACAAAAACTAAATAAATAAATAAATCAGCACTGTCAGGGTATGGCAAGGGAACCAGTACCAGTATCAGCACTGTCAGGGGTATGGGAAGTGAACCAGTACCAGTACCAGTATCAGCACTGTTGGGGTATGGTAAGGGAACCAGTACCAGTATCAGTATCAGCACTGTTGGGGTATGCTAAGGGAACCAGTATCAGTATCAGCACACTGTCGGGGTATGGCAAGGGAACCAGTACCAGTATCAGCACTGTCAGGGGTATGGGAAGTGAACCAGTACTAGCATCAGCACTGTCGGGGTATGGCAAGGGAACCAGTACCAGTATCAGCACTGTCAGGGGTATGGGAAGTGAACCAGTACCAGTATCAGTATCAGCACTGTTGGGGTATGCTAAGAGAACCAGTACCAGTATCAGCACTGTTGGAGTATGGCAAGGGAACCAGTACCAGTGTCAGCACTGTCAGGGGTATGGGAAGTGAACCAGTACCAGTACCAGTATCAGCACTGTCGGGGTATGGCAAGGGAACCAGTACCAGTATCAGCACTGTCAGGGGTATGGGAAGTGAACCAGTACCAGTGTCAGCACTGCCGGGGTATGGCAAGGGAACCAGTACCAGTACCACTACTAGTATCAGCGTTGTTGGGGGTATGGGAAGGGAACCAGTACCAGTATCAGCATCAGCACTGTCGGGGTATGGCAAAGGAACCAGTACCAGTATCAGCATCGTCAGGGGTATGGTAAGGGAACCAGTACCAGTATCAGCACTATTGGGGGTATGGGAAGTGAACCAGTAACAGTACCAGTATCAGCACTGTTGGGGGAATGGTAATGGAACCAGTAACAGCATCAGCACTGTTGGGGTATAGTAAGGGAACCAGTACCAGTATCAGCACTGTCAGGGGTATGGCAAGGGAACCAGTACCAGTACCAGCACTGTCAGGGATATGGAAAGGGAGCTAGTACCAGTAACAGCACTGTCAGTGCATCATAATGGAACCAGTACCAGTATCAGCACTATCAAGGGTATGATAATGGAACCAGTACCAGTACCAGCACTGTCATGGATGTGGTAAGGGAGCTAGTACCATTAACGGCACTATCAGTGTATAGTAATGGAACCAGTACCAGTATCAGCACCATCAGGGGTATGGTATAAGGAACCTGTACCAGTATCAGCACAGTTGGGGGTATGGTAATGGAACCAGTACCAGTATCAGCACTGTTGTGGGTATGGTAAGGGAACCAGTACCAGTACCAGCACTGTCATGGATATGGTAAGGGAGCTAGTACCATTAACGGCACTATCAGTGTATAGTAATGGAACCAGTACCAGAATCAGCACCATCAGGGGTATGGTATAGGGAACTTGTACCAGTATCATCACTACTGGGGATATGGTAAGGGAATGCACACAAGCCTGGCTATGGAACCACAAACTTGTTCTAAATGAAGCAAACACTGTCCATGCTATTTGGGATCTTCCCTAAACTCAAGACATTCCAAGATAAGTTCAGGGTCTCCTGCTTAGATGGCTCACTCATAACTCCTGTAACGTCATTTAAATACCTGGGGGTCACCCTTGACCAATCTCTAAATTTTGAACTCCACATCATCAACGCATGCAGATCAGTCAATTCCAAGCTAGGCATGTCATACCGGACCAGCCACATGCTAACTCCTACTGCTAGAGTGGCTAAAGCTTGGGGCATACTCCTACCTACTCCGACCTATGGAGTGGCAACTTATGCTCCGTTACCAAAATTAAATCTTCAAAGATGGGATGTCACCTAAAACAACATCTGCAGGTTCGTCTCAGCCTCCCACAGACTAACACACCATTGTCTACTATACTCGGATCTAAACTGGTTGTCCTGCGCCAATACTAGACTTTATTCCCTTGGCTCCACTGTTGACAGCATCATGAGCTCTTGTATCCCAACAACTCTAGCTGAGCTACTCACCTACCAGATCTCCAACTATGGCCTGTGATCAGCTGACAAATCCCTGCTATGCATCCTCAAATGCAGTACCACCAAAGGCTCTAGAGCCTATGTCCACTATGCACCTCAGTTATGGAACTCACTCCCTCTGGACATCCGGCTAGCTTCTACACACAATGCTTTTAAAAAAGCGCTCTGCCAATATCTCAGCTCCACCAACCAATGCTCCTGTTTCAAACCTCCTTAGTCCTCTGGGTATCCTGCCTATCCTGAAGCTCTTACTCTTTCTCTACAATACTCCCCTTGTGGTACAGCTTATCCCAGCTCTCTCTCCTGACACTGGCCCCCTGCAGCCATCCCTCTCTCTCTCTTCGCCAGCTCCTATCCTATACCCTACCTTTCCGTATCCTGACCTGCTATTATCCCTACTGTTCACTGTCTTGCCATTCCCCTGCCCATAATCCTCTGCACTTGTCAGTTTTTGACCACATTTTTATTTATCTGTATTTGTTGTGCTTTCTAAATCACATTTTGAAGACTACTACTGCAATACTCTTGCTACTGTATGTTTTTCATCATGCTATGACTGTAAAAATTTCTATGATCCTACCAGGACCACCCTGTGCACTACCTGTAATGCTTAGCTTTTTGTTAAATGTTTTTTGAAATACCCTGTATACTACCTGTGTTGCTTAGCCTGTTATTTAATGTTTCACAACACCTTGTTTATGTATCACAATGTAATCTACTGTTTGTTATACCTGCAATGTCTGCCCTGTAACCTCCCAGGTCGTGCCTGAAAACAGTCATCTTTATGGCTAGTGCACCCACCCGGTAAACAAAAACTAAATAAATAAATAAATCAGCACTGTCGGGGTATGGCAAGGGAACCAGTACCAGTATCAGCACTGTCAGGGGTATGGGAAAGGAACCAGTACCAGTATCAGCACTGTCAGAGGTATGGGAAGTGAACCAGTACCAGTATCAGCACTGTCAGGGGTATGGGAAGTGAACCAGTACCAGTATCAGCACTGTTGGGGTATGGCAAGGAAACCAGTACCAGTATCAGCACTGTCAGGGGTATGGGAAGTGAACCAGTACCAGTATCAGCACTGTCAGGGGTATGGTAATGGAACCAGTTACAGTATCAGCACTGTCGGGGGTATGGTAAGGGAACCAGTACCAGTATCAGCACTGTCAGGAATATGGTAAGGGAACCAGTACCAGTATCAGCACTGTTGGGGGTACGGGAAGGAAACCAGTACCAGTATCAGCACTGTTGGGGGGATGGGAAGGGAACCAGTACCAGTATCAGCACTGTCAGGGGTATGGGAAGTGAACCAGTACCAGTATCAGCACTGTTGGGGTATGGCAAGGAAACCAGTACCAGTATCAGCACTGTCAGGGGTATGGGAGGTGAACCAGTACCAGTATCAGCACTGTCAGGGGTATGGTAATGGAACCAGTTACAGTATCAGCACTGTTGGGGGTATGGTAAGGGAACCAGTACCAGTATCAGCACTGTCAGGGGTATGGGAAGTGAACCAGTACCAGTATCAGCACTGTTGAGGATATGGTAAGGGAACCAGTACCAGTACCAGCACTGTCAGGGATATGGAAAGGGAGCTAGTACCAATAACAACACTATCAGTGCATCATAATGGAACCAGTACCAGTATCAGCACTATCAAGGGTATGATAATGGAACCAGTACCAGTACCAGCACTGTCAGATATATGGTAAGGGAGCTAGTACCAGTAACAGCACTATCAGTGTATAGTAATGGAACCAGTACCAGTATCAGCACCATCAGGGGTATGATAAGGGAACCAGTACCAGTATCAGTATCAGCGCTATCAGGCATATGGTAAGGGAACCAGTACCAGTATCAGTACAGTCGGGGGTTGGTAAGGGAACCTGTTTCAGTATCAGCAGTGTTGGGGTATGTTAAAGGAACCAGTACCAGTATCAGCACTATTACTATATCATAATGGAACCAGTATAGTACCAGTATCAGCACTATCAGGGGGTATGGCTAGGGAACCAGTACCAGCATCAGCGGTATTGGGGTATGGAAAGGGAACCAGTACCAATATCAGCTCTGTTTGGGGTATGGTAAGAGAACCAGTACCAGTATTCGCACTATCAGGTGTATGGTAAGGGGACCAGTACCAGTATCAGCACTGTTGAGGGTAAGGTGAGGGAACCAGCATCAGTATCAGTACTATCAGTGGTATGGTAAGGGAACCAGTACCAGTATCAGTACTTTGGGGGTATAGTAAGGGAACCAGTACCAGTATCAGCACTACTGGGGGTATGGTAAGGGAATCAGTATCAGAACTAGCAATACTGGGGGTATGGTTAGGGAACCAGTACCAGTATCAGAACTGTTGAGGGTATGGTAAGGGAACCAGTATCAGTATCAGCACCCCGGCTGTCCTTCCTTCCCAGCGGTCTTCCCAGCCCCATCATCCCAGCTTCTCCCAGGGCCTACCTGCTTCCATAGCCCCCACATCTTGTCTATGGCAGGGTGGTGGGGAGTCCCTCAACTCACCAGGACAGGATCCAGACTTCTGGGGGGGTGCCTGAGTTGCCGGGTTCAGAGATTTACCTGCTCCCATAGTCCCCCACAGCTTACCCTCGGTGGCAGGGTGGTGGAGAGTCCCTTGACCCACCAGGACAGGATCCAGATTTCTGGGAGGTGCCTGAGTTGCTGGGTGTGGGGCCTGTGGAGGTCGGTGGTTATCCTACTCAACTGGGAGTTTTTCATTTTTTTTCCTCATGGGGGACGTGGCATGTGCTGGCGTCAAGGTGCACACACCGATGTCTGCCACGTCTCTCCCACCTCTTTCGGCTTGGGCTACCTTTCCCCTTGCTTCTTCCAGTGGCCAGTTGAGCACTGAGCACTCCCCCATCCCCAAGAAGAAGAGAGCAGTCCCTTGGACACTCGATCCTCCTCTCCCGGCTGGCCCTCTGACACCTTGGCCTTGCTTCCAAACTGGGGTCGTCAACACTGAGCAGTAGCACTACCAATGCAGATGCCTTCTCACGAAACAAGAAAGTGAAACAAAGTCCAAAATCTTGTTTTGTGAGATCACCTTCTTATTTCATGAGATTTTCATGACCTCATGAAACAAGATGACTTCTGATGAGACAAGAGCCTGGAAATAAATTCTTATTTCATGAGGCCCTATTCCTTTTTTGTGAGCCTCCCAAAACCAGAGGTTGGCTCACAAAACAAGCCTTACTAAGGATTTTAGGGATATCCCAAAAACACATTTTGGGGTCATTTTTCAAAAAACTAACTCCAGAATTGAGCTAAACTGGTCATATTTAGCTAGATTCATGTGTTTGTGTATCTCCAGGTCATAATTTTTATGGGTTTTCAAATAATTTTTTTTCAGAAAAACAGAAACAAGATAGTCACCATATGAAACAAGAATTTTTTCTCACAAAAGATGAAATTCAGCTCATGAAATACAAATCTCCTTTCATCAGCAGAAATTCTTCTTTCGTATCAAACGTTTGTCCAAAAAATCATACTGAGTGTGCTCAGAACTGAAAACTCAAATCCTTATAACTTAGGAACAGACTAATGTTTTTTCACAAAACCAACAAAAGACACCATTATAAAGCAGGCCCTTTCTACCCTGAAAGCGTCAGAAATAAATTTCGAACCATACGGGATGTAGGTGAGAGCAAAAAACAGCAGCCCCTCCCCCCCATTTTCCTGTTTTTACATTATCTGGAGCCACACATTTGACCAGAACAAAACTTTCCAGATCATGAGATCTTGGCCCCCAGACTGCGAACGCAAAATTTCATGTAATTCTGCTGAATGGGAACTAAGTTATTAAGGTACAAAGTTAGGGGTTTAACATTAAACACCTTACTCTACCCCAACTATAGTGTTGCTACGTGCCACTATAATACACGCATGTGCATGAATGTGTGTAAGTATGTATGTATTTGAGAGGATATATGTATATGCGTATGTATGTATATGCGTATGTATGTATATGCGTATGTATGTATTTGAGAGGATATATGTATATGCGTATGTATGTATTTGAGAGGATATATGTATATGCGTATGTATGTATATGAGAGGATATATGTATATGCGTATGTATGTATATGCGTATGTATGTATGTATATGAGAGGATATATGTATATGCGTATGTATGTATATGCATATGTCTGTATATGAGAGGATATATGTATATGCGTATGTATGTATATGCGTATGTATGTATATGAGAGGATATATGTATATGCGTATGTATGTATATGCATATATATATTTTTATTCGTTAACCGGGGAAGGACATTGGACCATTGGCCCTTTTTTAGGCCCGACCCGGGAGAACACTATAACTAAACATACATTACATACCACCACTGACATATATCACACAGTGACAATAAATTACGAAAAACAGTTAAATAGATATTTCAATAGTAAGTGTTCTTTCAATTTTTCTTTAAAACTTATCATAGATGAAGCCTGATGTATCACCAAAGGAAATGCATTCTAATACACTGGACCAGCTATGGAGAAAGCACGAGAAGCCATTTTAAGTTTGGGTAATACTATATCCAATAAATAATTAATGTATATGTGTGTGTCTTTATGTATATATACTGTATACGTCTATATCCATAAATGCATATGTCTATATGAGAAATAGCAGTACTTCAGTTTACCCTGTAAGCTGCTTTACCTTGTAGAGGTCATATGCCTGTGGACATGAAAAAGTCTCTGCCAACTGACTTCTGTAAAACCAAGGAAGGAAAAACAAACAAAGCATACCATTTCAGCTATGGCTGCATTGGAGTGCTGTGCTGCAGTGAAAATTATCTCCAGGGCCTCTGGGGAAAAAACATAACAAAGGCCACAGAGTTAATGTGCCCTATACTGTGATACGGTACATACAATGTACAGGTTTAAAGCATCACCGAAAATGTCAAGAGCAGCTCTCTGCAATTCTTACTTTCAGCATCGTCTTTGTCAGAAGAATCTGGTGGTAACTTCTTCAGGTAGTCTTTGAGGAGCAGCTCGTAGCGGGGAACTCTCTGCACCGGCTCCAACATATGATGCTGCAGGCTCAGGGAACCGCACTCCTCCCGTCGCTGGACAGGGAAACAAAGTGAGAAATCAGAAACAATGGTAATTTACTCAAGACATACAAACATATGAAGAAGCCAGCAGAAGAAGGCCATTTTGTCTATCTAGTCTGCTCATATTGTAGGGTCCAAAGCTTGTTACTGTCCCTGCCCCCTTCCCCACTCCTCCTATCCTCCCTATCCATGATCTTTATCTTCCCCCTATGCATATCCCAGCCTCTCTTGAAGCTGCCCACCATCTTCAATGAGACCACCTCTTCTGGCAGCGCATTCCAAGTGTCCACCACCCTCTCTGTGAAGAAGTGTTTCCTAACCTCCCTCCTAAACCTCTCCCCCTTCAGCTTAAGACTGTGCCACCTCGTGTTATGGTTGCCACTCAACTCAAAGAGAAGCTTCTTATCCACCTTATTTATCCCTTTCAAGTACTTGATGGTCCCAATCATGTCCCCTCTCTCTCCTTTCCTCCAGGGAGTACATGTTCAGTGCCCTCAACCTCTCCTCGTACACCTTTCCCTGCTGACCCACTATCATCTTTGTAGCCCCCCCCGGACCTTCTCCAGTGGGCTAATGTCCTTTTTCAGGTGTGGGCACCAGTACTGAACTCCATACTCTAGATGTGGCCTCACCAGCGACCTATACAAGGGTAGTATAACCTCCTCTCTCCTACTAATGATCCCCCTAGCTATGCATCCCAGCATCTTGTTTGCCCTTGAGGCTGCTTTCTTGCACTGTGTGGACTGCTTCAGGTCACTAGTGATCATCACTCCCAGGTCCTTCTCCTTCTCTGATGCAGATACCTGGAATCTACCAAGGTAGTTATCCATCCTGGGATTCTTGGCTCCAATGTGCATAACTTTGCATTTCTTGGCATTGAAGCCAAGCTGCTAGATCCCAGACTCCCTCCCCAGCTTATCCAGATCATCCTGTAGGCCCTGTATCCCTTCAGCCATGTCCACTCTCCCGCAGAGCTGGTGTCGCCCACAAATAGGCACATTTTTCCCATAATGCCATCTCCAATGTCATTGATAAAGACATTAAACACCGGCCTCAGCACCGAGTCCTATGGGACCCCAGTGACCTCTCTCTGGTGCCAGATAACTCTCCCCCCCCCCAACCACTGTCTGGCTTCTGTCCCTCAGCCGGTTTTCCACCCATCTGGGCATCTTCTCCACAACCCCAAGATCTGCCAACTTCCTATTAACCTTTTGTGGGACACAGAGTCAAAGGCCTTGATGAAATCCAGATAGAGGATGTCTACCGCTTGGCCCCGTCTACTGTCTTAGTGACCCAGTCAAAGAAGCCAATCAGATTCGTTTGACACTATCACCTGTAACATGACTGGTGACAGCTCGCTTGCTGGTAGCTTGGGTGGTGCTTACGTGTCTTGCACAGCGAGGCTGTCTCTCACCAGCGGGGGTTTCACTTTCAAAGAGCTGCTACTGAAACAGTAGGCAAGATTTTTATGTTATTTTTATTTAATTTATTGAACTTAAACTGAGAGAGATGGTGGGGGTGGGGGCTTGGCTGGCTGCCAACTCACCTGCTAAGCGAGAGAAAAAAATGGCGACAGATTGACTTTCAAAATTCAAACTGACACCATGATTTTAGTAATTATGTCAGTTGGGACGGGCATTTTTTTAACACGGGCTCTGTTGTCTGATAGATGTCCACCTTGCCAGGTGTATCAGCCAGTCAGAGCCCAGGAATTTCTTGGCCCATTTTCTAAGCCCCTTCGGTCTCTGTAGTATAGTCCAAACTCTCCCAGACAGAGGCAGGATAGGGAGGAGGGGCCCCACAAATGGGAGCTCTCTAACACTAACCAAAAAATACAGGAAGATCCAGTGGGATGAAGACTCGGCAGACTACCTAGAACAGCTAAAAGCAGCTAGCAGAGAGGTAAGAAAAGCCAAGGCTGGGAGTCTGCAGACACCTGATTCATCCCTCCTCTGCAGGAGCCTGATCCATCCCTGCAAGTGTCTGCAGACACCCAATTATCCCTGCCAGTGTCTGGAGACACCTGATCCATCCCTCCTCTGCAGACAACTGATCTATCCCTGCCAGTCTCTGCAGACACCTGATCTGTTCCTCTTCTGTAGACAACTGATCTGTCCCTGTCAGTGTTTGCAAACACCTGATTCATCCCCGCTAGTGTCTGTAGACACCTGATCCATCCCTGCAAGCCTCTGCAGATACCTGATCCATCCCTGCCAGTGTCTGCAGAGATCTGATCAGTCCCTGCCAGTGTCTGCAGATACCACCTGACATGTCCCTGCCAGTCTCTGCAGACACTTGATCAATCCCTCCCAGCCTTTGTAGACACCTGATCCATCCCTGCCAGCCTCTGCAAACACCTGATCCATCCCTGCCAGCCTCTGCAAACACCTGATCCATCCCTGCCAGCCTCTGCAGACACCTGATCCATCCCTGCCAGCCTCTGCAGACACCTGACTGTCCCTGCCAGTGTTTGCAAACACCTGATCTATCCCTGCCAGTCTCTGCAGACTCCTGATCTATCCCTGCCAGGCACTGCAAACACCTGATCTGTCCCTACCAGTCTCTGTAGACTCCTGATCTATCCCTGCCAGCCTATGCAGACACCTGACTGTCCCTGCCAGTGTTTGCAAACACCTGATCTGTCCCTGCCAGTCTCTGCAGACTCCTGATCTATCCCTGCCAGTCTCTGCAGACACCTGATCCATCCCTCCCAGACTCTGAAGGCACCTGATCCATCCCTGCCAGACTCTGTAGACACCTGATCCATCCCTGCCAGCCTCTGCAGACACCTGATCCATCCCTGCCAGCCTCTGAAGGCACCTGAACCATCCCTCCCAGACTCTGAAGACACCTGATCCATCCCTGCCAACCTCTGCAGACACCTGACTGTCCCTGCCAGTGTTTGCAAATACCTGATCTGTCCCTGCCAGTCTCTGCAGACTCCTGATCTATCCCTGCCAGCCTCTGCAGACTCTTGATCTATCCCTGCCAGCCTCTGCAGACACCTGATCCATCCCTTCCAGACTCTGTAGACACCTGATCCATCCCTGCCAGCCTCTGCAGACACCTGATCCATCCCTCCCAGACTCTGAAGGCACCTGATCCATCCCTGCCAGCCTCTGCAGACATATTATCTATTCCTGGCAGTGTCTGCAGACACCTGAGTCATCCCTACCTGTATCTGAAGACACCTGATCCATCCCTGCCAATGTCTGCAAACACCTGATCTGTCCCTGCCAGTCTCTGTAGACACCTGATCTATCTCTGCCAGCCTCTGCAGACATCTGATCCATCCTGCCTGTGTCTGCAGACACCTGATCAGTCCCTTCCAGTGTCTACAGTTAGTCATGAGAAGCAACCGTGAGCCACATGACACTTCAGACTCCAGGTTCTCTGACTGACTTACTGTGGGAGAGCTTCTTACGATAAACACAACAGTTATTAAAAAACTGTGACCAAACTTTTTTGTTTTCTTTGTAACTATAACTTTATTAGCTATTTTTACCTGTATGTCCAAAATTATTTCTTGGAACTGCAGAGACTTTTCGGTCCATGTGTTTAGCAGCTCCATAGCTTTGTCGAAGTTCTTGATGTATTCTGCATACATCTTGAGGAAGGGGGCCAGTTTCTGGATAATATCTCCTATCCTTGGATTTGATGGCCTGAAACAGTAAACAGCCCTTAAAATACATAGTATGGCTACTCAGACCTCATAGGGCTCTGGTAGTGTCGGCTTGGATGGCACAAAATCCCAGAAGCTAGACTTTTAAGGTCCACTGCTGTATGCACATGGGCAATGAGAGGGCAGGAGACAGGTATGGCTACAGACAGTATGCACTGAGACCAACAGGTGTGGCTAGGGACAGTATGTACTTTGACAGATAGGTGTGGTTAGAGACAGTATACAATGAGACAGAAGGGTGTCGTTAGAGACTACATATGGGCAGTGAGAGGGCTAGAGACAGTATGTACTAAGACAGAAGGGTGTCCTGGAGGAAGGGCATGATAAAGGCCCTCAGATTTGTGGGGCACCACAGTGAGTATCAGACATCAAGACATGTTCGGTACAGTGGGAGAGTGGTGTCTGGGGGAATACTACGAGGGCCCTGAGGTTCCAGGGGCCCCTACAGCTGGCAACAGAGATCAGCACATGTTCAGAACAGGGAAAGAGTATGGATGGAGAGAATATAATGAGGACTCTGAGGTGCCTTTACTGATTAATACAGAAGAAATGCCATTTTGGTTCTGGATGGACCTGCTGACAGCCAGCCTCGTAGTCTTACACTGCACTAACTTCAAGATTGTAATCTGATGCCTGTTTAATAGACTGCAACTGGACAAGGAATTGCAAGCTTCACGTGAATGTAAGCATGGCTATTACAGAAAATGATAAACAGCTTCTTACTGGACATGGCGTTGGGAAGGGGACTTTGTGTGAGGCTAGGATCATGCACTGTGAAGCTCTGTATTTCAGAGCAGTTCTATAAATAAAAAAAACTTGGGAGAAAAACTTTTCAGAATATGTCCCTTACAGTTGATTCTCTTCCCTCCTTATTGCAAGGGTTTGCAGCCTCTTACACCATTCTCCTGCTACAAAACCTGGTGTTCCATCTCCTCATCAGTTCTGAGTTTCCCTTACTCCTCCTCATTTGTATCCGCTGGTCTCCCTCCCTATCTCAGTCCATGTAGCTTGCCTCTCCTCTACCCACTCTGCTGTCTCAGGCTTTCTACCCCATTTATATCACTGGGTTTCCTTCCCTTACCACTCCTCCATGCGTCTCTCGAGTTCCAGCATGAGAAACATACTGTGGAATTGGTAAATGGAAGAAATGTTGGAGAAAATCTGTTTCACAACATCCTCAGGAAATGAATTCCCAGTCTTTGCTTCTTTCATCAGTTCTGCACAAAACACCTGAAATAATTAAGAAAATGTGTTTAGTTTTCTCAGAAGTGTTTCCATAAATAACTTATAGCTTATAGTATTTTAAAGTACTGCATGTGGTTGGTCTGGTGTAAGGTACTATCATAGAAATGTAGAAACATAGAATTTGACGGCAGATAAAGACCGCTTGGCCCACCTAGTCTGCCCATTTCCCTACCTAACGGATAAGCTGCAGATCCTAGTTAACCAACAGCCTACTTCCTCCTACACCCCACTAGAATTGCCTTATGTCTGTCCCAAGCATTCTTGAATTTCCCCACTGTTTTTGACTCTACGACCTCCTCAGGAAGGCTGTTCCATGCATCCCCAACCCTCTCTGTGAAGAAATACTTCCTCACATTACCTCTAAGTCATCCCCCCTCTATCTTCAAATTGTGCCCCCTTGTTCTTACACATCTCTTTTTCTGAAAGATGCTACCCTCTTGGACTTTGTTGATTCCCTTGAGGTATTTGAAAGTTTCTATCATGTCCCCCCTCTCCCTCCTTTCCTCGAGGCTATACATCTTAAGCTCCTTTAGTCTTTCTTCATATGCCTTCTGGTTCAGACCTTGCACCATTTTGGTTGTCCTCCTCTGGACAGCTTCCACCCTGTCTATGTCTTTGCGGAGATGGGGTCTCCAGAACTGTACACAGTACTCCAGATGTGGTCTTACCAACTGTCTGTACAGAGGGCCAACAACTTCCTGTTTTCTACTGATGATGCCTCTCCCTATGCATTCCAGTATCCCCCCAGCCCTTCTTACTACCTTCTCACATTGCTGGCCCATCTTTAGGTCATCTGATATGACTACCCCCAGGTCCCTTTCCATTTTTGTTGTTGTTAGTATCTCACCCCCCATTGTGTATTTTTCCCCTGGGTTTTTGTTTCCCAGGTGCCTTACTTTGCACTTCTTTGCATTGAATCTAAGCTGCCATACATTTGACCATTCCTCCAACCTTGCCAAGTCCCTTTTCATCCTTTCCACCTCACCTTGTGTATCAAGCTCTGTTACAGATCTTTGTGTCATCTGCAAAGAGACATACTTTCCCTTCCAGTCCCTCTGCAATGTCGCTTATAAAGACATTAAAAAGCACCGGCCTGGGGGGGCGCTGCTGAGCAGCTACGGAGAAGGACGCATTTCTTAGAAGCTCCGATTATTGTTTTGTTATTATATTATTGAACCCCATTCATTGCGTTAGCCTGGCTCTTCCGTTTTCGGTATGTCCCTCAGACCTACCTGTGAGCAGAATGGGGAAAAATAGAGGATCGGCGTGCGCCTCTACAGACTTTTTACAGCCACGAGGCAGACGGGACGGTGGGCCCACTAGAGATGCAGTGACAGGGACCTCCGGTGGTGTGGATTCTGCAGAAGTGTCCCTGGCTATGGTCAACTCTACTTTGCAGCAGCTAGTACGCATGGTCCAAGACTTGGACCGCAAATTTGACACCTTAACACCAAGAGTTGCAGCTCTGGAGGCACAAATGGACCTAAATAGCCAGTCGATGGCTAAGTTGGAACAAAACGTAACCAAAACCATGGATGCTACCACAAAACTAATTGGTGATAACACGCGGCTGCGTCAACGGATGGCGGTCCTAGAGAACCAGGCCCGCGAATGGAATATCAGAATTTTGGGCTTGCTGGAATTGGCTGAAGGAGATGACCCCCTAGACTTTGCTCGCTCTCTCCTACCTGGCATAGTTGGTCTTACAGAGGAGGATCTGCCATTACTTGTGGAGAAGGCTTACAGGCTTCAATCTCAAAGGGAACAGAAAGGATCCAACAACCCCCGCACATTCGTGGTGGTCTGTTCTGGCATAGGAGACAGGGACTGTTTGCTGGCCATTGCAAGAAGATGAAGTAAGTTTAAATATGGCGATTCCAAAATACAACTTTTCCCTGATTTATTCTTCGGAACCAGACAGTGCCGCAAAGCGTTTGATACGATTCAAGCCCATCTCTGGCACTTCAAGATTCATCATCAACTTCTGTACCCGGCTAAACTTCGGATATCATGGAAGGAGAAAATGTATTTATTTAATGACCTGAAAGAAGCTGAAAGGATCATGGACTCCATCGAGCAGGAGGGGTCTAAGGAGGATGAAGATACTGACTCAGAAAGAGAGTAACTATTATTTTTATTTTCTTTCTTTTTTTTTCAGTTCAATGGAAAGCAGTAAAGTATAACCAACTTCTTTTTGCTTTGTTTCCAGGGGGTCTGATTGATGCACTGGTTAAGTATGTGTGGTCTATAATGTTAGGTTTCTTGTTTCTAAATACAGGGGAGATATGTCGTTAAATAATTTAGGATCTAGTATGAGTACTCGCCCTGGACTGTTACGCATGCTTATGTGCTGTCTCTTACAGAAATAAGAAACAACGTGGACTTACTATAATATTTGCAGGTTGTTGTTGTTTCTCTCCTGCAATGCAATTTGGGGACCCAAACAAATGTTTGTTAGGTTATCTAAATGCTTTCAGAATTTAAAGGTGGGCTGGGACATTGCTCTGAGTTTTGGGGCTGTAACCAATGTTCTATATCAAAGGAAGGGCATTTGGGTTTGATTGCTTTTTCTTAAATTGTTAAGGGGATCTTGTATAAACTGGAGCTAATGCTCTGTGGGTTTATTTGAAATCCCGCAGGGGGAGTTGTGGGCATGAGGGCTCACACTCAGGCTGGTTCTTAAAGGGACTGGCTATAGTTGTTTTTTCTCTCTGTGGGATCCTCCATGTGCTGCAGGCTTTTGAAATATGAGGTTTTTGGTAAGTGGGTAATTCCTCCCTTGGGTTTATAAGAGGGGTGATGCCAGTGTAAGATGTAGATGTATTGTTAATTCTTGTTATTGTACCCTGTGATGTGGACTCGCTTGTGTACATGTGCTTTTTGTAAAGCGTATTGTCTTACTTGAAAAGCTCAATAAAAATATAATACAAAAAAAAAGGACCAGCCCCAGTACTGAACCCTGTGGTACCCCACTAGTAACCCTCCTTTTTTCACTGTGGACTCCATTTACTATTACCCGCTGTGTCCTGTTGTCCAGCCAGTGTCTTACCCAGGCTACCACCCTGGGACCCACTCCCAGCCTGGCTAATTTGTTTAATAATCTTTTGAGTGGGACTGTGTCAGATGCCTTGCTAAAGTCTAGGTAGGCCATGTCCACAGCCCCTCCCTGGTCTACTACTTTGGTCACCCAGTCAAAGAAATCAATTCGATTTGTCTGACATGACCTTCTGACTGTGAATCCATGCTGCCTTGGGTCCTGTGCCCCACTGGCCTCTAGGTACTTAACAATTCTTTCCTTCAAAAGTGATTCTATCATTTTCCCGACCACTGAGGTCAAACTGACATGTCTGTAGTTTCCTGCCTCTGTCTTGCTCCCACTTTTGTGAAGGGGAATCACATCCGCCCTCCTCCAGTCCTCAGGTACCATTCCATCCTCCCATGATTTATTAAAAAGGGTAGTCAGTGGTGTTACTAGTTCTTCCCTTAGTTCTTTTAGAATTCTGGGGTGAATCCCATCAGGCCCTATTGCTTTATCCACCTTCAGTTTTAAGAGTTCTTTCAGAACCCTTTCTTCTGTGAAATGACTAATATCAACCCCCCTATCCAGAGTACTTCTTTTGACTGGATTAGGTATCTCCCCCTGCTTTTCCATTGTAAATACTGAGCAGAAGTATTTATTCAGTATCCCTGCTTTTTCACCATTGCTCTCTGCCCAACCACCTTCCTCCTTATTCAACCTCAGTATCCCAGCCTTAGTCTTTCTTTGCTCCCTAATGTACCTATAAAAGGTTTTATTCCCCTTCTTAACCAAGTTGACTATCTTTTCCTTGGTTTGGGCCTTTGCTATTCTGACTGCCTTCCCCGCTTCCTTCTGCTTTAACTGGTACAGTTCTCTGTTCTGCTCCTTCTGTGTTTCCTTGTACTTCTTGAATGTTATCTTTTTCTCCCTTACCTTCCCCGCCACTTCTTTTGAGAAACGTAGTGTTTTTTTCTTTCATTTTGATTTGTTTATATGTTTCACACAAAGGCTTGTTGCCTCTGTGATAGCGGTTTTGATGTTTCCCCAGTGCTGCTCCACCCCACCTTCTTGCCTGTTTGTTAGTGCTTTTCTGAGGCACTCTCCCATTTTGACAAAATCAGCCCTCCTGAAGTCCAGTACCTTTACTTTTGTGTGACTTGACTCTACAGCTAAGTTTATCGTGAACCACACTGTTTAGTGGTCGCTTGTTCCCAGATGGCTACCCACTTCAAGATCAGAGATCTTCTCTCTCTCCGTCCCCATTTGAGAGTACCAGGTCTAAGACTGCTCCCTCCAGAGTGGGTTCCAAAGCTAGCTGTCTGAGGCATGCCCCCTATAGGGCATAGAGAATGGCCCTGCTCTTGGATGTGGCTGCAGCAAAGGTGCTCCAGTTAATATCTGGCATATTCAGTTCCCCCATCAGCAATATCTCCCCTTTCTCTGCCATCCCAAGTATGCCTTCTATCATTTCCTTGTCCATTTCCTCCCCCTGAGATGGGGGGTCTGTATACAACCCCTGTGCGGATTGTGGAGCCATTTCCAGTCTCCAGGGTGACCCACAGTGCATCCTCTCCTCTCTGTTTACCCTTTAGTTCTGTTACTTTGATCCCTTCCCTTACATAAAGAGCTACTCCTCCTCCTTTTCTTCCTTCCCTGTCCCTCCTGTAGATTGTGTACCCTGGTATGTTGACATCCCAGTCATGGTTCTCTGTGTACCATATTTCTGTGACTGCCATGATATCCAGGCATCCCTCTTCCATCAAGGCCACCATTTCAGGGAGCTTTTTGCCTAGACTATGGGCATTGGTACTCATTACCCTCCATTTTTTTATGGCTTTATTTCTTTTTGCCCCATCCCTGTCCTTACTGCCTTTGTCTTTTTCTCCATTTACCCCAGCCTTTCTCCCTATCGACTGCTCTATCTTGGTGTTTACCTCACTAATTACCCTGATTTTTTGAGGGGGGCTAGGATTTCCCTTCTCCTTTTCAGTGCCTCCCCCCTTGACTAGTTTAAATGCTTGCCAATGAAGCATTTAAACCCATCACCTAGGATCCTGGTTCCCCCCCCCGGGATAGATGCAGATCATCGCACTTGTTTAGGCCTGCATCCCTCCAGGAGGAGTCCCAGTCCCCAATGAAGCCAAATCGCTGAGCTCTGCACCAGTTTTTCAACCACTGATTGAATCCCATTGTGCGGAATACCCTAGCCTCATCCATGCCATAGACAGGTAGCACTTCCGAGAAAGTTACCGTGTGTGCTACTTGTCTAAGGCCCCTCCCCAACTCCACAAGCTCCTGTTACACTGCTCTGATCCCATTCCCAGCCAGGTCATTCATCCCTAGGTGGATAATGACATCCGGCTCCCTCCCCCTTGCAGCTGCTCCCATGATCCTGAGGGTTCTATTCCTGTCCCTCCAAGCCATGGCGCTGGGCAGGCACCTTATATCCCTTTCCCCTCTCTCCCCCAGTTCTACCCCCCTAACAATTTAGTCCCTCATCAGGAGTTGCTTCCATCCCCTGTGGGGTCCTGTGCCACCCTCCTGTGGGTTTCCATTGTGGAAGTTCCCAGCATCCTTCTTGGTCTCCATTGCTGGTGCCTCCTTAGAGGAACTGTGCTCCACCAGAGTGGCAAATGAATTGTGGAGAGGCACAACTCTCACCCTCCCTGAGCCCACCGTAGTCCAACTACTCCTCTTTTTTGGCAACCTCTGAGGTAGTGGCAGTGGCCTGCGTGGTCCCTGAGTAGGGGAGCAGGTTTCCCGAATCCTTGCCAGGTCAGCATGGAGACGAACAATCTCCTCCCTCAGACCAGAGAGGTGCCTGCAGATAGGGGAGCAATGTAGTCTCCAGAATGTCTCCCGAAAGACTGCTGCTCCACAGCCAGTGCATTGCACCACTCCCCACATGTCTGGGTCCCTTCCTATTACAGATGCTTTTCTTTTGTTGTTCTTTGTTCTTGTTTTAGTGTGTGCAAGCTTGTGAGTGTCTCTACCCCCTATTCATTGTGCTGTGCCTTCTAGGATATGAACAGGTGTATGTTGTTAGCAGTTTTAGGGAAGTAATGTCAGAGCCCCTGCTATAAAGGAAGTTACGCACTTGGGGTGGGTGGGATGAGGAGAAGGGTGGGAGGGAGTAAACCTATGCCGTCCAGAAACAATCGACCCTCATTGTACACGTATTCTGTGAGAGGTGTTTGCTAGACTATAGGAGGGTCAAACCCCATCTCTCCCAGTTTCCCACAAAGGAGGTGATGACTGTCCAGGTTAAAAGTTTCAGTCAGGCCAATGTATTTAGCATCTATGACATGGCATTCAAGACAATGTATTTAGCATCTGTGGCATTGTTCCACCCCTTTGTGGGTATCACTAAATACCTTGAAGAGGACTCTGGTAGTGAAAGATTTGGTTCCAAAGCCAATCTGGACAGGGGTAAGGAAATGTAGGTTGTTCAGGTGGTCAGAGAGTTGAACACAGACAAATCTCTATAGGAGCTTGAGTAGAGCTGAATGAACTGGGATAGGATGGTATCTGTTAGAACCCTGCCTATCTCTACTTTTGCCCTGAAGAGTTACCATGGCAATATTCTAGACTGTTGGTAGGCAGCTTGTGGAGATAAACAAGTTAAAAATAATATTGTTTATTGTGTGTTTATTAAATTTCAGATTAACACCTATGAGCCCAGTGGCTCTTTTACATAGGTGCCACGTCAAGAGACAAGGACACACAATTATCAAATACAGATAGCACTGGGAAAAACAGTACAAAAACCTCCTCAGGAAGGCCATTCCATGCATCCACCACCCTCTCCATGAAAAAATACTTCCTCACATTGCCCCTGAGCTGTCTCCCCTCTATCTTCAAATTGTGCCACCTTGTTCTTGCACATCTCTTTTTCTGAAAGATGCTACCCTCTTGGACTTTGTTGATTCCCTTGAGGTACTTAAATGTTTCTATCATGTCCCCCCCTCTCCCTCCTTTCCTTGAGGGTATACATATTAAGCTCCTTTAGTCTCTCTTCGTATGGCTTCTGGTGCAGACCCTGCACCATTTTAGTTGCCCTCCTCTGGACTGCCTCCATCCTGTCTATGTCCTTGCGGAGATGGGATCTCCAGAACTGCATGCAGTATTCCAGATGGGGTCTCAACAACTGTCTGTACAGAGGGACAACAACTTTCTGTTTTCTACTGGTGATTCCTCACCCTATGCATCCCAATATCCCTACAGCCCTCCTTACTGCCTTCTCACATTGCTTGCCTACCTTTAAGTCATCTGATATGACTACCCCCAGGTCCCTTTCCATTTTTGTTGTTGTTAGTACCTCCTCTCACACTGCGTACTCTTCCCCATGGTTTTTGTTTCCCAGGTGCATTACTTTGCACTTCTTTGCACTGAATCTAAGCTGCCATACTTTTGACCATTTCTCCAATCTTGCCAAGTCCCTTCTCATCCTTTCCACCACCCTCGTGTATCAACACTGTTTCAGATCTTTGTGTCGTCTGCAAAGTGGAATACTTTCCCTTCCACTCCCTCTGCAATGTCACCTATAAAGACATTAAGGAGGACCAGTCCCAGTACTGAACCCTGTGGTACCTCATTAGTAACCCCCTTTCTTTGGAGTGGACTCCATTTACTATTACCCTCTGCGTCCTATTGTCCAGCCAATGTTTTACCCAAGCTACAACCCTGGGACCCACTCCAAGGCTGGCTAACTTATTTATTAATCGTTTGTGTGGGGCTGTGTCAAATGCCTTGCTAAAGTCTAGGGAGGCCATGTCCACAGCCCCTCCCTGGTCTACTACTTTGGTCACCCAGTCAAAGAAATCAATTAGATTAGTCTGACATGAGCTTCCCACTGTGAATCCATGCTGCTTTGGGTCCTGTGCCCCTCTGGTCTCTAGGTACTCAACATTTCTTTCCTTCAGAAATGATTCCATCATTTTCCCTACCACTGAGGTCAAACTGACAGGTCTGTAGTTTTTTGCCTCTGTCTTGTTCCCACTTTTGTGAAGAGGAATCACATCCACCCTCCTCCAGTCCTCAGGTACCACACCATCCTCCCATGATTTGTAAAAAATGTAGTCAATGGTGTCACTAGTTCTCCCCTTAGTTTTTTTTTTAGAATTGTGGGGTGAATCCTGTCAGACCCAATTGCTTTGTCCACCTTCAGTTTTAGGAGTTATTTCAGGACCCTTTCTTCTGTGAATTGACTGGTATTGACCCCCCCTATCCAGAGTGCTTCTGTTCTTTGGTTTAGGTATCTCCCTCTCCTCTTCTTTTGAGAAATACTGAGCAGAAGTATTTGTTCAGTATCCCTGCTTTTTCACTGTCACCCTCTTTAGCAGGTTGAGCTAAAGCATACAGGGAACCATGCAGTGGACAGAGGCCTGCAATATCAGGTAAGAAATGGAGCCTGTGGGTACAGGCCCAGGGCAGCTTGAGGCAAGGAAACACAGTGTGTAACCTGAAGCACAATCTGCAATGTATACACAGGGTGCTAGAAAACTAGAAAGCCCAAAAGAAACAAATGAGGTAAACACAAGTCCAGGAGCAGGAAGGAAAGCAGAACACACAGAAGCACGGAGCAGCTGGAGGCCACCAATACAACCCAAAGGCAGAAGAGCAGAAAAACAGAAATCCAGCACAAACCAATCAGAGTCCAAGCAAGCACGGGGGGGGGGCAAAGCCCCAGCAGGCCCGAGGAGAGAAGACAGACTGACAGAGCCTCTGACTGTGAGAGAAAAAATGCTTGTGTGTGGAGTGAGGATAGCAGCCCTTAAATGGGCTGAATGGGGGTGTGGCCAGTTGCACTGCCCCCTTGAACTACAGGCTGTAGCCTTCCAATAAGAGACACAGGCATAACAGATAGCGTTATCAACTGGATGGAAGCATGGCTTCAGAACAGAAGCCAGAGGATGGTGGTCAACAGAGTCAGATCTAAGAAAGGAAACGTCACCAGTGGGGTTCCCCAGGGCTCTGTCCTCAGACCTGTGCTGTTCAACATCTTCATCAGTGACATTGGAGAAGATATAAAAGGTAGATTAGCATTCTTTGCAGATGTTACAAAATTGGGAGGGAGGGTGGATACTGAAGAGTCTATCGGAAATCTACAAGCTGACCTGAAAAAACTTGAAAAATTGTCAGAAAAACGGCAATTGAACTTTAAGGCAAAAAATATAAGGTGATGCATTTAAGCACAAATAACCCAAGGACGGAATATTGGTTAAATGGAGAAAAACTCATCACCTCGTCTGAAGAAAGAGACCTTGGAGTGTAAATCTCAGACAACCTAAAAATATCAAATCAGAGTAACTCTGCATATAGCAAGGCCAGCAGAATGTTGGTGTGTATCAGCAGAAGCTTTGACAGCAGGAGCAGGAACATCATCCTACCTCTTTATAGATCCCTGGTGAGACCTCATTTGGAGTACTGTGTCCAGTTTTGGAGCCCCTACCTAAGGAAGGATATCAATAGACTGGAGACTGTCCAAAGGGTCAGGGTCAGAGTTAGCCCCTACCTAGGGAAGGATATCAATAGACTGGAGACTGTCCAAAGGGTCAGGGTCAGGGTTAGCCCCTACCTAGGAAAGGATATCAATAGACTGGAGACTGTCCAAAGGGTCAGGGTCAGGGTTAGCCCCTACCTAGGAAAGGATATCAATAGACTGGAGACTGTCCAAGGGTCAGGGTCAGGGTTAGCCCTACCTAGGGAAGGATATCAATAGACTGGAGACTGTTCAAAGGGTCAGGGTCAGGGTTAGCCCCTACCTAGGGAAGGATATCAATAGACTGGAGACTGTCCAAAGGGTCAGGGTCAGGGTTAGCCCCTACCTAGGGAAGGATATCAATAGACTGGAGACTGTCCAAAGGGCTACCAAGATGATAACTGGATTGAATAACCTGCTGTACGATGAATGGTTGAAGGAGCTGAATTTGTCCTCACTTGAGTCTAGCAGGGAAGGGGGCACATGATCGAGACATTCAAATACCTAACAGGCATCAACAAAGTGCCCTACTCATTGCTGTTTACTACATGTAGGTATACTAACACTAAAACGAGAGGGGGGGGAGTTCAAATGTGAACTCAGGAAACACTTCTTTTCTGAGAGAGTGATTGAACCATGGAATAGATTGCCCCGTGATTTGGTGGAGGCCAAAATGGTCACTTCATTAAAACTAGGATGGGACAGGGCATACATGCATCATAGGGTAGGGGAAAGGGCTTTGGCTTAGCATGTTATCTGAGGGATAGTCTCTAGGGCCCATTAGGGGTCCCTGCAAACAACAGGCAAATTAGATGGGCCATCAGTCTCCTGACATTGCCTTTCTATGTTTCTGTGAGGGCCAGTACCCCACATGTTCCCATATTCCCATATTTTGAGAGCCTGTGTCCCACATTTTCCCAAATTCCAACATTCTGAGGGCCAGTATCCTACCTTTTTCCAAATTAACATATTCCAGAGCCAGTGGCTTACAGTTTCCAAATTTTCTCATATGTTGAGGGAGCCAATATCCCACATTGTCCCTAATTTCCATACTTCTAAACCCAGTGTCCCACATTTTCCCAAATTCCCATATTTTGAGAGCCAGTGTCCTGCATTTTCCCAAATCCCCTCATTTTAAAGCCAGTATCCCACATCTCCAAAATTCCCATATTTTAAGAACCAGAGGTCCATAGTTTCCCAAATTCCCATATTTGGAGGGCCCATGTCCCACACTTCCCCCATTTTGGGCATAGGCGTCCCACATTTCAGTGACTATAGATTAAGAAGTATGCTGCCTGGACGTTTTAGGGATATCACTAGACTTTATAACACAAATCTGGACATTTCAATGATGTCCCTGAAGATTCTGGGCAGCCATCTCTCCAGAAAATGTGGTTCATAGTTTTCTGGGGTAATCAAGTTACATGTGTACTTGTTTTTGGAGATGTGAAGTTTTACTTTGCTGGTGATGTTCCGGTGAAATTGAGAAATTCACCTTCATGAGTAGCTTTGTGAATTGTCCACTTCACCACTTCACACTGAGTTTTCCTGGGGAAATGGCACCTTTTCAGGTGAAGCCAAGCAAAGTCATGAAGAAGCTGCAACGTTGCTGGTGAATTTGCATGACTTCAGCTGAAAGAAATGCATCTTTACCTGCTGAAAACTTTTCAAAGTTGGCACTGCACACTGCACGTATTTGGCAAACTTTGCAAATTAATACTCAAAGCAAATGTTGCCAATATGGCACATCTCTACTTATTTTACAGTTTTGGCCCCAAGAGACTGCTCCCCAGATGGCTAACTAGCAGGCTGCAGTTCTGACCTGGTCCAGCAGGTGGAGGCGGCTCACATAGGCTTTCTCTGTTTCCAGCAGTTCCTGGGCAATTTTGAACAGCTTCTCTTCATTTGTTTCCTACATACGAGACAAAAACATGCACACTGAGAACATATTAATCTAAAGGAAATGCTGTGGAAGTCCAGGGAGCTTGAGGGATGTTAACAGAGAGAAAGGCGTGCATGTGGTATGTGAAAGGACAGCTGGGATTGAGCCATGAGTGCAAAAGTTTCTATTTTCACAATATATTTACCAAGGATAGATGAGCTGAGCTGCAACATCTTGTTTCCAGTGCTTCTACCCATTTTCACAGCTGGGTAGACTAGAGCACTCAGAGGGTAAGTGACTAGTCCATGGTCACAAAGTGAATATTTGCTCTAGCAAGATTTGAGCTGGAAATCTCCTGATACCCAAGCTGGTGATCTAACCACTTGACCACACTGCCTGTTTAATACATGTTCAGTTTAGCTGTGCTGCTGTTCCCTCGCTTACTGGTGGGGGTTTGAGCCAGGTAGGGATTGTGCAGGATGGCATTGCTGCTGTTGCTGTGGTTACTGGTGGGGATCTGAGTCAGGTAGGGATTGCGGGGGATGGCGCTGCTGTTGTTGCTGTGGTTACTGGTGGGGGATTCGAGTAAGGTAGGGATTGCGGGGGATGACATTGCTGCTGTTGCTGTGGTTACTGGTGGGGATTCGAGTAAGGTAGGCATTGCTGGGGATGGCGTTGCTGTTGTTCCTGTGGTTACTGGTGGGGATTCAAGGAAGGTAGGGATTGGGGGATGACATTGCTGCTGTTGCTGTGGTTACTGGTGGGGATTCGGGTAAGGTAGGGATTGTGGGGGATGATGTTGCTGCTGTTCCCTCGCTTACTGGTGGGGTTTGAGTCAGGTAGGGATTGTGGGGGATGGTGTTGCTGCTGTTCCCTCGCTTACTGGTGGGGGTTTGAGCCAGGTAGGGATTGTGCAGGATGGCATTGCTGCTGTTGCTGTGGTTACTGGTGGGGATCTGAGTCAGGTAGGGATTGCGGGGGATGGCGCTGCTGTTGTTGCTGTGGTTACTGGTGGGGATTCAAGGAAGGTAGGGATTGTGGGGGATGGCGCTGCTGTTGTTGCTGTGGTTACTGGTGGGGATTCAAGGAAGGTAGGGATTGCGGGGGATGGCGCTGCTGTTGTTGCTGTGGTTACTGGTGGGGGATTCGAGTAAGGTAGGGATTGCGGGGGATGACATTGCTGCTGTTGCTGTGGTTACTGGTGGGGATTCCGGTAAGGTAGGGATTGTGGGGGATGGTGTTGCTGCTGTTGCTGCGCTTACTGGTGGGGGTTTGAGTCAGGTAGGGATTGTGGGGGATGGCGTTGCTGCTGTTGCTGTGGTTACTGGTGGGGTCTGAGTCAAGTAGGGATTGAGGGGGATGGCGTTGCTGCTGTTGCTGTGATTACTGGTGCAGTTCGAGTCAGGTATTGATTGCTGGGGATGGCATTGCTGCTGTTGCTGTGCTTACTGGTGGGGTTTGAGTCAGGTAGGTATTGTGGGGGATGGCGTTGCTGCTGTTGCTGTGGTTACTGGAGGGGTTCGAGTCAGGTAGGGATTGCTGAGGATGGCGTTGCTGTTGTTGCTGTAGTTACTGGTGGGGATTCGAGTAAGGTAGGGATTGCGGGGGAAGGTATTGCTGCTGTTTGCGCAGGTACTGGTGGGGTCTGAGTCAGGTAGGATTGCGGGGGATGAGATTGCTGCCGTTCCTGTGGTTACGGGTGGGGTTTGAGTCTGGCAGGGATTGTGGGGGATGGCGTTGCTGCTGTTGCTGTGGTTACTGGTGGGGTCTGAGTCAGGTAGGGATTGTGGGGGGATGGCATTGCTACTGTTGCTGTGGTTACCGGGGGGGATTCGAGTAAGGTAGGGATTGCTGGGGATGACGTTGCTGCTGTTGCTGCTGTTGCTGTGGTTACTGGTGGGGATTTGAGTCAGGTAGGGATTGCGGGGCATGACATTGCTGCAGTTGCTATGGTTACTGGTGGGGATTCGAGTAAGGTAGGGATTGTGGGGGATGGTGTTGCTGCTGTTTGTGTGGGTATTGGTGGGTGTATGAGTCAGGTAGGGATTGCGGGGATGGGATTGCTGCTGTTCCTGTGGTTACGGTGGGGTTTGAGTCTGACAGGCATTTGGGGATGGCATTGCTACTGTTGCTGTGGTTAGCTGGTGGGGATTGAGAAGGCAGGGATTGCGGGGGATGACATTGCTGCTGTTGCTGTGGTTACTGGTGGGGATTCAAGTAAGGTAGGGATTGTAGGGGATGACATTGCTGCTGTTGCTGTGGTTACTGGTGGGGATTCGAGAAAGGTAGGGATTGTGGGGGAAAGTATTGCTGCTGTTTGTGCAGGTACTGGTGGGGTCTGAGTCAGGTAGGATTGCGAGGGATGGGATTGCTGCCATTCCTGTGGTTACGGGTGGGGTTTGAGTCTGGCAGGGATTGTGGGGGATGGCGTTGCTGCTGCTGCTGTGGTTACTGGTGGGATCTGAGTCATGTAGGGATTGCGGGGATAGCATTGCTGCTGTTGCTGGAGATACTGGTGCGGTCTGAGTCAGGTAGGGATTGTGGTGGTGGAATTGCTGCTGTTACTGTAGTTACTGGTGCAGTCTGAGTCAGGTAGGGATTGTGGGGGGATGGCTTTGCTACTGTTGCTGTGGTTACGGTGGGGATTCAGTAGAGGTAGGGATTGCTGGGGATGGCGTTGCTGCTGTTGCTGTGGTTACTGGTGGGGATTCAGGTCAGGTAGGGATTGGGGGCATGGCGTTGCTGCAGTTACTATGGTTATTGGTGGGGATTCAAGTAAGGTAGGGATTGTGGGGATGGTGTTGCTGCTGTTTGTGTGGGTATTGGTGGGGTACAGGTCAGGTAGGGATTGCGGGGATGGGATTGCTGTTCCTGGGTTACAGGTGGGGTTTGAGTCTGACAGGCATTTGGGGGGATGGCATTGCTGCTGTTGCTGTGGTTACTGGTGGGGATTCGAGTAAGGATGGGATTGCTGGGGATGATGCTGCTGTTGCTGTGATTAGTGGTGGGGTTCGAGTCAGGTATTGATTGCTGGGGATGGCATTGCTGCTGTTGCTGCCCTTACTGGTGGGGTTTGAGTCAGGTAGGGATTGTAGGGGATGGTGTTGCTGCTGTTGCTGCGCTTACTGGTGGGGGTTTGAGTCAGGCAGGGATTTTGGGGGATGGCGTTGCTGCTGTTGCTGTAGTTACTGGTGGGGTTCGAGTCAGGTAGGGATTGCGGGGGATGATGTTGCTGCTGTTGCTGTGGTTACTGGTGGGGATTCAAGTCAGGTAGGGATTGCGGGGCATGGCATTGCTGCTGTTGCTATGGTTACTGGTGGGGATTTGAGTAAGGTAGGGATTGTGAGGGATGGCATTGCTACTGTTTGTGCGGGTACTGCTGGGGTTTGAGTCAGGTAGGGATTGCGGGGGATGGTGTTGCTGCTGTTGTTGCTGTGACTACTGGTCGGGTCTGAGCCAGGTAGGCATTGCTGGGGATGGCGTTGCTGTTGTTGCAGTGGTTACTGGTGGGGATTCGAGTAAGGTAGGCATTGCTGGGGATGGCGTTGCTGTTGTTCCTGTGGTTACTGGTGGGGATCTGAGTCAGGTAGGGATTGCGGGGGATGGCGCTGTGGTTGTTGCTGTGGTTACTGGTGGGGGATTCGAGTAAGGTAGGGATTGCGGGGGATGACATTGCTGCTGTTGCTGTGGTTACTGGTGGGGATTGGAGTCAGGTAGGGATTGTAGGGGATGGTGTTGCTGCTGTTTGTGCGGATAATGGTGGGGTCTGAGTCAGGTAGGGATTGTGGGGGATAGCGTTGCTGTTGTTGCAGTGGTTACTGGTGGGGATTCGAGGAAGGTAGGGATTGAGCGGGATGGCATTGCTGCTGTTGCTGTGGTTACTGGTGGGGATTGGAGTCAGGTAGGGATTGCTGAGGATGGCGTTGCTGTTGTTCCTGTGGTTACTGGTGGGGATTGGAGTCAGGTAGGGATTGCTGAGGATGGCGTTGCTGTTGTTCCTGTGGTTACTGGTGGGAATTCGAGGAAGGTAGGGATTGCGGGGAATGACATTGCTGCTGTTGATGTGGTTACTGGTGGGGATTTGAGGAAGGTAGGGATTGTGGGGGATGGTGTTGATGCTGTTTGTGCGGATACTGGTGGGGTCTGAGTCAGGTAGGGATTGCGGGGGATGGCGTTGCTGCTGTTGCTGTGATTACTGGTGGGGTTCGAGTCAGGTATTGATTGCTGGGGATGGCGTTGCTGCTGTTGCTGTGGTTACTGGTGGGGTCTGAGTCAGGTAGGGATTGCGGGGGATGGCGTTGCTGCTGTTGCTGTGATTGCTGGTGGGGTTTGAGTCAGGCATTGATTACTGGGGATGGAATTGCTGCCGTTGCTGTGGTTACTGGTGGGGTTTGAGTCGGGTAGGGATTGTGGGTGATGGCATTGCTGCTGTTGCTGTGGTTACTGGTGGGGTTTGAGTCAGGTAGGGATTGTGGGGGATGGCATTGCTGATGTTACTGTGGTTACTGGCGGGGTCTGAGTCAGGTAGGGATTGCGGGGATGGCATTGCTGCTCTTTGTGCGGGTACTGGTGGGGTTTGAGTCAGGTAGGGACTACGGGGTATGGCATTGCTGCTGTTCCTGTGGTTACTGGTGGGATTTGAGTGAGGTAGGGATTACGGGCGATGGAGTTGCTGCTGTTCTTGTGGTTACTGGTGGGGTTTGAGTAAGGTATGGATTGCAGGGGATGGAATTGCTGCTGTTGCTGTGGTTACTGGTGGGTTTGAGTAAGTTATGGATTGTGGGGGATGGCACTGCTGCTGTTGCTGGAGTTACTGGTGGTGTTCGGGTCTGGCAGAGATTGCGGGGGATGGGATTGCTGCTGTTGCTGTGGTTACTGGTGGGCTTTGAGTAAGGTAGAGATTGCGGGGGATGGTGTTTCTGCTGTTCCTGTGGTTACTGGTGAGGTAGGGACTGCGGGGATGGCAATGCTGCTGTTGCTGTGGTTACTGGTGGGGTTCGAGTCCGGCAGGTGTTGCGGAGGATGGGATTGCTGCTGTTGCTGTGGTTACTGGTGGGGATCTGAGTCAGGTAGGGATTGCGTGGGATGGCGCTGCTGTTGTTGCTGTGGTTACTGGTGGGGGATTCGAGTAAGGTAGGGATTGCGGGGGATGACATTGCTGCTGTTGCTGTGGTTACTGGTGGGGATTCGAGTAAGGTAGGCATTGCTGGGGATGACGTTGCTGTTGTTCCTGTGGTTACTGGTGGGGATTCAAGGAAGGTAGGGATTGGGGGATGACATTGCTGCTGTTGCTGTGGTTACTGGTGGGGATTCGGGTTAGGTAGAGATTGTGGGGGATGGTGTTGCTGCTGTTCCCTCGCTTACTGGTGGGGTTTGAGTCAGGTAGGAATTGTGGGGGATGGTGTTGCTGCTGTTCCCTCGCTTACTGGTGGGGATTTGAGCCAGGCAGGGATTGTGCAGGATGGCATTGCTGCTGTTGCTGTGGTTACTGGTGGGGATCTGAGTCAGGTAGGGATTGCGGGGGATGGCGCTGCTGTTGTTGCTGTGGTTACTGGTTTGGATTCAAGGAAGGTAGGGATTGCGGGGGATGGCGCTGCTGTTGTTGCTGTGGCTACTGGTGGGGATTCAAGGAAGGTAGGGATTGTGCGGGATGGTGCTGCTGTTGTTGCTGTGGTTACTGGTGGGGGATTCGAGTAAGGTAGGGATTGCGGGGGATGACATTGCTGCTGTTGCTGTGGTTACTGATGGTGATTCGGGTAAGGTAGGGATTGTGGGGGATGGTGTTGCTGCTGTTGCTGCGCTTACTGGTGGGGGTTTGAGTCAGGTAGGGATTGTGGGGGATGGCGTTGCTGCTGTTGCTGTGGTTACTGGTGGGGTCTGAGTGAGGTAGGGATTGTGGGGATGGGCTGCTGCTGTTGCTGTGATTACTGGTGCGGTTCGAGTCAGGTATTGATTGCTGGGGATGGCATTGCTGCTGTTGCTGTGCTTACTGGTGGGTTTGAGTCAGGTAGTGATTGCTGGGGATGGCATTGCTGCTGTTGCTGTGTTACTGGTGGGGTTTGAGTCAGGTAGGGATTGTGGGGATGGCGTTGCTGCTGTTGCTGTGGTTACTGGTGGGGTTGAGTCAGGTAGGGATTGCTGGGGATGGCGTTGCTGCTGTTGCTGTGGTTACTGGTGGGGTTCGGTCAGGTAGGGATTGCGGGGGATGAGATTGCTGCCGTTCCTGTGGTTACGGGTGGGGTTTGAGTCTGGCAGGGATTGTGGGGGATGGCGTTGCTGCTGTTGCTGTGGTTACTGGTGGGGTCTGAGTCATGTAGGGATTGCGGGGATAGCATTGCTGCTGTTGCTGGAGATACTGGTGCGGTCTGAGTCAGGTAGGGATTGTGGGGGGATGGCATTGCTACTGTTGCTGTGGTTACCGGGGGGGATTCGAGTAAGGTAGGGATTGCTGGGGATGACGTTGCTGCTGTTGCTGTGGTTACTGGTGGGGATTTGAGTCAGGTAGGGATTGTGGGGCATGGCATTGCTGCAGTTGCTATGGTTACTGGTGGGGATTCGAGTATGGTAGGGATTGTGGGGGATGGTGTTGCTGCTGTTTGTGTGGGTATTGGTGGGGTATGAGTCAGGTAGGGATTGCGGGGGATGGGATTGCTGCTGTTCCTGTGGTTACGGGTGGGGTTTGAGTCTGACAGGCATTTGGGGGGATGGCATTGCTACTGTTGCTGTGGTTACTGGTGGGGGATTCGAGAAAGGCAGGGATTGCGGGGGATGAGATTGCTGCTGTTGCTGTGGTTACTGGTGGGGATTCAAGTAAGGTAGGGATTGTAGGGGATGACATTGCTGCTGTTGCTGTGGTTACTGGTGGGGATTCGAGAAAGGTAGGGATTGTGGGGGAAAGTATTGCTGCTGTTTGTGCAGGTACTGGTGGGGTCTGAGTCAGGTAGGATTGCGAGGGATGGGATTGCTGCCATTCCTGTGGTTACGGGTGGGGTTTGAGTCTGGCAGGGATTGTGGGGGAAGGCGTTGCTGCTGTTGCTGTGGTTACTGGTGGGATCTGAGTCATGTAGGGATTGCGGGGATAGCATTGCTGCTGTTGCTGGAGATACTGGTGCGGTCTGAGTCAGGTAGGGATTGCGGTGGTGGCATTGCTGCTGTTACTGTAGTTACTGGTGCAGTCTGAGTCAGGTAGGGATTGTGGGGGGATGGCTTTGCTACTGTTGCTGTGGTTACCGGTGGGGATTCGAGTAAGGTAGGGATTGCTGGGGATGACGTTGCTGCTGTTGCTGTGGTTACTGGTGGGGATTCGAGTCAGGTAGGGATTGCGGGGCCTGACGTTGCTGCAGTTACTATGGTTATTGGTGGGGATTCAAGTAAGGTAGGGATTGTGGGGGATGGTGTTGCTGCTGTTTGTGTGGGTATTGGTGGGGTACGAGTCAGGTAGGGATTGCGGGGGATGGGATTGCTGCTGTTCCTGTGGTTACAGGTGGGGTTTGAGTCTGACAGGCATTTGGGGGGATGGCATTGCTGCTGTTGCTGTGGTTACTGGTGGGGATTCGAGTAAGGATGGGATTGCTGGGGGTGATGCTGCTGTTGCTGTGATTAGTGGTGGGGTTCGAGTCAGGTATTGATTGCTGGGGATGGCATTGCTGCTGTTGCTGTCCTTACTGGTGGGGTTTGAGTCAGTTAGGGATTGTGGGGGATGGTGTTGCTGCTGTTGCTGCGCTTACTGGTGGGGGTTTGAGTCAGGCAGGGATTTTGGGGGATGGCGTTGCTGCTGTTGCTGTAGTTACTGGTGGGGTTCGAGTCAGGTAGGGATTGCGGGGGATGATGTTGCTGCTGTTGCTGTGGTTACTGGTGGGGATTCAAGTCAGGTAGGGATTGCGGGGCATGGCATTGCTGCTGTTGCTATGGTTACTGGTGGGGATTTGAATAAGGTAGGGATTGTGAGGGATGGCATTTCTACTGTTTGTGCAGGTACTGCTGGGGTTTGAGTCAGGTAGGGATTGCGGGGGATGGTGTTGCTGCTGTTGTTGCTGTGACTACTGGTCGGGTCTGAGCCAGGTAGGCATTGCTGGGGATGGCGTTGCTGTTGTTGCAGTGGTTACTGGTGGGGATTCGAGTAAGGTAGGCATTGCTGGGGATGGCGTTGCTGTTGTTCCTGTGGTTACTGGTGGGGATCTGAGTCAGGTAGGGATTGCGGGGGATGGCGCTGTGATTGTTGCTGTGGTTACTGGTGGGGGATTCGAGTAAGGTAGGGATTGCGGGGGATGACATTGCTGCTGTTGCTGTGGTTACTGGTGGGGATTGGAGTCAGGTAGGGATTGTAGGGGATGGTGTTGCTGCTGTTTGTGTGGATAATGGTGGGGTCTGAGTCAGGTAGGGATTGCGGGGGATAGCATTGCTGTTGTTGCAGTGGTTACTGGTGGGGATTTGAGGAAGGTAGGGATTGAGCGGGATGGCATTGCTGCTGTTGCTGTGATTGCTGGTGGGATTCGAGTCAGGCATTGATTACTGGGGATGGCGTTGCTGCTGTTGCTGTGGTTACTGGTGGGGTCTGAGTCAGGTAGGGATTGCTGGGGATGGCGTTGCTGCTGTTGCTGTGGTTACTGGTGGGGTCTGAGTCAGGTAGGGATTGCGGGGGATGGCGTTGCTGCTGTTGCTGTGATTGCTGGTGGGATTCGAGTCAGGCATTGATTACTGGGGATAGAATTGCTGCTGTTGCTGTGGTTACTGGTGGGGTTTGAGTCAGGTAGGGATTGTGGGTGATGGCGTTGCTGCTGTTGCTGTGGTTACTGGTGGGGTTTGAGTCAGGTAGGGATTGTGGGGGATGGCATTGCTGATGTTGCTGTGGTTACTGGCGGGGTCTGAGTCAGGTAGGGATTGCGGGGAAGGCATTGCTGCTCTTTTGTGGTATTGGTGGGGTTTGAGTCAGGTAGGGACCGCGGGTATGGCATTGCTGCTGTTCCTGTGGTTATTGGTGGGATTTGAGTGAGGTAGGGACTACGGGGTATGGCATTGCTGCTGTTCCTGTGGTTACTGGTGGGTTTGAGTAAGGTAGGGATTGCAGGGGATGGAATTGCTGCTGTTGCTGTGGTTACTGGTGGGTTTGAGTAAGGTATGGATTGCAGGGGATGGAATTGCTGCTGTTGCTGTGGTTACTGGTGGGTTTGAGTAAGTTATGGATTGTGGGGGATGGCACTGCTGCTGTTGCTGGAGTTACTGGTGGTGTTCGGGTCTGGCAGAGATTGCGGGGGATGGGATTGCTGCTGTTGCTGTGGTTACTGGTGGGCTTTGAGTAAGGTAGGGATTGTGGGGGATGGTGTTTCTGCTGTTCCTGTGGTTACTGGTGAGGTAGGGACTGCGGGGATGGCAATGCTGCTGTTGCTGTGGTTACTGGTGGGGTTCGAGTCTGGCAGGTGTTGCTGAGGATGGGATTGCTGATGTTGCTGTGGTTACTGCTGAGCTTTGAGTAAGGTAGGGATTGCAGGGGATGGTGTTGCTGCTGTTTCTGTGGCTATTGGTGGGGTTCGGGTCAGGTGTGGATTGTGGGGGATGGCATTGTTGCTGTGGTTACTGGTGGGGTTCAAGTCAGGCAGGGATTGCGAGGGATGGCATGGCTGCTGTTGCTGTGGTTACTGGTGGGCTTTGAGTCAGGTAGGCATTGCAGGTGATGGCATTGCTGCTGTTGCTGTGGTTACTGGTGGGCTTTGAGTAAGATAGGAATTGCGGGGGATGGTGTTGCTGCTGTTCCTGTGGTTACTGGTGAGGTCTGAGCCAGGTAGAGACTGCGGGGCGTGCATTGCTGCTGTTGCTGTGGTTACTGGTGGGGTTCGAGTCTGGCAAAGATTGCAAAGGATGGAATTCCTGTTGTTGCTGTGGTTACTGGTGGGCTTTGAGTAAAGTAGGGATTGCGGCGGAAGGCGTCGCTGCTGTTCCTGTGATGACTGGTGGGGTCTGAGTCAGATAGGGATTGCGGGGGATGGTTTTGTTGCTGTGGTTACTGGTGGGTTTCGAGTCTGGTAGGGATTGCAGGGGATGGCATTGCTGCTGTTGCTGTGGTTACTGGTGTGGTTTGAGTCAGGCAGGGATTGCGGGGGAAGGCGTCGCTGCTGTTTCTGTGGTTACTGGTGTGGTTTGAGTCAGGTTGGGATTGCGGGGGATGGCATTGCTGCTGTTGCTGTGGTTACTGGTGGGGTTTGATTCAGGCAGGTATTGCAGGGGATGGCATTGCTGCTGTTGCTGTGGTTACTGGTGGGGTCTGAGTCAGGTAGGGATTGCGGGGGATGGCGTTGCTGCTGTTGCTGTGATTAGTGGTGGGGTTCGAGTCAGGTATTGATTACTGGGGATGGCATTGCTGCTGTTGCTGTGGTTACTGGTGGGGTTTGAGTCAGGTAAGGATTGTGGGTGATGGCGTTGCTGCTGTTACTGTGGTTACTGGTGGGGTTTGAGTCAGATAGGGATTGTGGGGGATGGCATTGCTGATGTTGCTGTGGTTACTGGTGGGGTCTGAGTCAGGTAGGGATTGCGGGGATGGCATTGCTGCTCTTTGTGCGGGTACTGGTGTGGTTTGAATCAGGTAGGGACTGCGGGGTATGGCGTTGCTGCTGTTCCTGTGGTTATTGGTGGGATTTGAGTGAGGTATGGATTGCAGGGGATGGAATTGCTGCTGTTGCTGTGGTTACTGGTGGGTTTGAGTAAGTTATGGATTGTGGGGGATGGCACTGCTGCTGTTGCTGGAGTTACTGGTGGTGTTCGGGTCTGGCAGAGATTGCGGGGGATGGGATTGCTGCTGTTGCTGTGGTTACTGGTGGGCTTTGAGTAAGGTAGGGATTGCTGGGGATGGTGTTTCTGCTATTCCTGTGGTTACTGGTGAGGTAGGGACTGCGGGGGATGGCATTGCTGCTGTTGCTGTGGTTACTGGTGGGGTTCGAGTCTGGCAGGTGTTGCGGAGGATGGGATTGCTGTTGTTGCTGTGGTTACTGCTGAGCTTTGAGTAAGGTAGGGATTGCAGGGGATGGTGTTGCTGCTGTTCCTGTGGTTACTGGTGGGGTTCGAGTCAGGTGTGGATTGCGGGGGATGGCGTTGTTGCTGTGTTTACTGGTGGGGTTCGAGTCAGGCAGGGATTGTGAGGGATGGCATGGCTGCCGTTGCTGTGGTTACTGGTGGGGTTTGAGTCAGGTAGGGATTGCGGGGGATGGCATTGCTGCTGTTGCTGTGGTTGCTGCTGGGGTTTGAGTCAGGTAGGGATTGCAGGTGATGGCATTGCTGCTGTTGCTGTGGTTACTGGTGGGCTTTGAGTAAGATAGGAATTGCGGGGGATGGTGTTGCTGCTGTTCCTGTGGTTACTGGTGAGGTCTGAGCCAGGTAGAGACTGCGGGGGGGTGCATTGCTGCTGTTGCTGTGGTTACTGGTGGGGTTCGAGTCTGGCAGAGATTGCAGAGGATGGAATTGCTGTTGTTGCTGTGGTTGCTGCTGGGGTTTGAGTCAGGTAGGGATTGCAGGTGATGGCATTGCTGCTGTTGCTGTGGTTACTGGTGGGCTTTGAGTAAGATAGGAATTGCGGGGGATGGTGTTGCTGCTGTTCCTGTGGTTACTGGTGAGGTCTGAGCCAGGTAGAGACTGCGGGGGGGTGCATTGCTGCTGTTGCTGTGGTTACTGGTGGGGTTCGAGTCTGGCAGAGATTGCAGAGGATGGAATTGCTGTTGTTGCTGTGGTTACTGGTGGGCTTTGAGTAAGGTAGGGATTGCGGGGGAAGGCGTCGCTGCTGTTCCTGTGATTACTGGTGGGGTCTGAGTCAGGTAGGGATTGTGGGGGATGGTTTTGTTGCTGTGGTTACTGGTGGGGTTCGAGTCAGGTAGGGATTGCAGGGGATGGAATTGCTGCTGTTGCTGTGGTTACTGATGTGGTTTGAGTCAGGTAGGGATTGTGGGGGAAGGCGTCGCTGCTGTTTCTGTGGTTACTGGTGTGGTTTGAGTCAGGTTGGGATTGCGGGGGATGGCGTTGCTGCTCTTGCTGTGGTTACTGGTGGGGTTTGATTCAGGCAGGTATTGCAGGGGATGGCATTGCTGCTGTTGCTGTGGTTACTGGTGGGGTTTGAGTCAGGTAGGGATTGCGGGGGATGGCGTTGCTGCTGTTGCTGTGGTTACTGGTGGGGTTCAAGACAGGCAAGGATTGCGGTGGATGGCGTTGCTGCTGTTGGTGTGGTTACTGGTGGGGTTTGATTCAGGCAGGGATTGCAGTGGATGGCATTGCTGCTGTTGCTGGAGTTACTGGTGGTGTTCGAGTCTGGCAGAGATTGTGGGGGATGGGATTGCTGCTGTTGCTGTGGTTACTGGTGGGCTTTGAGTAAGGTGGGGATTGCTGGGGATGGTGTTTCTGCTGTTCCTGTGGTTACTAGTGAGGTAGGGACTGCGGGGGATGGCATTGCTGCTGTTGCTGTGGTTACTGGTGGGGTTCGTGTCTGACAGCTGTTGCGGAGGATGGGATTGCTGCTGTTGCTGTGGTTACTGCTGAGCTTTGAGTAAGGTAGGGATTGCGGGGGATGGTGCTGCTGTTCCTGTGGTTACTGGTGGGGTTTGATTCAGGCAGGGATTGCAGTGGATGGCATTGCTGCTGTTGCTGGAGTTACTAGTTGGGGATTCAAGTCATCCTGGAGTTGCTGGGTAGGTATTGGTACATTAGCTGGGCTTGGTGGTGGAGGTTTGAGTCATGTGAGTTAGTAGCCTTGCTGCTATTGTTGGAGTTACTGACCGGGTTTCGAGTCAGGCTGTGATTGCTTTGCTGCCATTTCTGCTGTTGCTGGCAAGGGTTTGTGTCAAGTTTGTATTGCTGGGCAGGCCTTGCTGCTGTTGTTGGATTTACTGGTGGGGATGTGAATCAGGCTGGGGGTCACTAGGGCTGGCATTGCTCCTTTTGGGGTTCTGGTGGGGGTCCAATCAGGCCAGAATTTCTGGACAGACATTGCTGCTGTTGCTGAGGTTACGGGGGGGTGAGAGTCATGCTGCGAGTGCTGGGGCTGGCTTTGATGCTGCTGGGGTTACTGGTGGGGGTCGAGTCAGCCAGGAATCACTGGAGAGGCATTGCTGTTGTTGCCGGAGTCACTGGTGGGGTTTGATTCAGGTTGGGATTGCTGGGTAGAAAATACTACTGTTGCTGGGGTTATTGGTGGAGTCTCGCGTCAGGCTGGGATTGCTGGGCATGAATTCTTGCTGTTGCTGGGGTTACTGGCAGGCATTTGATTCAGTCTGGTGTTGTTGCGTCTGGCACTGCTGCTGTTGCCGGGGTGTCTGATGAGGGTTTGAGTCAGGCTAGTGTTGCTGGGCTGGCACTGCTGCTGTTTGTAGGGTTGCTGGTGAGTGGATGAGAGTCAGACTGGGATTGCTGGGGTTGGCACTGTTGCAGTTGCTGGGGTTACTAGTAGGGGTTTGAGTCAGGCTGGGATTGTTGGACAGGCATTGCTGCTATTGCTGGGGTGTCTGTTGAGTGGTGTGAGAAAGGCTGGGATTGCTGCTGTTGCTGAGGTTACTGATGGGAACTGAGAGTCAGGATAGGATTGCTGGAGCTGGCATTGCTGCTGTTGCTGAGGTTACTGGTGAGGGGTGTGAGAAAGGCTGGGATTTCTGCTGTTGGTGGGGTTACTGGTGTGGGGGTGAGAGTCAGACTGGAATTGATGGACAGGCATTGCTGTAGTTGCTGGTGTAACTTGTGTGGGGGTGAGAGTCAGACTGGGATTGCTGAGGATGGCATTGCTGCAGTTGCTGTGGTTACTGGTGTGGGGGATGAGAGTCAGGCTGGCTGTTTCTGGAGTTACTGGTAGGAGGTTGAGTCAGACTGGAATTGCTGGACAGGCATTGCTGCTGTTGCTGGAGTTACTGGTAGGAGGTTGAGTCAGACTGGAATTGTTGGACAGGCATTGCTGCGGTTGCTGAGGTTACTGGTGGGAGGTTGAGTCAGACTGGAATTGCTGGACAGGCATTGCTGCGGTTGCTGAGGTTACTGGTGTGGGGGGTGAGAGTGAGGCTGGGATTGCTGGGGATGGCACTGCTGCAGTTGCTGGGGTTACTGGTGGGAGGTTGAGTCAGACTGGAATTGCTGGGGATGGCACTGCTGCAGTTGCTGGGGTTACTGGTGTGGGGGTGAGAGTCAGGCTGGGATTGCTGGGGATGGCATTGCTGCAGTTGCTGCGGTTACTGATGGGAGGTTGAGTCAGACTGGAATTGCTGGACAGGCATTGCTGCAGTTGCTGGGGTTACTGGTGGGAGGTTGAGTCAGACTGGAATTGTTGGACAGGCATTACTGCAGTTGTTGGGGCTACTGGTGTGGGGAGTGAGAGTCAGGCTGGGATTACTGGGGATGGCATTGCTGCAGTTGCTGGGGTTACTGGTGTGGGGGTGAGAGTCAGGCTGGGATTACTGGGGATGGCATTGCTGCAGTTGCTGGGGTTACTGGTGTGGGGGTGAGAGTCAGGCTGGGATTGCTGGGGATGGCACTGCTGCAGTTGCTGGGGTTACTGGTGTGTGGAGTGAGAGTTAGGCTGGGATTACTGGGGATGGCATTGCTGCAGTTGCTGGGGTTACTGGTGTGGGGGTGAGAGTCAGGTTGGGATTGCTGGGGATGGCACTGCTGCAGTTGCTGGGGTTACTGGTGTGGGGAGTGAGAGTCAGGCTGGAATTGTTGGACAGGCATTGCTACAGTTGCTGGGGTTACTGGTGTGGGGGTGAGAGTCAGGCTGGGATTGCTGGGGATGGCACTGCTGCAGTTGATGGGGTTACTGGTGTGGGGAGTGAGAGTCAGGCTGGAATTGTTGGACAGGCATTGCTGCAGTTGCTGCAGTTACTGGTGTGGGGAGTGAGAGTCAGGCTGGAATTGTTGGACAGGCATTGCTGCAGTTGCTGCAGTTACTGGTGTGGGGGGTGAGAGTCAGACTGGAATAGTTGTACAGGCATTGCTGCAGTTGTTGCGGTTACTGATGGGAGGTTGAGTCAGACTGGAATTGCTGGACAGGCATTGCTGCAGTTGCTGGGGTTACTGGTGTGGGAAGTGAGAGTCAGGCTGGGATTGCTGGGGATGGCTTTGCTGCAGTTGCTGGGGTTACTGGTGTGGGGGTGAAAGTCAGGCTGGGATTGCTGGGGATGGCATTGCTGCAGTTGCTGGGGTTACTGGTGGGAGGTTGAGTCAGACTGGAATTGCTGGGGATGGCATTGCTGCAATTGCTGGGGTTACTGGTGTAGGGGTGAGAGTCAGGCTGGGATAGCTGGGGATGGCATTGCTGCAGTTGCTGGGGTTACTGGTGTGGGGAGTGAGAGTCAGGCTGGGATTGCTGGGGATGGCATTGCTGCAGTTGTTGGGGTTACTGGTGAGAGGTTAAGTCAGACTGGAATTGCTGGGGATGGCATTGCTGCAGTTGTTGGGGTTACTGGTGTGGGGGTGAGAGTCAGACTGGGATTGCTGGGATGGCATTGCTGCTGTTTGTAGGGTTACTGGTGTGAGGAGTGAGAGTCAGGCTGGGATTGCTGGGGATAGCATTGCTGCAGTTGTTGGGGTTACTGGTGGGGAGGTTGAGTCAGACTGGAATTGTTGGACAGGCATTGCTGCAGTTGTTGGGGTTACTGGTGGGACGTTGAGTCAGACTGGAATTGCTGGACAGGCATTGCTGCAGTTGCTGGGGTTAAGGTGGGATGTTGAGTCAGACTGGAATTGCTGGACAGGCATTGCTGCAGTTGCTGGGGTTACTGGTGTGGGGAGTGAGAGTCAGACTGGGATTGCTGGGGATGGCTTTGCTGCAGTTGCTGGGGTTACTGGTGTGGGGGTGAGTGTGAGGCTGGGATTGCTGGGGATGGCATTGCTGGAGTTGCTGGGGTTACTGGTGGGAGGTTGAGTCAGACTGGAATTGCTGGACAGGCATTGCTGCAGTTGCTGGGGTTACTGGTGTGGGGGTGAGAGTCAGGCTGGGATTGCTGGGGATGGCACTGCTGCAGTTGCTGGGGTTACTGGTTGGGAAGTGAGAGTCGGGCTGGCTGTTTCTGGAGTTACTGGTGGAGGTTTGAGTCAGGCTGGGATTGCTGGACAAGCACTGCTAGTGTTGCCGGGGTCAGTGGTGGAGGTATGAGTCAGGTTGGGATTGTTTTGATTTTGTTTGTTTTGTTTATTTAAAATCTGGAAAAGCCCATGGGCCAAAGACCCGTTTACATGGCCGAGCAGTGCAACAGGAGTTTGTGGATTTGGGGAGGGGCCTTAGACAAGTAGCACACATGGTAACTTTCTCGGAAGTGCTACCTGTCTATGGCATGGATGAGGCTAAGGTACTCCGTACTATGGGATTCAATGACTGGTTGAAAAGCTGGTGCAGAGCTCAGGGATTTGGCTTCATTGGGGACTGGGGCACCACTTGGAGGGATGCAGGCCAATACAGGCGCGATGGTCTGCAGGGGTTCGTGTCCGGCTGGGGTGGCTTTGCTGGCATTGATGCTATTGGCTGTTACATCTCAGCTATTAGTATCTCCTCTAATGGACAGATTCCAGAAGATATCAGCTCTCAGTATATATGATATCAGCACTCAGTATATACGACATCAGCACCCAGTATATATGTCAGCACCCGGTATACATGATATCAGCACTCAGTATATATGATATCAGCACCCAGTATATATATCTGCACTCAGTATGTATGATATCAGCACCCAGTATATATGATATCAGCACTCAGTATAGGATATCAGCACTCAGTATATACGATATCAGCACCCAGTATATATATCAGCACTCAGTATATATGATATCAGCACTCAGTATATATGATATCAGCACCCAGTATATATGATATCAGCTCTCAGTATATATGATATCAGCACCCAGTATATATGATATCAGCTCTCAGTATATATGATATCAGCACCCAGTATATATGATATCAGCACTCAGTATATATGATATCAGCACCCAATATATATGATATCAGCTCTCAGTATATATGATATCAGCACCCAGTATATATGATATCAGCTCTCAGTATATATGATATCAGCTCTCAGTATATATGATATCAGCACCCAGTATATATGATATCAGCTCTCAGTATATATGATATCAGCACTCAGTATATGTGATATCAGCACTCAGTATATGTGATATCAGCACTCAGTATTTATGATTGACAAACAAATATGCAATCCAGAGTAGCTCAACATCAGTGGTGCGTGTTGCATATTGTTTGATTTTCAGAGCAATATTGTACATGAAACTCACGTTTGAATCTAGTATGATCCCCAAATATAACCTAATTTACTCTATGAATGTTATTAATGGTGTCTTTTGACTCAATTTCAGCTGGAATCTGGATGACTATTTGTGAGGTAGAATGTGAATCAGCAGCATCCCAGAAGGACCCTGGTGACTACTGTCTGAGTAAGTGTCCTTCCACATGGCACATCAGTCAGGTGTACACCATGAGGCCTGTTCGACATAGCACATCAGTCAGGTGTACACAATGAGGCCTGTTCGACATAGCACATCAGCCAGGGTTATGCCATGAGGCCTGTTCGACATAGCACATCAGCCAGGTGTACACCATGAGGCCTGTTCGACATAGCACATCAGCCAGGTGTACACCATGAGGCCTGTTCGACATAGCACATCAGTCAGGTGTACACAATGAGGCCTGTTCGACATAGCACATCAGCCAGGTGTACACCATGAGGCCTGTTCGACATAGCACATCAGTCAGGTGTACACAATGAGGCCTGTTCGACATAGCACATCAGCCAGGTGTACACCATGAGGCCTGTTCGACATAGCACATCAGTCAGGTGTACACAATGAGGCCTGTTCGACATAGCACATCAGCCAGGTGTACACCATGAAGCCTGTTTGACATAGCACATCAGCCAGGTGTACACCATGAGGCCTGTTCGACATAGCACATCAGTCAGGTGTACACAATGAGGCCTGTTCGACATAGCACATCAGTCAGGTGTACACAATGAGGCCTGTTCGACATAGCACATCAGCCAGGTGTACACAATGAGGCCTGTTCGACATAGCACATCAGCCAGGTGTACACCATGAGGCCTGTTCGACATAGCACATCAGCCAGGTGTACACAATAAGGCCTGTTCGACATAGCACATCAGTCAAGTGTACGCCATGAGGCCTGTTCAACATAACACATCAGCCAGGTGTACACCATGAGGCCTGTTCGACATAGCACATCAGTCAGGTGTACACAATGAGGCCTGTTCAACATAGCACATCAGTCAAGTGTACGCCACGAGGCCTGTTCAACATAACACATCAGCCAGGTGTACGCCATGAGGCCTGTTCAACATAGCACATCAGCCAGGTGTACACAATGAGGCCTGTTCGACATAGCACATCAGTCAGGTGTACACAATGAGGCCTGTTCGACATAGCACATCAGCCAGGTGTACACCATGAGGCCTGTTCGACATAGCACATCAGTCAGGTGTACACAATGAGGCCTGTTCGACATAGCACATCAGTCAGGTGTACACAATGAGGCCTGTTCGACATAGCACATCAGCCAGGGTTATGCCATGAGGCCTGTTCGACATAGCACATCAGTCAGCTGTACACAATGAGGCCTGTTCGACATAGCACATCAGCCAGGTGTACACCATGCTGCCTGTTCGACATAGCACATCAGTCAGGTGTACACAATGAAGCCTGTTCGACACAGCACATCAGCCAGGTGTACACCATGAAGCCTGTTCGACATAGCACATCAGCCAGGTGTACACCATGAGGCCTGTTCGACATAGCACATCAGTCAGGTGTACACAATGAGGCCTGTTCGACATAGCACATCAGTCAGGTGTACACCATGAAGCCTGTTCAACATAGCACATCAGCCAGGTGTACACCATGAGGCCTGTTCAACATAGCACATCAGCCAGGTGTACACCATGAGGCCTGTTCGACATAGCACATCAGCCAGGAGTACGCCATGAGGCCTGTTTGACATAGCACATCAGTCAGGTGTACGCCATGAGGCCTGTTCGACATAGCACATCAGTCAGGTGTACACCATGAAGCCTGTTCAACATAGCACATCAGCCAGGTGTACACCATGAGGCCTGTTCGACAAAGCACATCAGCCAGGAGTACGCCATGAGGCCTGTTCGACATAGCACATCAGCCAGGTGTACACCATGAGGCCTGTTCGACATAGCACATCAGCCAGGTGTACACAATAAGGCCTGTTCGACATAGCACATCAGTCAAGTGTACGCCATGAGGCCTGTTCAACATAACACATCAGCCAGGTGTACACCATGAGGCCTGTTCGACATAGCACATCAGTCAGGTGTACACAATGAGGCCTGTTCGACATAGCACATCAGTCAAGTGTACGCCATGAGGCCTGTTCAACATAACACATCAGCCAGGTGTACGCCATGAGGCCTGTTCGACATAGCACATCAGCCAGGTGTACACAATGAGGCCTGTTCGACATAGCACATCAGCCAGGTGTACACAATGAGGCCTGTTCGACATAGCACATCAGTCAGGTGTACACAATGAGGCCAGTTCGACATAGCACATCAGTCAGGTGTACGCCATGAGGCCTGTTCAACATAACACATCAGCCAGGTGTACGCCATGAGGCCTGTTCAACATAACACATCAGTCAGGTGTACACCATGAGGCCTGTTCGACATAGCACATCAGCCAGGTGTACAACATGAGGCCTGTTCGACATAGCACATCAGCCAGGTGTACACCATAAGGCCTGTTCGACATAGCACATCAGTCAGGTGTACACCATGAAGCCTGTTCGACATAGCACATCAGTCAGGTGTACACCATGAAGCCTGTTCAACATAGCACATCAGCCAGGTGTACACCATGAGGCCTGTTCGACATAGCACATCAGCCAGGAGTACGCCATGAGGCCTGTTCGACATAGCACATCAGTCAGGTGTACGCCATGAGGCCTGTTCGACATAGCACATCAGTCAGGTGTACACCATGAAGCCTGTTCAACATAGCACATCAGCCAGGTGTACACCATGAGGCCTGTTCGACATAGCACATCAGCCAGGAGTACGCCATGAGGCCTGTTCGACATAGCACATCAGCCAGGTGTACGCCATGAGGCCTGCTCGACATAGCACATCAGCCAGATGTACACAATGAGGCCTGTTCGACATAGCACATCAGTCAGGGTTATGCCATGAGGCCTGTTTGACATAGCACATCAGCCAGGTGTACACAATGAGGCCTGTTCGACATAGCACATCAGCCAGGTGTACACAATGAGGCCAGTTCGACATAGCACATCAGTCAGGTGTACGCCATGAGGCCTGTTCAACATAACACATCAGCCAGGTGTACGCCATGAGGCCTGTTCAACATAACACATCAGTCAGGTGTACACCATGAGGCCTGTTCGACATAGCACATCAGCCAGGTGTACAACATGAGGCCTGTTCGACATAGCACATCAGCCAGGTGTACACCATAAGGCCTGTTCGACATAGCACATCAGTCAGGTGTACACCATGAAGCCTGTTCGACATAGCACATCAGTCAGGTGTACACCATGAAGCCTGTTCAACATAGCACATCAGCCAGGTGTACACCATGAGGCCTGTTCGACATAGCACATCAGCCAGAGTACGCCATGAGGCCTGTTCGACATAGCACATCAGTCAGGTGTACGCCATGAGGCCTGTTCGACATAGCACATCAGTCAGGTGTACACCATGAAGCCTGTTCAACATAGCACATCAGCCAGGTGTACACCATGAGGCCTGTTCGACATAGCACATCAGCCAGGAGTACGCCATGAGGCCTGTTCTACATAGCACATCAGCCAGGTGTACGCCATGAGGCCTGCTCGACATAGCACATCAGCCAGATGTACACAATGAGGCCTGTTCGACATAGCACATCAGTCAGGGTTATGCCATGAGGCCTGTTCGACATAGCACATCAGCCAGGTGTACACAATGAGGCCTGTTCGACATAGCACATCAGCCAGGTGTACACAATGAGGCCTGTTCGACATAGCACATCAGTCAGGTGTACACAATGAGGCCTGTTCGACATAGCACATCAGTCAGGTGTACACCATGAGGCCTGTTCGACATAGCACATCAGTCAGGTGTACACAATGAGGCCTGTTCGACATAGCACATCAGCCAGGAGTACGCCATGAGGCCTGTTCGACATAGCACATCAGTCAGGTGTACGCCATGAGGCCTGTTCGACATAACAGATCAGCCAGGGTTATGCCATGAGGCCTGTTCAACATAGCACATCAGCCAGGTGTACACAATGAGGCCTGTTCGACATAGCACATCAGTCAGGTGTACACAATGAGGCCTGTTTGACATAGCACATCAGTCAGGTGTACACCATGAGGCCTGTTTGACATAGCACATCAGTCAGGTGTACACAATGAGGCCTGTTCGACATAGCACATCAGCTAGGAGTACGCCATGAGGCCTGTTTGACATAGCACATCAGCCAGATGTACACAATGAGGCCTGTTCGACATAGCATATCAGCCAGGTGTACACAATGAGGACTGTTTGACATAGCACATCAGTCAGGTGTACGCTATGAGGCCTGTTTGACATAGCACATCAGTCAGGTGTACGCCATGAGGCCTGTTCGACATAGCACATCAGTCAGGTGTACGCCATGAGGCCTGTTCGACATAGCACATCAGTCAGGTGTACACAATGAGGACTGTTCGACATAGCACATCAGTCAGGTGTACACTATGAGGCCTGTTTGACATAGCACATCAGTCAGGTGTACACAATGAGGCCTGTTCGACATGGAACATCAGTCAGGTGTACGCCGTGAGGCCTGTTCGACATAGGAGCTATTTAGTTAACTTTGTATCTGCTTTCATTACCCAACATTACAAACCAGAGTGTGTTTGCAATGAAGACTGGAACTCCAATATCCTATTTACTTGGAATGGACAAGAAAATTACTTGCTCAGGTGACACTTGAACCCTTACCTTTGTTTCTTTCTCTCCACTGGCAGCTGGGGATTCTGGTCTTGACTCAGCCTTATCCCGCTGCGGTCTCCAGTTTATACTTGGGATTCTATTACGGAAAGAACAAAGAATCTTGGCATTTCCCTTACTCGGCAGATTATCCAGGCAGTCAACTTCATTCTCTCTCTCCTCATCTTCTATATCACTTGAAAAGGAAGGTACAGGCTTGCAGGCTGGATCCTCTACTTTTTCTATTAAATGTTGACCTTGGCTTCCTTTTTCTTTGTTCTCTGTCCCAGTGCAGCTATTAGATTGTGCCTCTGGCTGTACTGCTGTATTGGGTTTGCTATCTGCCTGCAGCTCTATGTCTGTTGCAGGACTGCTATGTGCCCGTGTCTCCATCGCTGTTCTGGGGTTGCTGTGTGTCAATAGCTCTCTGTTTGTGCCAGGGCTGCTCTGGGCCCATGTTTCCATCACTGTTCTGGGGTTGCTGTGTGTCAGTAGCTCTCTGTTTGTGCCAGGGCTGCTATGGGCCCGTGTCTCCATCGCTTTTCTGGGGTTGCTGTGTGTCAATAGCTCTCTGTTTGTGCCAGGGCTGCTCTGAGCCCATGTTTCCATCACTGTTCTGGGGTTGCTGTGTGTCAGTAGCTCTCTGTTTGTGCCAGGGCTGCTATAGGCCCGTGTCTCCATCGCTGTTCTGGGGTTGCTGTGTGTCAATAGCTCTCTTTTTGTGCCAGGGCTGCTCTGGGCCTGTGTTTCCATCACTGTTTCAGGGTTGCTGTGTGCCAATAGCTCTCTGTTTGTGCCAGGGCTGCTATGGGCCCATGTCTCCATATCTGTTCTGGGGTTGCTATGTGCCCGCAACTCTCCATCTGTGCCAGGGCTCCCATGTGCTTGTGGCTCCCTCTCTGTCCCGTAGTTGCCATGTGTCTGTGCTTCCATGGCTTGGACCTCAAGGACACACTTTGGAATGTTTTCTGGACTTGACTGCTTTTCCTCACTGTGTCTGTTCACTGGTTTCACCTTGCTTGGAGTGTTTACTTTTAGAGTATTTGAGGGTATGATCTCTCTTTTTGGAGTCCGTCTGTTTGCTTGCCTTGATCTACTGTAAAAGTAAACACATTGTGGTATTTCACATAACACATAGGCTGTAGATGATTTTCTAAGAGTGCTAAATGCTTTACAGCTGAATAAGGAACTGGACCATTGCCTGACTGGCTAAAGTACCAAAGAAAATGGCAATTGAACTAAGGATAGAATGGTCTCATTAGGTAATGCCTCCTTTTATCTGAAACTATGTCATTAAACTACATTCTGTTCTCATGCCTCTCTATCTCCTGCATTGTAAATCAAATGCAAGCCTTACAAACATCAGAGCTAAGTGACCATATCAGGGAGGGTCATATCTTTTAGACTTTGACAGCAGATGAGGATTGCTTGACCCACCCAGTCTGCCCATTTCCCTACCTATTGGATAAGCTGCAGATCCTAGTTAACCAACAGCCTACTTCCTCCTACCCCCCCCAGAATTGCCTTATGTCTGTCTCATGCATTCTTGAATCCTCCCACTGTTTTTAACTCCACAACCTCCTCAAGAAGGCTGTTCTATGTGTCCCCCAATCTCTCTGTGAAAAAATACTTCCTCACATTGCCCCTGAGCCGTCCACCCCCATCTTCAAATTGTACCCCCTTGTTCTTGCACATCTCTTTTTCTGAAAGATGCTGCCCTCTTGGACTTTGTTGATTCCTTTGAGGTACTTAAAAGTTTCTATCATGTCCCCCCCCTTTCTTCAAGGGTATACTTATTAAGCTCCTTTAGTCTTTCCTCGTATGGCTTCTGCTGCAGACCCTGCACCATTTCAGTTGCCCTCCTCAAGACTGCCTCCACCCTGTCTATGTCTATAAAATGGGAATATCAGCTTTAAGAAGTTGTTACAATATGTGGCTTAGTTTGAAAAGCATTTACTAAAGGAAAACTGAACTGGTATACAAGATTCAAATCCCTGCTCTTCAGTGACATAAATGTCAATTTTAGGAGGGTCCTGGAAAGCACTACTCCAAGTACAGGGGTACTCAGGAAACTATACTACAGTATGTAACAGGGGAGGGTGCTGGAAAGCACTACTCCAAGTACAGGGGTACTCAGGAAACTATACTAAAGTATATAACAGGGGAGGGTGTTGGAAAGCACTGCTCCAAGTACAGGAGTACTCAGGAAACTATACTACAGTATGTAACAGGGGAGGGTGCTGGAAAGCACTACTCCAAGTACGGGGTACTCAGGAAAGCACTACTACAAGTATGGGGTACTCAGGACACTATACTACAGTATGTAACAGGGGAGGGTGCTGGAAAGCACTACTCCAAGTACAGGGGTACTCAGGACACTATACTACAGTATGTAACAGGGGAAGGTGCTGGAAAGCACTACTCCAAGTACAGGGGTACTCAGGAAAGCACTACTCCAAGTACAGGGGTACTCAGGAAACTATACTAAAGTATATAACAGGGGAGGGTGCTGGAAAGCACTGCTCCAAGTACAGGAGTACTCAGGAAACTATACTACAGTATGTAACAGGGGAGGGTGTTGGAAAGCACTGCTCCAAGTACAGGAGTACTCAGGAAACTATACTACAGTATGTAACAGGGGAGGGTGCTGGAATGCACTACTCCAAGTACAGGGGTACTCAGGAAAGCACTACTACAAGTATGGGGTACTCAGGACACTATACTACAGTATGTAACGGGAGGGTGCTGGATAGTACTACTCCAAGTACAGGGGTACTCAGGAAAGCACTACTCCAAGTACAGGGGTACTCAAGACAATACTACAGTATGTAATGGGAGGGTGCTGGAAAGCACTATTCCAAGTACAGGGGTACTCAGGACACTACACTACAGTATGTAACAGGGGAAAGTGCTGGAAAGCACTACTCCAAGTACAGGGGTACTCAGGACACTATACTACAGTATGTAACAGGGGAGGGTGCTGGAAAGCACTATTCCAAGTACAGAGGTACTCTGGAAAGCACTACTCCAAGTACAGGGGTACTCAGGAAACTGTACTACAGTATGTAACAGGAAACTATACTACAGTATGTAACAGGTTTCAGAACAATTTGGAATACTGGATCTCCAGCAGGCTGCTTAGATTGCTGATCTCAGTCATCCTCATACAGAAGGGTACTGACAATCTTGTCAGTGGGGGTAGAACATATGAAACAGCTGAGCAGTGGAGACATTGCTACAAAGACAGTACAGACCCTCAGTGTAATCCTGAGGGAATTTCTGATTATGGATGGAATCAGGGGCTACCCCATAAATTAATTCATGCTTGTACATAATACATGTTGATACTGCTTCTGAAGTGCGTTAGGAACTGATGGACATACAGTCCCTTCCAATCCTAAATAACCCTGTTATTAAAGCATGGGGAAGGCGAGGAGCTGCTCAAAGGAGATGATTCTACCCTATACAAGGCCATGGTAAAACTACACATGATGTACTGTGTCCAGTACTAAAATTACACTTGGAGTTATGCATCTAGAACTAAAACTGCCCTTGGGGTACTGCGTCCAATACTAAAGCTGCACATGGAATACTGCATCCAGTACTAAAATGTCACATGATGTATTGCATCCAGTACTAAAATGTCACTTGGTGTACTGCATCCAGTACTAAAACTGCACTTGGAATACTGCATCCAGTATTAAAATGTCACTTGGAATACTGCATCCAGTACTAAAACTGCACTTGGAATACTGCATCCAGTACTAAAACTGCACTTGGAATACTGCATCCAGTACTAAAATGTCACATGGTGTACTGCATCCAGTACTACAATGTCACTTGGAGTACTGCATCCAGTACTAAAACTGCACTCGGAGTACTGCATCCAGTACTAAAACTGCACTTGGAATACTGCATCCAGTACTAAAACTGCATTTGGAATACTGCAACCAGTACTAAAATGTCACATGGTGTACTTCATCCAGTACTAAAATGTCACTTGGAGTACTGCATCCAGTACTAAAACTGCACTTGTAATACTGCATCCAGTACTAAAATGTCACTTGGCGTACTGCATCCAGTACTAAAACTACATTTGGAATACTGTATCTAGTACTAAAACTGCACTTGGAATACTGCATCCAGTACTAAAACTGCACTTGGAATACTGCATCCAGTACTAAAACTGCATCCAGTACTAAAACTGCACTTGGAATACTGCATCCAGTACTAAAACTGCAATTGGAATACTGCATCCAGTACTAAAATGTCACGTGGGGTACTGCATCCAGTAGTGAAACTGTACTTGAAATACTGTGTCCAGTACTATAACTGCACATGGAACACTGCGTCCAGCACTGAAATTGCAGTTGGAACACTGCATCCAATACTAAAACTGCACATGGAATACCGTATCCAGTACTAAAACTGCACTTGGAATATTGCATCCAGTACTGAACCTGCACTTGGAATATTGCATCCAGTACTAAAACTATACTTGGAATACTGCATTCAGTACTGAAACTGCACTTGGAATACTGCATCCAGTACTAAAATGGCACGTGGGGTACTGCATCCAGTAGTGAAACTGTACTTGAAATACTGTGTCCAGTACTATAACTGCACATGGAACACTGCGTCCAGTACTGAAACTGCAGGTGGAACACTGCATCCAGTACTAAAACTACACATGGAATACCGCATCCAGTACTGAAACTGCACTTGGGATACTGTGTCCTGCACATGGAATACTGCATCCAGTACTGAAACTGTACTTGGGATACTGCATTCAGTACTGAAACTGCACTTGGATTACTGCATCCATTACTAAACTGCACTTGGAATACAGTACCCAGTACTGAAACTGCAGTTGGAATACTGGGTCCAGTATTAAAACTGTATGTGGAATACTGCATCCAGTACTAAAACTGCACTTGGATTACTGCATCTAGTACTAAATTGCACTTGGATTACTACCGCCAGTACTAAACTGCACTTGGAATACTGGATCCAGTACTGAAACTGTACTTGGAATACTACATTCAGTACTGAAACTGCATTTGGATTACTGCATCTGGTACTAAACTGCACTTAAAATACAGGATCCAGTACTAAAATGTAACTTGGGGTACTGCATCCAATACTGAAACTACACTTGGAATACTGCATACAGCACTAAAATATCACATTACGTACTGCATCCAGTACTAAAACTGCACTTGGAATACTGCATCCAGTACTAAAACTGCACTTGGAATACTGCAACCAGTACTAAAATGTCACATGGTGTACTGCATCCAGTACTATAACTGCACTTGGAATACTGCATCCAGTACTAAAACTGCACATGGAATATTGCAACCAGTACTAAAATGTCACATGGCGTACTGCATCCAGTACTAAAATTTCACTTGGAATACTGCATCCAGTACTAGAATGTCACATGGCATACTGCAACCAGTACTAAAATGTCACTTGGAATACTGCATCCAGTACTAAAACTACACTTGGAATACTGCATCCAGTACTAAAACTGCACTTGGAATACTGCATCCAGTACTGAACCGGCACTTGGAACATTGCATCCAGTACTGAAACTACACTTGGAATACTGCATCCAGTACTGAAACAGTACTTGGAATACTGCATCCAGTACTAAAATGTCACTTGGGGTACTGCATCCAGTACTGCAACTACTTGAAATACTGCATCCAGTACTGAAACTGTACTTGAAATACTGCATCCAGTACTGAAACTGCACATGGAACACTGCATCCAGTACTAAAACTGCACATGGAACACTGCATCCAGTACTAAAACTGCACATGGAACACTGCATCCAGTACTAAAACTGCACATGGAACACTGCATCCAGTAATAAAACTGCACTTGGAATACTGTATCCAGTACTAAAACTGCTCTTGGCATACTGCATCCAGTACTAAAATGTCACATGGTGTACTGCAACCAGTACTAAAACTGCACTTGGAATACTACATCCAGTACTAAAACTGACCTTGGAATACTGCATCCAGTACTGAACCTGCACTTGGAATATTGCATCCAGTACTGAAACTACACTTGGAATACTGCATCCAGTACTGAAACTGTACTTGAAATACTGCAACCAGTACTGAAACTGCACTTGAAATACTGCATCCAGTACTATAACTGCACATGGAACACTGTGTCCAGTACTGAAACTGCAGGTGGAACACTGCATCCAGTACTAAAACTGCACGTGGAATACCGTATCCAGTACTAAAACTGCACTTGGAATACTGCATCCAATACTGAACCTGCACTTGGAATATTGCATCCAGTACTAAAACTATACTTGGAATACTGCATTCAGTACTGAAACTGCACTTGGAATACTGCATCCAGTACTAAAATGTCACGTGGGGTACTGTATCCAGTAGTGAAACTGTACTTGAAATACTGTGTCCAGTACTATAACTGCACATGGAACACTGCGTCCAGTACTGAAACTGCAGGTGGAACACTGCATCCAGTACTAAAACTGCACGTGGAATACCGCATCCAGTACTGAAACTGCACTTGGGATACTGTGTCCTGCACATGGAATACTGCATCCAGTACTGAAACTGTACTTGGGATACTGCATTCAGTACTGAAACTGCACTTGGATTACTGCATCCACTACTAAACTGCACTTGGAATACAGTACCCAGTACTGAAACTGCAGTTGGAATACTGGGTCCAGTATTAAAACTGTATGTGGAATACTGCATCCAGTACTAAAACAGCACTTGGATTACTGCATCTAGTACTAAATTGCACTTGGATTACTGCATCCAGTACTAAACTGCACTTGGAATACTGGATCCAGTACTGAAACTGTACTTGGAATACTACATTCAGTACTAAAACTGCATTTGGATTACTGCATCTGGTACTAAACTGCACTTAAAATACCGGATCCAGTACTAAAATGTAACTTGGGGTACTGCATCCAATACTGAAACTACACTTGGAATACTGCATACAGCACTAAAATATCACATGGCGTACTGCATCCAGTACTAAAACTGCACTTGGAATACTGCATCCAGTACTAAAATGTCACATGACGTACTGCATCCAGTACTTAAATGTCACTTGGTGTACTGCATCCAGTACTAAAACTGCACATGGAATACTGCAACCAGTACTAAAATGTCACATGGCGTACTGCATCCAGTACTAAAACTGCACTTGGAATACTGCATCCAGTACTAAAATGTCACATGGCATACTGCAACCAGTACTAAAATGTCACTTGGTGTACTGCATCCAGTACTAAAACTGCACTTGGAATACTGCATCCAGTACTGAACCTGCACTTGGAACATTGTATCCAGTACTGAAAATTCACTTGGAATACTGCATCCAGTACTGAAACAGTATTTTGAATACTGCATCCAGTACTAAAATGTCACTTGGGTACTGCATCCAGTACTGAAACTGTACTTAAAATACTGCATCCAGTACTGAAACTGCACATGGAACACTGCATCCAGTACTAAAACTGCACATGGAACACTGCATCCAGTAATAAAACTGCACTTGGAATACCGTATCCAGTACTAAAACTGCTCTTGGAATACTGCATCCAGTACTAAAATGTCACATGGTGTACTGCAACCAGTACTAAAACTGCACTTGGAATACTGCATCCAGTACTAAAATTGACCTTGGAATACTGCATCCAGTACTGAACCTGCACTTGGAATATTGCATCCAGTACTGAAACTACACTTGGAATACTGCATCCAGTACTGAAACTGTACTTGAAATACTGCAACCAGTACTGAAACTGCACTTAAAATACTGCATCCAATACTATAACTGCACATGGAACACTGTGTCCAGTACTGAAACTGCAGTTGGAACACTGCATCCAGTACTAAAACTGCACATGGAATACCGTATCCAATACTAAAACTGCACTTGGAATACTGCATCCAGTACTGAACCTGCACTTGGAATATTGCAGCCAGTACTAAAACTATACTTGGAATACTGCATTCAGTACTGAAACTGCACTTGGAATACTGCATCCAGTACTAAAATGTCACTTGGGGTACTGCATCCAGTAGTGAAACTGTACATGGAACACTGCGTCCAGTACTGAAACTGCAGGTGGAACACTGCATCCAGTACTAAAACTGCACGTGGAATACCGCATCCAGTACTGAAACTGCACTTGGGATACTGTGTCCTGCACATGGAATACTGCATCCAGTACTGAAACTGTACTTGGGATACTGCATTCAGTACTGAAACTGCACTTGGATTACTGCATCCACTACTAAACTGCACTTGGAATACAGTACCCAGTACTGAAACTGCAGTTGGAATACTTGGTCCAGTATTAAAACTGTATGTGGAATACTGCATCCAGTACTAAAACTGCACTTGGATTACTGCATCTAGTACTAAATTGCACTTGGATTATTGCATCCAGTACTAAACTGCACTTGGAATATTGGATCCGTACTGAAACTGTACTTGGAATACTACATTCAGTACTGAAACTGAATTTGGATTACTGCATCCGGTACTAAACTGCACTTGAAATACCAGATCCAGTACTAAAATGTAACTTGGGGTACTGCATCCAATACTGAAACTACACTTGGAATACTGCATCCAGTACTGAAACTGCTTATGGAATACTGCGTCCAGTACTGAAACTGCTCATGGAATAGTGCATCCAGTACTGAAACTACACTTTGAATACTATGTCCTGCACATGGAATACTGTATCCAGTACTGAAACTGTACTTGGAATACTGCATTCAGTACTGAAACCGCACTTAGATTTCTGCACCCAGTACTAAACTGCGCTTGGAATACTGGATCCATTACTAAAATGTCACTTGAGATAGTGCAGCCAGTACTGAAATTGCACATGGAATACTGGGTCCAGTATTAAAACTGCATGTGGAATACTGGGTCCAGTACTGAAACAGTACTTGGAATACTGCATTCAGTAGTGAAACTGCACTTGGATTACTGCATCCAGTACTAAACTGCACTTGGATTACTGCATCCAGTACTGAAACTGTACTTGGAATACTGGGTCCAGTATTAAAACTGCATGTGGAATACTGCATCCAGTACTAAACTGCACTTGGATTACTGCATCCAGTACTAAACTGCACTTGGAATACTGGATCCAGTACTAAAACTGTACTTGGAATACTGGGTCCAGTATTAAAACTGCATGTGGAATACTGCACCTAGTTCTAAAACTGCACTTGGATTACTGCACCCAGTACTAAACTGTACTTGGAATACTGGATCCAGTACTGAAACTGTACTTGGATTACTGCATTCTGTACTGAAACTGCACTTGGAATATTGGATCCAGTACTGAAACTGCACTTGGAATATTGGATCCAGTACAGAAACTGTACTTGGAATACTGGGTCCAGTACTGAAACTGCTTATGGAATACTGCATCCAGTACTGAAACTGCATTTGGAATACTATGTCCTGCACGTGGAATACTGTATCCAGTACTGAAACTGTACTTGGAATACTACATTCAGTACTGAAACTGCATTTGGATTACTGCATCCAGTACTAAACTGCACTTGAAATACCGGATCCAGTACTAAAATGTAACTTGGGGTACTGCATCCAATACTGAAACTACACTTGGAATACTGTATCCAGTACTGAAACTGCTTATGGAATACTGCGTCCAGTACTGAAACTGCTCATGGAATACTGCATTCAGTACTGAAACTACACTTTGAATACTATGTCCTGCACATGGAATACTGTATCCAGTACTGAAACTGTACTTGGAATACTGCATTCAGTATTGAAACCGCACTTAGATTTCTGCATCAGTACTAAACTGCGCTTTGAATACTGGATCTATTACTAAAATGTCACTTGCAGTAGTGCAGCCAGTACTGAAACTGCACATGGAATACTGGGTCCAGTATTAAAACTGCATGTGGAATACTGGGTCCAGTACTGCAACTGTACTTGGAATACTGCATTCAGTAGTGAAACTGCACTTGGATTACTGCATCCAGTACTAAACTGCACTTGGATTACTGCATCCAGTACTGGAACTGTACTTGGAATACTGGGTCCAGTATTAAAACTGCATGTGAATACTGCATCCAGTACTAAACTGCACTTGGATTACTGCATCCAGTGCTAACACTTCACTTGGAATACTGGGTCCAGTATTAAAACTGCATGTGGAATACTACATCCAGTACTAAATTGCACTTGGATTACTGCATCCAGTACTAAACTGCACTTGGAATACTGGATCCAGTACTAAAACTGTACTTGGAATACTGGGTCCAGTATTAAAACTGCATGTGGAATACTGCATCCAGTACTAAACTGCACTTAGATTACTGCACCCAGTACTAAACTGCACTTGGAATACTGGATCCAGTACTGAAACTGTACTTGGAATACTGGGTCCAGTATTAAAACTGCATGTGGAATACTGCATCCAGTACTAAACTGCACTTAGATTACTGCACCCAGTACTAAACTGCACTTGGAATACTGGACCCAGTACTGAAACTGTACTTGGAATACTGGGTCCAGTATTAAAACTGCATGTGGAATACTGCACCCAGTTCTAAAACTGCACTTCGAATACTGGATCTAGTACTGAAACTGTACTTGGAATACTGTATTCAGTAGTGAAACTGCACTTGGATTACTGCATTCTGTACTGAAACTGCACTTGGAATATTGGATCCAGTACTGAAACTGTACTTGGAATACTGGGTCCAGTATTAAAACTGCATGTGGAATACTGCACCCGGTACTAAAGCTGCACTTGGATTACTGCACCCAGTACTATACTGCACTTGGAATACTGGATCCAGTACTGAAACTGTACTTGGATTACTGCATTCTGTACTGAAACTGCACTTGGGATATTGGATCCAGTACTGAAACTGCACTTGGAATATTGGATCCAGTACAGAAACTGTATTTGGAATACTGGGTCCAGTACTGAAACTGCTTATGAAATACTGCGTCCAGTACTGAAACTGCATTTGGAATACTATGTCCTGCACGTGGAATACTGTATCCAGTACTGAAACTGTACTTGGAATACTGCATTCAGTAGTGAAACTGCACTTGGATTACTGCATCCAGTACTGAACTGCACTTGGAATACTGGATCCATTACTAAAATGTCACTTGGGGTACTGCATCAAGTACTGAAACTGCACTTGGAATACTGGATCCAGTACTGAAACTGTACTTGGATTACTGCACCCAGTACTAAACTGCACTTGGAATATTGGATCCAGTACTAAACTGTACTTGGAATACTAGATCTAGTACTGAAACTGTACTTGGAATACTGGATCCACTACTGAAACTGTACTTGGATTACTGCATCCAGTACTAAACTGCACTTGGAATATTGGATCCAGTACAGAAACTGTACTTGGAATACTGGGTCCAGTATTGAAACTGCTCATGGAATACTGCATCCAGTACTGAAACTGCATTTGGAATACTATGTCCTGCATGTGGAATACTGTATCCAGTACTGAAACTGTACTTGGAATACTGCATTCAGAACTGAAACTGCACTTGGATTACTGCATCCAGTACTAAACTGTGCTTGGAATACTGGATCCATTACTAAAATGTCACTTGGGGTACTGCATCCAGTACTGAAACTGCACTTGGGATACTGGATCCAGTACTGAAACTGTACTTGGATTACTGCACCCAGTACTAAACTGCACTTGGAATATTGAATCCAGTACTAAACTGTACTTGGAATACTAGATCTAGTACTGAAACTGTACTTGGAATACTGGATCCAGTACTGAAACTGTACTCAGATTACTGCACCCAGTACTAAACTGCATTTGGATTACTGCATCTAGTACTAAACTGCACTTGGAATACTGGATCCATTACTAAAATGTCACTTGGGGTACTGGATCCATTACTAAAATGTCACTTGGGGTAATGCAGCCAGTAGTGAAACTGCACTTGGAATATTACATCCAATACCGAAACTTACTTGGATTACTGCATTCTGTACTGAAACTGCACTTGGAATACTGCATCCAGTAATAAAACTACTCTTGGAATACTTTGTCCAGTAGAGAATGGCACTTGGAGTGCAGCATCCAGTACTAGAACTGCACTTTGGGTACTACATCCATTATAAAAACATCACTTGAGATACTGTAGCCAGTACCAAAACTGCACTTGGAATACTGTGTCCAGTACTCAAACTGCATTTGGATTATTGCATTTTGTACTGAAACTGCACTTGGAGTACTGCATCCAGTACTAAAATGTCACTTGGCGTACTGCATCTCGCTATATTTTTACTCCTGCCCCTGTTCCCGCTGTGCTGATACCCCTGTCCTCAATCCCACTGATATCTATGCCTCCAATTCCACTGTGCTGATACCCCTGCTCTGATCCCTCTGGGCTGACACCCCTGCCCTGATCCTTCTGTGCTGATACCCCTGCCCTGATCCCACTGTGCCGATACCCCTGCTCTGACCCCTCTGGGCTGATACCCCTGCCCTGATCCTTCTGTGCTGATACCCCTGCCCTTGATTCCTCTGTGCTGATACCCATGCATCTGATCATACTGCTCTGTTACCCCTTTCCCTAGTCCCACTGTGGTGATACCCCTGATATGTCCCAGGTTGTTATGCCCCCTTCCCAACCTGTTGATGAACCTCAGGGTGGGAAAATGATCACCAGGAATCACCAATCCAGGTCCTTACCATTACCTAAGGCTCACCCTACTGCTATCGCCAATAGATATCTGGTATTGGAGGATGATGTGGTCTCTGAAGCTGAGTTGGCTACTTCATCTGCAGATTCCCATTCACAGGATCTTGTGGGTGATGTAGTGCCTATGGATGCTCTGCCTTCTGGTCTGAAACCTACCCCTAAGAGAGGCAGGGTTAAGAAAAAAAAGAAAAGTTAACTTCTTAACTTTCTCTTTATATGTCTTTGATTTCTTCCCTGCTTTTCCTGACTTCTAATGTTAATAATATTCAGCGGGTCAAGAAGCGAGATGCGTTATTTCATCTTCTCCGCTCTTGCCCCCCAGGTATTTTTTTATTGCAGGACACAAGACTCCATACCATTCCTGATGCTGCAAGGGCTACAAGGGAATGGACTTCCAGAGTTTCCTATTGGTCCCTCGGCACAGAGAGTTGCTCTGGCATTGGTATTCTGTTCCACCACCTTCAGCCAACTGTTCTAAAACTACTGGATCTGATTCCTGGCCGAGCCCTTTTATTAGATTTTCATATTCAAAATATTTCTTTTTGTGTCATTTATGTCCCACAATCTAAAGCTGAGCATACTGCTATGTTTCACCTCATTAGTCCATGCCTACATGTGGCTCATCATGTCATCTGGGGAGGGGAATTTAATTGTGGGACCAGTAAGCTGGATGGGGGTCCTTGACAACAACTGAGAACATTTTTGGGGGTATGACTGCTCTTTGCTTCATTACATGTCTGGCCGGGTTGGAGGATGATTTTTTGAGACACTCTGGGAAACGAGAATGAACTTTTTGTAAGGGGAATTTGTCTACTAGAATAGATTTTATGTTCATTTCCAAAGCACTACTGACTGATCGTACTTCTCTACAGCCAGTGGAATATTCAGATCACTGTTCTTTAACTCTGCTTTTGGCTAGTCCAGCGGCTCCTTTGGGCTCTGGATATTGTAAATTGAATTCCACACTGTTAGAGCAGGCCTCCTTTCTCCAACAAATTATGTTTTGCATTGTAAAAAAATGACCTTTGACCTTTATGAGAATCCTCTCTTATGGTGGGATGGAGACTAAATCTGAGCTCCGGACATTACTTATTAGGACTGGCAAACTCATTCGATCTTCTGCTTATGTGACTATCTGAATGACCATAAGCAATTGCAACATTTAATTTCCATCTCTTATTCCACTAAACATGTATTCTCAGACCAGATTTCTCTTATCAAAACTAAAATGTTATCCTAGCACTCTACTCAAAGTGAAGGTTTGCGCCTCAAACAACGATGCTGTATGTCTGGTGCTTTTCATGAAGTTTTCCCTCTACTTCATAATCAGACTCATCTTGGCCACAGGTTGATGTCAGCGCTCAGGGACCCTGAAGGCATACTCCACACCTCTAACCCTCACCTTCTTCGTATTGTCACGGACTATGCCATTTCCTTATTTGGTTGCTCTGATCCAGCACTGCCTCATTTTGTTCCTTTTTTTCCGGAGCTTCCTCTTCCTTTGGCCCTTCCTGATCTGCTTGGAGTTCTATCAAACCCTTAACTGTTTCCGAGATTTTGGACACTATTAACACTTTAGCCACCAAAAAATCACCAGGTTCTGACGGTCTCCTCTCTGAATTGCTTGCAATATTGGGACGTGGAATTCCTGCGGAACTTACTACTGTTTTTAACTATTTTTTGCAGCACAAAGACATTCCTTTGGAAATAGCTACTGGTGTGCTGATCTTTTTATTTAAGAAAGGGGAGAATACTGATATTACGAATTGGAGACCTATTAGTCTTCTAAATACCGACTTTAAGTTACTGGCTAAAATTTTAAATAATAGACTTTTGAGTGTAGCTCATTATCTAATTTCCCCTGCCCAATCTTGTACTGTCCCTGGGGTGGGGTCCATAATGGACCCGCTGCATTTGTTGCATGTGGTATTTGACTGTCATAATACCTCACCACTAGAGGGGGTGCTACTTTCTTTGGACCAAAAACAGGCCTTTGATAATGTCAACCATTCCTTTTTGTGGTATACCTTGGCCCGGTATGGTATTCCCCATTCCTTTGTTGCTTGGTTACGGATGTTATATAAAACTGCTACTGTCAAACCCTGTGTTAATGGCCATTTAGGACCATATATCCCAATACAGAAGGGTGTTCGACAGGGCTGTCCCCTTAGCCCATTGTTACATGTTTTCTGCAGTGACCCACTTTTGCGCCTTCTTAATTCGACCCCGGACATACTTCCAATCAGCTTACCCAGTCAGCTGGTCCGATATACAGCCCTTGCTTATGCTGATGATCTGATCATTTTAACAGAGGATGTTGTTTCGGCAGAAACGGCCATTCTTCATTACCATGACTTTGGCTCTCTTTCAGGGACACAACTTAATGTGCTCAAAAGAGAGGAGGAGACTCTTTGGGGCCACTGCCCCCTCTCCGCCTACTGTGGCAGGCATCCCGATTACTGTTGAAGATTTCCATATTTTGGGGATTTATTTTGGAAGTTCTCAGATGGATATTGTAAACTGGCATGTGAAGATACAACTTGGGACTGCTTTGTTACATTCTTGGAACAAGCAGAAAATGTCCTTTCGGAAAAAGATCCATCTCATTAAGACTTTTCTTCTACCGATTTTTATTTTTCTTACTGCTATTTTTCCTGTGCCCAGATCTAGAGAAGCCGCTGTCTGTAGTCTTTTTTTCAATCTTTTTTGGGGCAGCAGGCTCAATCCTATTCATCGCACTGTTCTTTATTTACCCTTGACCAAAGGAGGCCAGAACATGACGAACCCTCTTCTTTTTTGTTTCTGCCCATTTCTTTCTGCTAATTTGAGGCCCTTGCTGCTTTCTTCCTCTAGATTCTGGTGTACGAGTTTTTTACATTCCATTTCCCAGTGGTATTTAGCTTGGGTGGGTGGTCAGACCCGACAAATCAGGCACTCCCCCCCCCTTGACTTATCTTCAGGATGTTTTTGTTAAACTCCGGCAGTGGGGTATTACCCATGCAATGGTGTTGATTAAAACTAAAAAACAACTTTATTCCCACGTTCTCCTGATGCATTTCCAGGAGGTTGACCCTTTTCCCAAGTGTCCACAGCAGTTCCGTGTGGTCTTGCTGCACTAGTTTTTGGACAATAGAATACCTGATAAATTAAGGATTTCCACTGGTTGACTTGTCATGTGTGCTTAAATGTTAAGGCTAATCAAAAGCATAAACAGGTCACGGAACAGAATTGTTCTAGGCCCTTATGCATCCTTCAACCTGAGACTATTGAGCACCTGTATTTTTCTTGTATTTATAGTCTTGGTTTTTTTGAATTTTTTATATGCTGTGATTAAAATGCCTGTTTTCCGCCATGTTTCTTATCCCAGGCTGATGTATGGGGATTATCCTCTTTCCTGGTTGAAATGGGACAGAAGCACTTTGAATGTTATTTTTGTTGTCATGAAATGGTGTGTGTGGAATTCTAGGAGCTTCTTTGCCTTGCAGCAACTCCACATTTCTCATACTGAACGTTATGGTAAAATCTTGTATGAATTACAGAAGATTTATTTTTCTGAAATTAAACTTTTGGATAGGTCTCGATTGCTACAACTTTGGAGAAATTTGCCTTGGATTATGGACACAAATGTACCTGTCACATGAATGCTGCTTTTGGACTCTGGCATTTCTTGTATACTTTTGTTTGGCATTTTTGGTTTCTTTTCCTGTAAATTTATGGTTTATTCCTTTGTTTGGTTTGTATGATTGTTTAATAAAAACTTCCCCTTTTCTTTTCGATAAGTGCCATGGGATCTTTAACATCCACCTGAACTACCACCAATTCAGGTAGATGGGACCTCGGTTTAATGTCTCATCCAAAATACGGCACCTCAGGCGTGCAGCACCCCTCTCATGCTGCACTACAGTGTCAGTATTGGGATATTAAGCCCTATGCCAGTTATAGGAACTGAACCCACAGCTCTCTGATCTCCCTGCCACAGAGACGAGTGTGCTACATACTGAGCCACTGACACTGACCCCCTGCCCCAATTCCACTGTGTTGATACTCCTTCACTGATTCCGCTGTGCTGTTACCACTGCCCAATACCAGTGTGCTGATACCCCTGCCACTGATTCAGCTGTGCTATTATCACTGCCCCAATCCCACTGTGCTGTAACCACTGCCCGATACCACTGTGCTGATATCCTGCCCTCAATCCCACTGTGCTGTAACCACCGCCTGATATCACTATGCTGATACCCCTGCCACTGATTCCGCTGTGCTGTTACCACTGCCCGATACCACTGTGCTGATACCCCTGCCCCAATCCCACTGTGCTGTTACCACTGCCCGATACCACTGTGCTGATACCCCTGCCCCAATCCCACTGTGCTGTAACCACTGCCCGATACCACTGTGCTGATATCCTGCCCTCAATCCCACTGTGCTGTAACCACCGCCTGATATCACTATGCTGACAGCCCTGCCACTGATTCCGCTGTGCTGTTACCACTGCCCGATACCAATGTGCTGACACCCCTGCCACTGATTCCGCTGTGCTGTTACCACTGCCTGATACCACTGTGCTGATACCCCTGCCCCAATCCCACTGTGCTGTTACCACTGCCCGATACCAATGTGCTGACACCCCTGCCACTGATTCCACTGTGCTTATAACTGCCCTGATACCACTGTGCTGATACCCCTGCCCCAATCCCACTGTACTGATATCCTGCCCCCAATCCCACTGTGCTGTTACCACTGCCCGATACCAATGTGCTGATACCCCTGCCACTGATTCTGCTGTGCTATTATAACTGCCCCAATACCACTGTGCTGATACTCCTGCCACTGATTCTGCTGTGCTATTACCACTGCTCCAATACCACTGGGCTGATACCCCTGCCCCTGATCCCAATGTGCTGATACCCCTGCCCCAATCCCACTGTGCTGTTACCACTGCCCCGATACCACTGTGCTGATACCCCTGCCGCAATCCCACTGTGCTGTTACCACTGCCCGATACCAATATGCTGATACCCCTGCCACTGATTCCGCTGTGCTGTTATCACTGCCCCGATACCACTGGGCTGATATCCTGCCTCCGATCCCACTGTGCTGTTACCACTTCCCGATACAAATGTGCTGATACTGCTGCCACTGATTCCGCTGTGCTATTATTGCTGCCCCGATACCACTGTGCTGATACCCCTGCCCCGATCCCACTGTGCTGATACCCCTGCCCCAGTCCCATTGTGCTGATATCCTGCCCCGATCCCACTGTGTTGATACCCCTGCCCCAATCCCACTGTGCTGATATCCTGCCCCTGACCCCACTGTGCTGTTACCACTGCCCAATACCACTGTGCTGATACCCCTGCCACTGATTCTGCTGTGCTATTATCACTGCCCCAGTACCACTGGGCTGATACCCCTGCCCCTGATCCCACTGTGCTGATACCCCTGCCCCAATCCCACTGTGCTGTGACCACTGCCCGATACCAATGTGCTGATACCCCTGCCATTGATTCCGCTGTGCTGTTATCACTGCCCCGATACCACTGTGCTGATACCCCTGCCCCAATCCCACTCTACTGATATCCTGCCCCCAATCCCACTGTGCTGTTACCACTGCCTGATACCAATGTGCTGATACCCCTGCCTCGATCCCACTGTGCTGTTACCACTGCCCCGATACCACTGGGCTGATATCCTGCCTCCGATCCCACTGTGCTGTTACTACTTCCCGATACAAATGTGCTGATACCACTGCCACTGATTCTGCTGTGCTATTATCGCTGCCCTATTATCGCTACCCCTATCCCACTGTGCTGATACCCCTGCCCCGATCCCACTGTGCTGATAACCCTGCCCCAATCCCACTGTACTGATATCCTGCCCCAATCCCACTGTGCTGTTACCACTGCCCGATACCAATGTGCTGATACCCCTGCCCCAATCCCACTGTGCTGTTACCACTGCCCCGATCCCACTGTGCTGTTACCACTGCCCAATACCAATGTGCTGATACCCCTGCCCCAATCCCACTGTGCTGATATCCTGTCCCGATCCCACTGTGCTGATATCCCTGCCCCAATACCAATGTGCTGATATCCTGCCCCTGATCCCACTGTGCTGTTACCACTGCCTGATACCAATGTGCTGATACCCCTGCCACTGATTCCGCTGTGTTGACACCTCTGCCACTGATTCCGCTGTGCTATTATCACTGCCCCAATACCACTGTACTGATACCCCTGCCCCAATCCCACTGTACTGATATCCTGCCCCCGATCCCACTGTGCTGTTACCACTGCCCGATACCATTGTGCTGATACCCCTGCCACTGATTCCGCTGTGCTGATATCCTGTCCCTGATCCCACTGTGCTGATACCCCTGCCCGATCCCACTGTGCTGTTACCACTGCCTCGATACCACTGTGCTGATACCCCTGCCCGATCCCACTGTGCTGATGCCCCTGCCCGATCCCACTGTGCTGATATCACTGCCTGATGCCACTGTGCTGATACCCCTGCCACTGATTCTGCTGTGCTGTTACCACTGCCCCAATCCCACTGTGCTGATATCCTGCCTCTGATCCCACTGTGCTGATATCCTGCCTCCGATACCACTGTGCTGATACCCCTACCCCAATACCACTGTGCTGATATCCTGCCCCTGATCCCACTGTGCTGTTACCACTGCCCATGATACCATTGTGCTGATACCCCTGCCCCAATCCCCTTGTGCTTTTACCACTGCCCTCAATCCCATTGTGCTGATATCCCTGCCCCCAATCTCTACTGTGCTGATACCCCATCCCCTGACCCCACAGTACAGATACCACTGCCCTCAATCCCATTGTGCTGTTCCTACTGCCCCATTGCTCACGCTGCTATTCTGCCTTAATCCCACTGTGTTGATAGCCCACCCACTGATCTCACTGTGGTGATACACCTTCAAGCAGTCTCTGTTGTGCTGATACCCCTACAACCAATTCCTGCTGTGCTGCTGCCTCTGTACCACATCCATGCCACACCATGGTGAGGTCATTGAGCTTCTTTATGCCCCACTTGAGGAGACTTTAGTGCAGCCCCCTCTGGGAAGTAGAGCCCAGCCTGCATCTGTGTCCTGTAGGCAGTATATGCTATGGATTGGCATTAGGCTCCCTGCATGGCACATGTCTGTGGACAATACATTTGTGTGATGGGATGCCCAGGGTCTAGGAATGGCAGACTGCACCTGGTTCTGGCCATGCTTGGATCCACTGTGAATCCCAAGCAGCCATGTTTTTGTTGAAAACCTGCAGGATTGCAGTGTAGTAGCTGCTGCACCATGAAGCAGATCTCCTGATGGCTGTGTATTGGATCTTAAGTCACTACTGTATGTACAAATCAGAGATGTCCCTTTAAATCAGGTGCTGTCAAAAGATATGTATATTACATTGAAGTTGACAATAGATACAGAAAAACAGTTTTAAATTACTGCAGTATATTACAGTGTTCATGATTTTTTTAGTAAAATGATCTAGAAAGTGTGTTGAATTGCACTAAGATTAGGTTGTAGTTTGCTGGTTTACACTAAAGTAAGGCAGTACCCAGCTGGTTTACACTTATGTTAGGTTGTTCTACCATACTGGGTCACCCTAATGTTAAGTGGTACCCTGTTGATTCACCCTAATGTTAAGTGGTACCCTGTTGATTCACCCTAATGTTATGTTGCACCCTGCTGGTTTACACTAATGTCAAATTGTGACCTGCTGATTTACACTAAAGATATAGAGGCATAGCTGGGGGGGGTTCTTGGGTGCACTGAAACTCCCTCCCATCTTGCTTCCATAAGGAATTCATAAAACAATGTTGTACGCTCAATCTAAAGAATGGGATTTCTTTGGGGGAAACTTCCAGTTCCCAACTGCTGGCTGCTCCACTGAGTTAGGTTGTACCCTTTTGGTTTACCCTAAGGTTAGGTTGTTACCCTGATGGTGTATACTAGGTTGTACCATGCTGGTTTACATTAAGTTAGGTTGTACCCTTCTGGTTTAGATTAAAATACTGTACAGTTGTACACTGCTAGTTTACAATACAGTTAGGCCCAGATATTCAAAAGAGTTGAGCCATGCATAATAGGGTTGCGCCTGCGAAGTCCGAATTTGCGCCATTCTGTGATATTCAGCAGGAGGCAGTTGCGCCCCCGAAATCATGCTGAGCAAAAGCGCAATGATAATGAAGGCATGCGTAACCGAAGGGGGAGAAACCATGCATAAATGGCGCAGTGTGATATTCAAAGACTTGCGCAATGCGCAACAGTGGAGCAAGTGGAAGTTGCGCCATAGCGGAAATGAGCCAAAATAAAAAGGAGCAAGGAAGAGGTGCAAGAATGCCTCAGGGAAGCCACATGAGGCAGAGGCACACAGACAGGGCAAGTGGCACGAACAGGGCAGGCCAAGGAAAGTTCACAGGTTAACAGCCAGGCACAGGGAAGTTGTGGGGAGCCACACAGCATAGAGGCCAGCACAGGCAGGTGTACCCAATGCAGGGGAGGTAGCAGCCAGGACAGCGGGGGGAATACAGTAACAGCTGCCAGGGGAGGTGAACACAAGCCAGGGACATGGCCAGTGCCACCTTCCACGTGGAGGCCGTAATGGGGGGGAGAAGGTGGGCGGCAGGGGGGCGTGGCTGTGGAAGGGTCTGTCGGTGGTATGCCCCCAACAGGCAGTACCAAGCCCGCACCAGCTTTGAGCTGTACACTGATACTGAGATTGTGGGCCAGTACTGCCTGAACAGGGCAATTCTGAGGCGGCTCTGTGAGCTGTGCAGTGATGTGATACAGGCACCCACACGACGGAGCCATGCCCTGTCAGTGGAGACCAAGGTAACAGCCTGCTTGTGCTTGCTCACCACTGGTACCTTCCAGAGACCAACCGGGGATACCACAGGCATAACCCAGTTAGCCACGTCACGTCACCTCACTCAATTCCTCAGCGCACTGCTGCCACATGCTGAGGAGTACATCCATTTCCCCAGCACAGAGGCAGAGCGCACAGCAAATATACAGGAGTTCCACAGGGTAGCACGTATGCCTGGCGTGTGAGGGGCAATAGACTGCACCCATGTGGCCATACGCATACCACCTGGCCATGAGGGGGCCGCATACATAAATCGCAAGGGCTATGCCAGCATCAACTGCCAGGTGGTGTGCGATGCCAGGGGGCGCATCATCAATGTCTGTGCCACGCACCCTGGGGGAGCGCACTATTCTTTCATCTGGCACCATTTGGCACTGTGCCACAGATTCAAGAGTGGGGACATCCCCACTGGTGACCTAGTGGGTGAGTATGCAAACCACATGGACAAATACAGGGCCTGGGGGGGCATGGCCAGAGGTGCCATGTGTAGTGGCCTACATGGCTTGGGGCAGGGCGATGCTGATCACTAAACTAACCTCCACCCTCTACACACAGGTGACAGTGGATACCCACACCGTCCCTGGCTGCTCACACCCTACCGGCGGCCCACGACCCCATCGCAGCAACGCTACAATGAGGCACACGCCACTACATGTAATGTCATCGACTGGTGTTCGGGATGCTGAAGGCACATTTCTGTTGCCTGACACCTCTGCAGTGCTCTACAGTACAGCCCTCAAAGGCCTGTGGGATATTCCTGGCCTGTTGCATCCTGCACAACATGGCCAACGAATGGGATAGCCGTACAGGTCAAGAGGGGACAGCGATGGGGACGCCGTGACGATGGTGATGGGCAGCTCCCCTTGGGCGACGGGACCCCTGACTGCTCTGGCTGGCACAGCTGCACCGGGACACCATCACGGAGGAGCACTTCAGCCAACCCAGGTAAGTCATGGGGCCATGCGCAACCACCAGTGGCCAAGGCACAACCCACAAACATGCAGGAACCCACACTGGGGGTGCATGCCGTCGAGGGAAGTGGCAGGGCACAGAGGCACACACACAGCCAGGGATGGGTGAGGATTAACATGCCACACTGAAGCACACACACACACACATGCACACACACAACGCAACAAACGTGCAGAGAGGGTAGAAGGCACACCGACCCAGAATGCACACCCTAGCAACACACATGTCCACAGGCCACCACACCCACTGCCTGTCCATGTGCGTGTGTCAGATGCTGAGCACGATTGCACATTGGTGTACAGTGCAATGCAGGCATCATCATGCACACATAACTGCGGACAGCAGCCGGGAGGGTGTGCAGGTGGACTGTGTGTCCGCATGCAGGGCCGGGTACCCATCCATGCACTGCCCACTGAAACACACAATGCACACAGGACAGCACCAGACAGTAGCCACGCTGGGAGACAGGTCAGTCCCATGACACAGTGCCACGGCTGCCACAGATGCTTGGGTGGCCCCGCCGAGACCCGCCAGCACTGGCAGGCTGACCACTGGCCTCATGGGATGGCACTGATGGTCCCCGAGGGGTTCCACTGCATGAACACGACCATGCCCTCACACAGGTTTGCAGCACACCGAACATGCCTGCACCAGGAGTGCTCAGGATGCCCACAGCTGAACCCGGTGTCGACAGGGCAGGAGTCACACGATGCCGGGAATGGGGGGTGGATAGTGCACTGTGTGGTGTCCGCGATACATGGGCATCTGACTATGTGCCCATTGTGGCCATGACAGCAATGAATGCCTGTGCATGCCTGTCAATGGCAGCGGGTCACATCCTCCTGCAAATGGTCCATCTGTGCCATGAGCATTTCGGTGTCCCTGCTGTGATGCTCCTCTGCACACTCCAGAGACACACGCAGTGCATCCACGGACATCGCAAGCCGCATCTGCTGCTGGACCAATGCTCACAGTAGGCGGGTGTGCTCGTCCAAGAGGTCATCAGCCTCCTCGGCATCCTGTCCCTCAGAGTGTGCAAGGGCCTGATGTTCAGCACCCCTTGAGGGTGGGTGCTGTGCACCAGGACCAGGTCTGGACGTGTCCACAGGTGGTGCACAGATGCCGCCACTGAATCCTGCACCCCCAAGCCCAGTGGGCGACTGCTGTTGCTGCCCCTCCAGCTGCTGCACCCCAGGGTTCAGTGGTGCCACTGCAGTGGCCACAACAGTCCCACTGTCCTGAACAGACACCAGTGCTGCCCCACTGGTGCTGACAGGCACAGCCTGGGACTGTGCTGACATGCAGGCCTCCATGGCGGAACCACCAACAGCCATGGGCACGAATTGCCCTGCTGTGTGTCCATCCTGTGGCACACACGTGTCACTGCCCAAGACGGTCATGTCATCATCACTGGTGCCAGACTCTGCCCTGGCCACAGCCACAGTGTGCTGGCATCCGTGGACGCCAGCACACTGGGACACAGGCAGGGCTTCCTTCACACCTGTCTCAACAACATCAGTGTGGACAGCCAGGCGGCCCCACTGTCGTGCTGATCCACAGATACCTGTGGAGGTGGATGGTCCCACCTCCAACTCCATCCAACTGTCCACAGTGGACGGTCCCACCACCGCTGACCCATGCAGATGCTCAGGATCTGTAAGGGAAGGCAAAGTCGTGTTACTGCGTCTGATCTACCCTGCCCCCCCAGACAGACCATGACTTACCATGCAGTGATGGGCCACCACCCGTCTGGAAGCCACCACCTGGAACACCCTTAATGGCACTTTGGTGCATGCTTGCAGCAAGCCTGTCCTCCACTGGGGTGAGCTGTACCACCTCCGGCTGTCCTCCACCTGTTGCAGCACATGCGGCCCTGATGGCAGCCACCTTCTCCTTTACCCTCCTCCTGTCTGTGCCCATCTTCTTCTTACACTCCTGCATAGAGTGCTGGTGGCTGCCATGCAGGTTCACAGCACATGCCACCTCCTCCCATGCAGCAGCATGGGCCAGAGTGGTGCCCCACCGTCCAATGAGCAGTGGCTCCTGCTCCAGGTAGGCCTCAAAAAGGTCCTTGGTTTCAGCCTTAGTAAAATTCGGGCTCCCTTCCTCCCACCACTGTTGTCCTCCTCTCCAACAACGTGCTCGGTCATTATGTAGCCTGTAAGAATGGCAGTTGTTACCTATGACTGTGCAGTCCCATGCATGTCCCTGAATCCACAGTCCACACTCCCAAACAGCATGCAACTCACCAATAAACTGCAATAACTGACTATGGCCACTGCAGCACACGGTCGCACCTTTATAGTGCAATCCATGCAAATGAGGTGAGGAGCACCTTTAATTAGATGCAAATTGCAGTGCTGCGCCACTGAATGGCTGATCGGATGATTTGCATATGACAGCTGAATATCGCGCTGTTGCACTTTGCACAATTGTGTTGAATGTGTTGAGCCAATGACGCAGTTCTGTGGCATGTGTAGTACACCTTACTGCGCATGCCCGGGTTGCTGATGCAGGCATCTGCCGCACTGATGATGTGCTGTGCGCAGTAGGCAATGCAGGGCACGGCCACCATTGTGCCAGTGGCGCTATAGCGAAGGTCACTACATGGCGCTGTAGCAATGGGCCTTCATAGGCGCAGTGGCCCAACTGCCTGATAGTCCACTGTGGTGCTGGCACACAGGCAGCCAATCATGCTACACGCATTGTCATCCGATGGGCTGTACATGGCCTTGCGCAGAGACCCTTGACCCTGTGCCCGATCTTTGCCCCCTTGGTGCCATGCGTCAGGCATAGGTGCACCTGTATCACACTGTTCGGTAACAGCGTGATAGAGAATGGCAGCGCTGTACCGCACAGCATCTACACATGGGGTACCGTGCTGCAGAGTGCCATATTGCCTACTATAGCTATTGCAATGGCGCGGAGAAGAGCTGCTCCTTGGACGGCCATTGAGCTTGCAAATCTGGTGGCCATAGTCGAGCCACACCATGGGCCTCTCTTTGGGGAGGCCCCCCTGGATAGGGCAAGGACCTAGGTGTGGCAGGAGGTGGCCACAGCCCTTGAGGAGGCAACAGGCAGGGGCTGTAGTGCTGAGCAGTGCAGGTACCGATATGGTGACCTTCGAGAGGAGGGAGCCGGAGCTACTGGCCCGACTGAGGTCACGTGCCAGGAGGGGCATGGTCCCACGTCCAGGTAGGGGTTCCATCAACACACTTTTATCGTCCATATGAGTCACAGTGTTGTATGTGTCCAGCACATAGGGGAGGGACTGTATGGGGTTGGCCGTGGCGGTGTTCACAGGGTGTGGGGTGGGTGGGTCTGGCTGGGTGGGAGGGCACACTCCTTGGGGCAGGGGGACTTTGCTTTGGGAATGTACTGATGTTCTTCTCTCCTTTTTGGCCCCACAGGCCCGGAAGAACTGCGCCGAGTGTGTGCAGAGCGGAGGGGGGTGGAAACTGCAGCCAGGCAGGCCGAGGACCAGCAACGGCCACCTGACCGGCCCGATGTGAGTGAGTGCCAGACAACCATGATTAGTATTGCATGCTGTGTGACAAGGTGGGCAGTGGGGCATGGCCACCATTCATTGACATCACTGCCATGCACGCCACTTGTTACATTTAACACTGTCCAGTGGCAATGCATGTCTGGGTGTGCATCACTGGTGGTCCATGCATGCACCAGGTGCATGGCTGTGCCACTGCCTTTGCACCACATAGCCATGTCACTAGACAGCCACGGTGGTGCTGTGTGTGACTTGGCCGGTTGGTGTGTGCAGCGTTCTGCATAGCTGTATGCGCCTGGGTGGGCAGGTCCTGTGGACGTGATCACTGCGGCTGGTCACACACCATCACAGTGGTATGTCCCATGGCCGTATGCCATGCACAGTGGGTGGGCTGTATGGGGTTGTGCATTCACACCTGTTGACTGTGCTCCCTTGTCCTAGGTGCGAGACATCTAAGGGAGATAAGAGACACCATGTGGGAGCTCCTGATTCTGGCCCGCGAGACGGTGGCAATTCTGCAGAGGATAGACGAGTCAGGGGTTCTGTGGAGACACAGAGCCAGAGGGAGCCAGAGCCAGGACTGGCAAAGCCTTCAGTAGTCCTTGGGTTCCTGACTTCCCCTACCCCCCTGGACCCACCCTCACACCCCTACTATCCCATCCCATTTGTCCACCCCTTCCCCCTGCCCACCCCCACCTTTTTTGTGTCCCCCACCACAAACCTGTAAATAGTTTTATTCATGTACATAGTTGAGTTTTCTATTTTTATAATACATTTGACTTTATTTGAATACCGTGGTGGTCTCTGATTTGCAGCAGGCTATAGGTGCTCAGTTGCAGTGGTGTGAATGGCATCAGGGTGGTAGTCATGGGTATGTGTGTGTCCGTGTGGAGGTGTCTATGGTGTGGGGGTAGATATCAGTCAGTGTCTGTGTTGTGTGTGTTGTTCCCTGTGCACTGGATGACTGTGTGCAGTGGTCCATGGCGCGCGCTCTGCGTCCATGGTGCACCCATCAGCCCATCCATGGCCTGTGCAGCCGACACACATGCCTGTCTGTGACCTGCATGGTCCGCTGGCATGTCAGTGGTGGCATTCCTTGCAAGGCAGACACTGTACCCATTGCTTTGCTGGGTTGCCCATGTCACTGGTGTGGTGCATGCCTGGCTCAGGTGGCACTGTGGGCGACACGGTCATTGTTCCACCTCCATGCTGTGGCTTGTGTGTGTTGCAGGGGATGTGCCCCACTGTCTGTGGCTTGTGCTTCGGGTGACTACTGGTGGTGTATTGGTCCATGGTGCCTGCACAGGGTGGTTGGCACTCCAGTGCCATGGTGGACTGCAGGTTGTGTCTACACGGCTTACATGGGCCCACAATGGGGGCTTGGTTGCCCCACCACCACATCCCTGTGTTGTGCCCTTGGGTATGGGTGGGTGTCTGTCCAGACCCTGTGTGGCATCTGGTGTGGTGCATGCTTCCACGCACCACTGTGGGTGTCTGTGCTGGCTGTTGTGGCCAGTGGTGGGCTGGGGTGTGTCACTGAAATACTGTGCAGAGCGCTGTACCACTGGTGATGGTGTCAAGGACACGACCGTCCCATATGGGGTAACTCTTGTGCCAACACATGGTCGGTCTCTCAGCAGTACCTCGGGGGACTGTGCGTGGTGGCACTGTGTCTGCCGTTGTTGCATTGCCGTGTGCTGCAACCTGCTGATGGGTGCTCATGGTGGGGCTGACTTGCATGGTTCTGTGGTGCACAGGGTTGCATTGACACTGTGGGGGTGGTGGCATGCATGGGGTTTCCTGCTGTGGTGATCACTGTTCATGGGGGTGTCTGGGGTCACGGTGCAGGGTGTGCTGTGCACTGGGGGGGGATGGTGTGGCACAGGGTGGTCTGTCCTCCTTGTGTGCCAGTCACAGCTTGCTGGCAGGTGTGATGGGGCACCATGGCCAGGCTGTGGGTTGGTTGCTTGTCTCCATGGACCAGTGGTTATTCCAGCCCTCCCCGGTTGTGATGTGCTTGGGGTGTGGGGGGACAATGTCTGTTCTGCTGTGTGTTCCTGTGCCCATCTGTGGCATGGGTGGTGGGCCCCTACCTCCCTGATTGTGCAGTTACATTGCTGTGCAGCTGGGGGGCATCCCTGATTGCGCTATGGCGCCTCTGGACTGCTCAGCTGAACATCCCTTGTTGCGCTAGGGTGCATCAGATCTGCTCAGCTTCCCCTCCCTAGTTGCGCTATGGCGCAGGTGGTGCAATATTCAGTCGTTGGCTGTAGGCACAATTTGGCCTGCTCCTTTTTTGAATATCGCGTCTCTTGCACATGGGCGCAATAGACTTGCGCTTGCTCCTGCTATTGCACACTTTTTGGGCGCAGTTTGAATATCTGGGCCTTAGGGTCTACCCTACTGGTCTATGCTAATGTTATGAGGTGATACTCTGCTGATTTACCCTGCTGGTTCACACTAATGTTAGGTTGTACTCTGCTCATTTACCCTAATGTTAGGTTGTACCGTGCTGGTTTACACTAATGTTAGGTTGTACCCTGCTGGTTTACACTAAGGTTAGGTTGTACCCTGCTGGTTCACACTAATGTTAGGTTGTACCCTGCTGGTTTACACTAAGGTTAGGTTGTACCCTGCTGGTTCACACTAATGTTAGGTTGTACCCTGCTGGTTTACACTAAGGTTAGGTTGTACCTTGCTGGTTTACACTAAGGTTAGGTTGTGACCTTCTGGTTTACACTAAGGTTAGGTTGTACCCTGCTGGTTTACCCTAAAGTTAGGTTGTATCCTGCTGGTGTATCCTAATGTTAGGTTGCAGCCTGCTGGTTTACCTTAATGTTAGGTTGTACCCTGCTGGTTTATCCTAATGTTAAATTGCACCCTTCTTGTTTACACTAAGGTTAGGTTGTACCTTGCTGGTTTTCCCTAATGTTCCCTGCTGGTTTACTTAGAATCCTTATGGAAAGGGTATGGAAAGGTCACTCATCTTCAGTAAGAAGTAGAGGTGAACCACTTCTCAGGTTGACCTTTCTGCCAACCAAGCTTCATGTGAAATGCGAGTGCTTTGCACCAAACGGTAGCTCTGAATTCACAAAGCACTGTACAGCAGAACCACGGGATACAGGAGAAACTTCTGCAATTCTATTACCAGTCTGAGTATCTCTACCTTGGGCTCCTTTTTCTGTTCCTCTGCTATACATTGTTGATCTGAGTTACTCATTCTGAACTTCTCTAAACACGTTTTCCACTTCCCCTAAACAAGGTCTCACACAGTAACCAAAAATACAACTTTTGCAAAAATTAACGTAACGTATTTATAATGTGCTGTTACTGACACAGAAAGATGAAAGTATAAAAAAGCAACATAATATGAAGAAACTGATCAAGCAACGGTTCGTATCACAATACTTTTCCTTCCATTGTCAAAAGCCTCTCACCAATATGTTGGTTTTAACTTTGTTCTTTTATTTTAATTGTGCATACCTCTTTGGTGATGTTCATTACTGTGTAATTAATGTGATTTCTGTGCCATTTGCGAGCAGTACATTTAGACAATTGCTCTGATCTGAAGACTGCTATTAGAAGGCAGTATAACGTAGTGGTTAAGGGCACTGAGCTTCAGCCTAGAGACCTGGGTTTGAATGCCATCAGCCCCCACTTGCATACTGTGCGACCCTGAGCAAGTCACTTAACTTCCTTGTGCTCTCGGTCACACCTGGAAACAAGCTCCAGCTTAGTGTGCATTTCCTAGTTAAACAATTTCCCATTTTCTTTCCCTTTCCTTGCTATTACTGTGTGGTTACCAGACTAGTACTTCACATACATACCAAGCATCATTTATATATGTGGCAGCTCACCAATTACATACATAGTAGGATGCCAGTTACATACATAATAGCACGTCAGTTACAGTTATAACACACCAATTACATACATAGTAGGATGCCAGTTACATACATAGTAGCATGCCAATTACATACATATCAGCACACCAATTACATACATAATAGGATGCCAGTTACATACATAACATGCCAATTACACACATATCAGCATGCCAATTACATATATAGTTGCACGCCAGTTACATACATCGCAGCACACCAGTTACATACATAGCAGCACACCAATTACATACATAGTAGGATGCAAGTTACATACATAATAGCATGTCAGTTACATACATAACACACCAATTACGTACATAGTCATATGCCAGTTACATACATAGTAGCATGCCAATTACATACATATCAGCATGCCAATTACATAGTTGCACACCAGTTACATACATAGCAGCACACCAGTTACATACATAGCAGCACACCAATTACATACATAACAGCATGCCAATTGCATGCATAGCAGCATGCCAGTTATATAGAAAGTAGCACACCAGTTACGTTCACAGTAGCACACCCATTGTATACATAGTAGCACACAAGTTACATACATAGTAGCACACCAGTTACATACATAGCAGCACACCAGTTACATACATAGTAGACTACCAGTTATATACATAGTAGCACACCAGTTACATACATAGCAACCCACCAATTGCATACATAGTACAATGTCAGTTGCATACATAGTAATAATAATAATAACTTTATTTATTTAGCGCCTTTCCAAAACCAAGGCGCTGTACAAATAAATCATAAAATCAAAACATACAGATAAAATCAACAATACAAACAACATCCAACAATAACCACTTCAATCAATAAAATCCCTGTTCCATAAAAAAGTTTTAAAATCCCGCTTGAAGGTCTCCACGAGCGCGCATTCTCTGAGCGGCACCAATTACATATTTAGTAGCACACCAGTTACATACATAGTAGCACACCAATTACATACACAGCAGCACACCAATTAAATACATAGTAGCACACCAGTTACATTCATAGTAACATGCCAGTTACATACATTGCAGCACACCAGTTTCATTTATAGTAGCATGCCTGTTACATACACAATAGCATACTAATTTCATACTTATTAGCACATCAATTACATACATAGTAGCATGCCAATTACATACACAGTAGCACACCAATTACATACATTGTAGCATACCCATTACATACACAGTAGCACATCAATTACATACATAGTAGCACACCAGTTACATAGTAGCACACCCATTACATACATAGCACACCAATTACATACATAGTAACATGCAATTACATAGACAGAGCAAGTAGTAGCAGTAACAGAGCAAAGGCCTATGGCACATTCATAAGGTAGAAAAAGAAATAGGCAGACTGGATGGGCCTTGCGGTCCTTATCTGCCGTCAACTTCTATGTTTCTATGTTTATATAGTAGCATGCCAGTTACTTACATAGTAGCATGCCCAATACATACCTAGTAGCACACCAATTACATATGTAGTAGGACACCCATTACATACACAGTAACACACTAATTACATACATAGCACAACCATTGCATACATAGTAGCACACCTGTTGCATATATAGTAGCATACCAGTTAAATGCATAGTACCACACCAATTACATACACAGTAGCACACCAATTACATACATAGTAGAATACCAATTACATACATAGTAGCACACCAATTACATACACAGTAGCACACCAATTACATGCATAATAGCATGCCAATTACATACATAGTAGCACACCAATTGCATACATAGTAGCATGCCAATTACATACATAGTAGCACACCAATTACATTCGTAGTGGCACACCACTTACATGCATAATAGCACATCCATTACATATATAATAGCACAGCAATTACATGACTAGTAGCATGCCTGTTACATACATAGCAGCACACCAATTGCATATAGTAACAGACACATTACATACATAGCAGCACACAAGTTACATACATAGTAGCACACCAATTACATACATAGCAGCAAGCATGTTACATACATAGTAGCACACCAGTTACATACATAGTAGCATGCCAGTTACTTAAATAGCAACACACCAATTATTTACATAGTAGCATGCCCGTTACATACATAGTAGCACACCCATTACATACACAGTAACACACTAATTACATACATAGTAGCATGCCAGTTACATACACAGTAGCACACCAATTACATACATAGTAGCATGTCTGTTATACGCATAGTCGCACACCCATTACATACATAGTAGCATGCCCGGTACATATGTAGTAGCATACCAATTACATACATAGTAGCACATTTTTTACATACATAGCACACCCATTATGTGCCTATCAACACACCAATTACATATATAGTAGTATGCCAATTACATACATAGTAGCATGCCAATTACATACACAGTAGCACACCAATTACACACATAGTAGCACACCAATTACATACATAGTAGCATGCCCATTACATACATAGTAGCACACCCATTACATACACAGTAGCACACCAATTACACACATAGCAGCATGCCTATTACATACATAGTAGCATGCCTTTTATATACATAGTAGCACACCAATTACATACACAATAGCACACAAATCACATACATAGTAGCACACCAATTACATACATAGTAACATGCCTGTTACATGCATAATAATAACTGGTTATAGTTTTTTCCCATAGGGAAACTGGGTTGTAATTCCAGTGTTATCACCAGCTGGTTATAATGACATTCACACACCTGATTTCCCTACTTCTGTGCATGCACCTACTGCAAACTTCCCCTTTTCTGCACCATCTGTCGCGACACCTCAGTGCTGCAGTGTACCCCGACAGAAGTCGTCGGCTGTAAGTTTTTTATTTTAAAGAAAAAAGATCTCTGGGCACAGCAAACCTTCATCATCCGACTTAAAAAGAAAAGAAAAGTAAACATTTCTATCATTTAGGGACAGCTATCTACCGCGCTTAAGTCTGGGGTTTCCAACAGTTGGCAGCTCAACTCGGTAGACAGATACATTTATTTTGTGTAATTGCTGTGATGAAAAAATGATCTCCAGCAATTATACAAAATAAAGGATGGGTACATGTGTAAAACTCAGATTTTACACTATTTCCTCATGGGTGGATACTTAACAAACCCCTGCTTCATTTGGGGTTTAAGTGGCATCCCACCCCTCAGGGCGGTGTAACATCCTTGTTATAACTACCTACCCATCCATTATTCTCTATGTAGCACACCAGTTACATACATACTGTAGTAGCATGCCAATTACATACACAGTAGCACACAAATTACATACATAGTAGCACATCAATTACATACATAGTAGCACACCTGTTACACACAAAGGAGCACATCAATTACATACATAGTAGCACACCAATTATGTATATAGTAACATGCCTGTTACATACATAGTAGCATGCCAAGTACATACATAATAGCATGCCAATTGCTTACATAGTAGCACACAAATTACATACATAGTATCATGCCTGTTTCATACATAGTAGCAAACCAATTATATACATACTGTAGTAGCACACCAATTACATACGTAGTAGCATTCCTGTTACATATATAGTAGCATGCCAAGTACATACATAGTAACACACCAATTGCATACATAGTTGCACACCTATTACAGATCTAGTAGCACACCAGTTACATACATAGTAGCATGCCCATTACATACACAGTAACACGCCAATTGCATACATAGTAGCACACCTGTTACATATATAGTAGCACACCAATTACATACATAGTAGCACACCCATTACATAGTAGCACACCAATTACATACATAGTAGCACACCTGTTACATATATAGTAGCACACCAATTACATACATAGTAGCACACCTATTACAGATCTAGTAGCACACCAGTTACATACAGTACATAGTAGCATGCCCATTACATACACAGTAATACACCAATCACATACATAGTAGCACGCCTGTTACATATATAGTAGCACACCAATTACATACATAGTAGCACAGCCATTACATACCTAGTAGCACGCCAGTTACATACATAGTAGCATGCCCATTACATACATAGTAGCACAACAATTACATACATAGTAGCACACCTGTTACGTACATAGTAGCACACCCCATTATATAATTAGTAGCACACCACTTACATACATAGTAGCATGCCCGTTACATACACAGTGACACATCAATTACATACATAGTAGCATGCTCATTACATACATAGTAGCACAATCACGCACATAGTAGCACACCAATTACATACATAGTAGCACACCCATTACATGTTTAATAGCACCCCAGTTACATAAATTGTAGCATGCCCATTACGTACACAGTAGCACACCATTTACATACATAGTAGCACACCCGATACATACATAGTAACACACCAATTACATACATAGTAGCACACCCATTACATATCTAGCAGCATACCAGTTACATACATAGTAGCATGCCCATTACATACAAAGCAGCAAAATTACATACATAGTAGCATGTCTGTTACATACATAGTAGCACACCAATTACAAACACAGTAACACACCCATTACATATCTAGAAGCACACCAATTACATACATAGTAGCATGCCCATTACATACATAGTAGCACAACACTTACATACATAGTAGCATGCCTGTTACATACATAGTAGCACGCCTTTTAGATACATAGTAGCACATCAATTACATACATAGTAGCATGCCAATTACATGCATAGTAGCATGTAATTACATACACAGTAGCACACCCATTACATATGCAGTAGCACACCAATTACATACTACATAGTAGTATGCCAGCTGCATACATAGCAGCATACCTGTTACATACATAGTAATGCACCAGTTACATACATAATAGCATGCCCATTACATACACAGCTGCACACCAATTACATACATAATAGCTCACCAGTTACTTACATAGTTATACGCCCATTACATATGTAGTAGGACACCAGTTACATGCATAGTAGCATGCAAGTCACATACATGGCAGCACACCAATTACATACATAGTAGTCAAATGCAAATGTCAAATCCCACACTCACAAGTTGAAAACACGGCTCACATCAGTATCAAAGCATGCTGATTTTATTAAGGTGTCAGTGTGCAAAAAAAGTCCTCTATGTTAGCAGATGGGAAAATGAGATAATCAGAGACTCAGACAAACCCCCTACTTTCACAATATTGAGTTGTACTGCTATTTTATCGATGACATATTTATTGTATGGAAGGGTGATCTGATAGAATTTGAGAATTTTGTTAAATATCTGCATGAGTCTAGTCCTAATCTTCATTTCTCTTACAATGCAAGCAAAAGTGAGTTACATTTTCTAGATCTGTGCATTTGTAAAGATTCTGTGGGTACTATCAGTACTAACTGTAATGTGATTAACCCTCTACTAGTTATATTTATATTTGTGATATAAATATACAGTATGTTTATGTGAATGTCTGCTTAGGGAAAATGGCAGCCATCAGCTTTCAAAGGGGCCTGACCTTTTGATACCAAAGGCCCTGGCTCACTGAAAACAATTTACTATAGTAACACTGAACCAGTGAATAGGTTAATTAAGAGGCTTCCTTTGACATCTCCTGTCATACCTGTGTTAGCTGTTATATAACACATTGTAAAGTAACCCTTCTACTTTGAAGCGCAGGAACAGAGTATGCATTTTATGACCTCTGAGGAAAAGGCCATTCTAATGGATTGCTGTTTGCTTGTAAACCTGCAATTACTTTGAAGGCCAGGAAGCTTGTGGAGAGATCAAAGGGATAATTCTAGCTGTCATAAAGCCTCACTAATTAAGAAGAAAAATATATATATATATATATGTGGGATATGTGATGGGGAGCTGTGTGATATGATTTATTCAGACAAGCAGTTTGACCTCGGCAACTCACGAAAGCGGTGCCGTCACGAGTGATGTGCCTGAGGTCAAACTGCCCGAGTGCAGATAAATTATGTATCACACTAGCTCTACATCGCATATTTCATTTATGCAATAGGGACACTTTTTTTGCATTTGATTTAGAAAAGGTTAAATGTTTTTAAAAGTATTATTTGTTTTGTTTTAGTGGGTTTATTTGGTGCTTCAGCATGTGAGTACACCTTTGTGAAGGTGGTTCAAAAGAGTGCACCAATCAGCAATGACATTTAGTATGTGACCGTGTTTGCTGATTGGTGGAGACTGCAATATTTTGAAAACATTTAAAGTAAGATGGCGGTAGTAGTTAGCAAGGGACAGCTAATGTGTTCTTGCTGTGTAGAAGGGTTTTGAAAATGTTGACGAATGCCATTAGGCATCGGACTGTTGAAGTGTAATTTTTTTTTGTCAAATGACTGATGCTCGCGTTACAGAGTGCACAGAGAAGTGATTGTCCGGTGCATAATGTCATGACGGTTTGTCAGAAGGAGCGGGGAATTAACTGATTGAGAGACAAAAAGAATGGAGGATTGCAGATATGGTGTCTGGTGTTGTGGCAGTTAAAATGGAGCTGTGCAGCTATTTTTAAGGTACATTTCATTTAAAGGGCCTGTCTGTGTTCAGAAATTGATTTGGGGGTCTCGTGATGAGGAGTCGGGAGAAGCGAAGTACGAATGGCAGGAGTAAGACACTGAGAGGAGTGAGTGGACTGGTGAGGGAGAAAGACAATTTAACAAGAGCTGCATTAAAAAAGTTTGTAAATGGCTTGTGTACAAAATAAAGTATATAATCTAATTTAGTAGTGGAAGAAGCAGTATTTCGGTGGTCAATGATGCTGTGTAAAAGAGTGACTGCTTATGAATTGGTGGCTGTAGTGGGTGCCTCAAATGTCAAGGGGTAAAAATAAAAACATCTTTTACTGTAGTTTGGAATTTTATTTGTAGTTTGTTAAAGTTGGGGGGGTTGAGGCGGGGCTAGCTGGCTAGCTAGCTGGTTGTGCTGGTGTGCTTGAGGTAGCATCTGAGGCGAGAGAAGTGAGTGGCAGTGAAGCTGGCTGGCTTTTTTTTTTTAGGTTGGGGCTTTAGAAAGTTATCCGGCACTGTATGTATAAATTTATTTATACATACAGTGACTAAGATAAATGTGTTTATGTAACTAAATATATGTACACCCCATTGCACATGCATACACACATATATATACAGGTATATATATATATATATATATATATATATATAATTTATTTATATATTTATTTTTGTTGAATGTTTTAGCAATGGACTGAGACATGTGACTAATTAATTCAAGTTCTCATGTTTGAGTGACCTCACAGCCAGCATCTGTGAGCTGTGTCATCAGGGAGGAGGAGTTTGAAAGAAAGATGTTACTAGCCAGCTGGTAGAAAAGAGTGCATTTGATTTTTGGCTGTGTGCCTTTTGCCTTTGGTTTTTGAGGTGGGACTTCTGATAATCTCTCACAGCATTTAGGTAAATTTCAACCATCTATTTATTACTTGAAACCTAGGATAGCAGACATTCAGTAATAAGGTGTTGTTTCTGTATAATTATCCATTTACTTTAAAAGACTGTAAACCCAATTTTATATGTTCTGGCCCAGCTATTCAGAAGGGTTGTGCATGGCGCAACAGTGTTGCACCATGCGCAAACCACTGATGCACCCCGGCACGATATTCAAATGGGGATTGAGCCTGGCACAAATCCCAATGCACCGGAGCGCATCAGCAATGTGGCGGCTCAGGTGGGGGGCGCGTTCGATGATACCCGCATTACCCGATATTCAGTCCGGATGCTGAGCCCAGGCGATGCGCAACTCCTTGGCATGCGCGCTGCACACAGGTAAGCCAAAAAAAGGAATAACAGCTGGTCACCCACAGGTGAGCTGCCATATTGCAGGGTGCAACACGGCAGCTGCCACCTGTGGGTGGCCACCCGAGCTCCGGCTGCACCTTTGTGGTGGTGCCCCCCATGCCCGATTGTGAGCATATGTAGAAGAACATAAACGTCCAATATCCCTGGTGGTCCAGTGGACCGCTTGCAGCCCGATCGTGGGCATATGTAGAATAAAATAAACATCCTATATCCCTGGTGGTCCAGTGGACCGCTCGCAGCCCGATTGCTGGCATATGTAGAATAAAATAAATGTCCTATATCCTTGGTGGTCCAGTGGACCACTAGCAGCCCAATCGCGGGCATATGTAGAATAAATAAACATCTATATTCCGAGGTCCAGTGACTTTGCAGCGATCGCTGGCATTTGATCAGTGAGAGTTCAATATCCCTGGTGGTGGCAGGCCTTTCTCACCTGCCCACTGAGCACCACCACCCCTCCCCCAGTCAGCGCGGCAATACCTCACCCGCCTGCTCATCACTAATCAACTGACACTGCATGGTAGTGTCCATTGGTCCAGCATGAGCCATCGGGCATGCAGCCCATACATATATACAAGTCCAGATATGTGAATGGATCCATTCACATATCTGGACTGTGTAGTATGGTACGGGCTGCATACCGATTGGCTCACGCTGTGGACCAATGGGCGTACAGCCCAACCATACAGTGTCAGTTGGTGGGCAGCTGGGCAGCAGGCAGCTGGGGTGCTGCCACCCGCCGTTGATCGGGGGGAGTGGGGCAGTGGGGCTCAATGGGCAGGTGGGGAGGAGGGTACCACTGGACCACCAGGGATATTGGACCTCTCCTTTTGATTACAAATGCCTGTGATCAGGCTGCAAGCGGTCCACTGGACCACCAGGGATATAGGACATGTACTTCTTTTGCACATGCCCGCGATTGGGCATTGGGGCACTTTTCCATGATGTGCAGGGGGCGTCGGTCCCCAAAGGCTGCAGCTTGGCAGGAGCCAGGCGCAAGTCACCGGGGATCAGTGCACCGGAATGCAAATGGACCATAATGACATGCAAAGCACCCCATTTGCACATTGCATGCATTATGGCCCCATTTGCATGTGCACTTTTGAAAATCGTGGTTGTTGCATCTAGCGCAATGGAACTCGTGCTAGTGCATCCCCCTGCTCCACTCTGGCCACTTGCACTGGCACAGTGCCACTGCGCCATGCACACTGCGGGTGGCCAGGGTGCGATGTTCAGTGATGCTGTGCCATGGTGCAGGTCCATTGAATATCACCCTGTCAGTACCCCAGTGCAGCCAAGTTACGCTGCGCCCAGACTTGCGCCACAGCCTGGGAGTCTGAATATCCGGGCCTCTGCATTTTGTATTTTATCTATTTTAAATTTTTAGCAAACATTATTTTTCTTAAAATTCTGCCTGTGTCTCAGTTTCTTTTGCATGTGGAGACTGAAACAGTATTGGGTAAGATCTGACAAAAACTGTTAAGGGCTTAAAAATGCATTGCTATCTTGCTAAGGTAAGAAGATACCCAGGTCTCAAATTGAGTCAAAAGGGTAAAACTGTGAACCAGACTGGTGCCCACTGGGTGAAGTATTGCGCTGCATCCCTCAAAGAGAGTGTGATATCTGAGCTTGTTAACTGGGTGTGCTAGCAAAAAAGGGTTCAGATTTGACCCCAGAACTCAAGGCTAGTAGGTGATTCGGACCCAAAACAGACGGGAGGGTTACCCTGTTTGTCTCCTGTTCACACATTGCACTTCAAGGTTTGGCACTCTGGGAGCAGAGGGCCTGACCTGTGGGATGCGTTTGTGACACTAACATTTTTAGGAAACCATGTAATTGTAATACTCTCTTAATGTCTTCCAGCTGTCACCCCAGACGTGTGGTTCAGAATATACCAAAGGGGCAGTTTCTGAGACTGAGGCACAACTATAGCACTATTGAGAATTTTGATGTAGCTGCTATGGATGTGCAGGAGAGATTTATAGATAGAGGCTACAGTGCCAATCAGATACAACAAACTTATAACGAGGTCAGAAACACACCCAGACCTGACACTATGAATAACAGAATTGTCAGAGAACAGGACCCCTATAGGTTAAATTTTGTTACCACATATTCAGCACCTGCACCAAAGGTAAGTGAGATTATTAAGAAGAACTGGAATATCTGAAGGGGAGACTCAGACCTGAGCAACTATCATAATAACATTCCCAGAATGTCCTACAAATGAGCTGTCACACTTAGGGACCAGCTGGTCCACAGCAGGCAAGCTAGACCTGTGCAACAGATGTCATTGTCTGACAAATATGTGGGCTGTTTTAAATATCAGAAGTGCACATATTGTTCAGCCATCTCTCCAGGACAAGAGTTTACAAGTCCACATATGGACAGACTCAGCTGATCACCTGTGATACCCATGGAGTTATTTATATAGCTATGTGCACTTGTGGTGGATTCTATATTGGGAAAACAAAAAGGCAGTTTAAGGCCAGGGTAGGGGAACACTGCAGGGTAATACGAAACGGGGATATTTCCTATGCCACTGCACTACACATGATACGTGCTACAAACAAGAATGAACACACTTTTTCCTTCAGGTCAATTGAAAAGGTATACCCCAAATGCAGAAGTGGAGATTTTAATAATTTACTTCTACAAAGAGAAGGATTTTGGATGTACACCCTAGCTGCTTTTAAGATACCAGGTTTGAATGAGCGATTCGATATATCTCCTTATTTGAATAAGAGAAAATAAAATCCTTTTAGGCACCATGTACATCCTCTGAATATTGAGAAAAGAATATATAATTTAATATATAGTGTTATAAACAAGACCAGTAATTGCTCTTTTCTAATATATATTTCTTGATGTGTATATTTTTCAGATGTTTATTGGTGCTGGCTTTAATCTTCGAGGGAACTTTTCTGACTGCAAGTCTTCGTGCTGACACAAAACTCTCCACATGAAGATCTGAACTCTCAAGATTTTTTTATTATATATTTGCTTTATTATTAATATTAGTAATAAGTCTTAGATATTGCTATTTTAGGATCAAATATGCATTTTTATGTTATGTATACATGTGATGTGTTTGTAAATAAGATTTTAAAATCACTTACACATTGTGATGTCACTATGGTTCATCACTGCCTGATGATGTCATTCTGATGTATAAAAGATGCTCCAATTCTGTGTTCAATATGTCCTTTGAAAAAGGAATTGGATTCTGAAACACATCTAAAGGATCCTTTTTGCACTGGGCACCTTAATAAAATCAGCATGCTTTGATACTGATGTGAACAGCGTTTTCAATTTGGTGGCGAGTGCAAAGGATTTGAAATTTGCATTTTATTTCCTGGTTTGCCCTGTCATCCCAGCCCAGTGCAGACTCTTTCTGTGTCTGGATACATACATAGTAGCATGCCAATTACATACATAGAAATACACCAGTTATATACGTAGTAGCATGACAGTTACATACATACATAGAAATACACCAGTTACATACATAGTAGCATGCCAGTTACATACATACATATAAATACACCAGTTGCATACGTAGTAGCATGCCAGTTACATACATACATAGAAATACACCAGTTACATACATAGTAGCATGCCAATTACATACATAGAAATACACCAGTTACATACGTAGTAGCATGCCAGTTACATACATACATAGAAATACACCAGTTACATACATAGTAGCATGCTAGTTACATACATACATAGAAATACACCAGTTACATACATAGTAGCATGCCAGTTACATACATGCATAGAAATACACTAGTTACATACATAGTGGCATGCCAGTTACATACATACATAGAAATACACCAGTTACATACATAGTAGCATGCCAGTTACATACATACATAGAAATACACCAGTTACATACGTAGTAGCATGCCAGTTACATACATACATAGAAATACACCAGTTACATGCATAGTAGCATGCCAGTTACATACATACATAGAAATACACCAGTTACATACATATTAGAAACAGCAGGCTGTCACATATTTGCAAGCCACATTCTGGCACAGCTCCTCCCCCTTTCTGTTTCACATCAGTTGTTATCCCAAGGCGGTGGCCTATCGGCCTTGATTATTAATCCACGGTTTCATTTCAGTGTGTAAGAATAACTAAATAAATAGGTCTGAAATTTTTGTTCCATTTCCAGGTTTGCTAATTTTAGTCATTTACAAAGCGGTCGATGGCCACCCACAAAGACCCGTCACATACAGCATCAGCAGACCTTGGATACACAACATTCATTTAATAATGTGAATTTCATCCAATTCTGTACATTATTATCAAGAACATATACATGAAAATTGGATCTTTGTCCTTTAACCTTCACTTAGAGCTGTTACTGTTCCGTGTGTACCATTCCAGCCTGTTACCGTAGAAATGACCATGAAGTTACATGTAGGGCTGTATGACATCCACTCAGGGATACATTCCAGCTGTAACTGGTGCAGCTGGTTAAGGAACCCACTAGACAGGTAGCCATTCTTGATTTGGTGCTCACCAACTTGGAGATGGTGGGTTGGGTGAGGGCAGGGGAGCCAGTGGGGTCTAGTGACCATAACTCCATTTGGTTCAAGTTGTCCCTCGGGACGAGAATACCCCTATCAAAAACTGAAATGGACAGCATCAGAGGTGTAGAGAAAAGATGAGAGACAATGAAGGGGACCATTCTTGAGGCAACAAAGTCATGCACGAGAATTTTTACAAAATGGAACACGTATAAGAGACCAATATGGTTCTCAGAAATGGTCAGAGAAGCAGTGAGGGCCAAGAAAAAGGATTTCACCAGGTATAAGGAAAAACAGGGCAAGAAGAAATGGGAAGCACACCAAATTAAAACTAGGGAAGCAAAGAGGATTGTCAGGGAGGCCAATTCAGACATGGAGCTGCATATTATGGAGGGGGGTCAAGGGTGGGGAAAAACAATTCTTCAGGTATATTAAGGAAAAAGGAAGAAGGGAGGGTAATTTTTAGGCTGGGGGTACTAGAGGAAAATGAACAAAAAGCAGCCATCCTTACTGATTACTTTTGCTCTGTCTTCATAAGGGAAGGCAGTGGGTCCCTGACTGAAAGCAGCATCAGTATGGCTGTCAGGGGCATTCATGAAATTAAGCATCCAGTATTTACCAGAGAAAGGGCCAGAAGGGGCTTAATGCCCTAAAAGTAGATAAAGCTCCAAGGGCCAGATGAAATGCACCCAAGGGTGCTTAAGGAGTTGACTGCAGAACTGGCTGAACCTTTAGTAGTGCTATTTAATAGCTGAATTCAAACAGGGGTACTTCCAAGAGACTAGAAGGCAGTGGACATATATACAAAAGGGGGGAAGGGACAAGGAGAAACTGGGGAGTTACAGACCTGTCAGCCATGCCTCTGTAGTGGTTAAACTAATGGAGTCACTGATCAAAGAGGATTTTGTGGAGTATCTAGAGAGCAAAAGGATAGTAAACAGCATGGGTTTGTGGCAGGGAGATCTTGTCAGACCAACCTAATAGTTTTTTTGACGGGGTAACAAATGCAGTAAATAACGGCCATGCTGTGGATTTACTCTACTTCAACTTCAGCAAGGCTTTTGACTTGGTGCCACACATAAGTTTGCTGAACAAGCTGGAGGACCTGGATGTGGCTTAGGACGTAGATGGATAGGAAACTAGTTGAAAGAGAGACAGCAAAGTGTGATGGAAAATGGGGTCAACTTGGAAGAGAGGGAGGTGCTGCAGGGATCTGTTCTGTGTCTTGTCCTTTTCAATGTGTCCATCGGTGACATTGGAGAGGGTATCCAGGACAAGAGCTGTCTCTTCGCAGATGATAGAAAGCGCTGCAGTAGGGTGCAAAGTGATAAAGGGATTAAGGAGATGCAGAAGCATTTACAAAGGTGTGAAAGGCAAAATCCTGCACTCACCACCCAAGGAGAAAAGATCACATAGCTCTACCAGGATTCATTTATTTCAGTGCAGTGCTGTTCCAACATAGCTAGAATGTTAAATTCCTTTTTCAATGGATCCATTGAAAAAGGAATTTAACATTCCAAACTGCATCTGGAGCTGGAACACTGCACTTTTTGAAAATAAAATGAAGCACCTTTAAAAGTTTGTAAGCAGTCTTTTCTACCTTGGGTGGTGAGTGCAGGATTTTGCTTTTTACATTGTTGTTTCTTTAGCCTATCATCCCAGCCCTGTGCAACCTCTTTTGCTTTCCTGTATGCTCGAATTTACAAAGGCTAGAGAGGTGGTCTAAGGTTTGGAAGTTGACATTCAGTGCCAAAAAATGCAAGCTTATACACCTAGGGAAAAAAACTAGAACAGAATACTGGATGGGTGGGGCTAAACTGAGCACTATGGCAGAGGAAAGGGACCCTGGGGTCATCATCACTGACTCCCTCAAATAATCAAGCCAGTGTAGCAAGACCAATAGAAAGGCTAATTGGATGTTGAGGTGTATTAGAGGGGGTACTAGCAATGGGAAGGAGGAGGTACATACTGCTACCTCTATCTAGGTCACAGGTGAGGCCATACCTAGACTGCTATGCTCAGTACTGGACTCCAGTCCTAAGATAGAACAAGAACAGGCTTGAGACGATGCAGTGCAGGGTGACCCAGATGATTCAGGGCCAACAGGGCAGGTCTTATGAAGATTGTCTCAAGGCACCAAACATGTCATCAGTGGAGACCAGGTGAGAGAGAGGAGATATGATACAGACCTTCAAGTTTTTGAAGGGAATAAACAAGGTGAACTGCAGGGAACTATTTAGTATGTGTATAGAGTCAAGAACCTGAGGTCATGAGTGGAAACTGGTAGGGTGAAGGTTTAAGAGGGATGTGAGGAAGTTCTGTTTTATGGAAAGGGTGGTGAAGCTGTGGAACAGTCTGCCAGCGGAGGTGGAGGGTGCCAAGACCATAAGTGGTTTCAGGCATGACTCGGACAGACTGAAGGGTTTGGTGGTTGCTCAGATCAGTAGCCACATAGGAAGGGGAGTGGGGGGTGGATCAGGAGGGATAAAATCCTGCAGACAACAGGTCCCACAGCAGATAGAGAACTCCTAGCAGACTAGATGGACCTGTGGTCTTTTTCTGCCATCATTGTCTACATTTCTATGTAACAGAACTGCAAAGAGCGAAGATCTGGTTGTCATGTAAATAACTCAGTAACACCCGGCCCAGTGGCATTGGGAAAGCATATCATCCTTATGGGAGATCTAGATTCAAGTCCTGAATTCACAGAACAAACAGCATTGAATCTGTCATCAGAAAAGGACTGCTTGGCCCACCCAGTCTGCTCATATGGTCCCTGCCTAACCTATCTGCAGACACTAACTGGCCTCCAGTGCCCCTCCCTCTTCTTTGCCTATTTACTAACATTCTCCTATATCTATCCTATGCAGGCTTGAAGCCGACTAATGTTTTTGGCTGCACCACTTCTGCTGGTAGTCTATTCCAGGTGTCCAACACTCTTTCAGTGAAGTAGTACTTCATCATGTCCCTCTTAACCTCCTCCCCCAGCTTCATTACATGTCACCTGGTCCTGGTATTCTTCCTTGTTTGAAAGAGATTCCCCTCCTGCACCCTTTTCACCCCTGTGAAGTACTTGCAAGTCTATCATGTCCCCTCTTGCTCCAGGGTGTACATCTTGAGATCCCTCAGTCTCTCCAAGTAGGGTTTTTGGTGCAACCCCTGCACCATTTTAGTTGCCATCCTCTGGACTGCCTTCACCCTGTCTATGTTCTTTCTGAAGTGCAGCCTCCAAAACTGGTCACAGTACTCCAGGTGGGGGTCTCAACAGCGAGTGACACAGTTGCAACATCACCTCCCTCCTCCTGCTGGAGATAACCCTCCTACTGGCCCTACCCAATGTTTTATCACTGTGCTCTGCCATTTTGGGTCATCAGATATGATAACCTCAAGGCCCCTTTCCTGCTTGGTGACTGACAGTGCCTCCCCATCCTATAATCTGTAAATATGGAACATCAGAGGGCCATAAGGGGAGGAAGGAAGGGAAGTTGCTGAGCTAGGAGAAGTCTGTGTAGGATTAAGGGGGGGTTGAAAAAGGAAGGGGCGGGTGTATCAAGGGTGACTGCTGAGCTGTATGATTTATTTTTTCTTTCTACAATAAATTATAATGAATGTATGGTTTACATGTTAAAATTTACAATAAAAGTTTTATTTATAAAAAAAAAAGAATATTGTTATAGTAATGCCTTATTGTGATATGGCTAATATATGTTAGAGGGGTGGGCAACCTCTATCCTTAAAAGAGAAAACACTAAAACAAGTAACTTTCCTTATGTTTTGCTGTTTTACTTCTCTTGTTTCTTATTTTTCTGCTGTTGTTCAAATTTCAGGTAGTTGACATAGGTTTCAGGGCTTCAAGAAAATAAAAAATATATATAAAACTCACGGGCCCAGATATTCAAACTGCGCCAGGCTGTGGCGCAAGCTTGGGTGCAGCTCAACTTGGCTGTGCAGGGGTGTGGACTGGGCGATATTCAATGGAGCTGCACCATGGCTCAGCAGCATTGAATATTACACCCTGGCCACCCACAGTGTGCATGGCGCAAGTGGCCAGAGTGGAGCATGGGGATATGATAGCACAAGTTCCATTACGCTATTCACAGCAACCGCGATATTCAAAACTTGACATGCAAATGGGGCCATAATGTATGCAAGGTGTACATGGGGCCATTTGCATGTCATTATGGCCCCATTTGCATGCAGGTGTACCGATCCCCGACGACTTGTGCCTGGCGCCCTGCCAGGCAGCAACCATCAGGGACCAACACCCCCTGTAGCTGGCAATGTGCTCCACAGCCCGATCGTGGGCATTTGTATAAAAAATAGAACTATGTCCAATATCCCTGGTGGTCCAGTGGACCGCTGCCTACCTGATTGCAGGCATTTGTAATAAAAAGATATTCCGTCCAATATCCCTGGTAGTCCAGTGGACTGCTATGTGCCCAATCGCGGGCATTAGTACTAAATAAAAATAGCCCCAAACTCCCTGGTGGTCCAGTGGACCGCTGTCTGCCTGATCATGGGCATTGGTAATAAAAACTAAAAATATGTCCAATATCCCTGGTGGTCTAGTGGTACCCCTTCCCCACCCACCCACTGAGCCCCACCACCCCACCGCCCGCTCTTCCCGGTCAGCCGGCGGGTGGCAGCACCCAGCCACCTGCCGCCTCCGCCCACTGACTGACACTGGCCAGTAGGGCTTGTATGCCCATTGGTCCACAGCATGAGCCAATGGGCGTGCAGCCCATACCGTACTACACATTCCAGATATGTGAATGGACCACCAGGGATATTTGACAGAAATATGCATTTTTTTACAAATGCCTGTGATCAGGCTTGGGGGGACGCCACCAGGTTCAGCCGGAGCTCGGGTGGCCACCCACAGGTGGCAGCTGCCGTGTTGTGCCCTGCAATGTGGCAGCTCACCTGTGGGTGGCCATCCGTTGTTTCTTTTTTTTTTTGGATCAGCTTTGTGCTGGCACAGGTAGGGGTTGTGCATACATGGCTCTGCACATCCCGGGCTGAATATCAGGCTGTGCAGAGTATGCATGGGCATGCCCCCCCACCTGCACCTGCATACATTACTGATGCGCTCCGGCGCATCAGGATTTGTGCGGCGCACTTTTCCCTTTTGAATATCGCACTGGGGTGCATCAGTGGGTTGTGCATGGCGCAACACTGTTGTACCATGAGCAACCTTTTTGAATATCTGGGCCATAGTCTTTTCAGAGAATATGTGAAATAAGACCAATTTTATTTAGAATTTGTCTAGAATCTGAATATTTTTGGAAACTTTTTTCTCCCTTTTCTCTACTCTCCCTCATTTTTATTCCCTGATACAATTTTTTAAAATTTTCCACAGTGAAATATAAAGGCTTTTGAAAAGTATGCTGATATGAACAGAGAAGAAAATATTATCACTTCTGAAAAGTTCATTAATAATTTTGATGTTAGTAGGTATGTTCCCCCTGCTTTCTGTATCTACACACATTCATATTAATGCCAAAATATGTTAGAAGTATAGGAAGTGCTGATATCAATCAATTTTTTTACTGTCTTTACAGTGTGTAATGAGTTCTGATGAAGGGGCAGTAGCCCTGAAACGTACATCAACTACCTGAAATTTGAACAAGAGCAGAACAATAAGAAATAATAAATTAGAGAAATAAAACAGCAAAACATGAGGAAAGTGACTTGTTTTGTGTTTTCGCTTTTAAGGGTAGAGGTTGCCCACCCCTCTAACATATATTAGTAATTTCTTTCTGAACTTTTAGGAACCCTGCAATATGGGCCTGGTGGGTTTAAGCATGCAGTAATACACAATTGCGACAATCCCTTTTTTCCCCAGTACACCCTTCTAATCTCTCTTTCTTTTTACCTCAAAATGTGTGTAAAGTGAATGGTGATTGTAATTCACAGGCAAGTTGGCAAATATTCAATAGCATCTGGCAGAACTTGAATGACCACTAGTGCATGTTTTATCATCCAATGCAGCTATGACCTATCCACACCTTTAAACTACCATGTGGTGGGATATAACACTTGAAGTTAACAAGGTATGAGATTAGGAGGCTGTGGTTTCATTAGAGGCATTAGTTAGGAAGAAGAAAAGACAAGAAAATCACCAAGGAAGGGCTGCCCAAATATAGCTGGCTAATACATGTCTCCCTAATCATTCATGCTTGTCTATTCTTATCTACGCTCGACATCTTGTTCTATGATGCTGTTGTGTATATCTGTATTTTATGTGCCTAACTGATAACTAATAATTATGACTGGTCCATCAATATGTGCAGTACAGAATTAATAATATAGTTACAATGGCTGGAGCTGAGGGGATATTCGCTCCAAGTCCACGAACACCACAGTAAACACCCAGTACCTTGGACCACAGTCCAGTGTGTGTTGGGCAGCAAAGTAGAATTACAACCTACTTTGGGTTTTAAGGAAAACCCTATTTTTGACATTTTTCTAAGAAACCCTGTTTTATTTTGGTTAATATCTGTTGGGTTTAGACACTCATTGGTTGAACTTACTGTGATGTCAAACTATTCTCACAAATATTGTATCACCTAATTAGCATAGTAGCATTTAGTATATAACTTGTTCTCAGCAGTGTTTAGAAACAAGAAATTTAATAAAAATAGTTAGTAAATCCATAACTGTAAGTAACTTACAGGTAAAGGTTAAAGGTTGAAGGTCTAGGGAAATCCCCAGTTGTTTCTATTTTCCCTTTTTTTCTTTTTTTCTTTTCAGGTTTTATTAAGGATGTTACGTTATAGGATTGTATCCTGGAATGTGTATGGTCTAGGCTCCCCAGTAAAAAGGAAAAAGGTTCCTGACCACTTGAATAAAAAAAGGTGATATAGCTCTTATCCAGGATACACATCTGACACATGAGGAAGCACTTAAGTTGCAAAGATATGAAAATTACGTACCTACCGTAATTCTTGATCTTCTCTTGTATCTTCACCATTCATTACTGCTTGGGTTAGTGCTGGAGATGCACACCCGCTACGGGAGTTTTTTTTTTTTTTTGAGTCGGCTCCAACGGCGCCGCCCTCGAACGTGACATACTGCATCATGCGCAAGGGGCAGCCGTTAGGTGCCGCAGACTCCTCCTCTATCTCAGTTCTGGTAGCCATAGAGGCGAAAATAAAGGGTAAGGAAAAAAGGAAAGCGAAGCAAGAGAGCTGAGGGACAGAAAAAGGAAAGGATATAAACTGAAAAAGGCATAAGCTGGTAGAGGATAGACAGAGGAGAGAGAATTCCTACCCTAAGGGACCGCAGGGCCTCCTTTCTGGGGCGGCTCTAGGGGAAGAACAGAGAGAGGGAAAGAGAAAGAAGAAGAAGAAGAAGAAAGAAAAGGAGGCATGCTGAGAGGGAGAACAGTGCCCATCAAGCATTGGTTGAGAGGCTTATAAGCTCGAGACTAACAAAGGAGCAAGAATCCCTGTTGATAGGACTGAGGGGGGGTTCAACTGAACCACCTGAACAGATCCGATACAAGGGCAGATTCTCTGATCTCTCAACATGCCAAGTCCCTACATCCCAGCTGATGGCTCATAGACTGCCCGGGCAGAACCTGTTCCGGGGAGTGCACCCACCCAGAAAGGGGACTATGTCCCTTAGCACCCTGTTAAGTGCTAACACAGCAGTGTACGGGGAAAGATTATGCCTTACTGAAGGCAGCTTTGTAAGAAGGATAGAGTGGGTACTCAATCAGACTCCCTAAGGCAAGGCAATAGCAGACACTCAAGGCTGACAAGTGCAAAGCAGCAGCTAGAATGAGCTTAAAGATAATACCTGCCAGGGGGATTCTAAACTTTTGTTGAGGCCACGTCAGGGCACGGTCTCTTAAGCTGTGAAACTGCATAACCTGATCAAGGTACTTAAAAATCGCACCCTAAGGGCAGTCAGAAAGAGTTCCCTCAGAATAAGTGAAAAGTACAGACCGTGTTCGTTCCTCTTTACCTTGAGGAAAAAAGGAACCATTCACTAAGAATGGAAAACAGAAAGTTTTTTGGTTTTTTTTGGCATAAAGGCCAAAGGAAGGAAGAGAAACAAGATGGGAGACGCCACCGTAGGAGGCCACTGAGGGGAAGGTGGGTGGGTATCAGTAATGAATGGTGAAGATACAAGAGAAGATCAAGAATTATGGTAGGTACGTAATTTTCATATCTTCCCTTGTCAATCTTCACCATTCATTACTGCTTGGGTGAGTACCAAGCCCCCCCCAAAAAAAGGGGGGTAGAAACCCTGAGGGAACAAGACCCCCAGCCTCCTGTTGGTGAGAAACAGAAGGGGAAGACCCTGGGCTAATCTAGAGAGAAGCCTATGGGGGAGAAGAGCTAGGAGGTGCCCCCTGAGGATAGGGAGATGGAGGAAGCCCCTGCAGTAGTCTCCTAGCTCTGGAGGAAAAGAGATGGGTCCCCTGGAAAGTGGAGCGAATTGCCCTACGCCGGGCCAGGGGTGACAACCATGATAGATGAAGTCATGCCGTCCGTCTAATGCAGATCGCTGTCCCCACAAGCCTGGAAGCCACCACATTGGCGTCATAAGATGCCCTTGCTTGGTGTCTTGCCAGCTCCAGGCCTAGAGCAGAGAGGGCAATAGCTTGTCTGGTTTGCTCCGTATCAGGCATTGATGCTAAGATCTGAGACAGCATCGACCACAAATGCCTACTGTAGGCAGCGTGATGAGCCTGATGAGATGCAATGCAAGACATCGCACGAGAGGAAGAGAACACTCTTCGCTCCCACCAGTCGAATTGTAGGGAATCCGAGTCCGGTGGACAGTCGTACACCAGGTGGCAGCACCCGGAGGGAGTCTCTAGGTATGCCAAACCCGAGGGCGGGTTGGGGAGAGTACCCAGGGATTCCGAAGGGGCACAATACCTACGTTGGCAGTCTGCCGGGGCTGGAGAAAGGGCAGCTGGCAACTGCCAGGAGTGGATAGATGCCTCCTGGAAGGGAATAGGCCAGGAAGGTACCACCAGGTGCTGGGCACTGAATTCGCCAAGGAATTCACACGTCTCCCGTTCGGTATTGTCTCGCCTAACGTAGGAGATTCGAAGATCCCTCACCATCCTCGAAAGGAATAGTTGATATTCAGTGAAATCAGCATCAGAGGAGAGATGAACAGAGGGTTTCTCTCCCTCAGAGGAGGGAGACGAGGATGATGGAGAGCTCGAGTGTCCAGAGGATTCTTGTGGTGGTGGGGATAGGTGAAAGACCTGCTCATTCATGCACCTGACATATGAGGGGAAGGCCGCCGGAGAACCTCTGAACTGCTCCCAGGATAACAGGCCCATAGGACCGACATGGCCTGGGAGAGTGGGGGGTGGCTGCAGAGGAATGGGAGATGGGCACCTACGAAGAGGCAACTGTCCTCTGCTAGGGCTCTGAAATCCGGGGAACGGAGCCCGAGCTGGTGGGATCCCGGCAAACAGACCAGGTCGCAAAACGGAACCCTGGGGATGCAAAGCCTGGAAGAGCCCAGAAAGAGGATCCTCCCCTGTGATGAACCTGGGACTGCATGGATCCAGAAGGGCAGCCCACAGCAACGCCACCGGAGGAGACCCTAGGGTCCAAAAGGGAAAGGTGGGGCCCAGCGCTACAGCTCCTAGCCACCCCCTCGGGGTGGCCGACAGAGACCAAGATGCCTGCACCCTGCCCCTCAACCCCTCAGACTCCAAGAGTGCCCTCCTCCTCGACCCCAGTGATCTCCCACCCCAAGGGGTTGTAGCAGCACCAGGGTCGGTAGCTGCCACGAGCCCCCCAGGAGGGAGAGCCCCTTCCTCCTCCCCCACTCCATCGCCCCCCCAGGGACCCCGGACCACCCCTAGCCTGGGGACCTCAGGGGAGGACAGCAGCGGGGACAGAGGAAGAGGCCTGCTGGGCTGCTTAGCACCTCGTGCCACCAGGGACCCTGACTCCGAAGAATCAGGTTGCCAGGACGGGTCCACGTCTGAATCATCAGCCTCTGAAGAGGAAGAGATCAGCTGGACCACAATACTAGCAACCCTGGGGGTCCCCGGTGAAACGGTGCCTCGAACGGCGCTGGTGCTGGACGACCTTGGCCCCCCCGCACCCACTAAGCCCGGCCCCGGCTCCCCACCGGTGCCGGCTAGGTCCATGTCACTGCCCTCAGTGCCGGAACCCAACCCGGCGCCAACAGGAGAGTGAACCAGGCCTGCAGCACCATGAGCAGCACTGAAGGCCAGAACGGCACTGCCAGCAGCGCCGTCTTGATCACCAGCGCCGCTGGCAGCACCGGGATCCGAAACGGCACCAGGAGGCGGCGTCGAGGGTCCACTGATGCTGGGCCCAGCAGGCGTGGGCCTCAACACTGGGGGAGCCTGCACCTCCGAGGAGGTGACTGCCAAAGCGGTGTCTCCGCCGCGGCCCCGGGAGGGACCTCGACATTCCTCCGACACCGCAAAAGAAGCTTTCTCTTCAGCAAGAGAAGATGAGGAAGCCTCTTCCTCTACGGACCGTATAGGCCCAAGAGGGGACCCGGAAGAAGGGCCTAGAGACCTTACCTGGGAATCCCTGGAGTGACACCGTCCCCCGAAGGTAGGCGGGGCCTTGCCAATCTTGAACGCGCAAACTTCGAGGACACGACGGTCCATGGAGAAACAGGTGTCGCATGCATCCATATCGTGGTTGGGTTCCAGGCAACGAAGACAAACATCATGCCGATCCATGACGGAGAAATGCCGGCCACAGGAGCACCGATGCATAGGGGCACGGCCCGCCTTCAACTTACGTTTTGCCCCCGAACCTGACATGACGCGAACTAAATAAGAGAAAAAATTAGCAACAAAGCACTCGGCGCAGTCGACAGAAATAAAAGAAACGGTCTTACCAGGAGACGGCGTTGAGCGAATATGAAATATGAGAAAACAAGGAGTCTGGCTTGAGTGACGCAGAAAGTCTTCAACTACCGCACAGCAGGTGCAGCCTTGATGGTGGGAGAAACAGAACTAAGATAGAGGAGGAGTCTGCGGCACCTAACGGCCGCCCCTCGTGCATGACGCAGTATGTCGTGCTCGAGGGCGGCACCGTTGGAGCCGACTCAAAAACAACTCCCGTAGAGGGTGCGCACCTCCGGCACTAACCCAAGCAGTAATGAATGGTGAAGACTGACAAGGGAAGATCTTGGGTGGGTATGGCTGAGAGCACATGTTTCTCCTCTAAAAAACGCGGTGCCTACATATTAATCAGAAAGGGAATACATTTCTGTAAGCACACTCATTTCTCTGACCCTGAAGGGCATTATCAGATTTTAACTGGTATATTAGATGGCAGAATATTGCAATGTGTAATGTTTATGCCCCCAACACTGGGTGAAGTGAGGTTTTTAACTCACTAACAGTGACCCTTCATGTCCTCTCTATGAAATCATTATAGGTGGGGATTTCAATGAATTAATGGACCCTATTCTAGATAGATCCTCCAGAAGTAAAATACAAATGTGCACAAAGTCAAGAAATTCCCTTTAAAAGCTACTAGTAGATTTAGGGCTTTCAGATTCATGGAGGGTAGTCAATCCTGTGTCCAGAGATTACACTTTTTACTCATACAGACAGTCAATGTACAGTAGGCTAGATTACATTTTAATACCAAACTCTAAGATAACAAATATTCTAGATGTGACAATAGACAATATTGTAACATCTGACCATGCCATGTTAAGTTTGGACCTGGTACTTGGTGATAGGAGAGAGAAACTGCATAGATGGAGGCTTAATACTAGCCTAATAAAGGATAAAACGTCTAGACTTGGGTTACAAAGCCAATGGATGAATACTTTGACACCAATAACAATGGTGGAGCATCACGCGTCTCCATGTGGGAAGCATATAAAGCATTTATCGCAGTAAAATAATAAGCTATTCAGCAAACAAAAAGAGGGAAAGAAACAAGGATCTTGAAGAGAAGCAGAAAAAATTGACAGACCTCTCCACTCTATCCAAAAAATCCATGACACCAAAAGGAGATATGCTACATAAAATGTCGATGCTTAAGGGGGAAATTAACACACTGCTTTCACAAAGAGCAGAGTATGCACTTTTCAGCACAAAGCAAAAGTATGGGGAAGCGGGTGAAAAGGCAGGAAAACTACTAGCCCTGAGACTAAAATGGATGCAACAGCAAAACATCATAACAGGCATCCAGAACAAATGTGGGAAAACACTTACTAAACTAAAGAAATAAACAATGAATTTTATCAATATTTCAAAAATATCTACTCATATAAGGAGAATTACCCGTACGAAAAATTAGATCATTTTTTTCTCAACTCTTAGCCTGCCTTCTTTGTCACAAAAGGAAAGGGAAGTGCTAGGAAAAAACACCTCCATGCATGAAATACACTTAGCAACACAAGAAATTCCCTCAGGCAAAACATTCGGTCCTGATGCCACTATGGTTCTCAAAAGAGCTGTCAGGGAAAGTCAGGGAGAAAAAGATAGCATTCAGGAAGTATAAGGAAACACAAAAGTAGCAGGACAGAGAGCTGTACCAGTTAAGGCAGAAGGAAGCAGAGAGGGAAGTCAGAATAGCAAAGGCCCAAACTGAGGAAAAGATAGCCAACTCGGTTAAGAAGGGGGATAAAATCTTTTATAGGTACATCAGGGAGCATAGAAAGATAATGGGAGGGATAGTGAAGCTGAATCGAATGAACCGTGGGTGGGAAGAGGGGAACAGTGAAAAAGCAGGGATACTGAACGAATATTTCTGCTCAGTATTCACAAAAGAGGAGGGGGAGGTGCCAAATCCAATTAACAGAAGCATTCGATGGGGGGGTCGATCCCAGTCCTTTCACAGAAGAAAGGGTTCTGAAAGAACTCCTAAAACTGAAGGTGGACAAAGCAATGGGGCCTGATGGAATTCACCCCAGAATTCTAAAAGAATTAAGGGGAGAACTAGCGAAACCACAGACTACCCTTTTTAACAAATCATGGGAGGATGGTGTGGTACCTGAGGACTGGAGGAAGGCGGATGTGATTCCCCTTCACAAAAGTGGGACCAAGACAGAGGCAGTAAATTACAGATCTGTCAGTTTGACCTCTGTGGTAGGGAAAGTGATGGAATCACTTCTGAAGGAAAGAATTGTTGAGTACCTAGAGGCCAGTGGAGCACAGGACCCAAGCAGCATGGGTTCACAGCGGAAGGTCATGTCAGATGAATCTAATTGATTTATTTGACTGGGTGACCAAAGTAGTAGACCAGAGAGGGCTGTGACAAGGCCTACCTAGACTTTAGCAAGGCATTTGACACAGTCCCACACAAAAGATTAATAGTCAAATTAACCAGCCTGGGAGTGGGTCCCAGGGTGGTAGCCTGGGTAAAACATTGGCTGACAACAGGACAGAAGGTAATTGTGAATGGAGTCCACTCTGAAGAAAGAGGGGTTACTAGTGGGGTATCGAGGGTTCAGTACTGGTCCAGTCCTTTTAATGTCTTTATAAGTGACATTGCAGAGGGACTAGAAGGAAAAGTATGCCTCTTTGCAGATGACACAAAGATCTGCAACAGGGTTGATACACAAGGAGGCGTGGAAAGGATGAGAAGGGACTTGGCAAGGTTAGAGGAATGGTTGGAAGTGTGGCAGCTAGGATTCAATACAAAGAAATGCAAAATAATGCACCTGGGAAACAAAAACCCAGGGGAAGATTACACAATGGGGAGAGGTAGTAACAACAGCAAAAAAGGAAAGGGACCTGGGGGTAATTATATCAGATGACCTTAAGGTTAGCAAGCAATGTGAGAAGGCAGTAGGGAGGGCTGGGGGTATACTGAGATGCATAGGGAGAGGCATCACCAGCAGAAAACAGGAAGTTGTTATCCCTCTATACAGACAGTTGGTGAGATCCCATCTGGAGTACTGCGTCCAGTTCTGGAGATCCCATCTCCACAAGGACATAGGATAGAGGCAGTCCAGAGGAGGGCAACTAAAATGGTGCAGGGTCTGCAAGAGAAGCCATATGAGGAGAGACTAATGGAGTTTAATATGTATACCCTTGAGGAAAGGAGGGAGAGGGGGGACATGATAGAAAGTTTTAAGTACCTCAGTGGAATCAACAAAGTCCAAGAGGGTAGCATCTTTCAGAAAAAGAGACGTGCAAGAACAAGGGGACACAGTTTAAAGATGGGGGGGTTCAAGGGCAATGTGAGGAAGTATTTTTTCACAGAGAGGGTAGTGGATGCATGGAATAGCCTTCCTGAGGAGGTTGTGGGGTCTAAAACTGTGTGAGAATTCAAGAGTGCATGGGACAGACATAAGTCAATTCTTGTGGGGGTAGGAAGAAATAGGCTGTTGGTTAACTAGGATCTGCAGCTTATCCTGTAGGTAGGGAACTGGGCAGACTAGGTGGGTCAAGCGGTTCTTATCTGCTGTCAAAGTCTATGTTTCTATGTTTCTGTGTTTGATGGTTTTCCAGGGGAGTATTACAAAAAAATCGCACCCTCAATATTACCGCACTTACATATGGCATTGTTAGAAGCATGGGAAACAAAATCACTTCCACCCACCATGAAACAGGCCTTTCTTACACTGATCCCTAAAAAAGGTAAGGACAGTCTGAGCTGCTCTAGCTATAAACAAATTTCTTTAATGAATTCTGATTATAAAATGCTGGTGGAAGTTTTGGCTAGAAGGGTTCAGACGGTAATAACTAAATTGATAGGTCAAGAACAGGTGGGATTAATAAGGAATAGGCTGTGCGCTGATGGTATCTGTGTTTTATTAAATTTAATCTGGAAGGCCAATAAAGACAAAATACCCTCTGTTATATTATCACTTGATATACTAAAAGCGTTTGGCTCAGTTAATTGGACCTTTATGTCCTGGGCCTTATTGGGATTTGGATGTGGGTCAGAATTTTCTGATTGGGTAGCTATGTTCTGTGACAAACCTGGGACTCAGGTGTTGACAAATGGTATGTGTCTCCTAACATTGAGTTACTCAGCAGTACAAGACATGGTTGTCTGCTTCCCCCATCTCTTTATTCTGGCACTTGAACCTCTGACAAAGACAACTGACAATCACACTGGGATCAAAGGTATTTAGTTCGGAAAAAGCGAACATTCGCCATTCGCAGACGACTTGCTGCTAACACTAAGTAACCCAGAACATTCATGTCAAGGCTCAAAAGCAACCATAAAGGTTTTTGAAGGCATTTCAAGCCTAAATATTATCTTGGAAAAACACAATTGTTGCATAATGGTATTACGCAAAGGACTATGGGCCAGATATTCAAAGGGTAGCGCTGGGCGCAAATCTGTTGCGCTGGATTAGCAATCAATTGCGCCCGACTGCAATATTCAAAGGGATGTTGGCGGGTCCGCTAGGTGTTAACACCGATGCTAAATCATAATGTATGCAGGGAGGACTGAGGAGGGACCTGATGCCTCGCACAGCATATTCGAAGGTAGGGGCGCCACGCCACAGGCATTAGCACAACTGTAGCGTGGCACTAACTGCTGCCAAAAAGGCTGGCGGTAATGTGGAGGTGCCTCCATGAATCACAACCTCCCCTGACCACAACATAAAGGATGTATCTCTGTAGTCTAGTGGTCCCCTCCCCAAGCACTGCTCCTGACCCCGTGAAAAACTCATTTTCCCTGGTAGTCTAGTGGTCCCCCCAAGTACCACTCCGACCACGGTTTAATCATAAATTAGCTTATTTCCCTGGTAGTCTAGTGCCCCAAGCACCGCTCCCAACCACGTGTTTAAAACATAAATAAGATATTTGTTGAAGTTCAGTGAGTCTTCAACACCGCCCCGACCATGGTTTAATCATACCGCTTATTTCGAGTCTTCGCCTTTAACACGTTTCAGATAATTACAGATTTCCGCAGTCTAGTGAACCACCTCGCAGACACCTGCCCATCTGGGCTGATTCTGAAAGGCGATTGCTTTCTTCACCGCTCACGGCCGGCCGGTGAGAGGAGGGCTGGCCGGTCGCCGGGCTCCATTCTGGGAATCTATTTGGATGGGCGGGTTGTCACCGCGCTGGGGATCACTAGACTACCAGGGAAATACACTAATTTATGTTTAAACCGGTCGGGAGCGTGCTTGGGGGGACCACTAGACTACCAGGGAAATAATAATTTATGTTTAAACTGTGGTCAGGAGCGGTGCTTGGGGGGGGGACCACTAGACTACCAGGGCAAATGAGATTTTTTTTTTACACCGGGGTCAGGAGCGGTGCTTGGGGGAGGGGGGACCACTGGACTACCAGGGAGTGGAAACAACACAGGTGGAAACAGGGACCATGACGGCTGTGAAGGGCTGCCTGGCCCAGCCTGTCTTCCCAGGTCCCTATATGTTGGCTGGCTGCGCTGCACAGCCCAGTGACCCTACAGCTGACAACCCACCCCCATCCCCAGCAGGTTTGCCTTATGCCTGCCCCATGCATCTTAGGTTCCAACCACACCTGCTGTGGGCTGCCCTGTTTGTGTGGAGGGGCATCATCCAGGGCATGTGTGGCCACTGGTAGTGTGTGTGTGTATATATATATATATATATATATATATATATATATATATATAAATATGCATGTGTCTCTGTATTTGTCTATAGTTATAGATCGCTACGGATCTATATATCTCATTATGTACTGCTTGCAGTGCTACATAGCTATGTTGTATGCACTGCTCGTACCTGCCAGCCACAGTTCCTGCTGCTGCCAGCTTGTACTTCCATTCGACCAACAGGGGATGCTGTGGGCATGCCTTGGCCTGCAGCATCCAGCCTGTACTTCCATTCCGACCAAAAGGGGAGTGTGTTCATGCAGTAGCACCGCAAACTGTATGGTAATGTATGCTACACAGCACTTAATGAGATGCAAATGTACTTGTTTGCCCACGGATTACCTAAGTAGTCTCATTTCTATGGGAGCTTTGAATAGAGTCTTATTTGCCCTGGCTAACCAGTTTGCGCGCCAATGTGTTAGCACTGTGCAATCAGGTTAACCCCGGCAAACAACCTCACTTCAGCATAGCACAGTTCTGCAGTGTGTGGCTTACATTGTTGTTTGCAGTCATACCTCTCAACTGTCCCTGATTTTCAGGGATGTCCCTGAATTTACCTCAAACGTTTACTCTGTCCCTCCTACAACTTGTGTTTCCATGGCCAAACAGTGGGGGTTGTAAGCATAACATAATGTCAGACATTACTGTTACAGATGTGTTCTTCCTTAGAAAATGCATTTTATACTACACCACTCATTCTACCAGCTTCCTGAGTAGATACCTCCAATTTATAAGGCATGTCCCTGATTTTAAACCTTTATCCCTGATTGTTTTAAGCCTTGTCCCTGAGTTATGAGGCAGGAGGTTGAGAGGTGTGTTGGCAGTAGCTGTGTGACATCTCTGTGCAATCACACACAATGTTCTCCACCTGCAACACTGGCTTGCTACAGAGCCTAATAAGCTGCAGCTGCAGTTTGCACTTCCCTGTTGCTATATTCAGTGCTGTCTTAATCCTGGGCAATTTTTGCCCTGCACTCCTGGGCCTGTTTGCCCGGCCTCCTTCGCTTGCACTATTCAGCTGGTTTTGCACCGGGCTATTCGTTTTGAATATAGCTATGTTTTTGCTCTGGGCACAGTTTGCCCGCCGGGCAGTGCTAATTTAGCCCCGGGGCAAAGTTTTGAATATCTGGCCCTATGAGTCACATAGAAAGTATACTTGACAAAAAATGGCTCAAATCAAATATTACATACCTAGGGCTACAGATCTCCACCAATCTTAAAGAGCTGATAGACATTAATTATGACCCTTTAATAAAAGGCATTGAATTAGACCTATCTAGATAGGGAAAACTTAATCTATCTCTCTGGGAGAAAACAAACACAATCAAAATGAACATTGCTCCCAGACTTTTTTATCTTTTCCAAAATTGACCAATACTTGTAGGTGGGAAAATCTACAAATGGTTAGATCGGATAATAAGAAACTTTCCCTGACAAGGAAAAGCGCCTAGGTTGGGGATCTCTAAATTTAGAGCACCTTGTGCTTTTAAAGGTTTTGCTATGCCCTGGTGGGAGTGGTATCAATTGGCTTTTATGTTTAAACATGCTTTGAAACATTTAGAAAATCCCATGTAAAGACACAGATGGAGAACCCCAACCTTTATGGCTAGCTATGGAAAGGGACATCCTTATGCTAAATTCACTTTCTGATTTCTTGTACATTCCGCAGCAAACCTGTTTGTCTGACAATCCCTGCATTTTAGGCTCTGTGTTGATGCTTAGAAACATTAATGGTATTATTAACCCCAAAGGGACTCCCTTAGACTTAATGCCAATCTGGAATAACAAAAGGCTGACTGGTGGGAAGCAAGGATATCTTAACACAGAATGGTGCAAACGAGGAATTACTAGGTTGTCCCACTTGATAGACGCAGAGAGCAGTTTTGTACTCATTTCAAGACCTTAGTGAGAAATACAACACTCAGAGACACCAATTCCACTATTATTTACAGCTGATGGACATTTTTAAGAGATCAAGTATCTTAAAATATAGACTTTTATCTACCGATATATGAGGAATGAGATCAATTAATACATATAGGCCTGGATATTCAAAAGGGTTGCGCGTGCGCAACCCTGAAAATGCGCCATTCTGCGATATTCAGAAGGGGCCAGTTGCGACCCCGAAAACATGCTGAGCAACAGCGCAATGGAAATGAAGGGATGAGCAACCCACAGCAAGGGTCCATGCATAAAGGCGCACGCGATATTTGAACACTTATAATGCACAAAGAGTGGCTCAGCCGGAGGATGCGAGTAATCGGATGTGAGCCAAAATAAAAAGGCTCAAGGAGCAGCGCAAGAACCCTAGCAGGCCGCAAACTGGGGAGAGACAGAGAGACAGAGAGAGAGAGAGAGAGACAGGAGCAGGAGGGGCAGAGAGGGACAGTGGGTCCTGGAGGACAGAGAGGCCAGTGGGGGTGCCTGCAGTGGAAGCAGCAGGGGGGCAGTGGGGGTAACAGGAACAGCAGCTGGGGGCAGAAGCCAGGAGATGGACAGTGTCAGCTTCCACATGGAAGCTGTAATGAGGGGGTGAGACAGCATGCTGCAGGGGACGTGGCGCGGAGAGGGCCTGTCCGGTATGTTTCTCGACAGGCGGTATCGCACCGTATCAGCTTCGAGCTGTACACAGATCGCCGAGATTGTGGGCCGGTACCACCTGAACAGGGCAATACTGAGACGGCTCAGTGAGCTGTGCAGTGATGTGATGCAGGCACCCTCACGACGGAGTCATGCTCTGTCCGTGGAGACCAAGGTGACAGCCTGCATGTGCCTGCTCACCACGGGCACCTTCCAGAGGCCGACAGGGGACACCACAGGCATTACACAGTCAGCCACATCACGCATCCTCACCCAATTCCTCAGCGCACTGCTGCCTCATGCTGCGGAGTACATCCATTTCCCCAGCACCGCGGCAGAGCGTACAGCAAACATGCAGGAGTTCCACAGGTAGCACATATGCCTGGCGTGCTAGGGGCCATAGACTGCACCCATGTGGCCATTCGCGATGCCACCTGGCCCCGGCCAAGCTCTCATCGGAACTGAAAGGGCTTTTCTAGTGTCAACTGCCAGGTGGTGTGTGATGCCACTGGGCGCATCATCAATGTCTGTGCCACACACCTGGCGGAGCACATGATGCCTTCATATGGCACCAATCTGCACTGTGCCATCGATTCGAGAGTGGGAACATCCCCACGGGTCATCTAGTGGGTGAGTACACATGTATGGAATGCAAACTCTGTGCAAGGGTGGGAATGACACAGGTGCCATGGTAGTGGCACACAAGGATATGGGCAATATGGACCTGACCTGACACTGATCTCCACTATCTCCACACAGGTGACTGTGGATACCCACTCCGTCCCTGGCTGCTCACACCATACCGGCGCCCCACGACCCCAGCGCAGCACGGTTTCAATGAGGCACGCCGCAACACGGAACATCATAGAGTGGGTGTTTGGGATGCTCAAGGCACGCTTCCGATGCCTGGACACCCCGGCGGAGCCTACAGTACAGCCCCCAAAAGGCCTGTGGGATATTCCTGGTCTGTTGCATCCTGCACAACATGGCCAAAGACCATGGATAGCCAGACAGGTCCAAGAGGGGACAGCGATGGGACGCCAGTGGCGCCGTGATGTGGGTGATGAGCCCCCTAGGACGGAGGGACCCCGACTGACACGGCAGGCCCAGCTGCACCGGGACACCATTGCAGAAGAGCACTACGCACAGCACAGGTAAGTCAAGGGGACATGTGCAGGCAACACTGTCCATGCACAAACCACAGGCACACAGGGGAACACACCGTGCATGAAAGTCAGGGGAGTTGAAGGGTCCAGGCATACCAACACACCATCAGAGAGGGTGAGCACTCATATGGACACACACACACACCAGGCAGCATACAGGGCAGCAGCACAGCACTGCAGAAATGACATTGCCAACACACAGCACCACCAACCACCCCACCACCTGGACTGTCCACGACATGTGTCAGGACCTGGGCAACCTTGCACCTTGGTGTACAGTGCAATGCAGGCATCGTCATCCACACGCACCTGTGGACAGCAGTTGGGAGAGGTGCAGGTGGTCCTGTCAGCCTAGTGAGCAGAGCACCCAGTAGTGCACTGCCCACCATGATACACATTGCACACAGGGCAGCACCAGACAGGGCCTGCATTGGGAGACAGCTCAGTCAGGGAGCACTGTCCCACGGCCACCACGGATGCATGGGCGGCCCCGCCGTGGCCTAGCAGCACTGGCAGGCTGAGCAGGGCCACATCGGGTGGCGCTAGTGCACCACCAGGGGTCCCAGTGCACGCACCGTGACCTTGCCCGCACAGGGGTCTGCATCCCACCAAACAAACTTGCACCAGGGGTGCTCGGATGCCCACAGCAGAACCTGGCGTCGACAGGCCTGGTGTTGCACGACACCGGGAACGGGGAGTGGAGAGCGCACTGTGTGGGGTGTGTGGTACAGGGGCACCTGACAGTGTGGCCAATGCGTCCGCGACAGAGACCACTGCCTGGGTCAGCCTGTCAATGGCAGCGGTCACATCCGTCCGCATTAGGACCAGCTCGGCTCGGTCCCGAGCACACTCCCTGCCATGCCGCTCCACGGACACAGACAGTGCCTCCACGGACCTTGCAACCCGCCCCTGCAGCTGGACTGACTCCTGCAGCAGGCGGGTGTGCGCGTCCAATGGGTACTGTGCCCCAATGGCATCGTGACCCCCAGGGTGTGGACGGTCCTGGTGCACAGCACCCCTTGAGGGTGGGCGCTGTTCACCAGGACCAGGTATGGGCGGATCTAAGGGCAGTGGACAAGTGCCACTGCTTGACGCTGTCCCCCCAGGCCTGGTGTGCAACTGCTGCTGCCGCCCTCAACTGCTGAGCCCCAGGTCCACCTGTTCAACCCTGTGCTGTCAACAGTGCCAGACACCTGCTCAGCCACCGATGCTGCCCCACCGGTGCTGACAGGCACAGCCTGTGACTGTGCCAGCATGCTGGTACACAGGTGTGGAGCAGGATGGCCCAGGGGCACGTGCTGGCCTGCCATGTGTCCGTCGTGGGACACACACCTAACACTGGCCATTGCAGGCCTGCTATCATCAATAGTGCCGGTGCGTGCCACTGCCATAGGCACAGCATGCTGGCATACCTGCATGCCAGACTGCTGTGACACAGGCTGTGCACCCCCTGCACCCGTATCACTGCCGCCAGAGTTGTTGGGCCAGCCTGCATGCCGCTGCAGTGCCTGCAGGCAGCTGGCGGAGGTGGATGATCCCTCCTCCAGGTCCAGCAGGTCTGCCTCACTGTCAGCACCCACCACCACCACCACCGTCTCCTGCAGACGAACAGGATCTGAAACAGAAAGAGAGTACATGTGAGTGCATGTGAACAACAGGCCCCCCCCCAACATCACCATGTCATACCGTGCAGTGATGGGCTTCCACCTGTCTGGAATCCTCCGCCTGGAACACCAGCAATGGCACTCGGCTGCATGGCGCGACCAGTGTCTCCTCAGTCGGGGTCAGCTGCAACACCACTGGTGGTCCCCACCAGTGGCAGCCGTCACCACCCTGAAGGCTGCCACCTTCTCCTTCAGCCTCCCGCGGTCAGTCCCATCTTTTTCGATATTCCAGCACGGAGCTGGTGGCTTCCGGCAGGTTGACGGCCAGAGCTCCCTCCCATGCAGCTGCACGCTGCTGAGGGGTGCCTCCGCCCACTCAAAAGTGGCTCATCCTCCAGGTAGGCCTGGAAGAGGGCCTCAGTCTCTGCTGTGGTGAAGTTCGGCCTCCTCCTACTCCCGTCCCACAGCCTCAGCCTGGTTCCCGTCCAGTCATGGTGATCTGTATGGGTGGAAGTGGACACCTGTCACTGTGCAGTCCACAGCATTTCCCCATGAGCATAGCTGCCGCGGGGGCAGAGCCCCCTTTCCTCTCCGCATGGCAGATACTGATGGAAAGGGTGCCCTCTGCCCTTTCTAAGTGCCCTCCTCATGCTCAGCCCCCTCAACCATATCATCCTCCAGCACCCTGCCCATGAGCATTGTCCTGAGCATCACACAGCATGTAACTCACCTTCACCTGCAACAACCAAATCTGGCCGCCACAACCCAGTGTCGCATATTTATAGCGCAACACATGTAAATGAGGTGTGGCGCAACTTTAATGACATGCTAATCGCGCCACTGCACCTTTGAATGGCTGATCGACTGATTTGCATATGTCGGCTGAATATCGCGTATTTGCGCTTAGCGCAATACGGAAGGTCCGGCTGAGCCGATGGCGCATGTTTGTGGCTGTGTGCTACACTGCATTGCGCATGCCCAGACATGTTACGCATGCGTCTATCGCGCTGCAGACCTGCTGAGCGTGATAGGCGATTCCGGCCATGGCCACCATTGTGCCAGTGGCGCTACAGCACTGGGCACTATATGGCGCTGTGGCACTTCTTCGCGATAGTCCACTGTGGCACTGGTGCTCTGCTTAGCAGTCGCGCAGGATGCCTATACATCCTATGGCGCTGTGCGTAGCCTTGCGTCATTGCCGTGACCTTGTGTATGCCCTCTGACCCCTGGCGCTGTTGACATGCCATGTGTACATCCCTGTTGTGCTGTCTGGTGACAGTGCCATGTAAAGTGACGGCGCTGTTCGAACAGCGCGATTGGAGCCTGTGCTGGTCTATTGCGCAACAACTCCACGTGGGGTTACAGCGCAGCGGGGCGCCATATTGCCTGCTGTAAAGTTGGTGCCATGGCTAGGAGGAGGGCGGTGTCCTGGAGCCCGCTTGAAGTGGCCAACCTGGTGGCCCTAGTGGAGCCCCACTGTGAGGCACTGTATGGTGAGGCCCCCTTCACCATGCCTAGGACCCATGTGTGGCAGCAAGTGGCCACTGACCTGGTGGGGGTCACTGGCCGGGGCCGGTCTGCTGAGCAGTGCCGGCACTGGTACAGTGACCTCCGCCAGAGGGAGCCAGACCTGCTGACGCGGCTGCGTTCACGTGCCAGGTGGGGCCTGGTGCCTAGGCCACGTAAGTGTACCATCTATGCACCTATATTCTCTGTAGGGGTGTGTGTGTGCTTGGGTGGCTGTGCATAGGTGTGTCACTGTGTGCAGCTGTGCGATGGATGGTTATGGCTGTGTGGGCAGGCACTCTCACTGGGGCAGGGGCACTCTGCTTTTGAGTCACACTGATGTTTGTCTCACCATATGTCTCCCACAGGCCGATTGTGAGGACACCCGACTGGCTGCATTGGGCCATGCCAGGGCCCGTGCCACAGGATGCTGCCACAGCAGCAGCAGCAGCAGCAGCAGCAGCAGCGGCAGACCGAGCTGCTGGAGGAGTGTGAATATCATTACGTCATGGATGCTATTGCATGCTGGGGGGGAAAGACCACCAACCATGCTGGACACAACGAAAGGGGAGGTCATAGTTCCACTATACGAAACACTAGTGAGTCCCCACACTGGAGTACAGTGTACAGTTCCGGAGACCATACCTGCGTATGGACATGGACTGGGTGGAGAGGGTTCACAGGAGGCGACATGGATGGTGCATGGATTGCATCACAAGTCCTATGCAGACAGGTTGACTGGAACTGAACATGTACTCCCTGGAGGAGGAGGTGTGGGGATATGATGGGGACATACAAGTATTGTACAGGGGAACAGAGTGCAGGAAAACAATATTTGTAAGCGTAAAGGATGTTCCAGTTCTAGAGGGCATGGGATGCAGTTGGAGGGGGCTCGTTTAAGAGGTAACATGGGAAGGTATTTCTTCACAGAATGGGTGGTGGACAAGTGGAACACCCTGCCAGAGGTTGTGGTGGGGGCTGACTTGGTTACGGGATTTATGAATGCGTGGGTTAGCCATGAAGGAATTCTGGAGGTCAGGGGTGAGGGGGAACGGACTTATAGGACAACAGAGTGAATGTACAAGGCCAAATGGCCAGACTGGGTGTCCCATAGGCCCTTATCAGCTGACACTGTCTATGTATCCATGTATGTAGGCATGACACAGGTGACCTGCATCACAGTGCAGCATTACGACACGTCTGTGTATGCATCACAGGTGGTCAGGCATGCACTGGGCACATAGCTGTGTAACTGGCATCGCACTACGTTGCCACATCACTTGGCAGCCTAGTTTGTACTGTGATTGATGTGGGCAGTGTGTGGGCGGTGGTGCGTATAGCTGGTGCTGCCTGTTTGTGATGGCCATGTGCATGTTCACTGTGGGTGGGTGCATGCCATCACAGGTACAGGACATTGGGTTATATGGGTTGCAGGTTGGGTGGTGTTCAGGGTTGTGGTCAGTCTCAGCCATTGACTGTGTTCCCATTTTCCTAGGCCTCGGGTGCTGAGACACATGCGCAGGATCTCGCGGCCTGACCCAGGTCGGACTTGACAACTGGGAGCTCCTGCAGACCATGCCGCCAGGGTGAACGGCGGAGGCGGCACAGTAGGGGACGCCAGCAGGGGAAGCCCAGGAGCCAGCTGGGCGTGAGCCACATTCCGCTCCCACTTCTCCCATCCCTTTCACCCTGCCTTCCCTCTCCAAGTTTTATTCCCTCCCCCTTGAACATCCCTGCCTTTTACCCATCCCCCCACCTTGTACATAGTTTCAGCTGTTATTGTTTATCTGTTGTTTTTGAAATATACATTTCTATTTTGATACAACTGCTGTGTTGGTGTCTGCTTTGCAACTGGCTATGGGTGCTCCATTGCAGGGGTGTACATGCCATCTGGGCTGCTATGGTCCTGGGTATATATGTGTGTGTGTGTGTGTGTGTGTCCATGGGGAGGTATCACCAGCATAGCATTGCCTTTCTGTTGCTTTCCTATCTGCTGCCACCCACTGCTGGGTGCACAGGGTGGGTCTGGCTGGTATGCTTCTCTGCAGCATGGGGTTGACGTGGCACGGGGTGCATGGTGTTTCCTGCAGTGCCTGTCACTGCACATGAGGCGTGTCTTGGGGCACGGTGCACGCTGTGCTGTGCTACGGGGGACTGATGTGCACTGTGGTTGTCAACCCTGTGTGGCAATTTCTGCCTGCCAGGGTTGTGCTGGGGTGTCATGGCTCTGCTATGCTTTAGTTGGCTTGTCCCCATGGGCACGTGGATCATCCGTCCCACCCCAGTGATGCTGTGCTTGAGGGTGTGCCAGTGTGGTGTGGTTCTGCAGTGAGTTCCTGTGCCCATGGCTGGCCGGTGGCCCCAGCCTGCCCCTGAATGTGCAGTTCCATTGCTCTGGGGGTGGGCTTGCGCTATGGCAGCTCTGCAATGCTCAGCTGAGCTTCCATGGTTGCGCCATAGGCAGCATTTGGCTCAACTTCTCCCTTCCTGGTTGCGATGGCGCAGTATGTGCGATATTGAGACGTTGGTTGCTTGAGCAATTTGCTCTGCTCCATGTTTGAATATCGCACCTGTTGCGCATTTGCGCAACTGGTTTGTGCTTGCTCCTACTGTTGCGCCAGTTTTCAGCGCAGTTTGAATATCCAGGCCATAGTGTTTCTTAAAAATGGGGCAGGGATCATTCATAAAGTGCTGACCAGCAGTTTTACATCTTCCTGTTTGACCATTAAGGCCAAAAGGAAATGGGAAGAAGAAGACTTGGACCTCAGCCTAACTGATGAAGAGTGTGATATGGCATGGAAATTAGCCAGCAAGAACTACAAAGAGCTTCAAGGTAGGCTAATCCAGTTTAAGATTCTGCACGGTCACTATTACAGTCCTGACAAACTGCATGCAATGAGGTATGCAAACAATGCTGATTGTTGGAGGTGTGAACAACACAGTGCAGGGCTAGTACATATGTTGTGGGACTGTCCTCTATTAAAGGAAATTTGGAAGAATGTCCAAACTATATGTAACAATGTTCTAGAATGCCCCATTCCGTTGTCACCACAAATTTTTATTTTAGGAATATTTCCTGAATCTTTGATCCTCGATAGATACCAGGAAACTTGGATTTTATGTGCATCCCTCAGTATCACGTGGCTCATACTGCAAAAATGGGAATCAATTTTGTCTCCCACTATTAGTGAATGGGATAGTCAGATGGTTTATCTGTTTAACAACAAAAGAATATGTTACTCCCTGTCTGATAAATTAGAAATCTTACGTAGAATCTGGTCACCCCTCTGGGACATGGTCTAGATTGGAACACATTTGGATCAGTATATTGCTTTACTCTGTCCTTTTTATTCTGATTGTGTGTGATTTGACTGTATAGTAGAAATCTTATAGTAATAATGGATAACCCTTTTGACCCTAGTTTAATCGTTAAGATTATTGTATATACTGCTCAATAATAGTACTTTATTATAAGTAAATTAGAGTTATAGGCCCAGATATTCAGACTTCACCTGGCAGGGGCACAAGTCTTGGCACAGTGCAACTGGACTGCGCAGGGGCCAGGACCAGGCAATATTCAATGGGAATGCACCAAGGTGCAGCACCGTTGAATATGGCAGGGCCAGCACACATATTGCGCATGGCACAGTGGCACTGCGCTGGTGCAAGCCACCACTAGAGAGCATGGGGATGCACCAGCGCAAGTGCAGTTGCGCTAGGTGCATCACCTGCAATATTCAGCAGGGGGCATGCAAATGAGGTCATAATATATGCAAGATGCAGATGGGGCCATTTGCAAGTCATTATGGCCCCATTTGCATGCCTTGCGCAGGGCAGGCCAGTGACTTGCACCTGGAGCCCTGCACAGCATGACATGTGCTGTGGAGATCCTGGGGCATCCCCACCCCATATCCACGATCGCACAGTACAAGGTACGACTGCTAGCCCTGGTAGTCTAGTGACCCCCCCGGCCACCTAATTCCCTGATAACTGTTATGCGTGACTGTCCCTGGTAGTCTAGTGGTCCCCTTCCCTTCGTGTCCCTGATTGCTGGAATAGTACTGTTATCCATGTCCCTGGTAGTCTAGTGGTACAACCCCAACCATTGCCGTGATCGCGGTACAGCACCATATCATCTATCCCTGGTGATCCAGTAGCACCCCTCCACCCCTCCCAACCACACAGCACCCCTTGCCCACCCCGCTCCCCTCTGTCATCAGCAGGTGGCTGCAACCCGCCCGCATACTGCCAGCTGCCTTGAATGACAGTTAGCAGTATGGGCTGTAAGCTCATTGGTCGCAGTGTGAACCAATGGGCTTGCAGGGCATACTGTACCAGACAGCCCACATATGAATGACATCATTTACATATTCAGGACTGTCTAGTAATAGTATGCCCTGCAAGCCCATTGGTTCACACTCAGGACCAATGGGCTTACAGCCCATACTGTAACTGTCATTCAGCAGGTGGCCGAGTGGTATGCAGGTGGGTTGCAGCCGCCTGCCGACAGGATGGGGGAGCAGGGTGGCAAGGGTGCTGTGTGGGTGGGAGGGATGGGGTGCCACTGGATCGCAAGGGATAGATGATATGGCGTTGTACCGCGATCATGGCAACGGGTGGGGGGGTACCATTAGACTACCAGGGACATGGATAACAGTAATATTCCAGCAACTGGGGACACGGGAGGGAGGTGGGTCACTAGACTACCAGGGACAGTCTAACATAACAGTTATCGGGGCATCGGGACTCGCTAAGGGGTCCACTGGACTACCAGGGATATGAGTGTGCTTGTGGACAGTGTTCTGGGTGGGTGGGTGGCCACCCATGACTGGCAGCTGCTGTGTTGCACCCTGCAATACAGTGGCCCACCTGTGGGTGGCCAGGAGTTGTTCCCACTCCTCACAGGTTCAACTTTGAGCCTCCCTATGCGGCGAACTGCGGGGTTGCGGCAACATATGCACCACACATCCCGGGCTGAATATCGGGATGTGCTGCATATACATGGGAATGCCTCCTGCATCTGCACTGCATACATTACCAGTGCACCCTGGCACATCGGGATTGGCACTGTGCAACCTGCCCCTTTGAATATCATGCCGGGGTGCATTGGGGAGTTGTGCATGGTGCATCCCTGTTGTGCCATGCGCAACCCCTTTGAATATCTGGGCCATACTGTTTATCCAACTGTTAAATAGCCATTCAATATTATTACTACAAATGTTCATAAATGTAAAGATTTTAAAGGAAAAATGTGACATTTTAATGAAAAGTATTATGGAAAAAAAAACTTGGCTCCTTCTCCAGGCCTCCCTCCATGGAAATATATTGAATTTGCTCTTAACAACTTGTACGACATTGGCCCTCTTCTTCTAACCTGCAGGATTCATTCTCTTCCTATGGCACTTCTCACTCTGTTCACAGCTCACACGCTTCGAGTATGAACTAAGCTTAAACAAAGCCGCAGCTCTCTCTGATATTTGACTTTTGTGGAGTCTTGGCGGTCAATTACGACTTTCTTCCCACCCACAAAGATCCACCTTTCAAAGGTGTAGATGACTACGGCTAACCTATATTTACCAAGTCCTTGACCCTAGGGGAATTCTCCCTTATGAGACCCTTCAGAAGCAATATGGCCTCACTGGCCATGATCATTCCGGATACCTCCAGGTTCAGATTCATCTCCTGCTGATTGTACTCATCTCCTGGTCGCAGTCCCAGCTCTGGCCCTGCAGCTCCTCACTAGATGCCCTACAGAATGTACCTTGGACTCATCTGATAAGTAACATATATCAAGGACTACAGGATCTCCAAAGAGACTCAACACAGTCAATTTTAGATTGCTAGAGCCGGGAATTAAATACTTCAATTTCCCTCTCCATCTGGTTAAAATGTAAAATGTGCATTACTGGCTCTGAAGGACACTTCCTACACAGCACGGAGAGAGTTTACATGGAAGTGTCACTACAGATTTTTCAGACTCCGGTAGTACTCATGAAGTACATGACGCTGTGAAATGGGCACTGTTGGAGAGGCTGCAGGCAGCCATTGCCTGACCATGCCCATATCTTCTGGCCTTGACCTGTTCTCATGCCTTCTGAGAATGTACAGCAGTTCAACTTGAGAAACTCCCCTACCCTAGTCCCTGCTCTCCCAGTTGATGGTACTTCTCTCCATCTCCCATTTAAATACTTGCCTCCCCTGATCCCTACTACATGTAAGCATTCAACTGTGGATGCAGTTAATTGTGCCTTCCATACATACAATACATGACATGCAGTAGTAGTGGATATCTACACTACGCAGAGACTAACAGCAGCTTTCCATGACAGATCTTCCCAATTCCAAACTGGATGGCAATGCTGGGTGTTGTACATTTCCAATATAGATCTAGAGTTTGTCCACTAGGAGGGTACCTTGGAAACTCTTCTGCACGTCAGGACAGAAATATTATAAAAAGCTATAAAGATTCTGGGCAGGGTCCTACAATACAGCTAGATAATAAGCTATACAATTGTAGGAGGCTTAGAATTAGCACAGGTATGATTAAGATGGATTATCATACTTGTGCCTTTAATCAATGCTCAGAGGTCACTGTAATTGTACTGTTGACATCTGTACTGTTCTGTGCTTCAATAAACTTTAAATTAAAAAAAAAGTACTTCCACCTGTCCTCAGATACGAAGCATCCCCCAGCTAGCACCCTGGCATAGGGCACTGCAACGGTCTCTTCCCATGCCCAAGGAAACTCATATAGTGAGGACCCCCAGGCCACGATACCCTCTTCTCTTTTATTCCTGGGCTGGCTAGCCCTTTTCTTAACTCCAGCTAGGCTTCCGGCATGAGCCATCCCTACTAGGCCACGAAGGGCCTTTAATATTGCCTATGCTCTTCCCATTCTCACTGTCCCTCAGGGGCAATGCACAGGCACACTATCCCTCTGTTAGGCATGGCTCTTAACAACCCTGCCCCTATATTTGGGAAGGGGGCTGTTACAGTTTCCTGCCAAGATAAACATTTCCTGAAACAATGTGGAAACGACTGATGGTCTGGACCAAGTATGCCACACAAGGCTATTGATTAAGTCACGCTTTGCCTAATGTTCAGCATGGGCATCTGTGACACAATTCCTCTTCCTGGGACAAAAACCTTCCCAAGCAAACAAGCCCTCCCCAAATAACTGCACTGTTCTGTGCTATCATGGGATGAACCTCCATGTGATCTGCCCCTATTTGTTCCATAGGGTTGGGATGCTAAGAGTACCCACTCACACACGGTCTTACTCCCGCTACACAGGCTGGCATACTCAGAGGTTGTAGCCCATCTCTTATGGCTCTACTAGCCACAGTAGTATGGTCCAACACACCCACCCCCATGCCAAGTCTGTGTATGTGTCCCCCTCCCACGGGCACCCAGTCAGAACTGTGATTCCAGTATCTGTGGACAGGTCCATTCATTCCATCCTTCCCTTTTAGGGATAAGACCCACCTCAACCAGCAAGCTGTCTGGTTTCCTCAAAGGGATCCCACTCCCTGACCACCCCACTACCCAGAGTTCAGTGCCTACTTTGGTTATTTGAGCATCTCCCAAACAGGAGCTCACTGCTGTACCACTGATTGCTGCCCTCAAAACAAGCATTTGTCAATGCCGAATGTTGCTTGCTTGTATGTGCTGTTTAGGTATTTGGAAATCATTGAAGTGTAAATATTGAAAATTCGCGAACTTATAAGCGTGCATTGGAACTGCGCAACGCATGCTCGTAAAACAGTCATTTTTAGGAATTTTTTCACCACATTTTCAACATAGCCATTTTAAGACCTCTTCTCATGAACAGTGTCACTGTTATTTTCCTAATGTGTCCCATACATTGATTTCGCACACCAACTGCGCCATTGTGCGCTACATGGGCGGAAACACATTTTGGGCAGGATGTGAAAAGTGACAGCTGTACTGCTCATAAGGAGGTGTGGTAAAATGGCAATGTTGAAAATCTGGAGTGAAAATATTGAAAATTCACAAACTTACGAGTGCTGGTGGAACTGCAACAGAAATCCGTTATTTTAGAATTTTTTCACCACATTTTCAATATAGGCTTTTGAGAGCTCCACCTTATGAACACTGGCAGTGTCAAGCTTCATTAATCAGTTTTCAAAAGGTGATTTTCATAGTGACAGCGTAAATCACCCTTCAGGCCCGATTAATGCCATGACAGTGCAAGAATTCATGAGGAGGGGTCTCAAAAACTCCATGTTGAAAATTTGGGCCCAAAATTCCCAAAAATGCCTGAGATATGCAACAGAGTTGAAAAAACCCTATTTATTCCATTATACAGCTTACCGGCATTTCCTCAGTTCGCGGTCGGCTTTGAAGAGTGCAGACGTGTTCCCGGTCCACCGATGATTGTCGCGCCGAGCTCCAGAGGTAAGTATGGGATGAAGTGGGTGTGAGGAGGCAGGGTGCACAGTGGGTGGTGGGTGCAGCTGGGGCAGTGAGACTGCGAGGACTTTTTTATTCACAGGTTTTTTTTTTAAATTAAGACGACGGGACGCTTGCCACACTGGGTGGGCTTCAGCATGGCAGCTGGAAAGGCTGTTTGGGCTGGAGCTGATGGGGATTGGGCACCCCATCGGCCATAACAAGATTTGCCATGCTGGGTGGGCTCCCATGGCACCTGAAAGGTTTTGGGGGGCATGCAGCCGTGGAGCCAGCGGGGATTGGGCACCCTGTTGGCTATAACATTTTGCCACACTGGGGTGGGCTCAGCGTGGCACATGGGCAACTTTGTTGGGGGCATGGAGCCGACTGGGGGATTGGGCACCCCGTTGGCCATACAGTGTGGGGAGGACGCATCAGCACGTAATATGCGGCTTGCATGCATGTGTGTGTGTGTGTGGGGGGGGAGCTCTGCTCACTGAAGTGATGCTCTCCCTTTCAACTGTATGCCACTGCATTTTTGACTGCTGTCATAGACAGCTGCAACAGTCATTGGTGGAACTGCGGCCGCGCCTGTAAACTCAGTGACTGAATTGGAAGACGGAGTGCCACACCTCCGAAAACTCGGATGATGGCACTGTTTCTTGCACATGCATGAAGCAACATAAAAAGAGAGACAAACACAGAAAAATATGCTCTTTACTGTAGATATCAATAGGGGTTTGCATATAAAAATATACAGATACATAAGCAATGGGTGGCATACTATTTTGCCCAACTTGTATATGAAGCAATTAAAATTCATACAACAATGTGGAGGATATCCCCAAAATGCAATCTTTTGTAGGATTCACTCAGTTCTGAATCTATTGCATCATTGGCCCTAAGCTCCTCCAGCATTGCTGCAGCTACCCTGTGCCTCCTTCTGCTCCTAGGGAGGAAATGAAAAGAGGAAAAAACAGCACGCATATCAATTTCATAAACACTGTCATGATACGGTTTCACTGCCTGAAAACAGGATCTGTGCATTATTATTGTTATGCAACAAAGTCCCGTGGGGCAAATGTCCAGTAAACAGTCCAAAACATGGAAACAGGAAAAGGGCCAGTGGGAAGAACAGTCCCTTTCTTCTCATTCAGGTGGTTTTCAACCTGCACTTCTTGCAGGCCAGGCGAAGTTGTCAATGACTTGTACAAGTGTCCATTTAGTGCCATATAACATCTGGGCCCCAACAATGACAGGGATCAGTTTTCATGACAATTTTGCAGCTGTTTCAGGTCTCCAGAAGCCTGTGATCTGTCCCACTACAGTGCAATAAATGACATGATGCAGCCAGATACTTCTGTCCATCTCCCACAGGTCCAGGATATCACAAATCATGGCTTCCCTCTGCTCCTCTATGAGAAACTGCATGTTGACCAATTTTTTCTGTGCCTCCTCTTGGAGCCACTCTTCATGGTGGGTCACAGTCTTTCACAGCCCCTTTGGGTTGTAAGAGAACTGGTACCCCCACCCTCTGGAGACATGCACTGCTACTGTTTGATCTGCCTGGCAAAGACACATGAAATCGGCTGGACCTCTCCCTGGATCCAACCATATTTCTGTGTCTGCCTCTGACTCTGGTGCCATAGCAACAGGCTCTGGGTTATGCAGAAACTGACACCAGCACCCCAGGCCCTAATCAGTGAATAGGGCAAGGGAAGTGACTCTTGACATGGAATGGGGATAGGGATGGGACAATCCCCCGAGTTCAGCTCCAAGCCAGTGCTTGAGGCCTTGTACTCCACACTCACCTCTTCTGGTAGTGGCTCATGTCCTCTAGGTGGTCTGCAGTTGTTCCTTCACAACCAACCACAGTAAGCTGTGTACTGGTAGGATCCTGGCACTGCGATGCCCTCCTCCACAAGACCCCCCCCAACAACCTCTCTCCTATGTTTGCCAGGGAGCTAGCATTGGTCAGTCCATCCAGTCTGCTTCTGGCTATGAACGGTATTGTCTGCTGGTTCATCCCTTTCCTACAGTTCCTCAGGGTCTGATACCTCTTGTTACTGGGACAGCCCAGGCTGCAGGTCATTGGGGATCGTGTCAAAAGACATTAACAAGTATGCCCATCCTTCCTGTGCTGGCTCTGGAGGTCCCTTGAGAGCTGTGAGGGCTTCTCTCTCACACTTCTCCAACAGTACCCATGGCATGGATGCTGTGAGGTCGGTCCTCACGCTCTCATGGCCACACTGTAATGTCACATGGCTGCTGGGCTGACGCATTGGGACGTTCTGTATGTCTCGATCCTGGGCTTCACACTGGAGACTCCTCAGGGTCCCCCTGCATCACTGCACCCACTACCCCTGACTAAAATGATGTTTCTTTCATCTGCAGAAATATTTAAAGCGGGTTGATTTGCACATATGCACTGTACCCTTACTAGGCAGGGAGCTGACCACCGCACTACAGTCGCTTTCTCCCTTTTGTGGCACCAGAGGAACTGACCTGCATCCTCCTTGCAACCTGTAGTGGGTGGTCACTGGCTCTGTTCCCCATGGCAAGGCTAGTGACCACTCGGTGGCTGAATGACTGAGAGGCCCAGTGCAGGGCTTTAAAGTGCAGGATTTCTTACCTGTAGACACCTGTTCCTGGCAGCACAGCAAACAAAAATCACATTACTTTCCCTGCTGGGGCCAAAGAATACTACCTCTGCCACTGATGACCAAGTCCATACTCTTGCTGTCCTTGTCACCATGTAGACAACTCGTGCACCAACATGCACTGTTTAGTGATTTGGCACCAGAGTCACAGTCCCCCTCAAAACTCTTTTTGCAAGGCCTTCATCTCCTACCTTTTTGGCATCCCCCAGATTCTCTCAGTAAATCTGTGCCAACACCACAGAGACCCAAACCAAAAATGCCCCGCATTTGTAGAGGGGTGGATGCGTAAGCACATACAGGGGCCTTATTGCATCAACAGCCCTGGCTGCTGGTCCCCCAATCTGATCCTAAGCCGGATGTGTGGCTAGGTGGGTAGCTGGGATCAGCAGGCCAGATGGCAGGGGCACACATGTACCCCATTCTTGAAACAATTTCTTCAGTGTGGAGTGCCAGCATAGGCTAGGCAGTCCTAAAACCAGCATTACTGGGTATGCACCCCTCTCTTCATGGCCTCTGTTTGATTCTTGGGGCTCAACTGGGCCCCCGTCACTTGCCCACAGCTCTCAGAGCTTTCATGAAAGGGTGGGGACAGATCAGCACTGGCAGATGAATAATACAATGTGTTTTCCTTGGAGGACTGCTGTATCCTGCCAGCTCTTGCTCCATGTGGAGTCAGCAAGCCACCAGGGAGCGGGGCCAGGCATCCGATTGGATGCCTTGTGTCTGAAATAGCTCTACCCCATCACCCTCTGCACCCCTGTAAAACTGCACTAACTTCAGGCGGGAGTCCTCAGTGGGAACTGTATTCCCTTGGCCCATGTCCTGAACCAGCCACCTGGCAAACTACAGCATGTGACCTGCCCGTACAAGACCACATCAGTACCCCTACCTGTACCCAGTCATGAAGCATCCCCTGACCAGCACCCTGGCACAGAGCACTGCAACTGTCCTTCACCCTTGCCCAAGGGCACTCACCCAGAAGGCACCTGTACCATCATGCCCTCTCCCCTTTTACCCCTGGGCTAGCTAGTGCTTTTCTCAACTACAGCCAGGCTTCCTGCAAGAGCCACCCCCTCCCAGGTCATGGGGCCCCTTTTATATCACCTATTGTCATGTAGCCACCCATTCTCACAATCTTTCGGGTTGATACACAGGCCCTCTATCCTTCTGTTGGACATGGCTTGTAACAACATGGCCCTCTACCTTGAGGGAGGGAGTTGTTACACCTGTTCTGTATAAGTGACTAATCTGTATACCACTTCATATACCATTCTGCTGCATAGCTATCCTATAAAACTACCCAATTTGTACACCATTTTGTATACCTGTTTTATTTGTTTCTGTATTTATTTTGTTAGTTATTTAGTTATTTTTTGTTGTTTGTAACTCGGTTGGCCCACTGGAACAATAAAGTCCCTTTTTCAGGGATGCCCCAGAATGAATCACGTACGCGAATATACAAGGCTGGTACAGGAGGAGACACATAAGATATATCAGTAGGAATAAGAGGAGTAAGATAATAAATTGACAAGTCAGACAAATCAGTTTTACATGAATAATATAGCTGAGCGACCTCACTCATAAGCTCAGACGATCCACAACTCAGTTCTATAAAAAAACAATTCGGACACCTCTTCATATACTGTGTTGTATTCTGTACCTGTTTTATAACGTAACTCAGTCCATGCACCTGTTCCTATACTGTGCCTGTTCCATAAAACAACTCAGTTCTTGCACCTGTCAGTATACTGGTTTTATAACACCACCCATTTCATACACCAGTCTGTATCCTGTACCTGTTCTATTATGTAACTCAATCTGTACACCTGTTCGTATACTGTACCTGGCCTATAAAACAACCAAATTCATACACCAGTTAGTAGTCTGTACCTGTTATATAAAACTACTTGATTTGAATGCCAGTTCATACACCTGTTCAGTCAAACTAACTAATACTAGCTGGTATCTAAAATGATGGCTATCTATGCTCATTTTAATAAATCATTCCTAATGATGCTGTAATGGTTAAAATCAGTTGTAACTTTATTTCCTTATTTCAATGTGTAAAGGGAACCATTTCTTCTCTACAGCATTACTGAAGAAACAGGACTATAAATCCTATTCCAGGCATCAGAGACTGCTTGTAGAGCTTTGGTTCTGTCCAGAGGAATAGCTACTTACCTGGTGTCCTCAAATTGGGAGACGATATGAAACACACTCATTCTCTTCCCCTCCATATGGTGTTCCATCTTCCTGCCAGTATCTCCACTTATAAACAGAGCGACACACAAATCAGGGTGGATGTTGAAACTCGGCAGAAGAAAAATCACCTTTTCCTGCAATCAGCAACCCTCCAAAACACCTTATTTGAGAAGCTATATTCTCAGCTGTCAAAGAATGAAAAGAAAATAATGTCCTAATTATCTCTGAAATATATGTCCCATAATGTTTTTGGATTTCTTGCTGGAATATCTTTAAAATCTGTGGACTTAAGCCCTGAAGGAAAGGCAGTGAGATGTACAAAATGACTTGTAGCAGATGAGATCAAGCACCAGAAAGGGGGAAGAGGAAGTAATGCTTTGGCTGAGTGAAACAGAAAGCTTCTTAACTTCTTCTTAAAACAGTTTAAAGTTTTACTTCATCTGTTTTAAACATGAAGTGACAGTCAGAACCAGACACACAGCAATGATCACTTCAGATAAACTACATCCCAGGAGAGAAAAGAATATTGCTCACCATAGGAGCTGCAATGAGGGTGGGGGTGGGGGGCACAATGGCCATGGCCCTGTCTGTTTCTGCAAACATGTTAATTTAGTACTAGGGAAGACTGTGCATTTAAAAGGCAGCATGTGCAGGAATCGGAGTTACCTACTAATCACTCCCTTTGGGGCTTGCAGGGGATCAGCAGAATTTTGAAAAGTTAAAGTCCGAGTAGAGTTGATAGGGTGGGCTGGGTACATGGCCTGCTGAGTTCAAGGACAGATGGGGGTGGGCTGGGTACATGGGCAGCTGAGTTCAAGGACAGATTGGGGTGGACTGGGTACATGGCCTGCTGACTTCAAGGACAGATGGGGGTGGGCTGGGTACATGGCCTGCTGAGTTCAGGGACAGATGAGGGTGGGCTGGATACATGGCCTGCTGAGTTCAGAGACAGATGGGGGTGGGCTGGGTACATGTCCTGCTGAGTTCAGGGACAGATGGGAGTGGGCTGGGTACATGGCCTGCTGAGTTCAGGCACAGATGAGGGTGGGCTTGGTACATGGCCTGCTGAGTTCAGGGACAGATGGGGGTGGGCTGGGTACTTGTCCTGCTGAGTTCAGAGACAGATGGGGTGGGCTGCGTACATGGCCTGCTGAGTTCAGGGACAGATGGGGTGGGCTGGGTACATGTCCTGCTGAGTTCAGGGACAGATGGGGTGGGCTGGGTACATGTCCTGCTGAGTTCAGGCACAGATGAGGGTGGGCTGGGTACATGGCCTGCTGAGTTCAGGCACAGATGGGGGTGGGCTGGGTACATGGCCTGCTAAGTTCAGGCACAGATGGGGTGGGCTGGGTACATGTCCTGCTGAGTTCAGGCACAGATGGGGGTGGGCTGGGCACATGTCCTGCTGAGTTCAGGCACAGATGGGGGTGGGCTGGGTACATGGCCTGCTGAGTTTAGGGACAGATGGAGTGGGCTGGGTACATGTCCTGCTGAGTTCAGGCATAGATGGGGTGGGCTGTGTACATGGCCTGCTGAGTTCAGGAACAGATGGGGGTGGGCTGGGTACATGTGCTGCTGAGTTCAGGGACAGATGGGGTGGGCTGGGTACATGGCCTGCTGAGTTCAGGCACAGATGGGGTGGGCTGGATACATGGCCTGCTGAGTTCAGGGACAGATGGGGTGGGCTGGGTACATGGCCTGCTGAGTCCAGGGATAGATGGGGGTGGGCTGGGTACTTGTCCAACTGAGTTCAGGGATAGATGGGGGTGGGCTGGGTACATGGCCTGCTGAGTTCAGGGACAATGGCCAGACTTTACATTTGTGTCATAGTTGGTCTTTTTATTATATTTCATGGAACACTGTAATTACTTTGGAGACTAAATTGCTGATGGACCCCATTGTAAATGAGACTTTTCTCAATGGCAATTTCTAATAAATTGGATAGAATACAAGATTTAAACCAGCTTTGAGGTAGGGGTGTTGAGGGGCATGTCTGCTGTAATAAAGTTACGTGGTAAAGGTGCCGGGGCTACCAGATGTCTAGAAATTAGAGGGTTCTGAGTTGCAGGGGTGCCACTGTACATTTCATGATTTCAATTTCCTGGACTTTACATCTCCATTGTTCAATTGTGGGAGGTTGGAGAGTCAACCAGTTAAGGGTGACACACTTCAGAGCTGCCACCCTCACAATTGGACCCAACTTTCAGCTACCTGCAGGCTCTTTCATGAGGGTGGGAAATCCCAAAACTGGATCAGTGAAGGTTTTACTCTGTATGGTTTTTGCTTGGAAGACCGATCATATCCTTTCCTCCAGATAGGTTCTGCAATGCCTGACTGCCTGTGAGGCAGCAGACACTCCTTTGGGATGGGTCTGCAAAGCCTGCTAGTGATGCAGAGAACTCTCCTTCATGATGGGTTTCATGATGCCTGTCTGTGAGGCAGCAGACAGTCCCTCACAACAGATTCCATGATTCCTGTCTGTGAGGCAGCAGACAGTCCCTCACAACAGATTCCAAGATGCCTGTCTGTGAGTCAGCAGACAGTCCCTCACAACAGATTCCATGATTCCTGTCTGTGAGGCAGCAGACAGTCCCTCACAACAAATTCCAAGATGCCTGTCTGTGAGGCAGCAGACAGTTCCTCACAACAGATTCCATGATGCCTGTCTGTGAGGCAGCAGACAGTCCCTCACAACAGATTCCATGATGCTTGTCTGTGAGGCAGCAGACAGTCACTCACAACAGATTCCATGATGCCTGTCTGTGAGACAGCAGACAGTCCTTCACAACAGATTCCACAATGCCTGACTGTGAGGCAGCAGACAGTCCCTCTCAACAGATTCCATGATGCCTGTCTGTGAGACAGCAGACAGTCCTTCACAACAGATTCCACAATGCCTGTCTGTGAGGCAGCAGACAGCCCCTCTCAACAGATTCCACAATGCCTGTCTGTGAGGCAGCAGACAGTCCCTCTCAACAGATTCCACGATGCCTGTCTGTGAGGCAGCAGACAGTCCCTCACAACAGATTCCATGATGCCTGTCTGTGAGGCAGCAGATAGTCCCTCACAACAGATTCCATGATTCCTGTCTGTGAGGCAGCAGACAGTCCCTCACAACAGATTCCAAGATGCCTGTCTGTGAGTCAGCAGACAGTCCCTCACAACAGATTCCATGATTCCTGTCTGTGAGTCAGCAGACAGTCCCTCACAACAAATTCCAAGATGCCTGTCTGTGAGGCAGCAGACAGTTCCTCACAACAGATTCCATGATGCCTGTCTGTGAGGCAGCAGACAGTCACTCACAACAGATTCCATGATGCTTGTCTGTGAGGCAGCAGACAGTCACTCACAACAGATTCCACAATGCCTGTCTGTGAGGCAGCAGACAGTCCCTCTCAACAGATTCCATGATGCCTGTCTGTGAGGCAGCAGACAGTCCCTCACAACAGATTCCATGATGCCGGTCTGTGAGGCAGCAGACAGTCCCTCACAACAGATTCCACAATGCTTGTCTGTGAGGCAGCAGATAGTCTCTCACAACAGATTCCATGATGCTTGCCTGTGAGGCAGTAGACAGTCCGTCACAACAGATTCCATGCTGCTTGTCTGTGAGGCAGCAGACAGTCCCGCACAACAAATTCCATGATGCCTGTCTGTGAGGCAGCAGACAGTCCCTCTCAACAGATTCCATGATGCCTGTCTGTGAGACAGCAGACAGTCCCTCACAACAGATTCCATGATGCCTGTCTGTGAGGCAGCAGACAGTCCCTTTCAACAGATTCCACGATGTCTGTCTGTGAGGCAGCAGACAGTCCCTCTCAACAGATTCCATGATGCCTGTCTGTGAGGCAGCAGACAGTCCCTCACAACAGATTCCATGATGCCTGTCTGTGAGGCAGCAGACAGTCCCTCACAACAGATTCCACAATGCCTGTGTGTGAGGCAGCAGACAGTCCTTCTCAACAGATTCCATGATGCTTGTGAGGCAGCAGACAGTCCCTCACAACAGATTCCACAATACTTGTCTGTGAGGCAGCAGACAGTCCCTCACAACAGATTCCATGATGCTTGCCTGTGAGGCAGTAGACAGTCCCTCACAACAGATTCCATGATGCTTGCCTGTGAGGCAGCAGACAGTCCCTCACAACAAATTCCACGATGCCTGTCTGCAAATGTTCTCTTGTGAGAGGGTTCCATGATGCCTCCCTATGAAGCAGCAGACTCTCCCTTGCTATAGGTCCCGTGAGGGTGGGAAATCCCAAAACTAGCTCAGTGAAGGTGTTACTCTGGATTACTTTTGTTTGGAAGACCAATCATATTCCTTCCTCCTGATAGGTTATTAGATGCTTGCCTGCCTGAGAGGCAGTGGACCTTCCTTTGGGATGGATTCTGGGATGCCTTTTAGTGAGACAGAAAACAATCCCTCATGATGGGTTTTGTGATGACTGCAGGGGCAATCCCTCACAATGGATGCCACAATGCCTACTTGCAAGGCAACAAATGCTTACTTTTGATGGGCTCCATGATGTCTCCCTGCGAGGCAGTAGACTCTCCCTCATTATGGGCTCCATGATGTCCCCCTGTGAGGCAGCAGACTCTCCCTCATTATGGGCTCCATGATGTCTCTCTGTGAGGCAACAGACTTTCCCTCATTATGGACTCCGTGATGTCTCCCTGTGATGCAGCAGACTCTCCCTCATTATGGGCTCCGTGATGTCTCCCTGCGAGGCAGCAGACTCTCCCTCATTATGGGCTCCATGATGTCTCCCTGCGAGGCAGCAGACTCTCCCTCATTATGGGCTCCATGATGTCTCCCTGCGAGGCAGCAGACTCTCCCTATGGGTTCTGCGATGCCTCCCTGCGAGGTAATGAACACTCCTTTGCTATGGGTTCCAAGATGCTTGCTTATGAGGCAGTAGACTCCTCCTCGTTATGGGTTCTGTGATGCCTGCCTGTGAGACAGTGGACACTTCCTCGCTATGAGTTCCACAATGCCTTCATGCAAAGCAGCTGATACCTCCTTATTATGAGTTCCATGATGCCTTCCTGCGAGGCAGCAGACTCCTTCTTATGGGTGTCATGATACCTTTCTGTGAGGCAACAGACTCCCCTTTGTTATGGGTTCTGCAATGCCTGCCTGTGAGGCAGCAGACACTCCCTTGCTATGGATTTCTTGATGCCTGCCTGTGAGGTAGTGAACTCACCCTTGCTATGGGTTTTCTGATGCCAGCCTGCAAGACAGTGGACACTCACTTACTATGGGTTCTCTGATGGCTGCCTGTGGGTTAGCGGACACTCCCTCACTATGGGTTCTCTGATGGCTGCCTGTGGGTTAGGGGACACTCCCTCACTATGGGTTTGTGATGGCTGCCTCTCACCCTTGCTATGGGTTTTGCAATGGCTCCCTGTGAAGCAATGAGCACTCCCTCACTATGGGTTCTCTGATGGCTGCCTGTGGGTTAGGGGACACTCCCTCACTATAGGTTTGTGATGGCTGCCTCTCACCCTTGCTATGGGTTTTGCAATGGCTCCCTGTGAAGCAATGAGCACTCCCTCACTATGAGTTCAGTGATGCTTTCTCTCATCGTCGCTAAGGGTTTTGTGATGTTTGGCTGTGAGATAACAGGTACTGTTTCACTATGGCTTCTGCAATGGATAAGACATTAACAGCCGTTCCAACTACCTGTTCTGGTGGTCATTCAGGTGGCTGTTAAAGATCTCATGGCATGTCTTGAAAAGTGTAGGAGAATTTCCCTACTATCATGGTCAAAATTGCCCATTCATGATACAACAAACAGATTAATATGGGTGTATCAAGCAATTTGTATCCATATCCCCTTCTCCAGGACAAAGGCTGAAAGCAGGAAGTATCTCCTAGCCCTCAACAAAAACTAAATAAATAAAATAATGCTTAGGGCAAAGATATGGGAGAAATGGATAAAGAACAGGTATGGGAAAATGCTCTTCCAGTGTGCCACACAGCCATCCTTTCACCACTCTACAGAGAATGCAGGTGGATGTGGCAGTGTGCTCTTCCTGTACCCCAGCTGTTTCTAGACACTTTGCCACCTCAGACTTAGATATAAAAGCAGGATGGAATACAGACAAACAGGGGGTCATTATAAATTACCTTTGTTATCTCTACAAATTGTATACCCTATACACCCCTATAAATTACGGACCTTATGTACTGAGGTACTGTTTTTATACTGTTAGTCCCTATTTCCCCTTCCTCCAGAATGCATCTGGATTGGCACACAGCTCAACAAATGGGGAAAAAATACATTTGTTTTTATGGTGAAACATGAACTCAATTAAAATAATTACAGCCCAAAGCTTCGCTGGTTCAAAAAGATCAATAACATTATTGGTGCTTTTCTTGGGGAAGAAAAATGACCAAGAAGCCACTTCAACAAATTGCATAGTAACTGGAAAATAAGAAGCTTTGGACTTCCTTTTTCAAATGATACTGGGCTTTTCTATTCAAGTGAGCTGTTATCTGGTTCCAACCAATTAGCAAGGAAAACCATTACAGAGTGAAATGTGAGCACTCTGGTGCCCCCCAGCTTTTACATGTTCTGATGCTTTCCACAACTCCTGCTAAATTACAGTCCCATCATTTCATTCAGGCATTGGTTGTTGCTAAATGATTTCCAACACCTCTAATTGGCACCTTCTCCCACTTAAACAGTGGTCACTGTGAAATAATCCTAAGAATTGGTCACATAATGGCACCCCACTTACAGGACTTAACTGGAAAAATAAGGGGATAATATTATTAGGAGATAATGCTGATCATACTTCTGGGACACGGTTGTCCTTGATGCTTGGTGGATATTTAAGACAAATTCAATGTATTTATTTGTAATTTTTTAACAGGAAAAACACATTGAGCCATGATAGTTTGTTTCCAGGTTTGTCTTGGGTGGTGGGTTGCATGGACCTGATCTATTGACAGGGGGAGTGTTAGCCATGACACCGAGGAAACTCCCCTACTTTTCCTCTGGCTGTCTGGCTGGTAGCCAAGATGGCTGCCCAGGAGGACAATGGTGAAGCCACTGTGGATGTAGGGGAGTGGACCTCCTCCCCTACTACCTATATACCTAAGACCCAACCTGTGTAGGAAACACTACATGAGGAAAATTGGAAACAGAAAATAATAGCCATACTGTGGATAACACGGATATAGAACTGGCACAAAACACTGAAGAAACAGAGCAACTGCTATGAGCAGAGGAACAACTGAAACTAGCTGTGGAGGAAAAGCAGAAAATGTGCTGCAGTTTATAGCTGAAAAATAGGCAAAATATCTGAGGGAGAAGCAGGAGTTATATAAAATATGTTTAATAAATAATTACATACATACATAAATAAACAAATAAATAAAATAAAATCCTTGGGAAGCCAGCTGGTGACAATCCTTAGTGTCAGCTGATGAGGGTACATCAAAGGAGCTGCTGAATTACTGTTTGAGGTAAGACTGAATTTATTTTATTTATTTAGTTTTTGTTAACCAGGTAGGTGCACTAGCCATAAAATGACTATTTTCAGGCACGACCCGGGAGAGTACAACAAAAAGAGAACAGTTGAACAACAGCAACGTGGGTACAATAATACTAATAGAGGAATAGTGCAGCAGTGCTACAAAAATACAATGGGTAGAAACAACAAAAAATAATGGCAAGCATTATACAGATAATGGCAGTAAGATATATAAGTGCAGAAACCACAGACCCAACCTGTGGAGTGAAAGGGTTATATAGAGAGAAATGTGAGGAATGTTCAAACATAACAAGAAAGACTGACAGAAGGAAGGTCGGGGTGGTAACTGGCAAAACAACAGTGGATGGTCAGCAACAAGGTTCAAGAAGGAAGAGAGCTAGTAGTCAAGAAGTTATTTACAAAGAGAAGGAAAAATATGGGGAAGGGAAGAGGAGACAGTCTTGGAGCTGGATGAGAGCAGGGGTGACATTACTGGTAAGTCTCAGGAGTTAGGTTGGCTCAAAGCATGTACAAGCATCAGCTAAGGATAAATAATGATGATATTCACTTTTAAATCCAAAGTGAGACTGAGACAGCTGGAGGTTGAGTGGAAGAGCATTCCATAGCCTGGGAGCAGAGAATTGGAAGGCCCCTGTGCCTTTAGTCATCTGACATCTCGGAATATAGAGCAAGGACTTGTCAGCTGATCATAGGCCATGGGAGGATGGTTGAGGGACCAGCAACGCTGCCAGCTGGGATGTTTTTTTTCCCCAGATGATCGAGTCCATTAGTGATCCAAGGTAGTATTGTCTACTGGCAGAGGGTGAGAGCCAATTCAGATCCTTATAAAAGAAGGCAGTGATGTTTGAGTCAAGGCGACGAAGAGGCAGATTGGCATATATTGTTATAAGTTACGTCCCATTTTAGTAGGGAGGTTTTCTGGGCAGAGGTAAGAATAGAGGCACCATTAGTAAGGGTTGGGAGCAGAGTACCTCAGGCAATTGCTAATTTGGCCGAGGGTGTAAGCATGTAGCTCATTTTGTAAGCTACTCCCAGAAGCTCGAAATAGCTTGCACGAGGACTGAATGTGAAGATTAAAATCCAGGACTGGTCCAGCAGGATCCCAAGGTACTTGAAGGAAGTAACATTTTCAAGTGGAAATCCTCCTGGGTGAAGAACCTCCAGCAAACTAGAACAGGCCTTAATCTTCGGTGCAGAACCTTGGAGCATGGCTTTCATTTTCTTTTCATTTAGTACAAGCTTATGGTCTAGTAGCCAGTCTAAGATCTTATTAAAGTCTGAAGTAAGTGATGTGTTTATGCAGGCAATACTAGAAGAACTAGTATAGATGATCAGGTCATCAGCGTAGAGAATAGCTGAGCAGGATTCCAGGACCTCAGCTGCATTGTTGATAAAAATTGAGAACAGAAGAGGCCCAAGGATAGAGCCCTGGGGGACCCCAAGGTTGATAGATGTGTTGGACAGGGAGGAGTTAAATTTGACAGCTTGTGACCTATTTGACAGTTAGCTACAGAACCAGTCCACAACAGGGGTAGAGAAATGGAATTTATGGAGAGTGCAGAGAAGCAGGGGATGGTCTACAAGGTCGAAAGCCTTAGTGAGGTCAATGAAGATGGTACCTGTGAGTTTTCCAGAATCCATGTTGGACAGAATATCAGTAGTTAGTTGAAGAAGAGCCATGGTACTGCTATGACCTTTTCTGAAACCATGCTGGGTGTCTGAGAGGAGATTGTAGTGTGTAAGGTAGTCAATGGTCTTAGATGCAACTATTTTCTCTAGGAGCTTGCTAAGGACAGAGAGAATTGCTATAGGTCTGTAATTGGCCATGTCCTTTGGGTCACCTTTTTTAAAGACAGGCGTTAATCTTGCAGATTTCCATAGGTCCAGCACAGTGCTATGGATAAGGGATAAAGTGTAGATTCTGGCAATTGGAGAGACAATGAGTGGAGCAACCAGCTTAAGAAGACAAGGTTCCAGTGAGTCAGAACCAGAGCTGGTATTGGCAGATACGGATCTCAGTAATTTTAGAACTTCCGCTCTTGATATAGCCTTGAAATAGAATGGTGGCACTGGAGGAGCATCATACAATAGGGCAGTATGGTTGTCTGATGGTAGTGTGGTAGGTAGATTGAAGTGCGATCCACTAGGTTGTAAAGCCAAGGTACAGTGTGACAGATCAGAGAAAAGATTGTTAAAACTGTTTGAGATGGTCCTAGGGTCATTACAATGTGCCCCATTTATGATCATTTCATCAGGAGTGACTGACTGCGAGGTACCGAGAAATGTTTTGACATGGGCCCAGAATTTCCTCGGGTCACAGGCTGAGCTTTGTAGAAGGTCCTTGCAGTATTTGCTTTTAGCAGCTCTAACTTGTCTCTTACATCTGTTCCTTAGTTCACGATAGACAATAAGATCTGACTGTAGGCCCAGTTTGTTTGTAGCGAATCCAGAGCTTGTCCCTCTGGTGAAGATTTGCAAGGAAGTCTTTATGCAGCCACCTCGTCTGTTTTCCTCTGACCCTCCTAGTAGTCTTGGGGGCATGTTTATATTGAATGGTAAGAAATTAATATATGAATATCTGTAGCGCAACCTCCACGCAGGGGTGTAGCCAGAAATTCCCATTTTATACACAGTCTCCAACAGTTACACCCCCCCTTAAAAAATGTAGACATCCTTTCCAAATGGCACCCCTTCCAAACAAGTCAGATAGTTGTTAGATGATTCTTCTACTCTCTAAAGAGGTTATACATGTATCTGTCTCCTAAGCAACATAAGTTTAAACAGAGACACTCCTCAGTGGCCTACACTAACCCAAATACTACAGATTGGAATGAAAATGTTAACAGAAAGGCATATGGTTTGTGACAGGCACTCAACAAAACTGTACACAAACGTGTACAGTGAGTATGCCTGTCTACACCCTTGCCTCCACATCCTTTGTTTGATAGATACCTGCTCAGTCGATATTGGAAACATCATAGAGAAATGCATCCTGGTCAATATGAGCTAGATTTGTAAATGTGATTAGTCTTGATGGAGGAGATGGAGGCGCAACCATAGATAGGATTCAAAAAGTGGGTGAGTGGTCTGTTAGTGCATCTGCAAGGATTCCTGCTTTCAACACATGTTCCATATGGTTAACCATCACCCAGTCTAGGAGTGTACTCGTTTGATGGGATGACGTGGCTCTAGTTGCTTCAGAGATCAACTGGTGAAAATTGTAACTAAGCGTGAGTGATTGCAAGGATATTTGAGCTGACCCTAACCAACTGAGGTTAAGATCACCTAGGATGACAGCCTCATTATGATTTACAGTCTGGGAGGTGATGTCAAGGAGTTCTTGAAGACCTACTATTCCCCCAGTAGGGGGATTACAGGCACAGATAATATGAAGCTTCTTTTCCCCCAATACAATAGTTGCCTGCACGAATTTGCACACTGTGGGAGAGGCAGATGCTGGGACAAAAGAGATGTTAAGGTGGTTTTTGAAGAATAGGGCAACTCCACCTCCACGCTTGGATGAAGATCTATCCCACAGGAACAGGGGATAGTTAGGCAAGGAGCATATATCATCAGGTATACCGGGTTTTAGCCAAGTTTCTGTGAGACAGAGTACATCAGGATTGTAGAGTTTCACCCAGGCCTCGAGTTCTGCATGGTGACAGTTAAGACTTCTGATATTGATATGGGCAATTAATAATCCTTTCTTGAATATGCCAGATAACTCATTTTGGGAAAAGAAACAGGTAGGCAGACCTGGATTTAGTATGACATCCCCAGATAGCAGAATAACGATCATGGCTAGGAACCAAAGCCTTGCACAGTGGCAGGTTAGGGTGAAAGCACATCTCCATGGCAGCGTCCTCCTGGCATGTAGAGGGTAATAGATGCCGCCTCTAACAAGGAGGATAGGGTTAGGTTGAAGATCAGGCTTTGTCTCTGCAATCAAGTTAGAGAGAGCTATAGTTGAGGTAAGCTTCTGAGGAGTCTTTTGCCATTTGGTTACATGGGAGAGCCCACGTGGCAGTGTCCAGGCTGAGTAAAAGGACAAATGACAGGAGTGCCCATAGCAGACTATACTTCACCATAGTGTTACTATTTGACTTGGGTAGGAAGGCTAGTGGTATACTGACACAGAGGATTAGCTCTTAGGGATAAAGAGATAGTGTGAGTAAAATTAAGACTACCAAGGGTGACCATGTTACACTGCTTTAACCCTTGGCCAAAATTAGAGATAGAGCAAAAACAATGAAGTGTTTCCTGCTAGCGTAGCAATTATTTAGAAGAAGTGGATCAGAGAAGCAGAAAGTAAAGCCCCACAAAGGTTAATTAGGAAAGCAGACCAGCCGGAGGCTCTACTTGTGGTAAAGATTACAGTAAGGAAATGAAGACCTATTCAAGATATGTTAGAAGGGACCCCTAGTGGCGGAATTTTATAAGGAACCAATAAGAGACTAGACAGATAGCAGTAATGTTCAGCAAAAGTCAATGCAAAGCAGAGGGTGCCGAAGCCCAGAGACTGATAATCCGACAGAGAAAAGGCAGGGCCAAACAGTGGCCGAGCAGAGAGCAGCAGTCCAATTAGAGGAGGGTGGCAGCAGGTGGCCACCTATCAAACCCGCACAGTGCTAGCCCGGACACTTAACTGGATTTGAAGGTATCCTGTTCGTCAGGAGGATAGAGGTACGGGCAGCTGGCAGGATTAGCCATGCCGCTCACAGGGAGCACAATCAGGCACAGTGGATCTATTTTAAGATATAAAATGTAGGTTAAGATAGGATGTTATTAGCTAGGGCAGGGGGTACCAAGGCAACTTGTAAATTACTCGGGGTAGCAAGGGAGGAAGCCCAGGTATGGAACTACACAGTAGATAGCAGAGCAGGCGCTAAGCAAAGCTGATAGGCAAGCAGATGGTGAAAATAGGAAGATGTCTTTCAAGGGAAGACAGGACAAGTGTTAGGCCTAATAGCTGCACTCTGTATTTTTAAGAGGAGTTGCAATATTAGTGAGGGGGAGGATGAACATTGCTAGGGGTGGTGCTGAGGGAGGAGGGAGAGTATTTAATAAAGGCTGGAGGTGGGGCATGGGAGGGTGGGAGCAAAAATTCAAGCAGCAAGGAGACAGAAGGACAGAAAGTGAAAGACAAGTTAATTATTTGCAGGGCAAAGCTTGCAACTGTGACCCAAATGGAATCTGATCTAAACAGAAAAAACTGTATCACTTTAAACTTAGTTTCTGATCCAGAGTAGCTTACCACTGGACCTTAAAACAAAGAGAGCTGCAATATTTTACAATCTACAAACCTGCAGCCTAAATGAACTTGCACTTCTAACTACCCTTAGAGTGCAAAATTGCTGAAAACAAGCTTAGGTTTGCTTTTAAGTTAAGATTTACAAGACAATTTAGAGAGACTTAACAAGTACCACAATCAGAATATAACATTAGCTTAAGGTCCAGAGGAAACAGCAGTAGCAAAGAATTAAAGAACTGCAGCAGCCCATCAGCAGGCAGAGTCAATGGTTCTGGACAGTCCAGTTTCTGCAGCGTACCTTCGGTCTGGTGATCGGTGGGCAGTACAGTGAGGAAGGCAGCTGGCAGACAGAAGGGGTCTGCCCGGCTGCTTGCAGCAGCAGAGGCACCCTGACAGTTAGCTGTCAGTATCCTCTTCAGAACTGGCTGCTCTTGTGTCCGTTACTATGACCACAGACTTTAATGCAATATGTGCTGGTTGGGACATGGAAATAGTGGAAAATGAGTAGACTGTAGCAATGCTGCAAGCTGTGGGAAATGTAACCCAGATGAAAGCACAATCTATGGTCCCAAGTGCCCACAGTCATCAAGCTCAGAGAAAAAGTACACAAACCTCTTTCAGCAGAGCACCAAAAGTGTCCAGAAAGGCAAATACAGGCAAGATGCTTGGCCTGCAGTGTGGGTGCACTGCTCCTTCAGCACACCACACTTCTGTGAAATTGGAATGGTCAACAAAAATGGCATTGAAGGGTGTCAGGTGGATACTAGTGCCAGATGGAAAAATGTGGGTACCAGGGACAGTAGAAGATGTGGTCTCTCTACTCTTCCAAAGGTGGCAACTATAAGTAATAATGAACCATATATATATCTAACTTCCCTCCTGCTAATAACAATGAAGAGAGGAATCTTACAAAGGAGATAATCTGCCCCTAACCAGTAAATTCTGGAGAATTCAATGCAAACGTTACAGACATGCCTGCCAATTATCCACCTGACTGTTTGAGTGGCCGGCAACCTGAGACTGATAACTTCCCTTCCACATCTCAGTTTGCATCAGAAAACACTGTAGGGAGACAAATGAGTGAAGTCTCTGATAATTCCGAGTCAGAGACAGAACCTTCACAGCAAAGAGACTGGCATTCTGAGCACCCACCAAGGTTTCACATGGCTGATCTACTTGTAGCAAAAGGTGAACCTGCTCAGTGTAGAAATGCTGTGAGGTTAACATACTAGAGAGAGATGCGGAACTCCCTCCAGATAGGATTTTTATAATTCGAACATTACTGAAAGAATCTAGGAGTTTCTTTTCCTCTAGACTCTATGTAGTAATGCATAATGTATCAGGAGAATCTGTGTATAATATAAGCTTTAAGACACTTAAATCTTTAGACAGGTTTTGGATGAAATATGATCAGCTTAGGGACTCACCGCTATGGCTACCATTCATGGCTATCCTCCTTTCTAAGCCAGCAATAAAGACAATTGCTATTTTATTTCACAATGAAAGGGTTAATGTAGCTGACATAATTTACTGGTTGAAACAAAAATGCAAAATTCTTCCTATACCCAGCCCCATTATAGATTCTGAACAAGTTTGGACAGGTGACTGGAAGGCAAACCAATACTGGGATATGTCACCTCCCCTGGCAGTTTTTTTAGGCTATGCTAGAGGGGTATGTTTTTATTCAGGACAGCCTAAAGCATGTCACAAATATGGGTTCAGGATGCATTTAAGTGCTGTGTGTGACACAAAAAGGTAATAATTGTTTTGAGTACGGAAATTCTAGTTGACAGTGCTCTAATCCCTGTAAATATAATTTGTGTGAAGAGCAGTGGCACCATACCTCTCAACTATCCCTGATTTTCAGGGACGTGCCTGATTTTGCCTCAAAATTTTACTCTGTCCCTCCTAAAAATTGTGTTTCTGTGACCAAACAGTGGGGGTTATAAGCACAAACTAATGTCAAACATTAAAGTTACAGACTTGTTCTTCTTTAGAAAATGCATTTTACACTAAGCCCTTTATTCTACCAGCTTCCTGAGTGGATATCTCCAATTTTGAAGAAGTGTCCCTGATTTTGGTCCTTTGTCCCTGATTTTTTTAAGCCTTGTCCCTGATTTATGAGGTAGGAAGCTGAGAGGTATGAGTGGCACACATACAAAAAGGGCCCCATGGCTTCTCACAATAGATGGGATGGCATTAATCAAGATGATTTAATAAACAAAGGGCAGGCACAAGGCACTGCTAAAGCAGTGGCAAAAAGCTTACTAAATGAACAGATAGCGATACTGCCCAAGATGCTGCCCCAAGTTCCCAAACTCAGCCAGCATCAGCTCATGCAATGGCTCCATTGCTGGCACCAGATACTCCAGATCAAGTGACTCAAGCCCCTCACACAGATACCGGACCTCAATCTGAGATAACTATTGGCCCTAGCACAGATTTGCCATGTAATACCCAACCCTCTCTTCTATGTGATAATGATAAGGAGGTCTGTCCTCCAGAAATGCCCCCACCCTTTCCATCCACAGACTCAGAAATGAAAGTTGTGCAACTGTGGAAAAGGGGTAGGTGTGGTGCAACCCAGGGTAAACCTGTGAAACCATTACCAGTATCTGTCTCTAACAGGTTTGCATCTTTTGCATCAAGAAATAAGTGAGGTGACGCTGAGAAGGAAGAAGAGGAATCAGATATTTCCTCTATAATGTCCTCAGTTAGAGACCAGTCTTTGGAATGTGACGAGGCAACAACAGATATGTCTGTTCCTATAAGTAGCCAAATGAAGACTAGATCCTAAATAAGTAATGTTGAGATTGATCATTCCCCCAAACCTGCTCGATGTGTGTAGGCCCCATAAATCCCCAGTGACCGTGAATGTGAGTAGTATTAAGGCCGATAGGAAATGCGTAATCACTATGGCAATTTTGGATTCCCTTCCAGGTAGTGTACTATTCCATACCAGATACTAGAATTAAAACATTATTTGAGATATTCTCTATGAAAAAATTATGGACTAAGAGTCCCTCTTATAGGTCACAGGGTATGGACATCTGCGATGGGGTAGGTATTTTATTCTGAAGTGTGCAAAGTAAATTGCTAAAACTGGTAGAAACTGAGCCAGGGAGAGCTTTACTGGTGGATGACTTGTGGAAGGTAGGTGTTTCAGACTAATAAATATTTATGTCCCACAGGTGAAAGCTGCTGGGGTTGCATTGTTTAAAACTGTAATAACAAATTTATGTACAAGTAAACTACTAATTCTGGGTGGGGATTTTAACTGTGGTCTGTGCCTAGAAGACAGGAAGAAAGAAATGAGAAAATTATACAGTCACTCATTATATTTAAAAGAAATGATTACAAACGCTGGTTTACAGGATAGTTTTATACAGTATGAAGTCTCTTTTCAAACAACATTTATGAAACGATCTTTAGCTGCAAGAATTAATTTTTTGTTTGTATCCTCAGCTCTTCAGGTCAGTGCAGTTAAAACCATTGCAGCTGAATCATCGGACCACTTAGTAGTGGCTTGTCACTGTAGTTTAGACAGCACTGTCCCCTCAACCAGGAAAGCCTGAAGATTAAATGCTTCTATTTTGGAGGTAGATAATATAAAAGAAAAATGGCAAGAATTATTTAAAGCAAGGTGTTCTGTAGTTGCTGCATACAATTGTCAAGAAAATACAAAATCACACATGCCCCCACAATGCAAAGCATCATGGGCTGCATATGCAAATCACCACAGAATGTTATGCTGGTCCAACTTTAAGCAGAATTGCATGGTGCCGAAAGGCCTCTCACACAGTTTGCAAAGGGTGCTAACAGAAGACATAGACACGTGTTTCGTCCTACCAGGACTCATCAGTATGCCTCGTCTGTTTGACACCCCAGTGGAATGGACCAGCTACCCTAAGACAGTGTGTCTTGGATATGTTGTGGTGAACCCATTAAAATAAAAAACTATTTAAAAGACAAAGAACCTCTGTGCGCAAACACTGAGGCAAGGGTTACCCCAAAGGGCATTTGGCTGGGAAGCCAAGTTTCAAGAAAATACAAAATCACACATGCCCACACAATGCAAAGCATCATGGGCTGCATATGCAAATCACCACAGAATGTTATGCTGGTCCAACTTTAAGCAGAATTGAGTGGTGCCAAAAGGCCTCTCACACACTTTGCAAAGGGTGCTAACAGAAGACCTAGACACGTGTTTCGTCCTACCAGGACTCATCAGTATGCCTCGTCTGTTTGACACCCCAGTGGAATGGACCAGCTACCCTAAGACAGTGTGTCTTGGATATGTTGTGGTGAACCCATTAAAATAAAAAACTATTTAAAAGACAAAGAACCTCTGTGCTATTAGAGTGATGGGAAGACACTAAAAAGGACTTTCGGAGATTTTTTCAGATGGAAAGTAGGAGAAGGACGAATAATAATAATAAACATCTACATTACTTGGAGCTTAGATCAAAACTGCATAAACTTATCTTTGACATTTATATCAAAAACCTGGATTTCACTAGTAAATTGAACAGGTTAAAGAAGAAATTAAACTATAACAATATGAAAGGGCAATCTTTTTAGAACAAGAGTTGAAATATGGCACTCAGGGTCGATTGCAATATCTGGACATGTTTTTAGGATGCCAGGACAGACTTCAGCATAGACAGATTTATGGACTTAGTAAAACAGAAGATGGGAAGTATTTAAATCTCAGAAGGATATTATGGACGTCATTAACACCCATTTGCTAGAACAGTTTGGGATTCCAGCAGATACCATATTAGACACATGTATAATAGATAAATCTGACATTCCCTCAATTCTGACACTGTGCTTAATAATCCTACAGACCTGATCCAGATCTCAGAAACGGAATGGGCAATCAAAAAAGTAAAGAATAACACAGCCATAGAGACCAGATTGGTTGCTAACAGAGCTTTATAAAACAATTAAAGATGATTTTGGGTCAGTATTACAAGTATTGTTTAACTCCATTTTAGAGGCTGGTTATCTGCCAACCTCCATGCAGAATGCTATTTTGAGTTTTCTGTTTAAAAAGGGTGCAAAAACACAAATTCAAAATTGGCAATCTTTGTTTATTGAACACACAGATTTAAAAATATTAGCAATAATACTGGCTAAAAGATTAGCAGAGGTAGCGGCAACTGTGGTGTCTACAATACCAACCTGTGCAATTCCCCGGAGGAGCATGTCAGACAATCTTATTCTCCTCAGAGAATTATGGGAAAGAGGTCAAAAGGGTATGACTGATGGATATTTAATATCAATAGACCAAGCTAACGTCTCTGATAAAGTGCCACATATTTATTTGTTTAATATACTTAAGCAACATGGACTACCGGAGAAATGTTTGATATGGCTTCAGATATTTTATAACAGAACTACTATAATTCCTTATGTAAATTTAACATTAGACCCCAGGATTTTGGTTACAAGAGGAGTTAAACAGGGATGCCCGCTCTGTCCAGTGCTATACATTTTCAATTTAGATCCTTTACTCAGACTAATACAGAAACATCCTCATATCAGAGGGATACAACTGTATCTAGACACTCCGGGAATCCCCACAATGGCATATGCAGACAATTTATGTATAGTACTTCAGTCTGCAACTTCAGGGGAAGCCACTTAAAGGGAATCTGTACGATTCCCTAAATGATTGTTGCAACAGTTACCATAGCTGTGCAGATATTGATTGAAAAGGATACATTTAGAAAAGGACTTTAATAAAACATTGAAAAATGCTTTTTAAATACGGATGTGGAAGCTTCCATTTTGTGGACAGGAAAGGTGCTGTGATGACGTCACTGCCTCTCTAATGTTAACAGTGTGCAGTGCAGCAGGTGAGAACAGTTTGGTTGTGCTGTTAGGGATCCTATTATATTCTGAAGAACACCCCAGATTTTATGTTTGGCAAAGTGTAACAAAAGAATCCTGTGCTTTTCTTCATGATATAACAGGATCACTGTCTGTAAGAGCAGTTACATAGAAACATAGAAGTTGATGACAGATAAGGACCTCAAGCCCATCCAGTCTGCCCATTTCTTTTTCTACCTTATAAATGTGCCATCGGCCTTTGCTCTGTCAATGGCCTATCTATTCATACTCATCTGTATTGCTCCCTCATGCCTATCCCATGCCTGTTTGAAGCCCTGCACTGTATTCATATCCACCACTTCCTGAAGTAGGCCGTTCCATGCCTCCACCACTCTTTCTGTGAAAAAGAATTTCCTCACATTCCCCCTTAATCGGTCTCCCTCTACTCTCATGCTGTGTCCTCTTGTCCTGCTATTTTTCTTATATTGAAACATGTTAGACTCTTTCACCTTGTTAATGCCCTTAAGATGTTTGAATATTTCGATCACATCACCTCTCTCCCTCCTTTGCTCTAGGGCATATATACTGAGCTCCATTAATCTGTCCTCATATGTTTTCTGATGCAGTCCCTGCACCATTTTGGTTGCCCTTCTCTGGACTGCCTCAGTTTGGTTAATGTCCTTGTGAAGGTGTGGCCTCCAGTACTGCACACAATCAGTGGCATCACCATGCTGATTTTGGGGAGGCTGAAGCCCCCCCAATCATTTCCCCATTCAGAGAATTGAATCATGGCTTCACTCTGTTGCAAAATAAACAAGCATTTGTCAATGCCGAATGTTTGCTTACTGGCATTGGCAGTGGTAGTGTAGAAGTTACAGAGCTGCGTAATAGGAATGGCAGTGAAGTATTGAACTGAAGCTAACCCCACCACCACCCTGCAGAGAGTGACAGGCATTGGGGTGTGCATTTGGGTCATCAGGCATAACGGCAGCCATTTCACCACACCCCACTCTGCAGAGACTGACAAGTGTCACGTGTTCCTTGGGGTCTTTGGCCCTTATGCGCACCCATTTCATTAGGAAATACGGTGAGATGGGTGCGATATAGGAGAATGGGTGAAGTTTGGGGTCGAAGAGTCCAAGGCATACCTCGATGCCTCTCAGTGACTGCAGGGTGTGGAATGGTATGAGCATCACAGGCAAGAATCCCAAGTCACACCCCTGATTCCTGTCATTCTCTATAGGGTTGGGCGATTTAGTTGAAAAGCCTAATACCTCAGGCATTCGTTGGTATTTTAACTCCAAATTTTCAACATGTTTGTTTTGTGACCCCACCTCATGAACAGGGGGAATATCAGTTTGATAGCCGAAAGCTGCTTATGCACAGTGACTACGGGATTTAGCACCACAGGTGCAAAAATATTCCGAACAGGCTGTAAAAAATGACAGCTGTACTCTTTCATGGGGAGGTGTAAAAATGGCTATGTTGCAAATGTGTAGTAAAAATATTTAAAAAAATGGTGAAGTCACGAGCGTACATAGAAACTGTGCAACGACAACCCGTTATATAAGTAGGTTGGGGATATTTTATAGCAGATTGTCAACTCAGGCATTTTGGTGCCTCCGATCATGAACAGTGTCACTGTGATTTTCTTTATCTGTGCCAAACAATGATTTCCCACAGCGACCACGCATCTCTGCACTGAAAGTGTGAAAACACTTTGGCCGTGTTGTGAAAAAATGGCAGCTGTACTGTTCATAAGGAAGTGTTGAAAAATGCCACTAGTGAAAATCTGGACTGAAAATATTACAAAGTCATGAACTAACGAGGATGCGTGGAAACGGCACAATGCTCACTCGTAACACAGTCATTTTATGGACTTTTGTCACCAAATTTTCAACATAGCCATTTTAAGACCTCTGCTCATGAACAGTGTAACTGTGATTTTCTTAATCAGTCCTAAACATTGCTTTCGCACACCAACAGCACCATTGTGCACTACATGTGCGTTAACACATTTTGGGTGACATATGAAAAATTACAGCTGTACTGTTCATAAGGAAGTTTAATAAAATGGACATGTTGAAAATCTAGAGTGAAAATATTAAATTTGCAAACTTACGAGCATGCATAGGAACTGTGCAACGCACGGTCGTAAAAGTCATTTTTAGGCATTTTTTCACCAAGTTTTCAACATAGCCATTTTAAGACCTCTGCTCATGAACAGTGTCACTGTGGTTTTGTTAATGTGTCCCATACATTGAGCTTGCACACCGACTGCGCCATTGTGCGCTACATGGCGGAAACACATTTTGGGCAGGATGTGAAAATGACAGCTGTACTGCTCATAAGGAGGTGGAAAATGGCAATGTTGGAAATCTGGAGTGGATATATTGAAAATTTGCAAACCCTCACAGTGCATAGGAACTGCATTGCGCGCCGCTAAATAAAACAGTCATTTTAGGAATTTTTCACCAAATTTTCAACATAGCCATTTCAAGACCTCTGCTCATGAACAGTGTCACCGTGATTTTCTTAATTTGTCCCATACATTGATTTCGCACACCGACTGCGCCATTCTGCGCTACAAGGGCGGAAACACATTTTGGGTGAGATGTAAAAAATGACAGCTATACTACTCATAAGATGGTGTGGTGAAATGGCAATGTTGAAAATCTGGAGTGAAAATATTGAAATTTCACGAACTTACGAGCCTGCGTAGGAACTGCGCAACGCACTCTCGTTAGTCATTTTTTTGAATATTGGCATCAAATTTTAAACATGGGGGTTTTGGGCCCCCTTCTCATGAATGATGTAACACTGTCATGGTGGTTTGTTCCGGCGGTGATTTCGCAGTCACCGCGCCAAATCACCCTTCGAGCCCGAATAACACCATGACAGTGACATCATTCATGAGAAGGGGTCCCAAAAACCCCATGTTGAAAATTTGGTGCAAAAATTCCCAAAAATGCCTGAGATATTCAATAAAGTTGAACCCCTCCTATCTAGCCCATTATACAGCTTACTGGCATTTCCTCAGTTCGCGGTCGGCTTTGAAGAGTGCAGACGTGTTCCCGGTCCACCGAAGATCGTCGCTGGAGTCCGGAGGTAAGTATGGGGTGAGGGGGTGTGGGAGGCTGGAGTGCGCGGTGGGTGGGTGCGGGTTATGCGGGAGGGTTGAGGGAGGCAGCAGGGCCGTTTTTGTTTTACAGGTTAAAACAAAAAAAAGCGTCGTCAGGACCGCTTGCCACGCTGGGGTGGACTCCCAGGGTAGCATGAGACTTTGGGCGTTCAGCCCGGCGGGGAATGGGCACCTCTGTCGGCAAAAAAAATATAAAAAAACCTCGTGGGATTGCCACGCTGGGGTAGGCTCCCAGCGTGGCACAAGGACTTTGGGGAGCTCGCCGACGGGGAATTGGGCACCCGTCAGCAAAATTACTGATTGCCACGCTGGGTGGGCTCCCAGTGTGGCACCAACTACTGGGAGGGGAGGAGCGATGCAGCTCAGCCGGCGGGATTGGGCACCACCACATATCGGCCATGCGCGGGGGCGCAGACACCTGCGGCTGGGAGCTGTGCATGAGCAGCTTCATCGCTGCTCACCAAGTGTAGCTCCCCTTTCAATCAGAGTGTACTGCATTTTGAGCGCACAGACAGCTCCAAAATGCATTGGCTTACAGGGGCCGCGCCTGCCAGCACAGTGCCTGAATTGGAGGAGGAGGTGGTGACACACCTCCGAAATCTCCGATGATGGCACTATGTTTCTTGCACATGCGTGCAAGCAAACATAAAAAGCTGTGATTTTATTTAAAATTGCAGCATTTCTCAGTGCCGCCACACGGAGTGCACTTTTGTTTTTCTCTGTATAATGGGACTTCACTATATTTACAGAGAAAAATGAACGTCCGAGTCAGTTGGACAGTGGGTTGGCAATCTCATCATTAGTTACTCATTTGCTGGCTGCCGGGTTGCTGCAGAAGAAAGACGAGATCGGGAGGAGGAGCAAGTGGAAGAGGAGTGGCTGGGGCTTGTCGTGGACTACGGAGGAGGACCCATTTAGATGAAAAGGTGCAGCGGCAGTTCAGAAATGGAGGAGGACTCTGAGAATTGGACTGGCAGGCTAAGGCTTGGCAGTTTGGCACCACTGAGCAGCAGATATGACAGCCAGCCATCGGACCGCAGGGGAGTGATTGACGGGCTGGGAGGGGGCTGGGGGGTCTTGCAGTTGCAACCTTTAAATACCCTTCTGATTTGATATGTAGAGACTATACTCTTTAGATTCTTCCTGGGTTTTCAAGAGGCTTAAATCCTAAGTTTGAGCGTTAAATTACGCAAGCGCTCACTGAGCGCTCAACTAACTTACACTGAATACAGAGAGACACTTAACCAGGAAATGTAGCAAAAAAAATGGTTCTCAAATACATAAGACTGCTAGACCCTTAGTCTCCTTAAAGCGCACACATCTGCTGCCCTGTTTTTCAGACACATGTGGTACACAGAGTAAAGGCTGTGAAGGTTTGTTAGTATTGCATTTTTGGCGGTTATAGGCAGAGCAGCAGCAGTTAGTGTGAAGTAGTCTCACCGCCTCTTACTCTTTGGAGAGTTTGTTGTGTTGCATTGCATTTGAAGCAGTTTCTCCAGTCTAAACAGGTTAAAAAAATACAGTAGTAAGTACACCTGATGTGAACAGAATATTAATATAAAAAAAGCGATCAGCAGACCTTAGTTTTTGTTTTTCTGTCTCATAGACTGAGACAGTCAGGGGTGGGGGGGGATGCCAGAGGGGGGATTAGGTTTCTGACAGAATGATGAAACTGTGTTTTATGTTCTAGTATGTTGTGGGACGGGATTTAATGAAACTTTAAAAACTCAGCAGATGCTACTGACTAATAATTTTAATACTTGTGTGTGCAGTGTATGTACCCTGTTCATTCTTGAACTCAAAGGCTCTCCTCTCTTTTTCTCTCTCTCTGTAGATTGTCCGTAGCTACAGCAGCTGAAATTAAGTTAGCTCAATAATTAATAAATGCCTTCAGGGTGGGGATTATGTTGTGGGTTTACACTTTAATGTTCTCAACTTCTGAGTCTGACCTTCACCACACAAACACCTAGAGCTCAGAGAAAAATAATAGCCATTTTCTAAACCTAAATTGCCTAACAGGGGTTTGTGGTGTGTATTAGTGCTTTTTGTGGCAAGCAAGAAAAGTAAACTCAGATAATAGACACAAGTCAGCCTGTGATACAAAGTACTGTCTAGGCTATAACCCTGTTTTTTTGTTTGTTTGTTTTTTATTTATATAGGGTGATTTAGGGCAGGCTATGAGCTAAGCTAATCATCAGCCATTTATTTTTTGATTTAAAAGAGCCATTTTCTTACTCGTACTTGACATACTTTCTAGCCCTGGTGGCATGTGTTAGGCTCAGTTCTGTCTGATAAAAGGGGAGCCTGCAACCTTCCCAGTAGATCTGCTGGGATAATGGTGTCTGGCTGGTCTCTTGTTTGCTCTGGGGTCCTGTAACCTTCCCAGCAGATCTGTTGGGATAATGGTGTCTGGCTTGTCTCTTATTTGCTTTGGGTCCTGTAACCTTCCCAGCAGATCTGCTCTATGCTGGGATAATGGTGTCTGGCTGGTCTCTTACTTGCTCTGGGGTCCTGTAACCTTCCCAGTAGATCTGCTGGGATAATGGTGTCTGGCTGGCTCTTATTTGCTCTGGGAACTGTAACCTTCCCAGCAGATCTGCCGGGATGTAGTGTCTCTCGTTTAGTTGTCCTTGTTGGTCCAGTAACCAAATTTTTCCACACGTACCATTAAATAGGTGTTATGATAACCAGGCTTTTCAAACATATATTTCACCATTAAAATGCAGGAAAAGCCACCATTTGAAGGTAACATTTTCAAAATTTTCTGGGGGGGCATGTCCCCCCTAGTTTTGTTAGAATTTTGATTGTGGGGCATTAGCCCCCCCAACTTTATACCTCTGGTGATGCCCCTGCACACAATACTCCATATGGGGCCTAACCAGTGTCTTGTAAAGAGGGATTATTACCTCCCTCTTATGACTGGTGATACCCCTACTAATACACCCCAACATCCCCTAGCCTTACCTACTGCTTTTGTGGTCTGCTTGGATGATTTCAGGTCATCTGTGATGATGATGTCCAAGTCTCTTTCTTCCCTTGTGACTGCCAGCAACTCCCCTCCCAGTCTATAGGTGGCTTCTGGGTTTCTCTTCCCTATGTGCATGATCTTGAACTTCTTTGCGTTAAACCCCAGTTGCCACTCTTCTGACCATTTTGCCAGTTTATCCAGCTCTCTTCTCATTCTGCCCACCCCATCTGGATCATCTACTCTGTTGCAGATCTTGGTGTCATCTGCAAACAGACAAACCTTACCCTCCAGTTCATCTGTAATGTCACTGACAAAGCTATTGAAGAGGACTGGCCCCAGGACTGATCCCTGAGGTACCCCACTTGTGACTTGCATCTCTTCTGACTGTATACCATTTACCACCATTTACCACCACTCTCTGTTTTCTGACCGTCAACCAGTTTGCCACCCAGTTGACCAACTTCTGACCCACCCAAGCCTACCTAGCTTATAAATCAATCTTCTATGTGAAACAGTATTGAAAGCTTTGCTGAAGTAAAGGTAGGTGACATCAGCTGCTCCCCCTTGGTCCACCACTCTGGTTACCCAGTCAAAGAAATCTATGAGATTATTTTGACAGAACCTTCCGGTTGTAAACCCATGCTGTCTTGGATCCTGTGCTTCTATGGATACCAAGTGTTGCACTATCCTTCCCTTAAGGAGTGCCTCCGTAATCTTGCCCACTACTGAGGTAAGACTGACTGGTCTGTAGTTCCCCGCCTCCTCCTTGCTACCACTCTTGTGGAGTGGGATCACATGAGCCCTTCTCCAGTCTTCTGGGACCTCTCCTGTGCTCAGAGACTCACTAAACAGTTCTGATAATGGCTCTGCTAGTTCCACCCTTAGCTTCTTTAGTACCTTGGGATGTCTGCCATCATGTCCCATTGCCTTGTCCACCCTGAACTTCTCAAGCTCTTGTAGGACCCTTTATTTTGTGAAGGGACTAGTGCACACCTCCCTTCCCCCATGTCCATGGTGCTGAGCTGTGGGTCCTGCCCTACCTTCTCTTCAGTAAATACTAAGCAGAAGTATCTATTTAGGATAGACGCTTTTACATGATCCTCTTCCTCACATGCCCCCTTATCCCCTTTGATCTTAGCAATACCCCCTCTGGACTTTCTCTTTTCACTAACGTATCTATAGAAAGTCTTGTCACCTTCTTTACTGTTTGTGCTAGTGTTTCCTCAGTTTGGGCCTTTGCCTGCCTTACTGCCTTCCCTGCTTCTCTTAGGGAAGTTTGGTATGCCTCCCTATCTTCATCCTGCTGCATTCCCTTATATTTTCTGAAGGCCAGCCTTTGGGCTCTGACCTTTTCTGCTACTGTTTTTGAGAACCAAAGTTGTTTCCTTCTTCTTTTGCATTTCCTTTTTTCTCTCTAATACAATGGGATGTTGCTGCAAGTATTGCATCCTTAATGTTTGCCCACTTTGCCTGTACCCCTCACTTGTATTTCATTTTTCAGTTTGTTTTAACCTGCTTCACTACACACTGTTAGAGCTGGTGAGACAGTGACATGGTCACAGCACACTTCTTGTCCACAAAATGGATTCCTACACATCACAATTTTAAAACTATTTTTCTGTCTTAGTGAAGACATTTTGTAAATATAACCCAGCAGTTTACATACGGGATCTTCATAGTGACCTTTACAATAATAATACAGGGAATCATACGGATTCCCTTTAAAAATACTATTGATAGATTTTCCCAAACAGTGGGTGCTTCAGTAAATTATTCCAAAAGTGCTGGTATCTCAGTAGGGAGCCCAGCAGACTGTAAAGTAGGGTTGAATATTGGTGGTATTGAAATAACAAATACTCCCTTGAAAATTTTAGGACTGACTTTTGGAACTGGAGATATGGCTATAAGGAACTGGCAGAATTGTATATAACAGGCAGAACAGAAATTATTTAGATGAAAAAACAAGTCTTTGTCAAAAAAGAAAAGAGTAATTTTTGTCCGGAAACTTTTATTGCCTAACTTTCTACATGGAATATGTATACCCTGGAGTGAGAGGGGAGACATGATAGAAATGTTCAAGTACCTCAAGGGAATCAACAAAGTCCAAGAGGGTAACATTTCAGAAAAAGAGATGTGCAAGAACAAGGGGACACAATTAGATAGAGAGGGGATGGCTCAGGGGCAATGTGAGGAAGTATTTTTTTCATGGAGAGGGTGGTGGATGCATGGAATGGCCTTCCTGAAGAGGCTGTGGGGTCAAAAACAGTGGGGGAATTCAAGAATGCATGGGACAGACTAAGGCAATTCTGGGGGGTAGGAAGAAATAGGCTGTTGGTTAACTAGGATCTGCAGCTTATCCATTAGGTAGGGAAATGGGCAGACTAGGTGGGCCAAGCAGTCCTTATCTGCCATCAAAGTCTACGTTTCTATACGTATGTATAGTTTTTCCACCCTCTTCAGAGTTAGAAGTGAAATTGTGCAGCTTATTCTTTCAGGGTCTATGGCGTAATAGATTAAACCCCATTAAAATGGAATTTACTTATAGAACTACTAAGAATGGCAGAGTCAATATGATAGATCTGGTAGTATTTTTATTACTATGTTTATATATTATAATATCTCATTAGTCTTTAAGGAACTTGAGAAAATGTGGATCCCATTAGTAATGGATTGGCTCTTGCCTTGGCTAGCAGAGTGGCAATCAGGCAGGTGGGTCAATAGATTAAAAGATTATAGCCATGCAACTTCAAATTACACGTACGTAGCAGTAAGCAAAATCAGAATATGGAAGTTATCCATAGTGACTGTTCACTCTAGTAGCAGAAAACAATTATATTCACATATAACTGAAAGCTGTTTTAATCCCCCATTAGCGTTAAAACATTGTCCCGAAGATATGATCTCAACAGCCACAAAGCAGCTCAATAACACATGTACTGTATACCAACCCAAATGTGGGATATAGTCTGGTTGGGAATTTACGGCAGAATGCCAGTAAAAGGTTCTTATTAACATAAAAAAAAACCAAAAAAAAAACCCAGAGGAACAATATTGCCCAAGGGAAACTCATCTATTACAACTGGAAACACAAACCCATTTATTACTAGATTGCCCATATGCCAAACAATTTTGGACACAATTAAGTCAGGTATGGAAAGAACATTTATTTAGGGTCATGCATTATCAAATGTTGGTGCTCGAATTATATCCTAGTCAATGGAACAAGTTTCATTTTCCCGCTTTACAATGATGTTTTTCATGTTGTACATTTTATTTATGGCAAGCCCGTTGTGCTTTACAAATACAACAAAATACATGCCACCAGCTTTTGTTACCAACGTGATTTCTTCAGCTATGAGGAAAATATATTATAATGAAGGTAGTGCAGGACTAAGTAGTGCAACATTTTTGGAAAAGTTTCTCATGGATCTATAGTAACAATTCACTCTAAGTCACTGGTGCCAGAACAGTTTGGAAAGTGGTAGGGCCAAGGATGTAAGGGGTAAATTCTCCCCTATTAAATACATTAACACGATTGCAGAAACTGCTAGGACCACTTATGAAAGTGGTAGGGCTATGGCCGTAGTGTCCCCCCCAGTTCTGGCACCTATGCTCTAAATGGAAAAAGTAAGGCTTGCAGTCTCATAATTGTACGTGGTATTGTTGTACTGCCACTATTTCCATTACGTTTTGCTTGTATATAATCTATGAATTTGAGTGCTGTAACTAACTATTTTCTATGATTTTTCTGTTAATGACAATTCCCCATATTTTCTGACTTGAGTATAATATTAGTATTGTTCTAGTTTTGAAACTGTTGTGGCACAAGTAGCACACTTTGGTTGATATTTGTCATGTCATTGTTAGTGAATGCTCTCTCTTCTGTTTCCTTTATATGATTAGTATTATCATGCTCTCTTTCTGATTTACATGATTATTTCTGTTGATAAAATTCCCAATCTCTTCGATAAGTGCCACAGGATGTTTAATTTGTACCTGGACAGTGACCAGAGGTGGGCAAAAGGGACCTGTGTTTAAAGAGCTAGCGTACTGCTTGGAAACTGCCTGCAATTAATTGTAACTTTCAGATGTAGTCAGCTATCGCTTCTTATATCTCAATTATTTTTTCTTTTCTTTTTGCTAATTAGAAGATTTTCCACCTGGCAGTACTGGGGTGATGTGTGGAGTAACACTCTGGACGGGGAAAAAAGTCAGTTCTGCTCCTCTAACTACATCAACACCGAGACCACACTGACAATGACATCACTAGTAACCTGTGACAACCATTTTTCACTGCCAGGTTTCACTTTCACATGAAGCAACAAGGACTGGTTCTCCCTTGTTATTAGTGATGTCACAATTTCCTGCATTTTGATTGGTAACTTGTGAGAGTCACTGCTCAGACTGCAAGGATTGTGGTGCCTCAACGTGTTTGGTCTAATTTCTGATGATGTAGTGGGAGGAACAGAACTAGCTTTTGTTTCCTTCAGACAGAGTGCTGCTGCACACATCACTCCAGTTCTGTCAGGTCAACAATCTTCTAACTAACAAACAGAAAAAAACAATACTTGAAATATGAGAAGTGCTAGCTGACTGCATCTGAAAATTACTATTAATCCCAAGCAGTGCACTAGCTCTTTAACATCTCATCCAAAGGACAGAACCTCAGCAGTGCACTACCCAAGCCCTGCTGCTATACCAAGCTGTACTGCACTACAGTGTCAGTTATGGTTATTACAAATGGTGTGGGGCTAGAACCCACAATCTTCTGATCTTCCAGACCCAGGCACAAGCATGCTACCTACTAAGTCACTAACACTGATATAGTTATAAAAGTCTATTCTACAAATACCTTCAGACAAGGGACATAGATCCGTACTAACATCAAAATATGCAGTTCCACAAGATTCAACTTTTAAGACTAGCCAAAGGGAGAGAGGTAGAGTAGGAAGAGTGTAAAACATTGTCAGATAGTGATGAAATATCTACATACAAATTAAAACAGAAAACACTGAAATGGGAGAAAGAATTTGATTTTTGATTACAATAAGAAAAATCAATCTGGTCTACAATTTGGAAGAATGCATACAAGGGGAATAAGGACATGCAGTTTAAGATCATACATGACTGGTATCAAACACCAGCAACTCTGGCATGAATCAATTTTCTTCCAAATGACCCATGTTGGAGGTGTGCAGAGGGCTGTGCACCACTGGTGCACATTTTGTGTGAGCTGAAGGGCAGCTCCAAAATACTTCTTTTAGGGGACACGTCTAGCAGAAACAATTGTGAAATTCTTTGGGCATCCATGGAGCTGAAATGGTTGACCTTGTCAAGATGGAGGGATTCTCATTCTTCTTCACTTTCAGACTGAATAAGCAGCATGAAAACATTGGCAATGAATGGGTACACTAATTATATTACGATCAAGAGATTAAATCAGTTTGAATTAATGTGGTCTCCTTTTCAGACATCACATTTTGTGCAACTCTGAAACCTACCCCATAGCAAAATAATTCATGAATTGAGACAGTACAGTATTATTTTTGCATGCAGACATATAAATCTAATCTAGCCATATATAGGTGATGTATATTACGTATATAAGATTAAAATATATTCTTACTTATTTCTAGTTATTATTGATTAAATGACTATTTTTTTTACTGCATGGATATGTTTAAAACAATAAAAATTAATGAAGCAAAAAATTCAAGCATATTTAAGTGATGAGCACATTTTCACAGCCCCAAAACCTAAGGCTGGATTGACTGGCCATGACTGGGTGAGGCCTGGATCAGTATTTCGAAGATTAAGCACAACAGACTCAAATGGTCCTTTTATCAAGTGCATACAATTTTGCTGCACACAAGTATGGGTAGTAACAGATACATAATGCTAAATTACTGATGCATTACAGTATTAGAGGAAACTGAATTTGTGTTAGCCCCTAAATATAACATAAAATGCTCCGATGTATAATTAGTATGCTGTTTACTTCCTCATTGAGGTCTGCCTGCAAGCAGACCATTTCTCCACATGGTACAAGTTTTGACCAAGAGCTACTGACTGCACTTTCTTGTACCTGAACAAAAATCAAAATCAGAACAAACTTATCAAAAAATCACATCCCTAGTCCAAAACTTCCCATTCCCTGTCCTTCGTGTGAGCGAGGGATCCACCCTACTTGCTTACACTGTTCTTGCAGTGATGCAGTGCAGTGATACAGTGTAATGGTATAGTGCAGTGATGCAGTCGATGCAGTGCAATGGTGCAGTGCAGTGATACAGTGCAATGATGCAGTGCAATGATACAGTGCAGTGATACAGTGCAATGGTACAGTGCAATCCCATCACAACTGGGGTGGGGCCTAAGCAGATGATGACACATCTCTTTCAATTTCATGATGGCTGTACATGTGCAGAAAAAACTGAGGTCCCCATCCCTTGTGTTTTCATTAATTAAATATATTTAGAAAAAGTCAAAAATCACAGATGCTGGCTCAGAGATTTCCTTTTAGAATCTGAACAGGCAAATATTTGCACTGGGCAGGCATGGCAACACAAGGATTAATCGTAATAGCCCAAGGCAATTTGTGCTTTGACTGGGACAAGTATTTTAGTGAGAATATTGACCCTGCAGTGTGTCAGCTTATATTGGGCTTCCTGTATTTATGTAATTTATTTATGTTTGCATGTAAACTGCACTTGTGTGAGTGCAGAATGATCTCCTCAGGGCTAGAGAATGAAGGGACAGGACAGTTCTTGTTCTCCTTGGTCTTTCTTCAGCATTTGATACTGTGGACCATTGTGTGTTGCTTAACCATCTCAGGGAACTCTGCGGACTCACTGGTACTGTCATCTGCTGGTCTGAGTCATTTTTAACCAATAGGAGGCAACGAGTTGTGATGGGCAATTTCTCCTCCACTCCTAGTCTCCTTTCTTGCGGAGTGCCTCAGGGATCGGTCTTGGCCCCAATATTGTTCGCAGTATATATGCTGCCCCTGGGGGGTATCATTAGGAAATATGGTTTGGGCGCCAGCCCAGTGGCACTGAGGGTTGAGGCACTGGATGCTACACCTCACACCACGCCGGTGACCCGGGTTCGGGAATAAGCCTGGGTCACTGGGGGCTGGCAGGGGAGGAGAAGGATTAAGCATCCGTAGGACTGCTCTCCTTTCCTGGGGAGGAGTGGTGTGCTGCCCTCAGTGTCCTGGTGGTCTCTAGTGATGGCTGGGGGTGATGCAGGGTGCAATCAGACAGTGGGGGATGTGCTGTGGTCGACGCTGGGAAGGTGTGTGTGCGGTAACACGCACCTGTCCATTGGCGTCATTGCAAGCCACGCATGCCAAAAGGGGAGAATATGAGAAAAATGGATACCAGTCGCGGTGTCATGATGGCTGTCTTCATGGGGATCTGCTTGGTGCTGAAGGTATGTGGCGACACTGGATCCCATCTAGGTGACAGAGTGCAATGGGGGCTCTACACCTCCCTGCTGCGGGGGGGTAAGCCATGGGGGTAAGCTGTGGGACCTGACTGGAGCTGAGGAGTCCTCAAGACAGCAGCTGGAGACCCATGGAGGAGGATGCCTGGACATGGATGAGGTAGGAAGACTGGTGGCCAGGGAGAAAAAGCATTAACAGCAACAAAAAAATATGGTTTGGGTTTTCATTGCTATGCTGATGATACCCAGCTATATTTATCCTTTGCCCCTGGAACAACTAATGCAGTGGATGTGCTAAACAGCTGTCTTGCTGAGATCAACGACTGGATGGCCTCCAGCTGGTTGTGACTGAACCCCAATAAGATGGAGGTATTGGTGGTGGAGTCTGAACAGAGTGCATGATAGGTTGGCCTCTGACTCAGAGACTGGACTTGTTCTGGGCTCTGTTTCATTGACAGCTTCCTCTAGGGTGCATAATCTTGGCATCACTATTGATAGGAGTTTGATTATGGAGGCGCAGATATCCTCTGTTGTCCGCTCCTGTTTTTTCCATCTTAGAAATGTCGCCAGGATAAAAACCCTTGTTCCGCCTCTGGACCTCCCCACTTTGATGCATGCCTTAGTTACATCAAAGTTTGACTACTGTAATGCGCTGTGCCTCGGGGTCACGGGAGGATCTCACCACAGACTGCAGCCAGTGGAGAATGCAGCTGCTCAACTGCTTACTGGACAATCAAAGTTTTGTCATATCACACCTGTGCTGCATGATCTGCACTGGCTGCCGGTCAGGTGGAGGATCCTCTTTAAGGTGGGGCTTCTCACCTATAAGACCCTACATGGTCAGCGTCCTGGTTACCTGTTAGACCTTCTCGTACCTGCTATCTTGACTCACCCCCTCCGCTCCTCCTGTGGAAGCCCCCTTAGCGATTCCCAGGTCAAGGCTAAAATCATCTGCGACAGGGCTTTTAATGTTGCCGCCCTGGCCCTATGGAATTCGCTCCTCTCTGGGGTTAAGGGGGCCCCCACTTTGGAGGTTCCCAAGACTCACCTTAAGGCCCTCCTACTTGCCAAGGCTTTGTCAGATTAATATTGATCTACAAGTACTGATTTGAATATAGATGCTGAGAATTTGCTATTTGTTTAATGTTTATATGGATTATTTTATTTTAACAATTTCTGTGTTTTATCAATACATTTTTGAAATAGAAGCATAGAAACATAGACTTTGATGGCAGATAAGGACTGCTTGGCCCACCTAGTCTGCCCATTTCCCTACCTACAGGATAAGCTGCAGATCCTATTTAACCAACAGCCTATTTCTTCCTACCCCCAACAAAAATTGTCTTATGTCTGTCCCATGCATTCTTGAATTCTCCCACAGTTTAGACCTCACAACCTCCTCAGGAAGGCTGTTCCATGCGTTCACCACCCTCTCTGTGAAAAAATACTTCCTCACATTGCTCCTGAGCCGCCCCCTCTATCTTTAAATTGTGTCCCCTTGTTCTTGTACAACTCTTTTTCTGGAAGATGCTACCCTCTTGGACTTTGTTGATTCCACTGAAGTACTTAAAAGTTTCTATCATGTCCCCCCTCTCCCTCCTTTCCTCAAGGGTATTCACATTAAACTCCTTTAGTCTCTCCTCATATGTCTTCTCTTGCAGACCCTGCACCATTTTAGTTGCCCTCCTCTGGACTGCCTCCATCCTGTCTATGTCCTTGCGGAGATGGGGTCTTCAGAACTGGACACAGTACTCCAGATGGGGTCTCTCCAACTGTTATACAGAGGGATGACAACTTCCTGTTTTCTACTGGTGATGCCTCTCCCTATACATCCCAGTATCCCCTCAGCCCTCCATACTGCCTTCTCACATTGCTTGTTTACCTTAAGGTCATCTGATATGATTACCCCCAGGTCCCTTTCCATTTTTGTTGTTGTTACTACCTCCCCCCCCCCACTGTGTAATCCTCCCCTGGGTTTTTGTTTCCCAAGTGCATTATTTTGCACTTCTTTGCATTGAATCCAAGCTGCCATACTTCTGACCATTCCTCCAACCTTGCCAGGTCCCTTCTCATCCTTTCCACACCTCCTTGTGTAGCAACCCTATTGCAGATCTTTGTGTCATCTGCAAAGAGGCATACTTTTCCTTCCAGTCCCTCTGCAATGTCACTTATAAAGACATTAAAAAGGACTGGACCCAGTACTGAACCCTGCAGTACCCCACTAGTAACCCCTCTTTCTTCAGAGTGGACTCCATTTACAATTACCTTCTGTGTCCTGTTGTCCAGCCAATGTTTTATTTCCAGGCTACCACCCTGGGACCCACCCCAGGCTGGTTAATTTGACTATTAATCTGTGTGGGACTGTGTCAAATGCCTTGCTAAAGTCTAGGTAGGCCATGTCCACAGCCCCTCCCTGGTCTATGACTTTGGTCACCCAGTCAAATAAATCAATTAGATTTGTCTGACATGACTTTTCTGCTGTGAACCCATGCTGCCTTGAGTCCTCTGCCCCACTGGCCTCTATGTACTCAACAATTCTTTCCTTCAGAAGTGATTCCATCACTTTCCCTACTACAGAGGTCAAACTGACAGGTCTGTAGCTTCCACTTTTGTGAAGGGGTATCACATCCACCTTCTTCCAGTCCTGAGGTACCACACCATCCTCCCATGATTTGTTAAAATGGGTAGTCAGTGTTGTCACTAGTTCTCTCCTTAATTCTTTTACAATTCTGGGGTGAATTCCATCTGGCCCCATAGCTTTGTCCACCTTCAATTTTAGGAGTTCTTTCAGAACCCTTCCTTCTGTGAAAGAACTGGGATCGACCCCCCTATCCAGAGTGCTTCTGTTAATTGGATTAGGGACCTCCCCCCCTCCTCTTTTGTAAATACTGAGAAGTATTCGTTCAGTATCCCTGCTTTTTCACTGTCCCTCTCTGCCCACCCACTGTCTATTCTATTTAGCCTCACTATCCCTCCCTTTGTCTTTGTATGCTCCCTGATGTGCCTATAAAAGGTTTTATCCCCCTTCTTAACTGAGCTGGTTATCTTTTCCTCAGTTTGGGCCTCTGCTATTCTGACTACCCTCCCTGCTTCCTTCTGCCTTAACTGGTACAGTTCTCTGTCCTGCTCCTTCTGTGTTTCCTTATGCTTCCTAAATGCTATCTTTTTCTCCCTAACCTTCACCGCCACTTCTTTTGAGAACCATAGTGGCTTTTTCTTTCATTTTGATTTGTTTATTTGCTTCACACAAAGGCTTGTTGCCTCTGTGATGGCAGTTTTGATGTTTCCCCATTGTTGCTCCACCCCTCCTTCTAGCCTATTTGCTAGTGCTTTTCAAAGGCAAAGTCAGCCCTCCTGAAGTCCAGAACCCTCACTTTTGTATGGCTTGACTCTGTAGCTGAGTTTATTGTAAAACACACTGTTTGGTGGTCACTTGTTCCCAGATTGCTATCCACTTCTAGATCTGAGATCCTCTCACCATCCCCATTTGAGAGTATGAGGTCTAAGATTGCTCCCTCATGAGTGGGTTCCAAAACTAGCTGTCTGAGGCATGCCACCTGAAGGGCATCAAGAATGGCCCTGCTTTTGGGTGTGGCTGCAGCCAAGGTGCTCCAGTTAACATCCGGCATATTCAGGTCCCCCATCATCAGTATCTCCCCTTTCTCTGCCATCCTAAGGATGCCTCTATCATATCCTTGTCCATCCCCTTCCCCTGACATGGGTGTCTGTATACAACCCCTGTGCAGATTGTGGTGCCATTTTCAGTCTCTAAGGTGACCCACAGTGCCTCCTCTCCTCCCTGTTTACTCTTTTCTTCAGTTGCTTTTATCCCTTCCCTTACATAGAGAGCTACTCCTCCCCATCTTCTCCCCTCCCTGTCTCTTCTGTAGGTTGTGTACCCTGGTATGTTAACATCCCAGTCATGGTTCTCTGTGTACCATGTTTCTGTGACTGCTATGATATCCAGGCATCCCTCTTCCATCAAGGCCACCAGTTCAGGGAGCTTGTTGCCTAGACTATGGGCATTGCTACTCATTACCCTTCATTTCTTGATGGCCTTACCCCTTTTTGCCCCATCCCTGTCCTTATTGTGTTTGTCATTTTCTCTATTTACCCCTGCCCTTCTCCCTATCAACATCTCTATCTTGGTGTTTACCTCACTTACTACCCATATCTTTTGGGGGACTAGGATTTCCCTGCTCCTTTCCAGTGTCTCCCCCCTTGGCTAGTTTAAATGCTTGCCAATGAAGCATTTAAACCTATCATCTAGGATCCTGGTTCCCCTCCTGGACAGATGCAGACCATCATGCCAGTATAGGCCTGTGTCCCTCCAGTTGGAACCCCAGTCCCCAATGAAGCCAAATCCCTGAGCCCTGCACCAGTTTTTCAACCACTGATTGAATTCCATGGTGTGGGGCACCCTAGCCTCACCCATACCATAGACAGGCAGCTCCTCTGAGAAGGTTACCGTGAATGCTACTTGTCTAAGGCCCCTCCCCAACTCCACAAACTCTTCCTGCACTGCTCTGATTCATTTCTTAGCCAGGTAATTTGTCCTTAGGTGCACAATGACATCCAGCTCCCTCTCCTGTGCCGCTGCTCCAGCGATCCTGAGGATTCGGTCCCTGTCTCTCCAAGCCATGGCACCAGGCAGGCACCTTACCTCCCTCTCCCCTTCCTCCCCTAGTTCTACCTTCCTAACAATGGAGTCCCCCACCAGGAGTTGTTTTCTTCCCCTGTGGGGTCCCATGCCACCCTCCTGTGGGTCTCCTTTGTGGAGGTTCCCAACATCCTCCTTGGTTTCCACTGTGGGTGCCTCCATAGAGGAACAACACTTTGCCAGAACAGCATATTAATTGTGGAGAGGTACAACTGGGGGATGTGCCTCTGTTCCACCACCCTCACCCTCTCTGAGCCCACTGTGGTCCAACCACTCCTCTTCCTTGGCAACCTCTGAGGCAACAGCAGTGGCACTGGTGGTCCCTGGGTGGGAGAAGATATCCCACAAATCCTGACCAACTCAGCCTGGAGATGAGCAACCTCTTCCCTCAGCCCAGAGAGGTGCCTGCAGATGAGACAACACCGCATCCTCCAGAACTTCTCCTGGAAGACTGCTGCTCCACAGCCACTGCATTGCACCACTCCTATCATGTCTTATTTCTGGCCCCTTAACTGTTGTATGGAATACTTGCTCTTTGCTCTGTTTTTTTTTTCTCCCTACTTACTTACTGCCTCTGTGCCCTTTAAGCTCCTGATCTTCCTGTTCTGAGACAAGAAGTTCCTATATTTCTCAGTAGTCTCCTTCCTTGCTCAGAATCAGACCTCCAGTAGCTGGGGGGGTGGGGCAGAGAGCTACTCTTCCTTCTAGGATGGTGAGTCTTTGGTGACTCTGTGATCACTCACATCCTGCTCCCAAACAGGAAGTTCCTGTTGTCAGTCAAATCCTGTGTCTATAAAACTAGAACTGGTTTAGGATGGGGGTTGGGAGGGAAGGAGGGCAATATAGTCCCAGTAGAGAAGTTTAGTTATAACAGCAACTCCTTCCTCCTGGTGTCTCTGCCTGTTCTCTGGCAGAAGCTATCTAGGACAGTGTTTAAATCTGGCTTTAACCTGGCTTCCTTCTAGCTAAGCCACTCCCCCTACTTTACAAGTCTTTCTACACTTAGGTAATGACACAGATAACAATTCCCTTCAGCTACCTGAGACAAACACATAGACAAACACCTAGATAACTGCACAGATAACACTTCACTTCAGCCAACTCAAACACACTTTTTTGTTTGTTTGTTTGTTTTTACCCTAAATTGAAGGTCCCAGTAATAGAGTTCTAGTTCTTTAGTCCCAGTAGAGAAGTTTAGTCATAATAACAGCAGCTCCTTCCTCCTGGTGTCTCTGCCTGTTCCTCTAGTTCTTTAGTCCCAGTAGACAAGTTTAGTTATAATAACAGCAACTCCTTCCTCCTGGTGTCTCAGCCTGTTCTCTGGCAGAAGCTATCTAGGGCAGTGTTTAAATCTGGCTTTAACCTGGCTTCCTTCTAGCTAAGCCACTCCCTACTTAACAAGTCTTTCTACTCTTAGTTAATGACACAGATAACAATTCCCATCAGCTACCTGAAACAAACACCTAGATAATTGCACAGGTAACACTTCACTTCAGCCAACTCAGACAAACACACTAACTTTTTGTTTGTTTGTTTTTACCCTAAATTGAAGGTCCCAATAGTAGAGTTCTAGTTCTTAGTCCCAGTAGACAAGTTTAGTTATAATAACAGCAACTCCTTCCTCCTGGCATCTCTGCATGTTCTCTGGCAGAAGCTATCTAGGGCAGTGTTTAAATCTGGCTTTAACCTGGCTTCCTTCTAGCTAAACCACTCCCCCTACTTTACAAGTCTTTCTACACTTAGTTAATGACACAGATAACAATTCCCTTCAGCTACCTGAGACAAACACCTAGATAACTGCACAGATAACACTTCACTTCAGTCAACTCAGACAAACACACTAACTTTTTTGTTTGTTTGTTTTTACCCTAAATTGAAGGTTCCAGTAGTAGATTTCTAGTTCTTTAGTCCTAGTAGAGAAGTTTAGTTATAATAACAGCAGCTCCTTCCTCCTGGTGTCTCTGCCTGTTCCTCTAGTTCTTTAGTCCCAGTAGAGAAGATTAGTTATAATAACAGCAGCTCCTTCCTCCTGGTGTCTCTGACTGTGCCCGAAGTATGTGTTTATATATTTGTGCAGCGCCCAGAGCCCCCAGGATTGGGCGTCTTTTAAATAAATTTTGCCTTGCATTGCCATGTATAACTTCACTCAGTTAGCAGGCACCTCCTGTTCCTGTTGTGAAGTGGGGAACAGCTGGTGGTCATGCTTTTTCCTACACTGTGATGATCTTATGGAAAAGTAAGTCCAATAAGCCATCCCCTGATGTTTGATCAGCTAACTTCTTGCCCCATTTCAAGTTTTTACTAAAAATATATCATTCCTCCATGACATACAACTGCTGATGCATGTAATCTTTAGTAGCTAAATCTTTATGCACTGTGCATCCCCGATGAGCTACTGATTTATTTATCGAATTTTGTTGACCGGGTAAGCCCACTGAGACTAGAAGTCCCTTTTTCATGAGCGACCTGGGGTGGGGATACAGATGGTAACCAACTGAAACTGAACCAGATTAAGCTGTTGGTGATATTTCTAGTGAATGGAGGAAATCTGTCAAGAACACCGGGGAAATTCCTCTACTCTGTAGGCAGGTGACTCTGTCCATCTGTCTGCAAGAATGGATGACCTCAGTATGAAGGAGATTGTGGAGGAGGAAGGTCTGGTCCCTGGAGCTCAGGAGCTCTTGGTGGATATATCTAAAGCTAATATGGACAAGTCAGTGTCATTAGCCCAAGAAATCGCTCCTCAGTTAGGGGACCAGGATTCATTGTTGGAGGTACCAGAAGATGAGCATATATCAGAAGAATTACTAAATGTTGAATTAGAGTTGAAAAAGAAACATCTGTTAGAATTAATTCAAGTGGCGGAAAGAGACTATGGGATATGTCAAAAATGACTGGAAGATGAAAAGAAAAGGAAACGTTCAATAGCCAGCCCCATATCCACGGGGAATAAAAGGTTGCCTGGTAGTATCCCAGTAGAGTCTTCTGCTACCCTGCTGGAAGAGTTTGCAAAACCACTAATGCAGCAAGTTACTTCGGATTCCCAGGAAAAAGGAGAAGAAGGGTTTTGGTCAGCAGGAGATGTTTTGATTAGAGCAGGATGGATTTGTCAGAATGATATATGGATTCCGGACCCGAGTATTCCAAGCCCAGGAACTTCAGCTTCTGCTCAAAAACCACTAGGAGTATTTGGGGACAGTGTTTCTATTCCTGGTGAGGCAAAGTCCCAGAATATCCATATTGTGCATTCACCGGCTGAGGGGGAGGCAGACGAGAACAAAACTGCACCAGATGCCATGGCCCAGCTCTCTGAAGAGTTGGACATTAGACATGATCATGTGGGGATGAGTTCAAATCCTGTAACTAAGGCTCAAATTAATGAATCCAATGAGAAAGAAACTGGAGATCCAAATAATTTAAATAACATCCGTGATGATATGAGGAATAATTCAGGACAAGAGTCTACAGGGAAAAAATCTTATGCTGGGTTGTTTCGGCATCCTGCTTTGGAAGCTAAAAGAAGATTTCTAGTGAGATTGAGATATAGGGGCTCTACTCCAATTGTTCCAGACAGAATATGGGTGGGTAAAACATTGCTTATTGATAGTTTGGGGTTTGTACCATCAGATTGTGTACGCATTCATTCACTCATCAGGGAATCACAATTACGACATGAGTTTCCGCTCTATGAAATTGCTGGACAAATTTTGGAAACGTTATTATAAAGTTAAAGATTTAGACAGTCGGAAGGATTTTTTTAGTGATTCCAGTTACAAAACCCATGATAAAGACAGTGACTGTACTCTTTCGCAATGAAGGGGTAAATGTAGCCAATATAACATATTGGCTGGAACAAAAATGCAAAATAATGGAACACCCTAAACCTATAATAGATGAAAATGGTTTCTGAACTGGAGAATGGACATATAGGGTACAGCTATTTCATGAAGATTCTGGTATACAACACCTGCCTAGTTCATTGTTTTTGGGAAGGTATGGAGGGATAATTTTTTATGCTGGTCAACCAAAAAGCTGCTATAAATGTGACTCGCTTAATCACTTAAACACAGATTGTGATAAGGTCAAATGTTTTATATGTGGAGTCATTGGGCATATAGCATCAGATTGTGTAGCTTCCCCAGTGTGTAATATATGTGGGAATTCAGAGCACTTATATGAAGATTGCCCCGAAGGATGAATGACAAGGATGAGGCTTCGGACCAAGCATATTTTTTAAATAAAGCAAAACTTCCCTTTATTGTAGCAACAGAGGTAGAACATACACTTGAAAGGAGAGAGAGAGACGAAGGGGGAGGGGGCACACAGAGGATCGAGAAGGAGATCCTTATACCCTACAGTCAGTGGCATGTTAAGCACAGGTAATCAGGATTCTACTAAGTCAGTTCTGGGGAAGTCTCAGGGGATAGGCCTGGAAGTTAAAGAGACTCCCTTTGTTATGCCTCAAGAATCCCCGATTAGGACACAGAGGCCCAGATATTCAAAAGGGTTGCGCCATGCATAATTCCACTACATTCGCCATTCTGCGATATTCAGCAGGAGGCAGTTGCCACTGAAAACAGGTTGAGCAACAGTGCAATGCAAATGAATGCATGCTCAACAGGAGGGGAGGAACCATGCATAAACTGCACAACCCAATATTCAGTGGGTTGTGCAGATTGTGCAGGCGAACCCCAATCCCGCGCCTGCACAACTCTGAGCCAAAAAAGGGATCAAGTTGAGGACCACCCACAGTGAGCTGCTGTATTGCAGGGCGCAACACAGCAGCTGCCACCTGTGGCTGGCCCCCAACTCAGTCCCTGTGCCCCCACCAGCCCGATTGCGGGCAGAGCGTGAAAAGAACCCCGCCCAAACATCTCCTAATGCCCGATCGCGGGCAGAATGTATATGACAACCCCTTCAGTGCCTGATCGCGGGCAGAATGTATCTGACAACCAGTGCCCGATCGCGGGCGAATGAATACCCAACTTCAGTGTCGATCGCAGGCAGAATGTACGATAACCTCCAAACATCTCCCAATGCCCGATCACGGGCAGTATAGTATGACAATCCTCAGACATTTCATCGCCCGATCACGGGCAGTATGCACGACAACCTCAAAATCTCCCATCGCTCGATCGCGGGCAGTATATAATGACAGCCCCCGCCCAAACATTTCATCGCGCCCGATCACGGCAGAACATGAACACCCTTCAGTAGACTGCTGGCAGAATGTAGATCTTTCAACCGACCGGCCAGTGACGTAATGCGGACGATTCGCAGCAGAATGTCTGCGACAACCATTTCTCGGTGTCTGACCCACCACTCTTCACGGAAGCCCTTACCACTCCTGCTCCCCCAGGCAGCCGGGCGGCAGCATCCCACCTGCCTGCCGCCGCCGCTCGCCGACTGACTGGTAGCTGCGCGCCCATTGTTCTAACTCTGCACCAATGGGCTGCAGCCCCTACCGGACAGTCAGTCAGCAGGCAGCGGGCGCAGGCGGGTGGATGCTGCCACCGCCGCCGGGGAGCGGTGGTGGGGCTTCGGGTGGGTGGGGTGGGGGATACTAGACACCAGGGAATGTTTGGGGGTTGTCACTGACATTCTGCCCGTGATCGGGCATTACGTCCACTGGACCACCAGGGAGATATTCGCTGGGGGTCTTTACATTCTGCCCGCCGATCGGGCACTGGGGTTGTCATGATATCGCTCTGCCCGCGATCGGGCACTGGGGTTGTCATGATACGCTCTGCCCGTGATCGAGCACTGGGGAGATGTTTGGGCAGGGGTGGTTGTTGCATACATACCGCCCACGATCGGGCATTAGAGATGTTATGGGGTTGTCATTATACATACTGCCCACGATCGGGCATTGGGAGATGTTTGTGGGGTTGTCAGATACTGTTGCCCGCGATCGGGCATTGGGAGATGTTTGGGCCGGGGTGGTTGTCTATAGTATACTGCCCGCGATCGAGCATTGGAGATGTTCAGTGGGGGTTGTCATTATACATACTGCCAGCGATCAGGCATTGGGAGATGTTTGGGGGGGTTGTCAGTATACGTTCTGCCCGTGATCGGGCATTGGGAGATGTTTGGGGGTTGTTTTCACATTGTGCCTGCAATCGGGCTGCAGGGTGCATCGGTCCCTGACGGCTGCTGCCTGGCAGGGTGGCCAGGTGCAAGTCCTCGGGGATCGGTGCACCTACATGCTAATGGCATGCAAATGGGGCCATAATCAGATGCAAATGGCCCCCCCTGCGCCTTGCATGAATTATGGCCCCATTTGCACGTCACCTTTTGAATATCGGAAATTTGCGCATGGCGCAATGGTACTTGCACCACCGCAAGTTTAATGCTCAACTCTGACAACTTGCGGTGGCGCAAGTTCCACTGCATGGTTGGGGTGATCAAAGGAGTTGCTCAATAGCTAACCCTTTGAATATCACCCCGGCCACACCCCTGCGCAACTATTTTGAGCAGCGCAAGGGCTTGCACCTCAGAATGGCACAGTTTGAATATCCGGGCCTGAGTGTATTGTCTAGAGATTCCTCATGTAGTATCCATTTGAAAGATTTAGATGATGACGCCCATTCAGATATTTTGAATACTGAAGATCCTATGCAAATTGAGGGATCCTTTATAGAAGTTAAAAAGAAAGGGGGAAGAAAAGGGTTGATTTCTGATCCCACTCCCTCCCCAGTACCACTTTCTAATAGATATATTCCTTTAACATCTTGGAGTGATCAGATGTAGCAGGAACACCCAATTGATCAGGAGGGAATAGGTGGCACACAAACAGCCCCAGGAAGGATAGGAGAGGAGGTTTTGCCTCCTAAGGGGGCCTGTTTACTGCCCACCTTTCAATGGGTAACAAGATCGAGTGGGAGACAAAAAAAAACCCCTCCTTAAATAATGGTGCTTTCTCTTGCTAGTCTAAATGTGAATAGCATTAAGAACAGGAAAAGACATCTCATTACATTTGATATATTGTATTCTTTAAGTTATAACATTGTTTTTTTGCAGTATACAAGATTACATATAGAAGGTGAAATCTTACAAACAAAAAGGGAGTGGGGATGGGGAGTTTCATATTGGTCTCCAGGAATTGACCCTTGTAGTGGGGTGGGGTGGGCATTTGTTTTTTGGCTACAGAAGTGATAGTACAGAAGTTGGAGGATATTGAACCTGGAAGGGCACTCTTATTAGACATATTGTTTCAGGGCATTAATTTCCGGTTAATCAATATTTATAATTCTCAAGTAAAATCTTTAAGAATCGAGTTGTTACAACGAATACAGCCTTATTTACATACTAGTCATCAATTGATTTTAGGCGGTGATTTCAATATAAATTTTACGGAAAAGAAGGTTGGTGGGAAGCAATACTGCAACAAAAACCTTTTGAAACAAGTACTGTCTCGGGCACATTTAAAAGATGCCTTTCTTAATACCCCACTAGCAAGGAAATCAACTTTTTTTAAAGGATTCCTTTCCTCGTGCATTGATTTTCTATTTGTTCGTAAGTCATTCCAGGTTGACTGTGCAAAGTTAATTCCTATAGAAACTTCAGATCATTACTTATTAGGTATGGTGTTCAAGTCCCTCCAGAGACGTGGGGCAGGGACAGGATGCTGGAGACTTAATACCTCATTATTAACAGACATGAATATAATTCAAGAATTGAGGTGTATAACACAGGACAAATTAACAACAATGGACTTATATGAGAATATAGAACTTTGGTGGGTAGATATGAAAGAATGTTTGATTAGTTATTTTAAAATACTGTTTATAGAATACAAATGAAGAAAGAAAAATATATGGAGTTTAGGAAAGAATTGGGGATTTTGTTATCAAGACAAGTGATGGTGGGTATAAACTTGTCTGAAAGAATTACGACGGTACCACATGAAATGGAGGAATTTCAATATTCTCGTATTTCATCACTATATAAAGAACAAATGTTCGGTACTCAAGGAAAGTCTGAACAGGTCAATCCTTATTTGGCTAGTAAAAAAAGAAGGGAAAAGCAAGGATTTACAGTATTGGTAGATTCGACTGGGAAAAAACATGGGGATAATAAGGGAATAATGGAAGTGGTGGATGATTATATAGAGAATCAATTTGGGACAGCTCACAATTCTTACATACAGACAAGTACATTTTTACAGATGGCAGAATTACCTCAAATTTCAAGTTCTCAAAGAGCATCATTAGTGAGGTCATTTACGACCCTAGAATTACATAGAGTAATTAATTCATTACATTGTAATATCTCACCAGGTCCAGATGGGTTATCTAATGAATTTTATAAAAAAATGTTGATACCTGTTTTCCTTTATTTAAGCTTTGTCTTTCCACTACATAAGCACTTAGAAACAAGGTTACAAAGGGTCTTCTTTAGCTGTAGTTGGGGTAGTAGACCAAACCATATAAAGAGGAATATATTGTATATGAGTATCAAAGATGGAGGGATATATATGATAAATCCAGTCTAAATTTTTTTACAATCTTTTTTTTTCCACAGTGTTGCTCCTCTAATTAAGCAGGAGGAAACATTATGGACATTATGGGGATTTCCAATGTTAAAAGGAGTTTTAGGTAAGTGGAAAGCAGTAAGTTTTTTTTACACAAAAATAAGAGATGTCCTAGATTGCTTAAAAATTGGGAAATGGTTTTTGATAGAATTAAATTATGGAATATTAGTTATGAGAGAGTGTCATGACCAACACAGAAAGCATTATATGAGGAGGTGAAGTGTACTTATTTCATCGAATGTCCCTTTTTGGCATTTTCAGTTATCCAACAGAAACAGATTTCTTCCTATATTATTAATGCTAGGATTCCAGTACATATGTGGGACACTGCTTGGTTGGGGATCCATAATAAAACTAACATGAAAAGTAACCAAAAACATAAAGCATTACAGGAACGTTATTGTCTGAGGGCTGAATGTTCAGCTAAACTTGAAACAATGACTCACCTATATTTTCAATGTCCATATGCGGTCAGATTTTGGGATGCTTTGATAGATAGATGGAAGTGTTGGTTAATGATTCCTCATTTACTGGAAGCTTTATTTTATGGTATTTTTTTCTTTACAGGATACAGGAGATAATTTGAACACATTGCAGATTATACATGTTCATTTTTTGTATTGGTTATGGTTGGGCAGATGTCGTTTAGTGCTACAACAACAGGATATTCCCGAATCTGTATTGGTGCAACTGATGGTGCTGGATTTACAGATGTTAAGGTAAGAGGAACAGAAACATTTTACAAATACCAGATGGAAGGTACTTTGGAAGAACGTTGAATTTATTTGAGGGAAATTAAGCTGAATTTTAGTAATAAATAATCTTTAATTTTTTTTGTGTTAGGAAGAAGGTTTCATTAATTTATAATTCTTTAAGGCCGAGTGAAGTAAAGAAAAAAAAATATATAGGGTGGGTTTGTTAAATAACTAGAAAGGAATGGTCCGAGGTTTCTATAAGAAAAAAAAGGGGGCATATGTGATTTTTAAGTCAGAGGAGGGGGATATATAGTCCCCTTCGGGTTATTTTAACTAACAGAAAAAAAGTGGGATCATATAATTTTGCATATAAGATCTCTCACTAGGAGAGATGTTAATGAACACTAGTACCTCTTTGGTACAGGAATGGGTGATGGTTGGTAGTTGGCTGATAGTAAGTTTTTGAGTTTAGAATTATTGTACAATTTAATTAAAACATGTCAGCACTTCCTTTCTCCTTATAGTTTTTTGGGAAAGATTTGATGTCTGTACATAATTATGACTTTGAAAAAAAAAGAGAAACATTGAATTTAGGATTGAATATATGATGAAATACTAATTTATGTTTAACTTTTATGATTGTGTTATGATGTTTTTGTGCTGTAACAATACCTCTATGTATGTACTTTATTTACAAGAAGAAAAAATACATATAAGATTTTCCCCTACCCTAAGAATGAGAGGGGGGGTTAGTTAGAAGTCATTTCTTTTTTGTTTAAGTTATTGTACGATTGCTTATTTATTTATAAATTGTATTTGTTGGAGTTATGAAATGTTCTATTGATTTATGTTGATTTGTTATGAATTTGTTTCTGATTTTAATAAAAATGCCCCCACTCTTCCGTAGGGAGAGCTGCTGGACCCATGGCTGTTGTCCCGGAGAAGGATCATTCTGCTGGTATACCTGTAGGTGAGCAGATCTCCCTCCCTGCAGGTCCAGCTCAGGAGATCATGACTAATTTTGGAAATGTTGCTGCTGTGGCTGGGCCTAGTTCTATACAAAAATTGATGGGCTCTGTGACTGATAGTACTGAATTACAACAGACTGGCTGCAGAGATTTCTTTAAGAAAACAGGGGTATGGTGGTTGCTATGTTAAACACTATTGCAATGGACTCTCATGTTCTGGACATGGACCTGGCATCTGACAAAGTGCACTTACAACCACAGAACGTTTCGCCTGAGCAATTGCAGGCTGCCGACCTGGGCCATGAAGCTACTATTGTTGTGGATCATTTGGAGCAGTCTATGCATTAGATAACCACTTTGACACAAGGAGGAGCCACAGCTGACAAACAGTGCTGTGATGCAGGATCATCAAAGAAACCACTGAGTGGTGAGTCAACACAACACTCCCCTGCTGCAGTGGTAGCTGCAGAAGCATCCACTGAGACAAATAATTGTTAGCTTCCCTAGTGTTGGTTTATCCATCCCAGACAAGGCTGTAGGTACTGTTTCTTTACCTGATTATGACACTGTTGTTTCCAATCAGGCAGGACAACTCTTGGGCCTGAGGAAAGGGTGAGAGGGAACTTCTGGACTGCACCGCACTCACTTACATGAAACTCTTCACACATTAGAAATGTCATTGAAAGGGGCAGGCTGGAAAAGACTTGAATCTGGACAATGGGTCCCCGACCCTGAGCACAGTCCGATTCCTGGAACGTTGGACACATCTTTACCTCATGACACTATGCCGAACTTTGTTACCGAAATGGATTTAGACCTACATTCAGAAGATTTACAACTTTCACCACATAATGTTACACACTTGCCACGTTTACATACTGGCCCAGATATTCAAAAGGGTTGCACATGGTGCAATGATGCGCCCCGGCACGATATTCAAACAGGAATTGTGCCTGGCACAAATCCTGATACACCGGAGAGCATCAGTAATGTATGCGGCGCAGGTAGGGGGGTGTGCCCATGCATACTCTGTACATCCCGATATTCAGCCCAGGATGTGCTGAGTCCATGCATGTGCAACCCCTACTTGCGCCGCACAAAGTTGATCCCCAAAAAAGGAACAACGGATGGCCACTCACAGGTGAGCTGCCATATTGCAGGGCGCAACACGGCAGCTGCCACCTGTGGGTGGCCACCCAAGCTCCGGCTGCACCCAGCGGCACCCCCTCATGCCTGATCATGGGCATACCAACAGAAATGACCCTCCTAACTCCCTGGTGGTCCAGTGGACCACTGTCATCCCGATCGTGGAATTAAGTAAAATTATGTACACTCCAGTATCCATGGTGGTCCAGTGGACTGTTGTCATCCCAATCGTGGGATTAAATAAAATTATGTACACTCCAGTATCCCTGGTGGTCCAGTGGACTGCTGTCAGCCCAATCGCAGGCTTCAGTAAAATAAATTCCAATCAATATCCCTGGTAGTCCAGCAGACCCCCCTCCCACCCGCCCACTGGGCCCCCGCCCGCTCCCCTGGTCAGTGGCAGGGTGGCACCACCCACCTGCTGCCCCCTGCCCGCCGACTGACACCGGCCGGTAGGGCTGTATGCCCATTGGTCCACAGTGTGAGCCAACAGGCAGCATGCGAACAGTTCAGACATTCCAGATATGTGAATGGATCCATTCACACTATCCCGAATGTGTAGTACTGTACGGGCTGCACGCCCATTGGCTCACGCCAGGACCAATGGGTGTACAGCCCCACCGACAGTGTCATTCAGTGGGTGGCGGGTGGCAGGCAGGTGGGTGCTGCCGCCGCCGCTGACCGGGGGATCAGGGTGGTGGGCCCAATGGGTGGGTGGGAGGGGGTCCACTGGACCACCAGAGATATAGGATTGGAGTTTATTTTACTGAAGCCCATGATCGGGCTGACAGCGTCCACTGGACCACCAGGGATATTGATGTAACGTACTTTACTTAATCCCGCCGACGAGATGACAGCGTCCACTGGACCACCAGCGATGTTAGATTGTTCTATATTTTACTCCAGCCCACCATTGGGCTGTGGAGCATACGCCGTTTTCGCAGGGCGCCGATCCTCGATGGCAGCTGCCTGGCAGGGCGCAGGCGCAAGTCAACGGGACCGGTGCACCTGCATGCAAAATGATGAATGACATGCAAATGGCCCCATTTTTGCCTTGCATACATTATGGCCCCATTTGCATGTGCACTTTTGAATGTCGCGTTTGCTGCGCATAGCGCAATGGAACATGTGCTAGCGCATCCCCCTGCTCCACTCTGGCCACTTGTACTGGCACAGTGCCACTGCGCATGCGCACTGTGGGTGGCCAGGGTGCGATATTCAATGCTGCTGTGCCGTTTCACAGCTCCGTTGAATATCGCCCAGTCAATGCCCCAGCGCAGCCATGTTGTGCTGAGCCCAGGCTTGCGCCACAGCCTGGTGCAGTTTAAATATCTGGGCCACGGTGTCTACCTCTGACTCAGGGGCTGAGGGGCAGAGTGATCGGAGGCCTTCTTGGGGGGATCAAATGGATTTGGAAGCAGCACCCCCCTCCAACTAGGCCAAATGCAAATGAGCAGGCTAAATCGAATTGGGAAAGATTTAGATGGCAAGATACTTTCTCAAATCACCCTCCTCCTACACAAAGGCAGAATGCTGTACGATTGTAGTACTTATGAGGTTTGGAACAGATTCCTGATAGGATATATATTGGTAGATGTTTAATAAAGGAATCCTTAGGTTATTTCATGAATGAAATATATGCATTGATCCACATTTCTGGGGATAGTTTGTATGATGTTAGCTTTAAAACTCTCCAGGGGCTCGACAGATTTTTGGCGTAGTATGATAAACTGAGGTACACAGCACTCTGGCTCCCCTTTAGAGCAATACCATTAACTATACCTGCCATAAAGTTTGTTGCAATTTTATTTTGCACAGAAGCTGGAGCAGTTCATGATATTTCTTACTGGTTGCAGCAGCGCTGTGAAGTTTTGGGCACCCCATGACTGATTTTTGATGAACAACACTTCTGGGCTGGGGGGTGGAAATATAAAGTCAGGCTGCATTCCATTAATTAAGGCCCAGTGCATTTGCCGAACAGCCTGTTTTGGGGGAAAGACAGGGGACACTTTTTATCCTGGGCAACCCAGGACTTGTTTTAAATGCAGTTCAGTCTCTCATTTGAGTACTGCAAGTGACTGATTAAAATGTAATTTGTGTTTTTCTTACGGGCACCCTAGTTCTGAGTGTCAAGAAGAACTATGGTGCAATTTGTGTGATGAGTTGAGCCATGCATACCGGGCTTGCACCTGGGCCACACACAACAGGACAGATCACCCAGAGCAGGATAACATGCTAACTGAAGCACAAAAGAAAAATATTGATGCTTCTTGGAAACAGCACAACGTTTCGACAGTTGGTTGGACTGTGGAAGAGCACTCAGCAGCTGAGAGTGTAGTCCCAGTCTCGGACCATGTAGACCCCCTTAACCTGGAGCCTCTTACACAAGAGGAACCTTCTTCTCTTGTTTACAGCTACCATACCAGTGCAGGGTGCTGAACCAGTTATACCCTCTACGATATCTGCTGAACACAGTACAGAAGGCAATGCGGTGATGCCTCCTCCTGCTATGACAGTGGTCTCCAAAAAGAGATCTTTGAAACAGACTTAGCCCAAATCTAAATTAGTGAAAGCCTCCTCCCCCGCTCAGATGGTTTCCATTAGTAACAAATATGAAAACCTGTCTGTTGATGCACCGGACTCAGAGCAAGGCATTGACTCAGAGGTCTCCTCTCAACCTCAGCACACTTCTGATTCAGAAACTGATACCATCCCACAAACTGAGGCCCACACACCTAGGAGAGGTAGATCAAAATGGCTAGGGACAAGAACCAGGAGAAGCGCTAGACTGGGCACTCCTGGATAACGTCTTCTTTTGTCCTAAATGGCTCTGTCACCTGTATTAAAAATTACCACCCTAAATGCAAACAGTGTGAAAAATGCCCGGAGACATTTGGTTACACTGTCTCTCTTAAAAAATTGTGGAGCTGATATCTGTCTACTACAAGATACTAGGTTAAACACGTCCTGGTTGGTGCAGATGGCTCAAAAAATGTGGCATTGGGGTCCCTCCTATTTTTCATTTGGAGTTGACACTTGTGATGGGGTGGATATTTTATTAGGGGTGACTGTTTTAAGATTACCAAGATGGCTGACATTCTAGTGAGTAGGGCTTTGCTAATTGATTTTGCTTTCGAAGCAACAGCCTGGAGGGTAATAAATGCCTATGCACCTACTACGAAGAAGGATAGAGTTGATTTGTTTAATTCGATTAAACCTTACCTCTTTACAACCCAGCATATTATATGAGGTGGTGATTTTAATTGTGTTATTGCACAACAGGATGGGGTGCTAGCACCAATAAGAACTTCTGTGATGCCAATTGTTTAAATAATATTATTAAAACTGTAGGGTTGCAAAATGCATATAGGACCCTTCATGCACAAGATGGTTTTACCTTCTTCAAAGGTAGGCTTTCCACTAGGATTGACTTTTTATTTCTTTCAAAGCATATACGGGTACAAGATGCTAAAATGTTGCCCTGTGAAACCTCAGATCATACCTTATTAACAGCTGTCTTAGGCCTCCAAGAAAAGACCTCCTAAGGGAAAGGATATTAAAAATTAAATACACAGATATTGGCTGACCCATTAGTTATAGCACAGATCATAGATTTATTGCGGCTAGGATGGCAGTAGCCTGCCTTGAGAACGATCTGAGTATATGATGGAATAAAACTAAAAGTGAGATTCAAACCAAGCTTTCCTCAGTAATGTCACACCAACATACACAACAATATAAGAAATATCTCTCCTTATGGTCTCAAGTGGCTAAATTGTATTCAGCTATTAATACTCAACGTATTCATTTAACTAGTCAGGTATAGGCCATAAAGAAGGAAATAGAGGCCATACAATATTCCGGAGCCTCTTCCTTGTTGTTAGAACACAAAATATGCATGTTGGTGAAAACTGCTTTTGGGGATACATTTGAGAGCTGTACTTTTAGAGCAGAACATAGGACAATCTGTTAGAACAAAAGAAGTGCAGGAAGTCTTTACTAACTCTGAAATCTTACGAGTAGTTCATTCTTACCTAACTGAAATGTATACTACACCCTCTATTGAGGAAACTAAGATGACCGATTTTCTGAGCTGCTTGACCGTGCCTGCAGTTCCTGTGAACCTGAAGAAGCAGTTAGCACCTATAACTAAGTTAGAAGTGGAATGGGCCATAAAAAGTTTAAAATCTGATACTGTTCCAGGTTTGGATGACTTACCACCTTAATTTTATAAACAGTTTAGCACCATTTTGGCTGATATACTTATTGAAGTTTATAACTGGATATTGCATAACAAAATAATTATCAGTTAAGTAGGGTGGTACACATTTTTATCCATAAGAAAAAAAATTGTCGGGACCTCCAAAATTGGAGACTGCTTAGTTTATTGAACACAGACCTTAAAGTATTAATGAAAATACTTACAGCCAGATTTATTTATTTATTTGTTGAGATCTAGGATTAAACACCTTTGAGCTGGAAGCTCGTTTACAAAGGTTCCATGTCAGTGGGAGGGTAGACAATAATTACAAAGATTATACAAACAAGACTGTAAAAACATGACAATAACAGGTATAATACAATAGGTTTGAGTACACAGTAAGCAATTAATGCGGGCAAACTTGAGAATAGTTGGCAAAGAAACAGTAGGAGAAAGGCAGATAGGAAGTAGACAGGGGCTAAGGGAGACAGTGGGTCGGGGAGGGAGTGAGAGTGAGGTATGGAAAAGGGGCAGTAGTCATTGACATTGTCATTGTCATAGGGAGGGAGTGAGGGGGTGGGTTGAAGGCAGCCGGGGCCATGTCACGTTATCAGAAATTGCACCAGATTTAAAATCTGTTTCACAGACATGTTCTATAAAAGGACATCTGATTACAGATAACCGAGTCGCACGCTAGCATCTTAGGCAAATGGACATCTGCTAAATCGCGCAGGTCGAGTCTGTTTAATTTTGATTTATTAAACAGTTATTCAAACAGCAAACATTGGGGAAAACATAAGAATTCTGCTCTTTACGTACCAGACAACAAGGAAACAGTGTTTTAGTGAGTTATCATCGTTGTATTTGTTAAAAATCCACAATTTAAATTCCAGTGGCTCACAGAGCATGTACAGCAAATGGAAGACTGACTGATAATTGCAGGCCAACAATGAATCACTGCAGCGCAGAGCCAACGAATACAGCACTGCTTACAAATGACATTGCAAGTAAGAGCGATATTACACATATAAAAGACTTATTAGCAGGTCTTCAAATGGATATTCCTGAGGTTAATCAGGCAAAACTCAAGTTACATACTGAAACAGAGTCAATTAGAAACGATGTTAAAGTTACATGTCAGCAGCTTGATGATCTTAAAGAAACGGTAGCATATTTAAATTCAGTGACTCAAAAACAGAATATTCAAATTGAACATTTAATGGGGAAAGTCGATGACTTAGAAAACAGAGGTTGTAGGAATAAAATTAGGACTACAGGGGTGCCAGAAGGCTGGGAAGGTAATGATCTGTTATTTTTTTTCTGCAGTTTTTATTCTGGAATTACTAAGCATTCACTGGGACAGGCCACTAGAAACTGAGCGAGCTCATAGGATTCTGGGTCCCAAAAACACACAGAATAAGTGCCCTTGACCAATAATTGCCTACTTTTTAACCCTTAGGCTGCTACCAACAAGATATCTTGTCCTAAAAACCTATGCGTTCTAAATCTTCCGGCAGCCTAAGGGTTAAGATACTCCATAAAAGAAGAGGTTCTAAGAATTGCCAGGGATAGGAAACTATTACAGTGTCAAGGATACAAAATTATGCTGCTTCAGGATTTCTCCTCTGGACTAGTTAACAAACGAAAAGGCTTTTTTTAAATTAAACAAGAATGTCAGAGAATGGGGATCCAGTATAACTTTAAATATCCTGCAATTTTTCAAATACGAGAACAAGGTGGAGGGGTAGCCTTGTGTGCTTCAATTGAAAATGCCTGGCAATATATGCAAATGGTTAAAGATTCAAGTTTAACAACCACAAGCACTTCTCTGTCTACAAACTGCCATTCTAACTCAAAACATCACAAAGCAGTGCATGATACTTCCACCCGTTTGCTCCTCTGACCACATTACGCATGACCAGTTAAGTCTGATTGAATCAATGGAAGCATTCCCTTCCCCTTCAGCTGCCCTGCAAGAATCTCTTAAGGCCTCCACACCGCAGCTGTATTCGGTGACTGTAATTATAGAAAAAAGAGGAAATAGTGTACAACAATCAACTAACTACAGAAAAGTTAAAATACCTCAAAACCTGGGACCTCATCACAGAGACAAGGCAGGCAGTGGCAACAAAAAACAAGTCAAGGGAGAAGTAGAAGCAGAAGCAAACAACAAAGTAAGATGGTCCCTGCCAGTGCTTCCTTTGAAAACTCATTTGAATTAGAGGAAGTGGAGCCCCTGATCAGTGCCCCTACAGCAACAAGTTCCAGACCTTATTCTCCAAAGAGTACTGAAGGAACTTTAATGCAAGGACTGACGGATTCTTTAGGGAACTCTTTGAGTATGCTTGCTAGCCCTGTGGCCACATGACTTCATTGAAACAGGAGTTGAAATGTTACGCTGCAAGTATGTTGAAATCTCTTAACAAGCTATGTCTGAGAAAGGGTGAGAGTCCCACTTGCTAATATATACATGGTATATATGTGGCTCATTCTTAAAAGAGAATAAGGAGCACGGACTACATCGTAATCGTTTTAAAATTTTCAGAAGTTTGGTATCTAAAGACATACAGGGCCAGATATTCAAAGATTTGTGCTGGGCAACAAATGTTTGCATGGGTTTAGAGCGGGATTAGCACAGGTTTGCTATATTCAAAAGGCCAAATAGCTCCCGCAAACCGCATTAGTGCCGGGCAAACCATAATTATATGCAAGGGGCAAAGTGAACATGAATACAGACGCAATGAGATATTCAGCGACTAACGCCATGCTAAGGTGTTTAGCGCGACTTAGCATGACCCATAGTGCGGTACAAATTACTGCCCAGGAAAAGCTGGTCTTAACCCTGAGCAAACAGCTTTGTGTGACATTGTTGCCTTGCACGGTGATAGCGCGACATTAGTGCGGCTTGCGCGACCCTAAAATATGAGTATGATACTTAGAAACTGCCAGACATGGAGGACATGTGCTGCTCACTGGTGGCACCACCATGATGCCAACAGCTGCCACAGGTCCCAACCGAGCACAGGCAGTAAGAGGTGATCAGGCCCACAGAGGACATCATGGTAGTGTGGCCATACAGCACACACCTGCAGACCATACGTCTGTGGTGCCCAACAGATGCCAACACACACAGGCAGTACTTGGGCATGGTGGCCATTGAGGGGAGGGTGTACGGGTGGCCAGACCTCACCACAGTGCAAGTGTGGCTACAAGACTGGGACACAGCATGCAGTGCACCTGGGCCAGAAGTGGGAATACCCCACCGCCTGTGTGCCTGTGGGATCCTACGTGCGCCCCCAGCCGCATACAGCACAATTGTACAGATGCCACAGCACACACGGCTGGCCATGTATATGTCTCTGTGTGCATCCCATGCCACAGGTGCAGCATCTGTGGGTCATGCAATAGTGTAACAGTAATGTCCGCTGTCAGTAAACACCTGCACGTTGGGCCTGTCACTGTGCACAGCGCAATCAGCATCACTGCCCTACACACCATAGGCAGTGCTGTGTCCCTCACACTACTGGCCTCCTTGCTACTGTAGTGTCTGCTGTGTACTGTAGTGTGCCCTACAGTGTGACAGTTGCATGTAGCACCACTGCCACCTGTGCCTATGCTGTGCTGTCCCCTGGGGCACAATATGCTATGCTATGCTGTACTGTTTACATGTAGCCTGCAGCTATCTAAGTGCACTGCCAGACAGACCTACAGGTGGAGCTGTGGTCGGACCTGGCCAGCCCCTGTACTTCCAGACTGACCTACAGGTGTCTCTGTGGGACCCTGCAGTAACGCTGGGCAAACGGCATGCAAATCAGGCTGTTTGCCTAGAGTCTGCCTAAGTAGGCTCATTTGCATGTCACTTTTGAATATGGCAAATCTTAGCACTGGGCAAAAGTGTTTGCACCAGGCAAACAGCTTAGCTCCGTGCTAAAGCCACGCTAATGTGTTAGCGCGGCGCTAATGGTTTGGGGAATATTATACAGTTTTGATCACTGTTCTTTCACATCTGCTGCTGCCTGCAGCTGTACTGGGTCCACACATTTGCTGGCACACACATTGGCCACATAATTCACCTCTAGCTGCCTTCACATCTCTGTGCACTGTGTTGCTGTTGTGGTCTGCACTTCCTGGTTACTATATTCAGAGCTGTCTTATTCCAGGGCTAAGTTTGCCCTGCACTCCCAGCCCAGTTTGCCCGGCCTCATTCCCGTCCTATATTCAGAAGTTGTTTTCCTGGGCTATTCCATTTGAATATAGCTTGTTTTGTGCTCCTGGCTAAATTTGCCCACTGGGCAGTCCTAATTTAGCCCAGGGGCAAAGTTTTGAATATCTAGCCTATAATGTTTTAAAATAGCTTTTTAAGCTAACATAAGTTTATGCACTTACTGGTGATAATTGTGCTCTGTCTAGCTATTATTATAGTACCACTGATGCAATTAAGATGGTCAACAACACTTTTAATGTGTGTTTAATAAGGGGCTGCTAAATAATTAATGAAAATTCATTGTCATAAATGGGGGAAAGGGGTGTTATTACCGTTATTGCTTATCTCTGCTTAAACCAATATAGTCTGCTAAAAGTTTTGAAATACACAATGCAACATTTTTATGCAGAAACCTTTGGCCTCTCATACTCAGATTTTTTCTACAGTGTTTTCTGAACTTTCAACATGGTCGTGGCAATTATGTTTTCCTTCCTTGAGCTAGAGTTTAGTGATGGGTTCCTTTAATTGCATGCTGCCAATAAATAGCGTGATGGATTGTTAGTGGAGAGGAGGGGACAGAGGAACTATAAAGGTGATTCTAGCACACGTTTGCAGGCTCAGACTTCCTCACTACATAGGATATTTGTTATGCTCGCCAGGTAGGCTTACCGGGGGCTCTGTAAATCCAAATGTCACTTTAGCAGATAAGGGTTTTTCTATGGTGGCAATGAGGTGCAAATCTATTGGGTGTTAGGAAAGAGGCCATTGAAATAGCAGTGGTTAAATCTTCTGACCCCTTAGTCACACTGCAATCTAACAAATGGCTAAATGATAGTGGCTAAGGTGCTACACTACAGAGTAAAGGAGGCAGTCTTATTGCCCAAGTGCCTGAAAGAAATTAATTCTGGAATTCACTGGGAAATAAGGTAAGGGAATGAGTGCATAATAAGACTGGTAATGAGATGAACCAATTAACCTTGTTCTAATATGCATACGAATGGGCAGTCTTTATCACCTGTGCTTTGGGAGGGCAGATCTCAAGTATTTATGTATGCTTCCTTTAAGGAACTCACTGTGGAATTTGGGTTAACAGATAATTTTATCTAAGAAACAATGTGATTCTAATAAATGTTATTTTAGGCCTCTAATTAACATACATATAGAATTTTAACTGTCATGGGTCAGTTAAGCTGTTTTTTTTTTAAATACAGTGTTAGTTTGGTGTTAATGTTACTCTATTTCAACCCCATCCCCAATGTTATAATGTTAACTTAATATATTATTATTTTTTATAACGGTTGCTATTAATTGCTGCTTATTTATTCTAACAGACTAAACAGCATGAAAGCAGATAAGAGCTGGAGTTAGAGCAATTGGCTACATCGCCACCTTGGACTATTAGTTCAGTGGTCACAAGCTCTTCAGTAGCCAACACCCTACTGTTAGTAGAATAAGACTTTTTTTGACACTCTTTTTGTTCTTTCTTACTGTTTTTGAATAATTGTTTAAATTATTCATTTAAGATTGTATTTACTTATCTATATAAATGAGATTATGATTGTAATTAAGTATAATTAGCTCATCTATTCCTACAGTGATTGTACTGTAGAAATCCATTTAAACAGATATTACTCATTCATTAGAATTTTAAGAGCTAGAACTGGTTATAGGATTATATAGTAAATATTTATTTTGTCTATTTGTAATCCCTAGATCAAACAGTGATTTATTGTTAGCTATTTAACAAGTTTGGTTTCGGTGCCAGAAATGCCACCGTACAGAATTGCATCCTGGAATGTGAATGAGCTGGGATCCCCATTAAAAGGAAAAAAGTACCATCAAGGCTTAATAAGCAGAAGGTAGACATAGCTCTTATTCAGAAAACTCACATGATGCATGAAGAATCAGAGAAACTTAAAATATCTCGGGTAGGTCAAGCTGAGAGGTCATGTTTTTCATCCAAAAAATGTGGCACTTCAATTCTAATAAGAAAGGGGGTGAATTTTTCTAAACATGATTATTATTCTGACCCGGAAGGAAGGCATCAAGTACTTTCAGGTACACTAAATGGTCAAAATGTAGTACTTTGTAATATTTATGCCCCAAACACAGGCCGGGAAGAATTTTTTAATTCAATTGTGATTGCTCTCAGTGTTTTCTCTGAATATGCCATCATTCTTGGAGGTGACTTTAATGAAGTGATAGACCCTATTCTAGACAGATTCTCAATTCAAAAAATACAGATTAATACAAAATCCAGAGACTCCTTTAAAAAGTTATTGGTGGATATAGGTATTGCTGATATATGGAGGGTGGTTCACCCCACAGGTAAGGATTATTAATTTTTCTCAAATAGGTATTTATCTTATAGTAGGATTGACTACATACTATTGTCCAAAGCCCTAATTACAAATGTCATCGAGGCTAAAATAGAAAATATTATTATATCAGACCATGCGATGATCATTGTAGACCTGATACTAAATGGAAGGGGGGAGAAATCACATAGATGGAGGTTTAACACAACTTTGCTAAAAGAAAATAATTTTCTAACATGGGTAACTAAGCAGATGAAGGAATACTTTGAAATTAATGAAAATGAAGTAGTTTCTAGTGTATGTTTATGGGAGGCATATAAAGCGTATACTAGGGGCAGAATAATAAGCTACTCGGCAAACAAGAAAAAAGAAAGATGTAAATTTCTTGAGAATAAAGAAAGAGAGCTTGCAAACTTATTCAAAACATCTAAACAATCTATGGCTCCAAGTGGAGAAACCCTACATAAAATTGTGGTCTTACAAGGGGAGAGTAACACAATTCTGTCACAAAAAGCAGAGTATGCACTTTTTAGGACAAAACAAAGATTCTGGGAGGCTGAAGAAAAAGCTGGCAAACTCTTAGCTTTAAGATGAAAGAAAATGTAACAACAAAATATTATAATAGGAATTAAAAACAACTCAGGCAAAATAGTTACAACTAACAAAGAAATTAATACTTAATTTCATAGATTCTTTCAAAACATTTATTTAACTCAGGATACACTAGATAAGGATAAACTTGATAGCTTCTTTAAGAAGCTCAAATACCAATGCTTTCTCAGCAAGATAGAGAACAGTTAGGGAAAAGTATATCTCTGAAGAAAGTACAATTGTCCACTCATGAGCTTCTGTCTGGAAAAAAAACTGGACCTGATGGCTTTGCCAGTGAATTCTATAAAAAACTTAGCCCTACAATCCTTCCCCACTTTCATAGGACTTTCTTTGAAGCTTGGGAGCAAAACGTATCACCACGCTTCATGGACAAGATTATCTAACTTTAATCCCTTAAAAAGACAAAGATAGTCTCGAGTGTTCATTAATGACCACAGACTATAAAATTCTAGCAAAAATACTGGCAAAAAGAATACAAGACATTATCACAACTCTAACTGGTTTAGAACAAGTAGGATTTATAAAAAAATTGATTGGGGCAGATAGCACATGTAGGCTTCTTAACCTAATCTGGTCAGCTAATAAAAAAAAGGAACCCTATGTAGTGCTTTCACTTGACATACTAAAAGCATTTGATTCTGTTAGTTGGACTTATATGTCAAAGCTTTGACTGAATTTGGTTGCTGGGAAAACTTTAGTAAATGGATTGCAATGATTTATGACAAGCCTAATTCGCAGATTATAACAAATGGTTTATTATCCCCACAAATCAGGCTTACCTGCGGCACTAGACAAGGGTGTCCTCTCTCTCCTTACCTCTTTATTCTAGCTTTTAAACTTCTTATCAGGCTAATACAAGAACATCCTGGAGTAAAGAGCCATAAATCTGGGGTAATACAACATAAATCATTTGCATTTGCAGATGACTTATTACTGACCCTCAGTAATCTGATTCATTCTTGTCTGAGTGTGAAAGCAATTCTTTCAGATTTTGAAACAATTTCTGGACTCAACGTAAACTGCGATAAAACTCAATTACTATATAATAACTTAAACAAATACAATATGAATTGCCTTGAAGGAATTCTAACTAGTAAATGGTACAAGTCCAGTATCACATACCTAGGTCTCCAGATCTCAACTAATTTGGAGGAAACAGTCTCCCTCAATTAATTTAAAATTCTGCACCATTGTTGAAGGACATTGAAATGGATCTGTCTGGATGGGGGAAGATCAACCTATGCTTATGGGGGAAATTAAATGCAATAAAGATGAATATTGCACCCGGGCTGTTCTACCTATTTCAAAATCCACCAATACTTATACAGGGTTTTATTTAACTCTAACAACTGATTAGCGTTTTGCTCATAAAAATTCTAAAACATTGTGAAAATGCATAGCACTTGCCTCACTGTGTTTAACAGACACAACACTTCTAGAAAACCTATATAAATGATTTCTGTACAGTTACAGGGTTTTATTTAACTCTAAAAATTGATTAGCGTTTTGCTCATAAAAATTCTAAAACATTGTGAAAATACATAGCACTTGTCTCACTGTATTTAAGAAACATAGCACTTCTAGAAAACCTATATAAATGCTTTCTGTACAGTTAGTATTGTCCCAAGAAAAAACTGCTAATCAATTATTTAAAACCCTGTTATAGGGAATAAATTACTAAAATGACTTGATAGAATCATTAGGAATTTCTGATGGCAAAGCAAACCTCCCAGAATTGGAATAACAAAACTTAGAACACCTTATATCTTTGGGGGTCTTGCATTACCATGGTGGGAGTGATATCAACTGGCCTTTATCCTAAAACATGCTTTGAAACATTTGACTACTACTTCTTCAAATACAGAACCACTGCCCTTATGGTTTAAGTTAGAAAGGGAAATACTTATGCCTAGTAATCTCTTCGACTTTATATACATTCCATTAATGGCACCCATATCAGATACTCCATGCTTACAAGGTTCTGTAATGGCACTTAAAAGAATAAACATCATTATTAATCCTAAACAGGTTCCCCTGGATCTAACTCCCATATGGAACAATGCTAAATTAGTAGCGACTAAGCAAGCATCATACAATTCTGAATAGTGTAACAGGGATTTATTTAACTCTAAAAATTGATTAGCGTTTTGCTTATAAAAGTGCTAAATCTTTGTGAAAATGCACAGCTCTTGCCTCGATGTGTTTAACAAACACAGCACTTCTAGAAAATCTATATAAATACTTTCTGTACAGTTAGTATAGTCCCAAGAAAAAACTGCTAATCAATTATTTAAAACCCTGGTGTAAAATGGGAATCACAAGACTCATACACTTAATAGAGCCCAGTCTAGAGTGATGCTTCCCTTCCAAGAATTAAAAACCAGATGTGGTATCTGCAATTATCACTTTCATTATTTCCTACAGTTAAGAGAAGCACTTAGGAATTCTAATATACTTAATCCGAATGATGAATTACCAAACTGTGAGGAGTGGGAACAGCTAATTTGAATATCAGCACTTAAGAAAGGGGCAGGATGTCTATACAAACTCCTAACTAACAATTTATCCTCTAAATGTCTAACTATAGTGGCCAAACAGAAGTGGGAAGAGGAACATCTTACTGATATAAGTGATGAAGAGTGGGACGCCACTTGGGGGATGGCCATCAGATCTCCCAAAGAAATACAAGGTAGGTTACTTCAACTCAAAAATTACATAGACATTATCTCTGTCCACAAAGACTGAATGCCATGGGATTTAAAGAGGAAACCAGTTGTTGGAGATGTAACAACCAGGATGTCAATCTAACACATATGCTATGGAACTGTCCCAAGATCAAAGCAGTCTGGAATAGTGTACATTCCATATATAATCTAGTCATAGGAAAACTCGTTCCCCATTCACCATTAATTTTTTTATTAGAAATTTTTGCAGAATCTTTAAATTTGAATAGAAGTCAGGAAGTCTGGGTTCCATAGGCCTCTCTCTCTCTTAAAAAAGACTTTTACTGCAGAGATGGAAAAGTGCATGGGTGCCCACACTTGCAGAATGGTACAATCAAATGGTGTTTTTATACTATAATGAATGAATATATTATTCCCTGATAAACTGGATACTATGCAAGATATCTGGGAACCTTTTCTAGTCTATATGGTAGAAATAGGAACTAACAGTATTAGAAGTGTTGAATGAATGAGGATTAGGACAATAGCAACAGTCATGTTATTTTATTCTTTCTCACTGCCATCCTTTTATTCTCCTTTAAGTTTATAAAAAGATATTTAGATGAAAAAATGTGTTTCTCCATGTGGTAATAACCAGGTATTTGATCTAGCTCATTTTTAAAATGGATGTAATGTTTATGAAAGAAAAATTAATTATTTTTCTTGGTTATGTTTCATACTTCTGTTCAGAATGTTTTACCTATTTCTTCATATGTTTTTGAACTGATTGTATTCATATATGGAAATCAATAAAAATTTATTATGAAAAAAAGGATTACAGATAACCAATTATTGATTAGAGAACTGGTAGAGCAGGGTAAGGAAAACAAAATATCAGGCTATTTGCTTTCTCTCAATCAGCAGAATGCTTTCGATGGAGTTCCACCTACTGTAAGTTCATAGACCATGTTCTATGTTCTTACGGGATCCCTGGGCAATTTTGTGAATGGATCATGATGATTTATGAGTAGTCCACGGCTATCCCTTTGACTAATGGACATTTAGAATCCTATCTGGATATAGGTAGGGGTGTTAGACAAGGCTGCCCTATGAGCCTGTTACTATATATATTTTGTTTAGACCCCCTATTAAAGTATTTGCAGAATGATGATACTATAAAAGGTATTTGCTCAATAGATCCGTTTATGCGGATGACGTGTGTTTATTCCTTGCAGATAAAACTTCCAGCAAAATATCCTTGACAAAAATTGAATACTATTCTGCTGTTGCTGGTGCAAACATAAATAAGAATAAAAGTATAAAAGTATATCCTTTGAGTAATAGAACTGAGGCAATTGATTCTCTGCAGGGTATACCGAGTACTATAGAAACTTTTAAAGTGTCAGGGATCCTGTTTGGCAAAGGAGATAATGGTTACCTAAATTGGGAACAGAAATTACAATATGCTCAACAAAAAGTGAACATCTGGAAATGCTGGCAACAAATTAAAAAAAAGAAGGTGTTATTGGTCAAAACATTTTTATTGCCCATTTTTACATATCTCAGTATAGTATACCCAATTCCAGTTGCATTTGAAACTACACTAATTGAGTTTGGTTTTCCAAATTATATGGGGCTGTCATTTGAACCCTATTAAAAGAAATGTTTTATACTTACTTGTACAGCAAGGTGGGTTAAATTTGTTAAATCCAGTTACATATTATTATAGTATATTTTTCCACTCCAATCTATTGGACCCTACTCAAGTGAACCCATTAATCTGGATGGTGTATGGTATGGTTATTACATTTTTTCATTAAATGGAGGAACCAGGAGAATTTGACTACAGTACTGAAATTATGTCCAGAATTTATTAAGCCAGTTTTTTAAGAAAATTAGACAATGGAAGCTAATGGTTCCTCAAGTTATACAGCAACAGCGGAAATGTATATATAATATAATTCAAATGCAGGTATTTAGTATCTCTCCAACATTTAGAGGTGCATCTGAAGGTAACAATAAGCGTATTACAAACTTTGTAGGATACATTGACACCTCCAAAATATGATATGAGCTCTGGCTTAGCAGTCATGGTAAACTTAATGTACGAGGTAATGCTAAACGTAAAAGTCAGACTGACAGAATATGTCCAAGATTAACTTGTCTGGCTCAGGATGAACCCATGGAACATTTTTTTTTCCCTGTCCATATGTGCAGAAATTCTGGCAGGTATTGTCCCTGACATGGGAGGATAGGGTATGGAAAACAGTTACCTATGAGGAATTGGTGGGCGGGGTTTTTGGATAATATTAGGGAATATAATAAGGGTGTGTTACATCTTATCTTTACATCTATTAAATTTGTGTTGTGGCAAGCATGTTGCAAATTTGTGTTACAACAGATAGATCAAAATTCTGTACAACTTGTATTGCATGTAGAACATGAACTAAACATTCAGGATGGGATATTCAAACTGCACCCAAAATGTGCGCAATAGCAGAAGCAAGCACAAGTCCATTGCGCACATGCGCAATAGATACGATATTCAAACATGGAGCAAGCCAAATTGCGCAACCAGCCAACGTCTGAATATCGCACAACCTGTGCCATAGCGCAACCAGGAAGGGGAAGCTGAGCAGATACGATACACTATAGCACAACAAGGGCAGCCCAGCTGAGCAGTCCAGAGGTGCCATAGCACAAGCAGGGAGCCCCTCAGCAGCAGAGCAATGGAACTGCACAACCAGGGAGGTAGGCAGGGGCCCACCACCCATGCCACAGATGGGCACAGGAACACACTGCAGAACTGACAATGCACCCCCACACCCCAAGCACAGCATAACTGGGGGAGGGACAGAATATCCACCGGCCCATGGGGACAAGCAAACAAAGCACAGCCAGGCCATGTTGCCCCAGCACACCCACTGGCAAGCTGAGACTGCCACACAAGGGGAGCGGACCACCCAAGTGTACAGCAGTCCCCCCGTGCACAGCACACCCTGCACTGTGACCCCAAGACACCCCCATGAGCAGTGACCATCACTGCAGGAATCCCCATGCATCCCCCCATCACACTGCAACCTTGTGTACCACATAACCATACAAGCCAGACCCACCATGAGCACCCAGCAGTGGGTGGCAGCACACAGCAATGCAACAACGGCAGACACAGTGCCAACATGCACAACACCCCTGGGGCACAGCTGAGACACTGAACATGTGTCGCCACAAGTGGTACCCCACATGGGAAAGGGCGTGCCCCTGACACCACTGCCATTGACACAGCACCCTGCACAGTAGACAGGTGTCACAGCGTGACCCACCACGAGCCACAGCAGCCAGCACAGACACCCACAGTGGTGCATGGAAGAATGCAGCACATCGGATGCAACACAGTGCAGGGGCAAACACACACCCATACCCTCGGAGACACCAACACAGGGATGCAGTAGTGTGGCAACCCAGCCCCCAGTGTGGGCAGATGTAAACTGTGCACACACAGCCTGCAGTCCACCATGGCAAAGGGGTGACACCCACCGTGTGCATGTACTGTGGCCCTGTATGCCACCAGCATACGCCTGGAGCACAAGTCACAGACAGTGGTGCACTGCCCCTGCAACACACACAAGACACAGCATGGAGGTGGGATAGCAACTGTGGAGCCACAGTGTCATCCAAGGCAAACATGCACCCCACCGGTGACAGGGGGCAACCCAGCATCGTGACGGTCACAGTGGATGACCTGCAGGGACAGCACCCACTGACAAGGCAGCAGACCTGGCAGGCCACAGACATGCAAGGATGTCAGCTGCACAGGCCAAGGACAGCTTGACAGGGGCACAATGGACACAGAGCAGGCACCATGGAACACTGCACACAGCAATGCAATGCACAGTGAACAACACACACCACAGATACTGACTGAAAGCCACTCCCACACCAGAGACACCTCCCCATGCACACATACCCATGACTATACCACCCCAGATGCCATGCACATCACTGCAACTGAGCACCTATAGCCAGCTGCAAATCAGAGACCACCACAGTATTCATATCAAAATAACTGTATTACAAAAAATACAACAAGAATAACAACAACAAGAACTATATACATATGTACAAAACAGGGGTGGGGGTATGGGTACAAGGTAGGGGTGGGTAAGGGCAGGGTGAAGAACTGGGAGAGGGAAGGCGGGTGAGGGATAGTTAAAGGGGGGAGGTGATGGGCAGCTACTGTCTTCCAGCCTGCTCCCCTGCTGCCTGGTGCTGGTCCTGGGGCCTCCTTCTCCTCCGCACCCCATGCTGCTTTAGGTCCTGCAGGATAACAAGTGAGTCCATTGCTACCTGCAACAGCTGCTGCATGGACCTCTCTATCCGTCGTAGTATCTGGACACCTAGGACAAGGGATCAGAGTCAATGGCTGTGACTGTCCATATCCCTGAAGCCCACCCATCATGCATGGCATACTGCCAAGTGCCCTGCTCCTGTGATGGACTGCACCCACCCACAGTGACCATGTGCACAAGACATGCCCAACCAGGCAGCAACAGCCATGTATAGCACTGCACACACACACACACTGCCCACATCCAGCACAGCACAACCAAGGCCGTACAGTAATGTTGCTATGCGGTGGGCAGGCAGTGCCACAGCCATGTGCCCAGTGCACGCATGGACCACCATTGACGCACTCCCAGACATGCAGTACCACTGGACAGTGCTGACTGTCACATGTCGCGTGCATGGCAGTGGTGTCCATGGATGGTGGCCATGCCGTGCCCCCCACCCTGTCACACAGCATGCAATAGCAATCATGTTGTCATGGCACTCACCCTCATCGGGCTGCTGCTGGTGTCGTGGTTCTCCACCACCACGCTCAGGCACCGCTGGCACCACTCCCTGCTCTTCAGCCATGGACCTCCTCCACTCTGCCACACCTGTGGGAAACAAAAGGTGAGAAACACATCAGTGCAATCCCAAAGCATATTCCCCCTGCCCCAATGAGTGTGCCCGCCCACCCAGCCAGACCCATACATCACATATCCTGTTAACACCACCACAGCCAGCCCTAGACCAACCCTCCCCTATGTGCTGGACACAATAGACAGTGTTACCCATATGGACCGTACAGGTGCATAGATGGATCACCACCTGGCTGAAGCACCACGCCCCTCCTGGCATGTGACCGCAGACGTGCCAGCAGCACCGGCTCCCTCCTCCGCAGGTCCCCATAGCGGTGCCTGCACTGTTCCACGGACCTCCGTTGGCCAGTGGTCGCCTCCAGCTCAGTGGCCACCTGTTGCCACACCTGTGTCCTGGCCCTGTCTAGAGGAACCTCCCCATACAGTGGGCCATAGTGAGGCTCTACTACGGCCACCAAGTTTGCCAGCTCAAGGGCACTCCACTGGGGGGCTCTTCTGTGTGCCATCTCTAGATGTATAGTAGGCAATATGGCGCTCTGCAGCGCGGCAACCCCAAGTGGAATTGCTGCGCAATACAATGCCACTATTCCCTATCGTGCTGTCGGTACAGCGCCGCCAGTCCCTATCACGCTGTCACCGAACAGCGTGATAGAGCTGCAGACATGCCATACGTACAGCGCTAAGGGGGCAAAGGTCGGGTGCAGGGTCATGGGTCTCTCATGATGGCCATGCACAGCCGCTATTGACATCTGCGTGTCCAGCACGATTGCCTTCGTGCGCCGCCGCTACAGTGAACTATTACAAGAGTTGTGCCACAGCGCCCATGTAGTAACCGGCCGCTGTAATGCCACTGGCACAATGGTGGCCGTGCCCTGAATTGCCTACCATGCACAGCACTTCATCAGCGCAGCAGACGCCTGCGTAAGCTACCTGGGCATGCACAGTGCGGTGTACTACGCAGTCACAGAACTGCGCCATTGGCTCAGCACGTTCAACCGTATCGCGCAAAGCGCAAAAGTGCGATATTCAGCTGTCATATGCAAATCATCCAATCAGCCATTCAATGGTGCAGCAGCGTGATTTGCATCTCATTAAAGTTGCTCCACACCTAATTTGCATGGATTGCGCTATAAATATGTGACACTGTTCTGCAGTGGCCATATTCGGTTACTGCAGTTGATAGGTGAGTTGCATGCATTGTGATGTTCTGCACTATGGCCTCAGGGAATTGCTGTGTACTGCACAGTCACAGGTGACCACTCTCACCCATACAGGCTGTGAAATTACCGAGCAAGGACTGGGTGAGGAGGATGATGGTGGGCGGAAGAGGAGGCCTAACTTTACTAAGGCTGAGACGGAAGCACTGTTTGAGGCCTACCTGGATGAAGAGCCACTTCTCAGTGGACGGCGGGGCACCCCTCAGGCCCGTGCTGCTGCATGGGAGGGGGTGGCATGTGCCGTCAACCTGCATGGCAGCCACCAGCGCTCTGTGCAGGAGTGTAAAAAGATGGGAACCGACAGGAGGAGGGTGAAGGAGAAGGTGGCAGCCATCAGGGTGGCACGTGCTGCAACAGGCGGGGGCCAGTCGGAGGTGGTGCAGCTGACTCTGGCAGAGGACAGGCTCACTGCAAGCATGCAGTGCAGTGCCATTGAGGGCATCCCTGGAGGTGATTTCCAGACATGTGGTAGCCCATCACTGCATGATATGTCATGGTCGGGGGGAAGGTAGATCACATGCACTAACGTGTCCTTCCTTTCTGTTACAGATCCTGTGCGTTTGCAGGGGTCAGCGGTGGAGGGCCTGTCCACTGCAGACAGCCATCTGGAGTTGGAGGAGGGACCATCCACCTGCAGGTTGCCGGCGCGGATTGCACCAGTGTGCACGCCTGGCTGCCATCACTGATGTCGTTGAGACAGGTGTGGGGGTGCCCTTCCTGTGTCTCAGCGGTCTGGCATGCAAGCATGCCAGCACGCTGTGGCTGTGGCACAGACCTGCACCATTGATGATGCAATGACCACTAAGGGCATTGACATGTGTGTGTCACAGAATGGACACACAGCAGGACAGCTCATGCCCATGGACCTAGCTGGTTCTGACGTGTGCGCCAGCATGTCAGCACAGTCCCAGGCTGTGCCTGTCAGCACCGATGGGGCAGCACCGGTGGCTGTGCAGGTCACTGGCACTGTTGCGGCCACAGCAGCAGAACAACTGATCCCTTGGGCACAGCAGGCAGAGGGGCAGCAGCAGCAGCAGTAACCCACCGGGACTGGGGGTACAGGGTTCAGCGGTGATGTAGGTGCACCGCCTGTGGACTTGCCCATACCTGGTCCTGGTGAGCAGCGCCCACCCTCAAGGGGTGCTGTGCATCAGGCCCTTCCATACCCTGATGGACAGGTTGCTGATGTGGCAGACGACCTCTTTGACGAGCACACCCGCCTGCTGCAGGCATCAGTACAGCAGCAGATGCGGGTTGCAACGTCCGTGGATGCACTGTGTGTGGCTCTGGAGCGGCACAGCAGGGACAACGCGAGGATCCTGTCACAGATTGACCATTTGTGGATGGATGTGACTGCCGCCACTGACAGGCAGACACAGGCATTGGTCGGTGTCGTGGCCACATTGGGCACACAGTCAGGTGCCCCTGTGCTGCTCACACTGTGCAGTACGCTATCCACTCCCCGTTCCCGGCATCGTGCAACACCCACCCTGTTGATGCCAGGTTCAGCTGTGGCATCCCAGCACCCCGTGCAGGTATGTTTGTGTGCTGCAGACCCTGTGCGGTAGTACGCGTGTCACAAGAGTGGAACCCTAGTGGTCCATTGGTGCCACCCCATGAGGCCCATGCTCAGCCTGCCAGTGCTGTTGGTCTTGGTGGGGCCACCCACGCATCTGAGGTGGCTGTGGCACTGTGCCGCAAGACTGAGCTGTCTCCCAGTGCGGGCCCTGTCTGGTGCTGCCCTGTGTACAATGTGTGTTTCGGTGGGCAGTGCACCAGTGGGTGCCCAGCCCTACACGCGGACACACGGACCACCTGCACACCCTCCCGACTGCTGTCCACAGGTGCGTGTGTATGATGATGCCTGCATTGTGCTGTACACCAAAGTGTGAAGGTGCCCATCATCTGACACACGTACATGGACAGTCAGTGGATGTGGTGGCCTGTGGACATGTGTGTTTTTAGTGTCTGTGTTCCTGCTCTGTTGTGCACCTGACCCCTGTGCTCTTTGTGCCTATTGTGTGTGTGTGTCCGTCCATGTGGTGTGTTACTGTTCACCCCTCCCTGGTTGTATGTGTGTGCTTCTGTGCCCTGCCACTTCCCTTGCCATCATGCACCCCGGTGTGTTTCCCTGTGTGTATGTGGGTTGTGCCCTAGCCACTGTTGGTTGCACATGGCCCCATGACTTACCTGTGTTGGTGAAGTGCTCCTCTGTGATGGTGTCCCGGTGCAGCTGGGCCAGCCGGATCAGTCGGGGGTCATGTCGTCCAAGGGGGGGGCTGCCCATCCCCATCATCACTGGCATCACCGTCGTCTCCATCTCTGTCCCCCTCTTCGACCTGTACAGCTATCCCACAGTCTTTGGCTATGTTGTGCAGGATACAACAGGCCAGGAATATCCCACAGGCCTTTGAGGGGCTATACTGTAGGGCACCGCCGGAGGTGTCTAGGCATTGGAAGCGCGCCTTCAGCATCCCAAACACCCATTCAATGATGTTGCGTGTGGCGGCAGGTGCCTCATTGAAGCGTTGCTGCGATGGGGTCATGGGCTGCCGGTAGGGTGTGGGCAGCCAGGGACAGAGTGGGTATCCACTGTCACCTGTGTGGAGATAGTGGAGGTTAGTGTCTTGTTCAGGCTCATATTGCCCCAACCCTGTGTGCCACACCCATGGCACCTGTGGCTTACCCACCCTTGCCCCCGATTTGTCAGTCCTACATGCATACTCACCCACTAGATGTCCTGTGGGGATGTCCCCACTCTCGAATCGATGGCACAGTGCCGACTGGTACCATATGAATGAATCGTGTGCTCCGCCAGGGTGCATGGCACAGACACTGATGATGCACCCACTGGCATCACACACCACCTGGCAGTTGACACTGGCATAACCCTTCCGATTCCTATAGGTGGCCCCATCGGGGCCAGGTGGCGTGCGAATGGCCACATGGGTGCAGTCTATCGCCCCTAGCACGCCAGGCATACGTGCTACCCTGTGGAACTCCTGTATGTTTGCTGTGCGCTCCGCCGCGGTGCTGGGGAAATGGATGTACTCCGCAGCATGTGGCAGCAGTGTGCTGAGAAATTGGGTGAGGATGCGTGACGTGGCTGTGTTATGACTGTGGTGTCCCCTGTTGGTCTCTGGAAGGTACCCGTGGCGAGCAAGCACATGCAGGCTGTTACCTTTGTCTCCAATGACAGAGCATGACTCCGACGTGAGGGTGCCTGCATCACATCACTGCACAGCTCACAGAGCCGCCTCAGTATTGCCCTGTTCAGGCGGTACTGGCCCACAATCTCGACATCTGAGTAGAGCTCAAAGCTGATGCGGGCTCGGTACTGCCTGTTGGGGCGTACCACCAATGGGCCCTTCCACGGCCATGTCCTCCTGCAGCATGCCTTCTCATCCCCCGCATTACAGCTTCCATGTGGAAGGTGGCACTGTCCATGTCCCTGGCTTGTGTCCCCCCCCACCTGTTGTTGCTCTGTTCCCTCCGCTGTCCTGACTGCTACCTCTGCTGCACTGGGTACACCTACTGGCTTCTGCACTCTGTGGCCCCACACACCTTCCCTTGCCCTTATTCTGTCCTCTGCTCTACCTGGCCTGCACTCTTTCTCCCTCTGGCCTTGTCTGTCTCCCTGCCTCATGTGGCTTCCCAGTAGCATTCTTGCGCCTCTTCCTTGATCCTTTTTTATTTTGGCTCATTTCCGCTATGGCGCAACTTCCGCCTGATCCACTGTTGTGCATTGCGCAAGCCTTTGAATATTGCACTGCACACTTTATGCATGGTTCCACCCCTTTCAGTTGTGCATGCCTTCATTAGCATTGCGCTGTTGCTCAGCATGTTTTCAGTAGCGCAACCGCCTCCTACTGAATATCGCAGAATGGCGCATTTTCGGAGTTGTGCAGGCGCAACCCTATTGCGCATTGCACAACCCTTTTGAATATCCCACCGTCAAAGTACATATGAAAGAACTATATTGTTGTGTAATGTTTGGTTGGATTGATGGAAAGCTGTACCATTTTTGAAAGATAAAATTGGGTGAATGTATAACATGGGTTACTACATAGTTATTATGTATACAGTAAGCAGTTTAGTTTTGATACCTTTGATATTTTTAGTTTTTTTTTGTTTCTACTCCTGTACCATTTGTATGTATGTACATTGTTTTGTGTTCTTCATAAAACATTCCCCTACTCTTTTCAAGACGTGCCATGGGATCTTTAATGTCCACCTGAATAACAACCAGAACAGGCAGACGGGACCTCGGTTTTAAAGCATCATCCGAAAGACGGCACCTCAGGAGAGCAGTACCCCCCTCATGCTGCACTACAGTGTCAGTATTGGGATATTAACCCAAGTGTCTGATGTGGCGATAGAACCCACAGCCTTCTGATCTCCCAGCCTCAGAGGCGAGTGTGCTACCTGCTGAGCCACTGACACAATTTGTTAGCTGTACTGCTGTATACTAGTTTTAAAAACTAAGCTTATGCATCTATTGAGGTTGAAGCATAAAGTGTCAAAAGTCAGGAAATTAAAAGTTAGGGTTACAAGTCCCTGGAACCTTGGCAAATCAGTGCTGTTGTGTTTCTTGGGGTCTGCGTGAACATGTGTTGACAGCCTCATATTGGCACTCTCCAGGCAAGCACTGCTGTGCCATTTACTGTACTTTGTCTGATAAGACAGTGCCAACATAAGGGTAACCTCAACAATGCACTGCATGATCATTCAAACTCCAAGGAACACCACAGCCTGCCTGCCAAAGCTCCAGGCACTTCTAACCCTAATTTCTTAATTCCTGATGGCAGAAGCAGTCCAAAGGAGGACTTCCTAAATGGTACAGGGGTTGCATGAGAAGCCATATGAGGAGAGGTTGCAGGAGCTCAACATGTACTCCCTGGAGGACAGCAAACTGAGAAAGGACATGACTGAGACCTATGAGTACCTCACAGGGGTGAACAAGGTGCGGGAAGGGAGTCTCTTTCAGAGGAGGAGACTCAAAACATGGGGGTATGCTATGAAGTTGGGGGGGAGTTTAAGAGGGATGTGAGGAAATACTTCTTCACAGGAAGGATAGTGGTTTCCTGGAACAGTCTGCCAGAAGCAGTGGTGGGGGTGAAGACAGTGGGAAACTTTCAGCATGCATGGTATGTGTTCATGGGCATAATAAGTAGAGGAAAGGGAGGAGGGAGGGACACCTGTAACCAAACAGGGTCCTGGATACTGAAATAGGCTGGGAAAATTGGGCAGACTAAATGGGCCTACTGGTCCTTTTCTGTTGACACATTCTACGTATCTATGTTAATGCTTTCTGCTTTAACCCTAATAGATGTATTATTCATTCATTCATTTTTAATTTATACTGGAAAGCCATGTGGGCAAAATGCCTGTTTTCACAAGTATCCAGTTGTCCAGTTTTAGAAGTGTAACTACACAATTTGTAAATAAAACAAGGTTATAAATATACCATGTGAGAGAAAATGTATGATGCAGGAAAGTCTGGCACAAAACAAAGGGTGAAAATATATACAATGAAAGACATTTCACACATTGTCAGAGAAGTAAAAGCTGCTTATGTACAGCAAACCACAATATAAATAGCAAGTCAAAAACAACATGTACAAATATACAATGGTAATCCCAGTGGAGGGGGCGGGAGAAGCATTAGCTTAGTTTGTTAAAGTTAAGTTCCTTAAGTTTTGAAAGACATACAACCAGTGATAGTTCTGATATAACCAGCTGCAGTTCTGATATAACGAGCTACAGTTCTGATATAACAAGCTACGGTTCTGATATTATAAGCTACAGTTCACATATAACAAGCTACAGTTCTGATATAACAAGCTACAGTTCTGATATAACAAGCTACAGTTCACATATAACCAGCTGCAGTTCTGATATAACAAGCTACACTTCTGATATAACAAGTTACAGTTGACATATAACAAGCTACAGTTCTGATATAACAAGCTACAATTCACCTATAACAAGCTACAGTTCTGATATAACAAGCTACAGTTCATATATAACAAGCTGCAGCTCTGATATAAGCTACAGTTCTGATACAACAAGCTACAGTTCACATATAACAAACTACAGTTCTGATATAACAAGCTACAGTTCACATATAACAAGCTACGCTTCTGATATAACAAGCTACAGTTCTGATATAACCAGCTACAGTTCACATATAACAAGATGCAGTTCTGATATAATGAGCTACAGTTCTGATATAACAAGTTACAGTTCTGATATAATGAGCTACAGTTCTGATATAACAAGCTACAGTTCACATATAACAAGCTACAGTTCACATATAACAAGTTACAGTTCTGATATAATGAGCAACAGTTCTGATATAACAAGCTACAGTTCTGATATAACAAGCTACAGTTCTGATATAACCAGCTACAGTTCACATATAACAAGTTACAGTTCTGATATAATGAGCAACAGTTCTGATATAACAAGCTACAGTTCACATATAACAAGCTACAGTTCTGATATAACAAGCTACAGTTCACATATAACAAACTATAGTTCTGATATAATAAGCTACAGTTCTGATATAACAAGCTACAGTTCATATATAACAAGCTACAGTTCTGATGTAACCAGCTACGGTTCACATATAACAAGTTACAGTTCTGATATAACGAGCAACAGTTCTGATATAACAAGCTACACTTCTGATATGACAAGCTACAGTTCTGATATAACAAGCTACAGTTCTCATATAACAAGCTACAGTTCTGATATAACAAGCTACAGTTCACATATAACAAGCTACAGTTCCGATATAACAAGCTACAGTTCACATATAACAAGCTACAGTTCTGATATAACCAGCTACAGTTCTGATATAACAAGCTACAGTTCACATATAACAAGCTATAGCTCACATATAACAAGCTACAGTTCTGATATAATGAGCAATAGTTCTGCTATAAGTAAGCAATAAGACACGACAGGGTGTGTGTGTTGAACAGATATTACCGCATGCCCAGGGGCGTAGTAAGGCATGAGGCCCTGCCGAGTGCCTACAGCCCCTGGAAGTGCAGTAATATCTGTTCAACACACATACCTGGGAGTGTTTTATTGCACTTATAAAATGGTTCTCTTTTTTTTTAATATTTGTAATTTTAAAAAATATTACTGAACTGAAAAGAAACTGAAATCATTGTGTTAATTTGAGATAAAATAGTCCTTCCGCCTACTAGGTGATGACATTATTGTCTTCTGATACACTGACATTTGTACTGTTGTTGTCCCCCCAAACCTCACGTTCCGATCGAGAGAACAAGTGTGGTTAGGAGAGGAAGTAACAGGTTATCCCCGACAGGTTGAGCCACTTTCGCAATTTAAAAAAAAAAAAAAGGAATAAGGGATGCAGATTTGTTTTTGTTGTTTTAGTTAAATGTACTGGGAGGGAAGCGCAGTTTACTATGAGACAGCACCCATTCTGGTCTATTTCCAGTTTCGTGCAGCCAGGGGGCCTTGTCGAGGGAATATGACAGGTAAGGTGCCAGGGGTGCAAAGACTGATTGCTAAGTGCTGGGTGCTGGGGCATGTGCGGCTGGAACGGTGGAAATGTTAAGATGGGCAATCGCAGGATACAAGCAGTGAGAGGCACAGCTTGGACTTGAAGAGGTCGAGTGTTGGAGCAGTCGCTATGTTGCTGCCAATAGAGTTGAGCCAGTTGGATGCCCGACAGGTGAATGATCTTTGTCCTTGGGTTGTGCTACGTCGTGGGATATGTAGTACACGGGAATTAGAGCCCCTTGTAGTGACGTTCCTATGTCTAGACTTAAGGAGGGCACAGACACCAGGTGGGCAAGCCCCATTATAATTTTCTTGGCCGTGATGCAGGTTTGGTATTTTATGCGTTTGTCCAGTTGAAGTCATCCAGATTGGGAATAAAGGTCACATGTGTGGCTACAGCGATGTGAGCCAGTGATGAGACGACAGGCCTTATTCAGCGAGGTCATGATATGTTTGAGAGCAGTGGTAGTTGCAGACCCATATATGATGAGACCATAGTCTATGATGCTGACGATGGAGCTTTGGACGGCCACTGATAGTGCTTCTGGGGTTAGGTGTTTCCTGTGCCAGAATAATATACCTAACCTCACATTGGCAGACTTTGCAACATTGCTGATATGGACAGCGTATGAAAGGTGGGGATCAAAGGTGATGCCGAGGTACTTGAACGATTATTTGCTCTAGGATGGCTCCTTGTTCAGTTGCAATGGAGAGGTGGAGTTGTTTGTTTTTGTTGTGGGAGCTGCAGAAGACCCTAGACTTGTTTTTTTTCTGATTGAGAAGCAGTTTATGATTTAAGAACCAGGATTTGATAGAGGAGAAGGCCCGCTGAAGTTAATTTTGTAATTGGATTTGATCAGGGTCCGAGGTGAGGACCACAGCATCATTGGCGTAGAGAATTATTTGTTCTGAGCAGCTGTCCAGTAGTGAGTTTAAGAATCAGCTGAAAAAGAGGGGTCCCAGAATGGAGCCCTGAGCGACTCCCGAGCGGACCGGTCCAGGGTCTGAGAGTGTATCAGCGATTCTTACTGTTTGGGACCATTCTTCAAGGTAGCTCTTAAACCAGCCAATGGAGTTGGTTGACGGTATATAATTGGGTAGTTTAGGTCACAAGAATGTGTTGGGAGGCCTTCCCCATGATTGTGCGCTATTCACCCTCTGCTCTTCGCCCCTCCCCCCATTTCAGTTTACAACCTACCAGCACTGTAGGGCGCTGGGTATTGCGCGTGGGGAGGGGGAGCGAACAACAGAGGGTGAATGAGAGGGGCCACCGCATCGGGGTGGTAAGATCCAGAAGACACCCTGGGATGAAATGGAACCTAGAACGTGGTCCGTCATGTCTGGTTTCCATACCCAAGGGCACTACCAATTGTGGCAGGCAGGTGGTTTGGGCAGCCCTAGAGGTTCATGCAACTTGGGTGGTGTTATGCAATGCCAGGTCCATTAAAAAACAAGACTGCAGTTATTGCAGAACTTGTTGAAATGGTGGACCTGGCCTGCATCACCGAGACCTGGCTGGATGAGAATTCTGGCCCCATTTTGGAGGCTTTAACTCCAGCTGGGTATTCGGTGATACACTGCCCGAGATTGGATCGCCAGGGGAAGGGGGGGTTGCGGTCTGTTTCAAGATGGAACTTAACCTCACGAGTGTACCAGTGGAGGAGACCGAGTCATTTGAGTGTATTGTAGTAGCAGGTGTGGGTTGTCAGACCGCCTTCATCTACCATCCACGTGGAGATGAGAAGCTATTTCTTCAGGAAGTCGCGGACTTCGTCGACATGGCGTTTGAGGCGCCCAGGCTGATGGTCCTGGGCAACTTCAATGCCTGATTCGATGACGAACTCTCACAATTTGGACAGCACTTCCTTCAGTTGATGACATCTCTGGGCCTTACACAGATAGTTACCACTGCTACTCACAAACACGGTCACTCTCTTGACTTAGTCTTCCTCCTGGGGTTCGAAGCCTCTGACTTGGGGGTGGAACCAGTTGGATGGTCAGATCACTACATCGTGGGGTTCAATTTTAGCACCCCCCCTTTCACAGGCTTACTCCTGTGGAGATGGTCAGGTACCATCCTTTACGAGATACAAGTTCTCAAGGCCTAACGGTGGTACTTGACCTATCATCCCTCCCAGTGGCAAACAATGACCCAGAGGCCCTCGTGATGGCTTACACTTCATCCATTACAGTGGCCCTGGATGTCATTGCTCCAGTACGAGTTCGTCCTCTCTCCCTTCACCCTCGATCCCCATGGTTTGATGGGACTCTGAGGGAGATGCGGTGACTAGGATGAAGGTTAGAGCATTGCTGGTGGAAATCCACCCTTGATGCCGACCACCTTAGATTGATGGACTGTTACCAAGTCTATCAATCTGCAATCACTCGTAAGAAGGCAGAGTTCCTGTCCAGGGAGATTGCGGCTGCTCAGAATCGACCAGCTCAGCTGTTTCGAACTGTGGACAGACTATGCAACCCAGTCTGTCTACAAGTCCGGAAAGCCTTTTTCGCAAGTAGAGTGTGATGAACTTGCTCGATTCTTTGTGACTAAGGCTTGCCGACATCAGGGTGGTACTCCAACCAGCATACTCTATGGGTGTTGCTTTGGATCGGCATGAGGCCACTGCTCCTCAGCTTTCCTGGGGTACCTTTGACTGACCAGAGCTCATGGATGTCATGTGGATTGTCCAGAGTGTGCACCCTACATGCTGTAGTTTGGACCCAGGACCAACTTCCCTGATTTTGAGTTGCATTGATTCTATCGGTCCGGTCCTAGCTCGGATAGTCTGGTGCGCCTTGGAAACAGGTGAGTTTCTTGGCTCCCTGAAGGAGGCGGTGGTGACACCACTCTTGAAAAAAGCTTCTGTGGACCCAGACTGCCTTGCAAACTACAGACCAATCTCTAACCTCCCCTTTTTAGGGAAGATGATTGAAAAAGTAGTGGCTGCACAACTGGAGGCCTATTTGACCATCCATGACATCTATGAATCCCTCCAGTCCTGATTTTGAAAGAGACATAGTACTGAGACAGCACTGGTTCAAGTGGTCAATGATCTCCTAATGGCTAGAGATCGGAAGAGCCGCTCCATCTTGTTTCTTCTGGATCTCTCATCAGCGTTTGACACTGTGGACCATGGGGTTCTGCTTGGCCATCTGAGGTTCATCTGTGGACTATCAGGTACAGTCCTCGTGTGGTTTACATCGTTCCTCATGGGAAGAACTCAGAGAGTGGTGTCCGGGGTTTATTCCTCATATCCAGTCTCTCTGTCACATGTTCAGGCCTCAGTGTTGTCCCCCATGTTGTTTACAGTGTACATGCTGCCCCTCGGAGACATTGTTAGAAGGTATGGGCTGAGGTTTCACTGCTACGCTGATGATACCCAGCTCTACCATTCTTTCACACCTGATCAGGATGGAGCTCTCTCAGTCTTTAATAGCTGCCTTGCAGAAATCCAGGAGTGGCTGGATTCCAGTTGCTTGAAGCTGAACTCGGAAAAGACTGAGATGCTGATTGAGGATCCGGGTCGCTGAACGGGGGGGTTTGTGGTTGGTTTGTACTCTGGACTTTTTCTTGGGGGCTTATCACTCCCAACCTCTGAACAGGTGCGAAACCTGGGGGTAATTTTTGATGAAGGTCTGGTGTCAGCCGTCGTAAAATCTTCTTTTTACCATCTGAGGAATATCTCCAGGATTAAGCACCTTGTTCCGTCCAGTGACCTCCCTAGTCTGATCCAAGCGTTTTGTGTCCTCACGCTTAGATTATTGCAACTCCCTTTACCTAGGGCTACCAGGGGTGGAAATCTGTCACCTGCAGCTAGTGCAGAACGCAGCGACCTGGCTTTTAATAGTATTGTCTCGGTCCTGTCATATTTCGCTGGTGCTACATGGACTGCACTGGCTGCCAGTACAGTGGTGGATTACCTTTAAAGTCGGTCTTCTGACTTTTAAAACCCTACACGGACTGGGCCCAGACTACCTGAAAGAGATCCTGGTCCCCTACTGGCCTGGACGATCACTCCGCTCAGCTGAGGGGTTGCTAGAGATTCCAAGGGTGTGTCTGAAATCTTTGCATGCGTCCCAACCCTTTGGAACTCTCTACTCAGTCAGTTACGGGAGTGCACGACCATGGAGGGATTTAAGTAAGCTCTGAAAACATATCTATGGCACCAAGCATTTGGTGAATGATTGTTATGATATTAGTGATTTTACTTAATTTATGTTGAGATGTTTGTTTTGTGTTTTTAAATTTGTTAGGCACCTTGGCATTTGAAAGGTGCCATAAAAATAAAGTTTATTATTATTATGCCATGCTCACAAATCTCCCTGCAGCTGGAACACCACCACCCTTCATGGACCACTGTTCTAGGCCCTGGATTAGCTTCCTGTAAATCTCTCTCTAGCTGAAACACCCCCATAACCCTTCCTGCAGCTGGACCACTGTTCTGGCCCCTGGAGCAGTCTCCCAAGTTAAGCACCTTTCTTGGACCACTCTACATCGCTGAAACCTGCACTAGCCTCAGCCCACCACCTTCCCCGCCCAAGGACAACCCCTACCCACCAATCTGAGCACCATTCCTGGACCACCCCAATCTCTCACATGACCTTACTAGGAGCTGGACCCATTGTCCCTCAAGACCAGACCTCCCCCACCTGCTTTACCCTGCCCATACACTACACACCTCGCTCACAACCAGTGGCACGCATCCTGTGCATGGGGGCATTCCATGGCTGTTCTCAGTCTTCCACATATGCAGAGGGGTAAGGAACCATTTTAAGATTAGGCCCATAGCCCGTTTTGCATTTCTGCAGTTTCCTGTGTGTGGAAATCCCTTTCCCATGAGGGACAGGGCAGACGTATGGGACCAGTCTCCCCCTGAAAGCTAGATCCCCTCTTCATCCAGCAAGACCTTCCTCCCACAGCTGGACCCCCTTCTGCCCATCCCTTGAATCTGAATATCCCACAGCAAAAGAACAGACTTGCTCGGTGCTCCCGGCATACCTGTAAACTGTCCCTGATTCTGCCTCAAATGTTTACTCTTCCCTCCTAACAACTGTGTTTCCATGACCAATGGAGATTGTAAGCACAAAATAATGCCAAACATTAAAGTTACAGACTTGTTCTTCCTTAGAAAATGCATTTTACACTAAGCCCCTTATTCTACCAACTTCCTGAGTGGATATCATCAATTTTGAAAATGTGTCCCTGATTTTTTTTTTTTAACCTTGTCCCCGATTCATGAGGCAGGAGGTTGAGACGTATGCTTCCTGGCCCAGATCTGGACTTAGGAAAATGGCTGGGAAGCAGAAAATACATGAGGATTTAAGCAGATGCTGCAGTGCTTTGAGTACTCCCTGGTTCGATCTCGCAGTTCGAGGGACAGGCAAGCATACCTTCCAAGGGAGCTCTGAAGTTTTGCTGGATTGTTTTAGTAATTTTGCTGGAGCAGTTTAAATGAAAGCCGGGGGTCTGGGGGCCGCCAGGCCCCCATAAGCTCTGGGATGTCAGGTGCTCTGTGGTGCATTTTAGAGGTTATTTTGAACATATTATTTGGAAGCAGTATAGGGCAGTGGTTTAAGGCTCTGAGCTGCAAACCTGGAGAATTGGGTTTGAATCCCATAGCCCCCACTTGCATACTGTGTGACTCTGAGCAAGTCACTTAACTTCCTTGTGCTCCCCAGACTGTACCTGTAAACAAACTTTCAGCTTAATAAGTGTCTCACCTGGTAAAACAAAAAGTGAAAAAAAAAAAGGCACTACACATTTCTGCTAAGAACTGCATTTTATTTTATTTATTAAGAGTATCAGTTTACAGACCTTTGAGTTGTAGACTCATTTACAAAGGCACCTTGTCATGGGAAAACAACACAAACAGCAATACAATGGTACAATATATACAAAATGGCTTACAGAGCGACCAATGTTACAGCCATTCACTGGTTTTCCAAGTGTAGCAAACGTTAAGATGCATTAAACATATTTTAGGTACGCATCACACCTGGCTCGATGGAAATAATCTGTCTGTTCTTTATGTAATATTTTTTTTGATCTCTGAAGACCCATTTTGTTATCCAGTTCACATACATTACTATTTGTTTCTTTATAACAAATCCTACGTGGTGAGGTATTCTATCGTACGCTGATTTCCCTGAGTAGGGTCAATCATTCCATCTTTACACACACTCCATAACAGCTCTTAAACAAGCAAACCATCCCCCATTCTCTTTGTTGACAAAATTAATAGACAGCATACATGTTTTTTCCTGCTCTGCACTGCTACTTTGACAAGGGAAAGTATGTGTGTGTGTGTGGGGGGGGGGGACCTAGAGGGTGCCACTGACTCTGTCACTCTATACCCTGGAATCCCTTTCACCATCACACATCCATAACTGCCAAGGGAGAGGGCAATCATTTTGTGGCACCACACTATGTAACAACTCAGCTGCTCTTGAGTCCCCCAAGACCCTCTTGAACAGAGATGCACCAAAAAGAAGCAAGCATGGTGAGCAAAAACCTCAAAGGAAATGTGTGACATACCTTTCTGGGCTTCAGAGCCCATTTTCTAGTGGGGGTGATAGTCAAGCTGTGCCAGAATTACAAAAGTTACTAACAGTTACTGCAACCACACCCAAGAGCAGGGTCATTCTAGGTGCCCTGCAGGGGGCATGCCTCAGACAGCTAGTGTTACAACCCACTCAGGAGGGAGCAATCTTAGACCTGGTACTCTCAAATGGGATGGAGAAAGGATCTCAGATTTTGAAGTGGGTAGCCATCCAGGAACAAGAGACCACCAGTGTGGTTCACAGTAAACACAACTGTACAGTCAAGCCTTACAAAAGCAAGGGTGTTGGACTTTAGGAGGGCTGACTTTGGCAAAATTGGGGAGTGCCTTAGAAAAGTATTAGCAAACAGGCAAGGAGGAGGGGTGGAGAAACAATGGGGAAAAATCAAAACTGCCATCACAGAGGCAACAAACCTTTGTGTAAGGCAAATCAACAAAACAAAATGAAAGAAAAAGCCACTATGGTTCTCAAAAGAGGTGGAAGGGAAGGTTAAGGAGAAAAGGATAGCATTCAGGAAATATAAGGAAACACAGAAGGAGCAGGACAGAGAACTATATCAGTTAAAGCAGAAGGAAGCAGAAAAGGCAGTCAAAATAGCAAAGGCCCAAACTAAGAAAAAGATAGCCAACTCTGTTAAGAAGGGGGGATAAAACCTTTTTTAGGTATAGTAGGGAGCGAAGAAAGACCAAGGGAGGGATACTGAGACTTATTAAAGGGGAAGGAATGTGGGCAGAGGGTAACAGTGAAAAAAGCAGGGATACTGAACGAATATTTCTGCTCAATATTCACAAAAGAAGAGGAGGGGCGGGGAAGGTACCTAAACCAAACAAGAGAAACACTCTGGATAGGGGGGTCGATACCAGTCCATTCACAGAAGAAAGGGTTCTGAAAGAACTCTTAAAAACTGAAGGTGGACAAAGCAATGGGGCCTGATGGATTCAGCCCAGAATTTTAAAAGAACTAAGGGTAGAATCAGTAACACCACTGACTACTCTCTTTAACAAATCATGGGAGGATGGGGTGGTACCTGAGGACTGCAGATATGATTCCACTTCACAAACGTGGGAGCAGGACAGAGGCAGGAAACTACAGACCAGTTAGTTTGACCTCAGTGGTAGTGAAAATGATAGAATCACTTCTGAAGGAAAGAACTGTTGTATACCTAGAGGCCAGGGGGACACAGGATCCAAGGCAGCATGGATTCACAGTGGGAAGGTCATGTTAGACGTATCTAATAGAGTTCTTCGACTGGGTAACCAAAGAAGAAGACTAGGGATGGGCTGTGGACATGGTCTACCTAGATTTTAGCAAGGCATTTGACACAGTCCCACACACACGATTCATATACAAGTTAGCCAGCCTGGGAGTGGGTCCCAAGGTAGTTGCCTGGGTAAAATATTGGCTAGAAAACAGGATGCAGAGGGTAATAGTAAACAGAGTCCACAATAAAGTAAGTTAAGTTACTACTAGGATACAGCAGGGTGCAGTACTGGGACTGGTCCTCTTTAATGTCTTTATAAGTGACATTGTAGAGGATCTGGAAGGAAAAGTAAGTCTCTGTGCAGACGATACAAAGGTCTGCAACAGGGTTCATACACAAGGTGGGTTGGAAAGGATGAGAAGGGACTTGGCATGGTTGGAGGAATGGTCAAATTGTATGGTATCTTAGATTCAATGCAAGGGGGAAGAGTACACAATGGGGGGTGAGATACTAACAACAACAAAAATGAAAAGGGACCTGGGTGTAGCTATAACAGATGACCTAAAGGTGGGCAAGCAATGTGAAAAGGCATTAAGGAGGGCTGGGGGGATACTTGGATGCATAGGGAGAGGCATCACCATTAGAAAACAGGAAGTTGTTATCCCTCTGTACAGACAGTTAGTGAGACCCCATCTAGAGTACTGAGTGCAGTTCTGGAGATACCATCTCTGCAAAGACATAGACAGGGTGAAGACTGTCCAGAGGAGGGCAACCAAAATGGTGCAGGGTCTGCACCAGAAGACATACGAAGAGAGACTAAAGGAGCTTAATATGTATACCCTCGAAGACAGGAGGAAGAGGGGGGATATGATAGAAACTTTCAAGTACCTCAAGGGAATCAACAAAGTCTAAGAGGGTAACATCTTTCAGAAAAAGAGATGTGCAAGAACAAGGGGGCACAATATGAAGATAGAGGGGGGTCGGCTCAGAGGTAATGTGAGGAAGTATTTTTTCTCGAAGAGGGTTGTGGATGCATGGAACAACCTTTCTGAGGAGGTCGTGGAGTCAAAAACAGTGGGGGAATTCAAGAATGTATGGGACAGATATAGGGCAATTCTAGTGGGGGTAGGAGGAAGTAGGTTGTTGGTTAACAAGGATCTGCAGCTTATCACTTAGGTAGGGAATTGGGCAGACTAGGTGGTCCAAGTGGTCCTTATCTGCTGTCAAATTCTATGTTTCTATGTAGTGTCCAGTAAGACAGGGAAGGGATTGTAACTGTGGCTGAGCCACTTGCCAGCCTATCCCTTTCTACTTCCCTGTCTGCCAGCTCTGTCCCTGTGCTCTCACATTTTGTGACATTTATCCAGGGAGAGCGCAACAGTGTACCCCCATACAATTCTATGGGGATCATTTTCAAAATGCTTTTAAAGCACATTAAACATCCTTTGATAAAAAATGAAAGCCACTGCAGAACAGGCAGACAGGAACGTGAAAACAGATCAGCTGGTCAGTGGTTCAGCCACAGTTACGATCTCTTCCCTCCCTTACTGGACACTAGTTAACATTTGTAATTGTGGTACAAATTGACTATGCCTCCACAGGAAAATGAGCATTAAAGCACAAAACTGGAAAAATTTGAATCATACTCTCACTTTAAATGCACAATAAAGACTATATCGTAGCAAATGAGAAGATAAATCAGTTGAACTTCAAAACTGGTAACGTTCTATAGTGCTTTAAATGTAAAGGAAGCATACATCATTTGTCAAACTCTAGAGATGGTACAGTAAAGTACAGTATTCTTAAATGCGTAATGACAGAAGTTTTAATGACAAGACTGACTTACAGTCCTTAATGTTGCCATCTATGGAACTGGGCAAACTTGTGGAAAATCCCTTGAAAATGTAATAGCACCTACGTGTCAGAATCACTTATTTATTTATTTTAACGTACTGAGATTGGTACAGGACTGCCTTAGTAATAAAGCTGGAAGGGAAGGTATCTTCAGGTCAAAACCAACATGATCCAGCAAGAGCTGTTATCAGATTCACAAGTAACCATCTGCTAATGTAATCTTCAATTATTTCTTTGAATAAGAAATAGTGAGTTTCATGATGATAATTTTGCAGTAGATGTGCAAATACCCTGAAAACAAAATGAAAATAACATCATGGTAGTCTTACTTCAGGAATTCAAAAGTAAACAGCAGGATTGTCAAGTGCCTGAATGCTGCATCACTGAAAGTTGCACCGAGGCACTTGACTAGGGAATAATATGACAACGGTCTTGTTCTTTACTCATCCTCCTCAAACCTCTCAGATATCAACCTGAATCTCAATAGTAACTTCAAAACCTTTCAGAGCTGGCTATTGCAAAACAAGCTTGTCTTAAATAAAAATAAAACGGTGACTATGCTCTTCGGTTCAGGTTCAAAAATTCAGTCCTGCACCCAGCCATTAAGCATCAGAGTGCTTGATGGCTCTCTCCTTGACACCGTTACCTCTTTTAAATACCTAGGACCAACCTTTGATTCTGCCTTGGATTTTGACTTGCACCTAGCCCCACTCAGTAAACCTGTCAATATTCAACTTGGACTGGCATATAAGGTGAGACATAGCCAACATCCATGGCGAGGAAGGCCATTGCACAGGGGAGCCTGGGACCCAAATTGGCATATGGTTTAATAGCTTTACTGGCGACTACTGGAGAGCTACTCCGAAAGTGGGATGTCTGCTACAACAGCATTTGCCATTTTGCTCTGTCTTTACCCAAACTTATTCACCGATGCACACTATACTCCAGTCTGGGATGGTTTACCTCCTCAGCTTTCCGTCAGTTTACTTCCTACTGTTTTATAAAGAATATAATCTCCTCCCAGATACCTGACAAATTGTCTCCACTGCTCAAACCTGTGATCTCTTCCTACCCACTGAGATCAGCTGACAAATCCCTTCTTGTCCAACTGAAATGTAAAACCAAAATGGGGGAGAATGCTTTCTCTAGCTGGGCCCCTAAACTATGGAACTCCCTTCCACTGAGTCCAAGAATCTCTCCTTCTCCATGCAGCTTCACACAGGAGCTTCACATGGCTCTTCTAAGCTCTGAACCCTGCTCCTGTTCTCTGTCCACCCACTCCTGTACTGGTTCCTCCTAGTTGCCTACTGGCTCCAACCTCTACTACTCTCAAACCTGCTTGGAAATCTTGCTATTTCCTCTCTTCTAACATTTACTAGTTAAATGACTTATGACTGTTAGTTATTTGCACTTATATTCCTGTTTTGTTACTACATATAGATTCCTGCAAATGTACTGTTATTGCTGAAAATGTTGTATAAGTGTACTATGTCTGACTTCAACTTGATCCCATGATGTTTTCTTGTATCTACTATTGTCTACATACCCTTTGTTTTAATCTCCCGGGTCGTACCTGAAAATAGGCAGCTATGCTGTCTAGTGTACCTACCCGGTTAACAAAAACTAAATAAATAAATATTATTTGGGATAGGGCACTAAAAAGCCACATGCTTTCATTTAATAGATGGGGCCCTATTTTGGAACATCAAGTGCGACTCCACTATCGAACACCAATAATAAAACATTCAATGGCCACTGTTACATATCAACAAAGCAGACACTCCCTGCACGAACAAACACATAACACACATCACAGTGCATAAGCAGCATGAACAAACACATAACACACATCACAATGCACAACCGGCATTGTCCAGATACAAGTTATCAACCACCACCCATATGTAGTAGTGATCATACTATATCAGCTTCCTTTCCAGCCAATACCTAGCATTTGCACAAGAAATTCATCCCCCCCCCCATACGGGAGGACACTACTGATAGCTACTGTAGCCCTTAAAACATAAATTCTGTTAGTGAGAACTCTGCATCTCTCAACATCAGACTGCAGTTGTAAAGGCAACAGTAAGACATTAGACTGATTCTATACAAGGGGTCAGTTTTACCTCTGCTGGCTAATTCCTCCTCAGCAGCACTGACAGTAAAAATGCTTAGATAAGTGGAAACTCTGTTGCAGTCAGCTAATGGCTCTGCTGTGGACAAACTGCCACCACACACGCAGTCTAAAACTGCCACTACTGTAAATGGGTGGATCCTGGCAGCTATAACCCTAAATTACCTAATTAACAGTCAGCTCCATTAACGCTGCACGAGCTACTCTACCAGGGATTTTTAGCAGAAGTGGAGACCACTGGCATTTCTGTAAGGAATTAGCATAGGTCACATCTGACTGATTGCACCAGTGTACATGACTGCATGACAGTGATAGTATCAGTATTTTTAAATGTCCGCTTCAGGATTCATGCTCTGCTGGTTATTTTTTTAGTTTGTTTGAGTTGGGTCACTTCACCCCCCCCCACCCAGATCCCCTATGTTAAAAAAGACACAGAGGGTGTGGGGGCAGAGCCCTCCACTCAGACAGAGTGACAACCATGATGCCATGATGTGTAATCTGCCAAGTTAATGCCCAGTCGGTTACATTTTTAGTTTGTTCAATTGGGGGTTTTGCCCCCGACACCAAATGTTAAAAAATACATGGGGGGAGCCCCCCCAACTCAAACTAAAAAATAACCGACAAAGCATGAATCACGTAACTACCCTAGGGTACTCTATTTGCGTACCAGTGTCCGATTTTGAAACACAGTTGCACAACTTTTTTTTTTTTTTTAACCGGGAGAGACACATTAAGCTGGAAGCTTGTTTACAGTGTGACCTGGGAGCACAAGGAAGTTAAGTGACTTGCTCATGCTCACACAGTATGCAAGTGGGGGCTGTGGGATTCAAACCCTGGCCTCCAGGTTTGAAGCTCAGAGCCTTAAACCACTGCACTATACTGCCTCCTCTGGTATTCTCTGCTATGGCTGGGTTTCTTTTTAATCAATAATCAGCAATAGTGCAGAATATCAGGTACACCTAGAAAGCTTGCCATAAAAGCTTTCTGAATACAGCGCTGCTTTGGTGACCTTCCTTACTTGGTTGTCAGTTTCAGTTGGGGAGGGGGGCTTTGCCCCCCCCACCAGCCTTTTTTTTTTTTTTTTTTTTAAACAGATTAGTGTGGGGGCGAACCTCAACCCAAATAAACTAATATAAAAGTAAAGGCGACTGCACCAAATAGTGTAACTTGAGCGCTAAGCTAATAGCATAGGTCTTAGGCAGGGGTACTAATAGAAATTCCTGGACCCAAGACACACCTTTAGGACTGCCCCCCCAGCCTCACATCTGTTACAGTTCCTCCTGTGGGGCCCCCCCCGAGCCACTGGGCCCGGGACAGTTGTCCCCCGTCTGCTCCCCTGGCCCTGGGCGTACCCAATATTCAACACTATCACCTAATAATCTTTATTTAGAAGCTATCACCAATGACATAGAAACATAGACTTTGACGGCAGATAAGGACCGCTTGCCCAACCTAGCCTGCCATTTCCCTACCTATAGGATAAGCTGCAGATCCTAGTTAACCAACATCCTATTTCTTCCTACTCTCCCCAAAATTTGCCTTATGTCTGTCCCATGCATTCTTGAATTCTCCCACAGTTTTATACCCCACAACCTCCTCAGGAAGGCTGTTCCATGTGTAACGCCTAGGTGGCACTACTCCAAGGGCTACTACCCCTGCCTGCTGGGAAACCGGTAGGTTGAGGGGCCTGAGTTCTGAAACAGGTTCTTCCACCCAGAGGTCAGGGTTATTAGTGGTCGTACTACTTTGGGCACAGCCCTCTGGGACACTGTAACCCCCCTCAGTTCCTGCAAGTGGCTCACACAGAATACAACAATGACCTTCACAGTACCCCTGATATGCTTTACCAGTATCCAAACCCTTGGCACTTACCACCAGGATTAGTTTCTCCAGCTCGACCCTGGTGACCCCCTGTAAAACAAGGTAAAATAAAGCAAATGGCAGTAACACAATACTTCAGGTATAAACAGGACCCACAGACAGTTTAAAAGGCAGATAAAGGTAGATCTGATTTATTCGGGGGGGTTTGAACAAGGATAGGGGCAATCAGGTTAATAAGCTTACTTTCCCTAACAATCACACAGTTATGCAAGCAGTTAAGAGTCCCTAGCACAGTCACACTTCTGGGTACCCAGGTGAATGGGTGGTGGGTTAGCCAGGACCGTTTCCCAGGGTAGGCAGGTGTTGCAGCTGGTAGGGGCCCTGTGATGGGGAAAAAAAAAAACACACCTTGCACAACACAATACTCGTAATCTGGAGCTGGAGGGCTCAGTTCGTGAAGAAAAAAAGACAACAAGACAATCAGGTAACACACTTTTGATTTAGCTATCTGTTGCAGGGAGCTACCCTGGATATTATTCACAGTACCCAAGACTGGACACAGGAAGGACGAAATTGAGACAGCAGAGGAACTCTCTGGGATGCCAGGAGAAGCAGGGCCCACACAATCCGTAGAGGCGTCGCTTCTGTTCAGGTGTGAAGAAGGGGGGATGTTCCCCAGGCAGGTCTCTTGTCAATGGCTCTTCTCTGTGCAGCAGGGTGATCTGGCAGGACCCTCGTGGCAAGGCCCAGCCGCATGGGGCTAACAGTGGATTTAGTCCGTTTTGAACTGGATACAGCTTCCAGCATTCAGCACACAGTTTACACAAAAGGGGACTTAAACCGCGACCCCCATTCAGTACACAGCACATTTATATGCAGAGAAATATTACTGTACCAGGCACACTGCTCCCCGGTCACAGTCACAAAGTCACTGCGCCAACCAGGAGCTCAAAAGTAGCTGGAGTTCCTGACAGGCCAATTGTGATCAGCAAAAATCGTCTGTCTTCTACAGGTTAAGCGTGGTCTCAATTTAGCAGCTTGCTCAAAAGCACACAGCACGGATTTAGTCCGAAACAATTCTCTCTCTCTCTTGTCCTCACGGTAATAGCAGACTTGCAGGCCTCAACTCAGACCTCTCTACAATTCCCCCACTCGAACTATGCAATTTACTGCTCGGCTATCATGAGCTGCTTCTCTGACGACTCCCAGTTCAAATCTGGCTCGCCAGCAGACAGCTCATGGTATTTCCCCCAGATCCAAAACAGTTCGGTTGTCCGACACAACTGTCAATCACACAATAACTCATCTTTTAGTAGCAAAAGGCGCCAACAGTCCAGAACTACAAATCTCACGGGTTTGGGTCCATACAGTCCCTACGAGCAGGCTCCATTTTAGAGTCCCCTATCACTGATTGGTCCAATTCAGCAGTTTGGGACCAAAATGGTGGAGCCCAGTAGAACAGTCTGTGCTGCAAAGAAGGCAGGTTAGAACAAACTATATTACCATTACGACGCTAAGCGATTTCCAGCAAATAGTTACATCTTTCAGCAAGACTCCCTCTGCACACTTAGCGATGGCAGAAACGGAGCAATTAACAGGCAGCCCGGGTAGGACCTGAGCATGGAAACACTCAGTCCCCCCATTCAGATTAATTATATCTGCAATCGGGCAGCACTTAAAGAGATAGTATATGGAAGCTTTGAAGGCGCTCACTGGTAATACATTTAACAGCTACGGCTGAACACCAGCCAGGCAGCGCGCACTTAGGCAAGCTCGTTAAGACTTTTCGGGAACCCCCATTGATAGGGGGGGTTCCACATGCATCCACCACCCTCTATGTGAAAAAATACTTCCTCACACTGCCCCCCCCATCTTCAAATTGTGTCCCCTTGTTCTTGCACATCTCTTTTTCTGAAAGATGCTGCCCTCTTGGAATTTGTTGATTCCACTGAGGTACTTAAAAGTTTCTTTCATGTCCCCCCAAGGGTATACATATTAAGCTCCTTTATCAATCAATCAATCAATCAATCAATCAAAATCTTTATTTATTCAGGCTGAACATCATTGAGCAAAGCTCATTTACAAGATGGACCTGAGTGGTCATACAAATGAGGATACAAGTATTATTACATAGACAAGAATAGAATAAATAGCAATACAATGGCATGAAATGATTATATACAACAATTTACATATATACAAGTAACAATAGAACCATTTAGCCTGTAGGAAAAAAGAGGACAAAGGTATAGCAGTCCTAAAATATAAGTTATATGGTCTAAAACTAGTTTTTAAGTGAATATAATAGGTGATTCGAAGAAAGAAATTGAGTTAATATAATGGATAGAAAAGGGAGGTTTAGTTGGGTCAGATAGGTGGGGGATTATGCTTTATAAAAGCAATTGCAGAGCTCTGGAAAAAGGGCGGAGAACAATCTTTGAAGGATGCCAGAGGTAGTAGGCTATCTAGCTTCATGGATTTTTGAGAGAGTTCCATGCAGCTGCTAAGGAATAGCTGAAAGCAGCCCTCCCATACCGGTGCAGGCATTGGGGACCTTTAATGTGATGAGTTTACTGATCCTTAAGTGTATGGCCTGGTTGTAATTTGGGTAAAGCAATCAGTGATATAGGTCGTAGTTTGCCTGTTAATGCTTTGAGTATCCAGATAACAGCATTCCTATTTCTTCTGTGTTGCAATGATGTCCAGTTGACTGCCATATAAAGGAGCAATGATGGGTGTTGGAGGAAGGTCAGTAATAAATTTATGGACCTGGATACAGGGTGTCCAGCTTATGTAAGAGATGACTTGAACAATGGCAGTAGAGAAAATCAGCATAATCAATGAGGGATAGGAATGAGGCCTGAATTAACCTTTTTGGAATCACTGTTTAGGTAATGTTTTATTCTAAAAATAGTCCGAGCCTCTGTCTTAGCTTTTAAGTAACTCTTCAATATGGACAGAATAGTCAAGCCTGTTATCTATCCAGACTCAAGGTATTTGAAGTTATCAACAAATTCAAGTTTCTCCAAGTAAGGTGGATATATGTAGGGTGTTGGATGCTGGGGTAGTGGTAGTACAACCTCTTGTGGTAAAGAACATAGCTTTTGTTTTTTGCATTTAGAAGTAGTTTTTGTCAAGTAGATTGTGCTGCAGAATGGAGAATTGGATTGTAGAAGTTCACAGGCTTTGAAGGTGAGGGATTGCTGACATACAATACAGTATCATCAGCAAACAGATGAATGTTAGATTGAGTGAGGTTGGCATCAATATTGTTTATATAAATAGCAAAGAGGATAGGCCAAGAATAGCCTTGTGGTACACCCCCTAGCAGAGGTTTTGAGGTGGATAGGTAATTTCCATTTCTAACCAGTTACACCTATCTGAAAGGTAATCCTTAAACCAGTTGAGTGATAGGGAATCCAGGCCTAATGAGTTAAGGGAGGTGAGTAATAAGTCATGATCCACTGTGTCAAAGGCTTTACTCAAATCCAGAAACACAGCACAGGTAAAATTTTTGTCCAAATTAGTCTGCCAATCGTTGGTTACCTTGGCTAAGGGTAATGGTGTTATGCTTTGATCTAAATCCAGATTGTGCAGAATTTAGAAGGTTATTGTTATCCAGATAGTCCCTTAACTGAGAGTTTACTAGTTTTTCGAGCATCTTAGATAGTACTGGTAGGATGGAGATAGGTCTGTAATTGTTGAGATCCCTAGTATCACCAGATTTGAGTAATGGAACTACTTGAGCTGTTTTCCAAGTAGATGGAATGGATCCAGTAGTTAGGGAAAGATTGAAGAGATGAGTAAGGGGGGAGATAAGACATGTGAAGCAATTTTCAGGAAATAGGGATCCAGGAGTCTGCACCTGCACTTTTAGTTGTGTCTAAATTAGAGAGGAGATCTTCCACTTTTTCACGGATATTGGGATGAAGGAAAAGTTGAAGTGGCCATTTGTCCCACAGTAGTTTGCAGGTTCAAGGAAGATCTCAGGATATTTGCAGGTGATGAGTCAAATGCTAGGCCAGCAGTGGTGAAGTGAACATTGAAGGTATTTAAGATTTCTTGTTTACCTGTAATTTCTGTGTCATTTAGTAGCAATTTGGTGGTTAAGGCAGGAGTAGAATTCTGGCCCAGAAGTCCTTTTATTGTACCCCAGAGTCTGATGGGTTATTGTAGGAGCATCCAATTCAGCTGTATAGTAGGCAGTTTTGGCAGTTCTTATTTTTTTTGTACATGAATTCCTTGCTTTTCTGAAATTTAGCCAATCACTGGTGTCCTTTGTTTTTCTTGCCTTTTTCCACAGCTTTTGTCTCTGGTTCTCAAGGCTGCTTTTAAGCTCAGAGGTGAACCAAGGGCAGGATTTTACCTTAGTTCTGATACTGGTGATAGGTGCATGAATATTGAGAACATTGGTGATAATATCCTTTAAAGTCTGGAGTGCTGTTTCAACAGAGGTTGTAAGATAGAAATCTTTACAATATATTGTAGTACTCAGGTCATGGAGGTAACCTGAGATATTGAAATTTTTTGACCTTTTGAGGATAAATTCTGCAGGATTTGGTGGTTTGAGTGTGGATCTTATGCCAGCTATAGGGTAATGGTCACTCACATCACTTGGCAGTACTCCTGCATGTGAGTATAAGTGAGGCTTGTTTACCAACATAATATCCAGGAGTGAGCTGTTGCTGAATTTCTTCGTTAATCCTAGTTGGGTCTTTAATCAGCTGTGTGAATCCATAGGTGTCACAAAAGGTTATCAAAGGTGCAGATACATTAGACAACCAGTTTAAATTCAAATCACCAAGGATGACGGTATCTTCAGGGCCTTGGTTGAGAATTGACCCTAGGTGAGAAAGCAGTTTAGTCTCTCCTCGTATGGCTTCTCTTGCAGACCCTGCACCATTTTAGTTGCCCTCCTCTGGACTGCCTCTATCCTATTTATTTATTTGCCTTTGTTAACCGGGTAAGTCACACGAGACATCCAAGTGCCTATTTTCAGGCGAGACCCAGGAGGGTTACAAAAACTGGGTTACAGAGAGTTTACATACAATCATGAGTGAAGTTTACATCGAGATGCAGGATGAGCATAAACAGGGTAGAGAAAGTTGAGTGAAACAAACAGTAAGTCTTAAGCTAAGGTTTACAACAGTATACATGACAGCTTGAACAGGACTGTCGTGGAAAGCTAACATGTGGAGACAATACAGTACAGGAAAACCTATAGTGCAAAATATCAGAGATACAGTACCCCGAGGGGTAAGTAAACCAGGGGAAACAAAATTTGGATATACCACAGTGCATAGAGGGGAGAATGCCCTTATGCCAACAGAAGATCTTAAACAGAATACAAGTGCCAACGGGAGGGGGACCATGACCACCCGGGGGTATAGCTATGTCCTTGCGGAAATGGGGTCTCCAGAACTGGACGCAGTACTCCAGGCTGGGTCTCACCAACTGTCTGTACATAGAGATGACAACTTCCTGTTTTCTGCTGGTGATGCCTCTCCCTATACATCCAGTAAGCCCCAGCCCTCCCTACTGCCTTCTCAAGTTGCATACTAACCTTAAGGTCACTTTCCATTTTGTTGTTGTTACTAAACCCCCCAAAAAAAATTGTGTAACCTTCATGAGCACTTTACAAGGGCCTTAGCTTGCCAAATTTCACTTCCTGACCATAAAGCAGTAAAAGCTGGCAGAAGGTAGCTGAGCTCCAGTTCAGTATGCTGGGATTATCACTGCTTGCTGGCGGTCTGAATGATGCAGTCAATTGCTGCAGACTGCAGCAGAATGCTGGAGACCATGAGCAAGCTGTCTCAAAACTGCACGCAGCGGCCTGACCATCCACACGCTGGCAGCGCGCTTTGTGTATCTCAAGACAGGGCGTTACCATGGTAGAGACTTTCTTTCGGGTTCTCTGTGTCTAAGGGTTTGCAGACACCCAACAGGTTCTGTGTTTGCAAGGCCGGTGTCGGAGACTCGGTGTCACAGAACTAGAACGCTCAGTGCTCCCCGCCACTGTCACGTGATGGGGGCATCCTGCTCCGCTGTGCGGCCTGACCCGGAAGTCGGCGCTTGTTGTTGTGGTGATGAAAGATGGCGATGGCGGCTGTTCCGGCACCAGCCCCGGCTCCGGCTCCAGGGATGGAGGCGGGTGCTGAGGTTGGGGAGGCCGCGTTTGTGCTTCTGGGAGCAGGGGTCACTTTGCTCACTCATCCGCTGCAATACGTGAAGTTCCTGGTTCAGGTGAGGAGAAAGAGCAACAGTAGCGGGCTGTTTCCGACAGGGGGCGAGAGAGGGCAGGGCGAGGTGCCAAAAGGCGAAAAAAGGGCAGTGCGGGGCAGAGGACACATGGCAGGGGTCGAGAGAGAGGGAGGACGTGAGAGCAAGGGCAAAAGATGCTGTACACTGGGCAAGCCAGGATGGAGAAAGATGAGGGTAGGGGGCTTGTGGAAGAGAGTAGAAGCCAGGGGAGGGAGATTACAGTAAATGTAGGGGTGGGAGTGGTTGGTTGGTTGGTTGGTGGGTGGGTGGGTGAGTAAGGGGGCAGTGAGGCAGGGATAAGAGTTAGCAAGTGGGGCAATAGGGGAGAGGACAGACTAGGGCGAAGAGTGGGGACAAAAAGGGAAGGCAAGGGGGCAGGTGAGTGGGGCTGGAGGTAAGAGAGGGAGTGGGGTCAAGAGAGGACTGCAATAAAGGGGCAAGAGAGGAGGGAGCCGGGGGCAGGGGTGAGGTGAGATGGAGTAAGAGGGCTGGAGTAAAAAGGCAAAAGGGGAGAGAAGGAGATGAGTGCAGGGGCAAGAGAGGGATGGAGTAGGAGAGGGGGCAAGATGGGAGAAAGATGAGGGCAGTGCAAGGGGAGGTAAAAGAGAAGGCAGTAGCAAAAGAAGGGGAAGAGGGCAAGGACAAGGGGTATCGAGAGAGATAGGAGGGGAGATTAAGGGTGGCTGCAGAGAGGGTTGGGACTTGGGGCTGGGGTAATAGAGCAGTGGAACAGGGTTGATAAGGACGAGGCAAGAGATGGGGGTTGAGATGACTAGTCATAAGTTTGTGTGTAAGTGGAGGGTCAATAGTGGGGGGGGCAGGTGTGAGAAAGTGGTTGAGGTGAGATGAGTTGGGGCAGGCGACTAGTAAGGCTTAGGTGAGAGAAGGAGTAGGGTTGGAGGGCAAGAGAGGATAGGGTAGGTGGAGTGAGAGTGAAGGGGTTGGGTGAAAGAAGTCTGGCAGGAGGGAGGGCATGGGAAAGGAGTTTTGGGCAAGAGTAGCGCGGAGATAAGAGGCGAGCGTGAGGTCGGGGGCCTAGGGGCAAAAGGAGGGTATTAGTGATAGGGAGGGAGGAGGAGGAGGAGGAGGAGGGAGGGAGGGGATGAGAGTAGGGGTGGACATGGGGATCAGTGGTGATGGGAGAGGGTAGACTGTAAGTGGGGGGGGTGAAAGAGGGTGTTCTGGGACTCAAGAACAGGCAGTACTAGTGACAGGTTAGAAGGGCACAGGTCATGCTGAACATTAAAATACTGTATGTCTCCAGGGCTAGTGCAGTTGTTCTGTTACCTGGCCGCTTTGCCTAGTGCATCTGTCGCCTGCCGTGTTTACCTAAGTTACGTGGATGACATGTGTTTGCCACAAAACCAAGGTTGTGTCATGTACTGGCTACAGATCTGATTCTGCACCATTTAACTTTCATGGGAACACAAGCATTTCAATAAATGAGGTAGTTTAATCTTCTGTGGGCTACTCTAGTTCTCACTCAACTCATCAGCTGTTCAGTGTAAAAAATTTAGTGTGACCCCCGCTGGGAGGTACTTGCAGGGTGTAAAGGTCAAGGAGTTCTTTAGAGAGAAAAGGAGGAATAATTTGGGGGTAACTACCAGGGTTCAAAGGTGGGGGTGTTCTATAGATGGGGAAGGGGGGATTACTGTACCTACTGGGATGTAAAAGTGGGAATATTCCCTAGACAAGGAAAGGTTGGGGAAGAGAAGGGTAGCTGCAGGTTAGGGCAACCTTGGGTACCTTCAGTCTTTGCATTTATTGAGGGGGGGTGCCAAAGATAGTGCATATGTAAATTTTGTACCAAGCTGTGCTTCCCCACGACACACCTGGAAATCAACTGTACATCTCGCTGTGCCCCATGGACACACCTGGAAATGAGCTGTCTACAGCTTGCTCCCCTCTGGAAACACCTGGAAATGAGCTGTCTACAGCCTGCTCCCCCAGAAACACCTGGAAATTAGCTGCTTACAGCTTGTTCCCCCCTTCCTGCAAACACCTGGAAATGAGCTGTCTACAGCTTGCTCCCTCCCTCTGGAAACACCTGGAAATGAGCTGCCTACAGCTTGCCCCCCTGAAAACATCTGGAAATGAGCTGCCTACAGCTTCCTCCCCCTACACCTGTAAATGAGCTGCCTATAGCTTGCTCCCTCTGCCACCTGAAACACCTAGAAATGATCTGTCTACAGCTTGCTCCCCCTTCCCCTGGAAACACCTGGAAATGAGCTGCCTACAGCTTGCCACCCCCCCAGAAACACCTGGAAATGAGCTTCCTACAGCTTGCTCCCCTACCTCTGGAAACACCTGGAAATGAGCTGCCTACAGCTTGCTGCCCCCCCCGACTCCTGGAAACACCTGGAAATGAGCTGCCTACAGCTTGCTTCCTGGAAACGCCTTGAAATGAGCTGCCTACAGCTTGCTCCCTACCCCGAAACACTTGGAAATGAGCTGCCTACAGCTTGCCCCCCACCCCGAAACACCTGGAAATGAGCTGCCTATAGCTTGCCCTCTACTCCTGGAAACACCTGGAAATGAGCTGCCTATAGCTTGCTCCCCTACTCCCGGAAACACCTGGGAATGAGCTGCCTACAGGTTGCTGCCCCCCCCCCAGAAGTGCCTGAAAATGAGCTGTCTACAGCTTGCCCCCACCCCGGAAACATCTGGAAATGAGCTGCCTACAGCTTGCTGCCCCTTCCACCCACGGAAACACCTGGAAATGTGCTGCTTACAGCTTGCTCCTGTACTCTGGGAAACACCTGGAAATAAGCTGCCTATAGCTTACTCCTCTACTCCCAGAAACACCTGGAAATGAGCTGCCTACAGCTTGCTGCCCCCCCCCCCAGAAACACCTGAAAATGAGCTGTCTACAGCTTGCTCTGCCCCCTGCTTGGAAACACGTGGAAATGAGCTGTCTATAGCTTGCTGTCTCTTCTTTCCTGTATGTTTTAAATGTTTTTAGCCTGCATTGTTGTGTGCTTGTATTTTCTGCATATTGTAAATTGTGTTACTAACTATGGCTGTTTGAGAAGGAAAGGGTGCATCTCCCTGAATTTTTTGTTTGTTTAGGTTAATGTCTGTCAGATGGCAGCTGGTGGAAGGGGTGCGATTAAGGGTGGTGCTGGCTGCTGAGTTCATGGAACTGGCTTGGGGGGGTGGGTCCGGGTACAGTGGGGGGCCACTGGACTACCAGGGAATACATCAGAATATAGAGAACAGGCAATCAGGGGAGGGAGGACCACTGCACCAGCAAAAAATACATCAGAATATAGAAAACAAACGATCAGGGAGTGGGGGCAGTGCACCACCACAAGGGCTATTGTTTCTCTACTATGAAAGGGGTGCTAAGGGGCTGCTGCACCCCATGCAGATGAGTCCATAATGGGCATGCAAATGATCTTTAGCACCTTGCATGCCTAATGGACTAATTTGCATGCTCAGGCTGAATATGGCCCACAGGGCACTTGGTAATATCCCGTTTCAGGCTGTGCTATTTTCTGTGGGCCATATGTAGCCCTGCTCCATGTCAGGGCAGCGCAGGTTCACTTCGTGCTGTACGGACGTGGACCCAGATTTAGTTGGATAGCGTCACGCTGTTGGCGAGCACTATCCATGTGAATGTCACGGGGGGGGGGTGCAGGGGGACCCGCAGTGCAGATGGCTGCGTTACACTTGCCCTGAGGTTTTTTTTTATATATATATGGGGCCCATTAAATCTTACTTTGAGGATATGTAAATCCTACCTGCTCTGCTCACAGTTTTCCTGTGCTGGTGCCTTTGCGTAGGGTCCTTCTCTGTTTTCTGTAGGAGCCTGGCCAGCTTAGAGCTGCAGGCTTTATACTGTTCTAAAGCTGAGAGGAGAGGGAAGGGAGGAGGGAGGGGTAGACTCTCCCTCAGTTGACTGTTTTTATTAGGTTATATGTGTGCCAGTTGTCTCCAGTTTGCCATTTGAAATGCTGGCATCTTGTGTATCTGCAGGCAATGTTCTAGTTTCCACTTGGTTTTATCCTTTGTATTTGTATAAAACTGTTTCATTACTGTATGCGAGTGGATTGAATGACCAGTGGGAGGGTTATTAAACACAAAGTTTATGGGTTTATCGGTAATGGTAGCCTGTGGTCAGTCATTGACGTACCCTTGTGGAATGAAAAACACCTTTTGTTTGGCAAGCTGACTTCTGGTAGCCTGTGGAAGTGAGCAGAGGCACTCGTGGCTGGCATACCAGGTATAAGCTCTTATTTTCATTTAAGGAAGTCAATACTGGTTCATTTAAGTAAACTGGCCAGTTGGTTTCACCACACCATATATATTCTGGAATCTTTTTATTAAACTTTTTTTAATTTACTTATTTCGGTTTAAAATTAGGCTGTCTGCACCTTGCATCTGACCTCTTTGTGGTACCTCAGTCTCTACAAAACCAGAAGTATCTTACAGGCTGTTTTGTACGGTGGCTCCGGGCCTCATCTAAAGTAATTGTTTCATCCCAGTAAACACGTAACATATATGAATGAATGACACCGCTGGAAATGAACTGTGTACAGCTCAGTGTCACCTACCGAACAAACCTTGTTAATAATAAAGGAATTACCCATGTTTGAAATTTACAGAATTTTCAATGTTTATGCAAATGTATCTCTCTCACTATAGCTGTTTCATATGAGAAGCAACACAGAGATGTGCAGAAACTTTCAGTTACACCGCAGCAGGGCCCAAACAAGCAAAGGCAGACTGGATATGGAGCCCCTAAGGACTAGCGTTACTTAGGGCCTTAAAGGATAGCCATCACTGGGGGGGTTGTGTAGAGACTGAGAGTGGAGTTGGGAGATGGGGTTAACTAAGTTAAGTGAAGCGCAAGAGCCACCCTTTTTTTTTTTCATGAACATGGAAAAAAATGGGATTAAAAATGGAATTTCCTGCTTTCAAACATTACTTTTTGTGAGTTTTTCATATAAAAACCTGTTTGCACCACATTTGTAACCACACTTGGTGCCACGTTTGTACCATTCCCCATATTGCAGCACATTTTTGTGTAAAACATATTGATTTGTACTCTGTTTTGGGAAAAAAAAATTGATTTTGAGATTCTGTAAAACACATTCGCTCATTTTTAAAAACTTGGTAGGGGAGGAGGGAATGCTTAGAGAGGGCTGACGGTGGAAAGCTTGGCTGAGAGATGATTTATTTGTTATGTGACAGTTGATTTGGGAATACCGGTTGTGGGGGGTCTGTTAACTGAGTATCGCAAGATGGCCACTGGCAGGAATGGGTTACTCCCCCGAGACTGCTCCCTTGTGTTTATGTGCAGCCCTGTACCATGGAGGTGCACAGAACCGTGGCAGGAGTAGGTGCCAAACGTGGCTTGCAAACAGTACTGTGTCACTGTCTGGGCAGGATATCAAAAGGTAGGGCTCGAGCCAGTAAGTTTGCAATCACTGCTCAAACCAGCCAGGACAGGCACAGCGTCTCAGAGACATTCGATGAAGAGGTTTTATCAAGGTGATCGTAGCTGCAAATGCTGGAATCTCAGTTTTGTTGGTGCAGCTGTTTGTGAGACTGTTTCAAGGATAACAAAATGTGTAAGGGTCCCAACATGAGGAAAGAGTCAGGATCACACCAAGATAGTTGTCACAGATAAAACAGTAAGCATCAGTATCACAGACCAGACTAGGTCTTCTATAAATGTCCCCACCCCCTGGAGTGTCTGGGAGTTAGGACATCCTATAATGACAGGCAGTGTGTTCTAGTGGTTAGAGCTTTGGAGTGGGAACCAGGAGATCCCAGGCTCAAACCCCTCTAGAGCCAAGAACTCACTGTGTTGTGCAAGTCACTCAACCTTCCAGTTACGCCAGTCCACCCAACTGCAGAAATGGGTAGAAGCAGGACCCCAGTGAAAGCAATATGTTACACCTCAGCTGGGCCATCCTGGGTACATAAATTGTAAACAAAAACAAACAGAGAAACAAAAAAGTATTCAAAATTGAAAGATCTAAAAACTGACATCACCATGATTCAGGAGACACATCTGTTGGAGGCATAGGCATTAAAACTTACCTGGGTGGGGGTGCAGAGCAGGTACAAGAATTAAATGGATGATTTAATGTGATGAGGTGTGAAAGTAGTCCTCACACAGTAACCACATAATAATGTGGGTAAAATGCCCTTTCTAGTTTCGGTAACTACACTAAAGTGATCCCACCAAGTCTGTTTTGTCTGTGTCAGGCAGTTTTAAAAATGGGTATTGGGGGCTTACCTGGAGTGGATCAGAAAGAGCTTACTGCTGTCCAGATTGCAGTAGATAATACACGCTGCAGTGGCAAAATGGCTAAACGGAGTAGTGATGGGCAATGAAAGAATCTCTTACTGTGCTGTTTAGATGCTGGAAAAATTCTTTGACATTTGGGAGCCTCTCCTGAAAGTGGTATGCAACCCAGGAACTGTACACATTTATTCTCCCTCCCCAGTTAGAAGATTAAGAGAGGAGATACAGCAATGTAACTCTTTAGACTAGCCAGGAAGCGATTAAGGCAACCTGACTGCTGCTGGAAAGATATGGGAAGATGAAGATCACACGGTGCAGGAGAAATAGGGTTTTACACAAGGAAACTGTGTTTCATTATCAAAGGTTACTATTTGTTACAGACTTTCCACGTATGTTGAACACCAGTGTATTTCTATTTAAAATGGTTTACCACATGTAAACGTTTAAGGAAATTAGTATTTAGAGAGCAGATTATTGGCAATATCCAGTCAATAGAATACATAACATATAGCTGGCCCACACAAAATTTCATAAATCAGTAGTCAGCACTGGACATATGGTATGACTTTTTTTGCAAGACCTCACATAGAATCTGTCTGAAGACAGTCTAAATGTGATTTTACAATGAAATTAAGTTAATGAATGTATCAATCAACTGGTTATGTAGATGGGTCTCTTGTTTTGTTTAATTTCAATAAAAATATATTAAAAAATTAGTTTTACTTGTTCGTAAATCTCACCAACCAACATTCAACAACAAGTTTGCTGTCTGTATTGGTTCTGTGACTAGCTCCATATATGGGTGACCCTGGCTGTTTTTTAAACATGTAAAACTAAATTTTAACCATCTGGCATATTTGTAATCAGTGATGGGGTGGCTATTGTGAACAGCTGAGTGCAAGGTGTTTTTTTTTTAACAATAAAGGTGGCACACTGGTGTTTTATGATGAACAAAGTTCAAGAAGCAGTGCCAGCACAATCGTGAAAAAGGACACACCGAAACTGCTATTGGTGTAGTTGAAATTCAGTGAGTTTATTCTGTGAAATTCAGTATAGCAGTGCAGTGCTCACCCATATCAGGAAGCCCCTAGCGCTTCGGCATTTAGCCTTCCGGGGAGGCGTATATCATATGTGTTTTATGATGGGTGGGGGGGGTTGCATGCAGCTTTGGGCACTGGGTTTATGTGAAAGGCTGAAACGGGAAAGTTTTAAACTGGCATGACAGACACAGCTGGTGTGAGATGTTAGAAAAGTTGTACCATATACTAGTGACAGCACTGCTTTTCCGTACAACACATTTTTTGACCTTTGAACTGTGGTACAACAACATTTCAGAGTTCATTGATATCTACACACCACAGACCACAATCAGGAGCTGTCATTACTGGTCCTTCTTTGTTTCCACTTATAGGTGGGCCATGAGCCGCTGCCTGCAAAGGAGGGCACCAACATTTTGGGAAAGAAAGTTCATTATCTTCCTGGGTTTTTCACTTATGGTAAGTAGCTAGTGCCCACAGAAGGGCTGTATGACTGAACCTGTTTACTGTAGGGGACATAGGAGTTGTGGCGATAGTGTAGAATGCCGGGTATACCTAGGAAGCTTGTCATAAAAACTTCCTGAATACAGTTTACAGTTAATTTACAGTTAAGTTTGTTTAATTTTACAGTTTATTTAAGTTAGAGGGCTTTGCCCCTTATTTTTTTGTTTGCTTGTGCATGCACAAGAAACGTGATGTGACAGCTTAGTAGAGAAGCGGGTTGTGGAGGTGCAGCACTGTGGCAGCCAATGCCGGCACTGCACTTGTGGGCTTGGCACCATTCACCCAATACAGGCCCAGTGTCCTGATGACACTGGTTCTGCATAAGTGCCACCAAGTTGAAACGATTTGGCTGCTTCAATGAGGAGCCACCTCATCATTGCAGCGTCAGCCATTCCGCTGCAATGAGGGAGTGTCCCGTCATTACAGGGTGGTACCTTGCCTGGTGCAACACGTTCCTAAACATGGCGGCTGAGGGAAAGCCAACTGACTGGGGTGCCCAATCCCCCTGTCAACATGCCCCTGGCCCAGTTAATCTGCCGATGGGGGAGCCCACTCCCCATTTGCATAATGCCCCCCCCATTTGTTGTGTGCCGAGGGGGGTGTCCAATAACCCTTGGCATCATGCCCCCTGTAGTAGGGTCTGTCTGCTGTCTATCCCCATGTATTTTGAAGTGTTAAATGGGTGTTTGTAAATACCTATCTGCAGTTAAAGTTTTCAATTATTTGGGCTGGAAAACAGGAACTTTCCGTCTGTGTAGAAACCTGTTACAACAGTACTTAGCTCTCTGCTCTCTTTTCTGTCCCTGTATTCTTTTGTTTATTTCATCTGTTCCCCTGCTCATGGAATGGCCACCTGTGAGTAGTCTCTTCCCAATCTCCCTTTGTGTCCTCTTTCTTTGTTTTGCAGCCAGATATTGCCAAAACTGCTGTTTGACTGTGGAAAATCCCCCATATAGTTTCACATAGAAGGTTTCTAAGACTTCATGTGAATTTTTGCACTATTTAGTGAGCACTTCCATGTCAGTACTCAAATAGAGAAATAGCACTTTAGTCTGATGCATAGAACCTCAGGGTTTGTATTTCTTCAGTGCAAGTGAAGTCACTGAAGCGAATACAGCTTCTTGTAGCCAGCAGATTCTGTGCAGACATTCAAAAGTAAAGCAGGATTTGAGCTGTTTGGTGTTTGTAAAGCCACCTGGCTGAATTATATTAGGTAGCTTATTTTGTTAAGCTAGTCACACTGTGTAAGCTGTTTGCTCCAAATGTTGTAAATAGTAAAAACAACTGACCTGAAAATGGCTTGTTAGTTCAGCAGCCTCTCCTCTCAGCTTTCCATCTGTCTATAGTGCCGGCCGGCCCCTGCTCCACCTCTTTTATGATGAAAGCTGATGGGAGGAGTCTGCTGCCATCAGAAAAAGTGTAAAAGATAAAATTACTAGAAATGTTTAACTTTAATGAACCAGAAAACCATGTAGTGGTGAAATGAATGCCTAAACTGAAACTCAGGTGAAATATAAACTGTGTTTGCTGTTAAAAAGTTAGATTCATTCTGTATAGGGAGGAGTTTTCCTGTACCATGTGATCTGACCACAGTATATATTGAGTGCAAAAGAGTGTATTAAGTTATTGTGTGGTAGGGAGGCAAGCCTACCAGTTGTCTAGCCAGTTTCTAGGCAAACCCTTTCTTCAGTGAATGTAACTGTAGAATTGTATTTTCGTTTTCATTCTGCTTAGTGTTATTTTATTTTTTTGCCTTTAGTCCATTTATTTTTCCTGCTGTATGAATAAATTTAAGTTTGATTACTACAATCCTGACTGTGTGCTGGACTCCATTTGATCCCACGAGTACACGCCCCAACAGTCATTCTTTGCCAACGGAAGGCCCAGTCCCGTCGGCTTAAGCCGCCCCCACTCCAAAAAGATAGGTGGCACATTGGGAGCCCACCCCAATGTGCCGAAAAGAAGTCTGAAAAAAAAAAAAAAAACTTCCCACGATGTCTTTTTTTTTTCTTCTGTCCCTGAAAGAAAGGAAATAGTCCAATGCCGGTCAGGTCCCCTTCCCCAACCCGCACCCACCCACTGCACACCCTACCTCCCCACACCCCATACTTACCTCCGGAGCCCGGCGCGATGATCTTTGATGGCCTGGGAACACGTCTGCACTCTTCAAAGCCGACCACGAACTGAAGAAATGCTGGTAAGCTGTATAACGGCATAAATAGGGTTTTTTCAACTTTGGTGTATATCTCAGGCATTTTTGGGAATTTTGCCACCAAATTTTCAACATGAGTTTATTTGGACCTCTCGTCATGAATTCAGTCACTGTCATAGCGTTATTCAGTCCCAAAAGGTGATTTTGCAGTCACTGCGTGGAATCACCTTTCAGAACCAATTAACGAAACAACAGTGCCACTGTCATGAGGTGGGCTCTCAAAAAGCCTATGTTGCAAATTTGGTGAAAAAATCAAAAAATAACTGTTTTACGGGCGTGTGTTGCGCAGTTTCCACGCACACTCATAACTTCGCAAATTTATAATATTTTCACTCCAGATTTTCAACATTGGCATTTTTGCACATCTCCTTATGAACAGTACAGCTGTCATTTTTCACATCCTGTCCGAAATGTGTTTTTGCACTTCCGGCGCAGAATAGTGCGGTCGCTGTGGGAAATCAGTGTTTGGGACACATTAAGAAAATCACAGTGAACCGTTCATGAGCAGAGGTCCTAAAATGCCTATGTTGAAAATGTGGTGACGAAAGTCCATAAAATGACTGCGTTACAAGCGTGCGTTGTGCAGTTTCCATGCACCCTTGTAACTTTGCAAATTTGTAATATTTTCAGTCCAAATTTTCAACATTGCCAATTTGTCATACCTCCTTATGAACAGTACAGCTATCATTTTTCACATCCTAGCCAAAATGTATTTTCGCACTTCCGGCACAGAATTTTATTTATTTATTTATTTTAGTGTTTCGTTGACCGGATAAGTGCATTAGACAAATCTTGTCTATTTTCAGGCACGACCCAGGGAAGGGGGAATACAGATGAATGCCAACTGACCTTGAACCAGATTAAGCTGTTGGTGGTATTTTTAGTGACTAGCATGGCCGCTGTGGGAAATCAGTGTTTGGGACAGATTATGAAAATCACAGTGACAGTGTTCATGAATCAAGGTCCTAAAATGCCTATGTTGAAAATTTGGTGACAAACATCTATAAAATGACTGTTACGAGCGTGCATTGTCCAGTTTCCATGCACACTCGTAACTTCGCAAATTTGTAGTATTTTCACTCCAGATGTTCAACATTTGCATTTTTTAGACCTCCTTATGAACAGTACAGCTGTCATTTTTTCACACCCTAGCCAAAATGTGTTTTTGCACTTCCGGCACACAATAGCACAGTCTCTGTGGGAAGTCAGTGTTTGGGACAGATTAAACAAATCACAGTGACATTGTTCATGAGCAGAGTTGCTAAAATGCCTATGTTGAAAATTTAGTAACAAAAGTCCATAAAATGATTGTGTTACGAGCGTACGTTGCGCAGTTTCCATGCACCCTCATAATTTCATGCATTTTTAAAATTTTCACTCCAGATATTCAACATTGGCATTTCTTCACACTTCCTTATGAACAATACAGCTGTCATTTTTCATCTTGTGCCCGAAATATGCATTTACATATCTGGCGTAGAATAGTGTGGTCGCTGTGGGAAATCAATGTTCGGGACAGATTAAAAAAATCATAGTGACAGTGTTCATGAGCAGAGGTCACAAAATGCCTATGTTGAGAATTTGGTGAAATAATTCCACTAAATGACTGTGTTACGTGCATGCGTTGTGCAGTTTCCACGTATGCTCGGAAGTGCAAGCATTTTTAATATTTCCACTACAGATTTTCAACATTGCCATCTCTTCACACCTCCCTATGGATGGTACAGCTGTCATTCTTCACATCCTGCCAGATCTGTGTTTTCATACATCTGGTGCCCAATGGCACTGTTGCTGTGGGAACTTAATGTTTGGGACACAGTAACAAAATCACACTGCCACTCTTCATGAGAAGAGGTCCCAAATGCTTTCATGCAGTGGAGTCACAAAAAGGCCATGTTGAAAATTTGTAGTGCAAGTACCAACAAACGCCCGTGGTGTTAGGGTTTCAAACCAGAATGTCCCACCCTGTACAGACTGACAGGCATCAGGGGTGTGCCTTTGGATTACTTACTGTAATACTCATGCCATCCCACCCCCACCCACCAGCCAGTGAGAGACATCGAGGTGCGCCTTGGACTCTTCGGCCCCAGAGTTCACCCCATTCTCCTATACTGCCCCCATTTCAGCGTATGTCCTTATAGAATAGGGTGACTGTAAAGTTGAACACCCCAAGGCACATCTCAACACATGTAGGTGTCTGCAGGATAGGGTGAGGTGACATGGCATAAACGTCATGGGCGACGACCCAAACGCATACCCCAATACGTGTCTGTTTCTGCAGGGTTGAGGTGGGGATGGCGTGAAGTTCAATACTTCGCTGCCATTCCTATTCTGCATCTGTCTAACTCCTGCATTTCCAGTGCTAATACCAGCAAGCAAACATTCGGCATTGACAAATGTTTGTTTTGTTTTGTTTTGCAGGGGGTGTGGGGGTGAACCCAACCCAAATAAAGTAATAAAAAGTAAAGGAACGGGTGACTGTACCTAATAGCGTAACTTGAGCTCTACGCTAATAGCATAGGTTCTGCGTGTACCCGATATTCTACACTATCACCGGAGTTGCCAGGTATAAATATAGAAGCCTGAAATATGTTTCAGTAAAAACTGTGAGTGAGAAATTCTTAGTTTTTCGGCTACAGCTTTGTTAATTATCTTTTGGTGAATGTTCACACAGTAATTGTCTGCTGCACTCTACAGCCAGGCACATTGTTCAAGTTGATGGGAAATGGGGACTCTTTCGAGGTCTGAGCCCACGGATCATGTCAAATGCTGTCTACACCATTGTAGGAGGAAAAATGAAGAAGGTGAGTTTACTGTGAAACACGGATTTGGAGGCTGGTCTTTCTGTGGCAGAAACAAAGATGTTTAGCATCTACAAACACAGGTTAATCTGAAATTGCTGCTGAAATGAGGGAACAAGATGGCCACCTGGCTATTGTATTTTTAATTGCTCTAGTAAGCATTTAGGCAAGACATTGTACGGGTCATTTGGGATTTACCTGTGCCTTGTGTGAAGTGCCACACAGGATGTGGTTATACCCCACAACAAGCCACGCCCAAGAGTGCTTCATTGTGATTCCAAAATCGACCCAATGTAAGTAAAAAAATTAACCACAAAATAAATTTAGATTAAATATATATTTTTTTAAATGTAATGAATAATTATATGATACATCCACTAGTTAGTAAAGCAGTCCCAAATTCAATAGTCATGCAACTCCCACTAGAGAATGTGCGAAAGAAGATAAAATGATGTTTGTGTTTTTTTTTTGTTGTCCATGTTTCTTCTTCTTTGTCCAAAGTACATTGACGTTCATTAACACTGTTTATCATTTTCTTACCCCAGAAGTCCTTTAGCATCAGTAACTTTTTTGCACTCAGCTGGCTAGGTGCAACTGCCCCAGAAGTGTGCCTTTAAGAGATATTTAAATGAGCATAGGGCCAAGCCAATCAAAAGACAAGAGGGGTGTAAACTGAGTAAGAGCGGTCGAATGCTTCAGAATTTTTTCTCCGCTGGACTGAGCAATATTTCCTCTGAGGTGTCTCCGAGCTTTCCTTGTTGACAACCTCCTAGTGCTTATCTGGGTAAAGCTTTCCTCGTAAATTATTTCCTTTAGTGTGCTGATTGAAAGTTTTCTTTTTCATTAGCGCTACGCACATTTTTTATTTTTAGCGCAACAGCACTATTTTGACTATTTTTACCTTCACTGTTTAGTTTAAAGCCTGATTTTATCACGGGTGTATATTTTCAATGGTTTCCTTCATTTTTGGGGCAAATTCTTGTGGGAACCGTCGAATTAGGAACAGTCGCTTTGTTTTTTACCTCAGACCTCGCGGGGTTTGCCGTGAGGCACCTGCAGTAGATTTCAGGTTTAAACAGTGCCTGGGGGTTTTCTCTCTAGATTGGCAATTATGAGGAAACCTTTTTTGTTATATTACTGGACCTTGATATCATCTCTGTCAGGACTGTCCATAAGGGTCCGGCAGCCACCTGTGCACAGTTGAGTATTACTGGTTTCTGTTAAGATTGGCACTGGTATAGATCCCAGTTTTACAACCAAAAAAAAAAAAAGGCACTAGTAATAGACAGAGTTTATTAACTGCGGCAGGACTGGCCGGTGGCATTTTCACAGAAACCTGCACTCAGTTCGTAGATCCAGAACTGGTTTGCTTTGCTTAAATTGGCAAACATAGCAGACAAACCTTTGATTATTATGGATGAGGATAAATCAAAGGCTTCTGGCAAGGGGCCATCCAAAAGTACTAATACCAAAAGCAGAGGTGCTGAGGAATCCTCCAGTCCCAGCCGAAAAATAAAGCTTCACAAGATGAAGTTCCTCACAAATTGAAAAATAAGAGTGACAAAAAAAAAGGAAGCTTGATCAAGCCTCTGATGAAGTGGTTAAAAAGAAACTCTGTCAAGACATATATGCTCCCGTTGCTCTTGGGAAAACCACTAGCGAGACAACAGGCAGCTTAAAGCATACAGGTTCTTCCATCAGTGCAACATATGGAAAAAGTATGGCAACTGTTTCAGACCCTTCAAAAGATGGGGCCTCGATTTACTGGGGCTGTCAAGCACTGTTCCACAGTTCTCTCTTCTGTAGACTATCAGAGTGACACAGATGATAATCAATTTTATGATGCCCCTGACATGGATTTTGAGGCCCTTGTGCTCCAGGAGTCCCCGGACCTTCACCTTGGGGATCCCCCCAGGTGACCACGAGGATCCTTCCTCTGTGTTTACATTTATACAAAATATGCTCGATACCATGGACCTCCCTATGCAGGAGCCCAACCAGGATGTCAATGGATTATAGGGAGATGAAGGGTCTTTCATCCTCAAAGACCTTGGTAGTCCCTATCTATAATGCATTTAGAAAAAATACCATGAAGGTGCTTCAACACCCCACTTCAGTATCAGGGGTTGGTAAGCGGCTTGAGAGAAAATATAAATTGTCTACAAATGGTACTGAGTTCCTGTCTGCACACCCTAGCTACGAAAGTATTGTGCAGTAGGCAGCTTGTGAGAAAGCTGGAGTCTCCTTGTCGCCCTCTTCCCCCTTGCAAGGATTCCAAGAAAACTGACTTTATAGCAAAGAAAATGTATGCCACAGCTTCCGTGCTTCTCAGGCTTTCTTTTTACATGGCATTCACAGCCAAATATCAGAAAGCCCTTTGGAAATCTGTCCAGACTATCACCTGCAACGGATCAGATTCTGTGGTGGAGGAGCTGGTGGCTATGTCAAAAACTACCCTGGAAGCTACTATGTACCAATTCCACATGGCAGATGACAACAATGTTGCAACCTTTAGGGCGATGGCCCATGCCATCTCTGAGATGCTTCGCCTGGCTTAGAACAACCAGTCTGACCACAGACACTAAGAACAAGTCCATGGATTTTCCCTGTGATCAAAATATGATGTTTCATTACAGAACCACTGACTACGTGAAAAAAGTTGATGAGTACAAGGCCTCCTGGCAGAGCCACTCATCCAAGTCTAAACCCGCCACTTCTCAGAGATCCTGTCCCAGGGACAGTAGGGGCAGAAGTTTTGTTTCCAGGCCTTACAGTCCCTATCCCCAATCTGACTTTAGCCAGTACAGGGAGTCTTTCAGAGGCAGGGGCAGAAGGGGCCAAAGAAGAGTCACCTCTACCCATCCATCTGCCTCTCAGTCTAAGTCCTAATGTGAGTGTCCAGGTCGCCTCCCCGTTTCCAGTTGGAGGCAGACCCTCTCTCACTATCTTCAGCACTGGTCCCCCATCACGTCGGACAAGTGAGTGCAGGAGATAGTGGAGAAGGATCTGTCATTAAAGTTCAAGCAGCTGCCAGACCTCAAGCATACCCAGGTATCAAGACCTCTGTCCCCAACACAGATACTGATGTTGGAAATGGAGGTACAAAACCTTCTGGCTTTATGAGCAGTCGAGATGGTCCCCACCAATGAGAAGGGCAAGGGCCTCTACTCCAGATATTTTCTGACACAAAAGAAAACTGGAGAGTGGTGACCTAGCTTGGATCTCAGATATTTAAACAAACATCTGAAAAAAAACAAATTCAGGATGGTAACTCTGTCACTGGTCATACAGTCCTTACAGCAGGGAGACTGGCTAGCCTCCCTAGACTTAAAGGACACCTACTTCCACATACCCATAAGGAGATCTTTCAGGAAGTTTCTCAGGTTCAAACTTCCTTCGGGTCACTATCAGTTCACCGCAATGCCCTTCGGTCTGTCCTCAGCCCCAAGAGTCTTTACCAAGTGTCTTGCAGTGGTAGCAGCACATATCAGGAGACTGGGTGTCGCTCTCTATCCCTGTCTGGACAACTGGCTCATAGTAGCAAAGTTTCCTTGCCAGGTCAAGGAATCTCTTTCCCTCACAGAATGCACTCTGGAGTCTCTGGGTTTCCTGGTAGATCTAAAGAAATCTCACCCGGAACCCACCTAGCTGCTCACCTTCATAGGGACTTAGAAGGGATATGCTTTCCACCCGCAGGAAATAATTCAGAATTTACTTTCAGTGACAGATTCTTTCGCCCAGGGACAACCAAGACCAGCCAGACATTTCCTCAAACTTCTGGGACATATGGCCTCTATGACTGCAGTAGTCCCAGGGGTCAGGTACAGGAAGAGACTCCTGCAAGCCTACATCAGAGCTCGCTGGTCTCAGAGAAGCAACACATTTTCAAAGTTGATACCTGTGTCAGAGCAGTTCCTCCAAAACTTGCTGTGGTGGAGGAACCCTTCAAATTTGCAGGCAGGGGTTCCCTTTTAAGCTCCTCTTCCCACAAAGGTGATCACCACAGATGCCTCCCTTTAGAGCTGGGGAGCTCATTTAGACAGTGCCTCAGTAAGTGGCAACTAGACTCCTGAAGAGTCACAGTTGAGCATAAATCTTTTGGAACTCAGAGCAGTCTTACTAGCTCTCAAAGCTTTTGCTCCCAGCATAGAAGGGCAGGCAGTTCAAATCTGAATGGACAACACCACTACAGTGTTCTACATAAACTAGCAGGGTGGTACCAGATCAGGAGTACTCTCGTTGGAAGCTCTGAAGCTCTGGTCTCTAGCATTCTCCCAGAGAGTCAGCTTCTCAGCTGTTCACCTCCCAGGCAAATTCAGTACTCTGACAGATGCTCTAAGCTGCATCAGTCAAGGTCAGAGCAAATGGACACTGAACAAGCAAGTACTAGCCACAGTGTTCAGGTGGTGGGGCACACCAGATGTGGATCTGTTTGCCTCTTCTCTGAATTTTCATCTTCCTCAATACTGTTGCAGACCCCCAGTTCTGGGAACACTTCCTCTGGATGCCCTGATCCTGGACTGGTCAGGGAGGTTCCTATACGCATTTCCTGCCTTTCCCCTGATATTCAGGGTTTTGCTGAAACTCAGACAGCAGCCTGCATCCATGATCCTAGTGGCTCTGGACTGGCCCAGGCAAACCTGGTACCCTCTCCTTCTCTCAGTGTCCTACAACAGGCACATTTGCCTGCCTCCGACTCGCTCTCTACTGACCCTTCCTCAGATGGGAGTGCAGTACCCAGACATACACTCTCTTCACCTCAAAGCCTGGTTCTTGAGGAGTTAGAGTTTCCATCCTACAGTACTCTGAACAGGTCCTTAAGATATTGAGAATGGCTAAAAAAATGAACACTAAGAAGACTTATGCAGCCAAATAGAAAAGGTTTTCCCTCTGGTGCAAGAGCAGAAAGGTTAAACCCCTATCAGCTTCAGACCCTCAGCTGCTAGACTACCTGGTACACCTACAGGCATCAGGCTTGAAACCATCTTCACTCAAGCTACACCTGGCGGCAATTTCAGCCTACCTTTCGGTGGGAAAGAAGAAATAATTTTTTTCCCACAGCATTTTTAAACAGTTTTTCAAAGGCCTCTTGCACCTCCAGTCTGCAACCAAGGGAGCCTGTTCCTCCTTGGAACCTGAACCTTTGCAAAGATGGGCTCATGAATCCCCCTTTCGAGCCTACGTCCACGGCCCTCATCATGTTTGTAACTTGGAAGACCATCTTCCTGGTAGCTATTATGTCTGCCAGGAGGATTTTAGAGCTACAGACTCTGTGCAATGAACCAAATTACATCATCCCTCACAACGATAATGTTGAGCTCAGGACAAACAGGAAATTTCTGCCAAAAGTGGTTTCAGAGTTTCACTTGAACTAGTCCATTCCCCTACTGGATGTCTGCAAAGCAGGCTACCTGGAAATCTGTGCACACCTTTGTGAAATACTACAGTTTGGATGTGCAGACCAGATCTGATGCCAAATTTGTCAGGCGGTTCTGCAGAGCCTTTTTCCTAAATAGGTTCTCTGCCTGCCTCCCACTTTGTACTGCTGGGTAGTCTGCAAAAAAATTACTGATGCTAAAGGACTCCCGGGGTAAGAAGAAAAAATTATTCACTGCAGTAATCTTCTTTCTTCCAAGGGGTCCTTTAGCATCAGTAAGCTCCCACTCTTCCTTCCTGGTTCACCTGTCGGAGAAGGGCTCTCATGTCGCCCACAATATGTACATGAGGTGGATTACTAACTAGCTTGTGGACATGAAGTAGATGGTTAAGGCTGACAGGCACTACTCCGTGTGGAGAGGGGTACTTCGTGGCATCCCTCGATGGTTTGTGCTGGGCCACTGCTGTTTAAAATTTTCATCAACGATTTGGAAGCAGGAGTCTCCAGCAGGCAACTGAAGTTTGCTGATGACGTGAAGCAGGTCAGGGTGGTGAGCTCTTAGGAGGATGGAGACAGACTTCAGGAGAACCTGAACAAGCTGGACTGTGGTTCAGACTCTTGGTGTGTTAGATTCACTGTAGCCACATGCAAACAGGATACAGGTACGTGCCCAGTAATTGAAGTGAGTTATGCTTATGCATCTGTCAGCGTTGAAATGCAAAGTGGACAAAGTAACAGAATGAAAAATTGGGGGTCAAAGCCTCATGAGCCTTGAGTAATTGGTGGTATGGCGTTTCTTGGGGTTTTCAACCCTAATGCTCATTCCCCCCGACATAGCCTCTACCCTTGTGACCCAAGGCCAAGCTACAGGTCTGGGACCGTGCCCTACTGGTCTGAGACAGGTTTAGAACCCTGTGCAAAGAAAGGTATGAATTATCTTGTGCTTTGTGCAGCCCACAGAGTTCTGCGTGAAAAAAGTTATGAGTGATCTCCTGCTTCATGCAGGGCTCACAAGAAAGTTATGAATGATGCTGTGGGCCCTGTGTAGAGCAGCACACTCATGGGCACAGCTCCAGATCTGTGGCTTGAAGCAGTGGACTCATGAGAAATGACCCTGGACCTGTGGCTTGAAGCTGCAGACTTGTGGGGCACAGTTTCAGACCTGTGGCTTGAAGCAGCAGACCTGTGGGGCACAGCTTCAGACCTGTGGCTTGAAGCAGCAGGCCTGTGGGACACAGCTTCAGACCTGTGGCTTGAAGCAGCAGATCTGTGGGACACAGCTTCAGACCTGTGTCTGGAAGCAACAGACCTGTGGGACATTGCCATGGACCTGTAGCTTGGCCTTGGGTCACTAGGGTAGGACTTATGTGGGGGGAGATGAGCATTAGAGTTTAAAAGCCAGAGGAACACCACACCACTGATTTTCCAAGGCTGATTTGACTTTGACCTCTAATTGTTCATTTCCTGTGTCTGCTTTGCATTTCAAACCTGTTAGATGCGTTAATGTATTTTTTATTGCAATTAATTGCTATCTGTAGATGGTGCTTCATACTGTGAGTTGCCTTGGAAGAAAGCTGGCAGGAAAATTCACCTTGCCTCATTTAATTATACATGTGTGTGTCAGCAGGCCTGTATGTGCTTGTAGAGACCTGAACCTGTGGTCCACATTGTGATTATGACTCTGATTTCCCATTTGACACGCATTTGTATCCCTAGTTTATTAAAATGTATTTCCGAGCTGCCTGATGTAACCTTCACTGGTCTAAGTTACGTTTTATTCCTTCAGCTCATTCCAATTCAAGATGCTGAACATGTTTCAAACAAGGATGAAATAAAAACTTCATTGAAGAAGGTGGTCATCGAGGTGAGACACAGTACACTAGAAATTGAATGGGGGGGATGAAAAGCTGAAATGTAGGGGCCATGAGGGTCTTTCAGACCGGATCCCTAATAAAGTACCCCTAAACTCCAATGTTTCCATTACCTTTTTCCTGCATTCCTATGATAACCTCTAATACAGTCCTTCCCATAATTCCAGCAATAATGGTCCAAACCTTTCTAACCCTCACCCTTTGTTTCAGCGAGTTTGCACATTTCTTGATGTTCCCACTTTTATTCACACACAGAAGAGAGAGAGAGAGATGTCTATTTATTAGGCCATTTGGTTTACTCCCGCAGAGGAGGGGGGTGTAGATATATGCTACTTCCCATCCTGTCAACTTTAATAAAATAATTTAAATGAATTTGTGTTCATTTCAAGATAAATCACAGAAGCAGGAATTTAAAGCTCTGATCGTAAACCTTAAAACACAAGAGAAGATGTGTATACTTAACCACTTTTGATTCCAGGAGGAGCTTTTTGAATGTTACTGCCTGGCCTGGTTCTGATCACTGTGTCTGCCTATTGGGGGTCCTTAGGCTTAGAAGTGGAGTGTGTGATTCCATCCCTTCACTAACAGAATCTGGGTGGGCTCTGGGCTCAGGGTGGAGTGAGAGAGAGTGTTTCCACACCAACAAAGGCAGGGAGCACCCTGGATTTAGGAGTTGAGTCACTCTGTCCTTCCCTGCACCAACAGAAGCTGAGTGAGCCCTGGGTTTGGGAGTGGAACCACACTCTCATTCCCTGCACCAGCAGAAGCTGAGTCAGCCAAGGATTTGGGAGTGGAGCCACACTCTCCTTCCCCACATAAACAAAGGTTGGATGTGCACTGGGTTTAGGAGTGGAGTTGCACTCTGTCCCCATGTCATCAGTGGCTGGGTGTGCTTTGGGTTTGGGAGTGATATCACTGTCCTCACACCCACACAGGTGATGTGCTCTGCCTCCAGAGGATGACAGTGATTGCCCAGTGCAAGCGTGTCACCTTACACCTGATATGGGATGGTGTGGTGTTCGTTTCAGAGTATGGGTTGTCTGATTCCCTTCCAGTCATAGGGATGATGTGGTCAGGTTGCTGTAATATCAGATGAGGTCCATGGAATTGTGATGAGATCAAATACAAGCTGTGTTATTTTACAGACGTCCCATGAAATGGTGGTTCAGTGTGTGTCTCGGATAGCTTCTCACCCTCTCCATGGTATGCTATTTTTACCTTTGTTGTTGCTTTGCAGGCTGATGTTTATTAAAATGGATTGTTATAAGTTTTTGCAGCTTTTAAACCAAGGCTTACTTGACAAAATGTGATGCTAACTGTAAAGACATCATGTGATGCTCTTCGAACCAGGAGTTCCCCAAACTACTGTATAGAATATATGTATGTATTGTATAGAATAGGCACTCATTCATAGCTCAGTCTGCAGCCAGCTGTGGAGGTGAGAGGAGGGCTGTGCTGGTCACAGACTGGGAATGAGGATGGGGGGAGTGGGGTAGTGGGTCATCACCTAACAGGGTGGGGGCCACTAGACCACCAGGAAAATAATGTTTTTTCACGGGAGGGGGGATCAGGGAGTGGGGAGGGACCACTAGACCACAAGGTACTTTCTGTTTTACTGTGCAGACAGGGATCCGACATCAGGGGAGGGGGGAAGGACCACTAGACTACTGGGATATTTTCTTTATAAGCAAATGGCGATTGGGCATGAGGGGGAGGAGGAACACTACACTACCAGGGGATGAAACGTCAGCACCGAGATGGTGATCGGAGAACTGGGGGTTGGGGAGGGACCATTAGACTACCAGGGACAAACAGCAGCAAGGAGACGGCGATCGGAGAATGGGGAGGGGGGACCACTAGACTACCAAGGACAAACGGCAGCATGGGGATGTCAATCAGATAGCGGGGGATGTGGGAGGGACCACTGTACTACCAGAGACACTTTTTAGGTTACTTTTAATGGGATTGGCATGCAATAGGATCCTGTTTCACAAAAACAGGATCCTTTAATGTACTTTCCCATTTACTACAATGGGATTAGCCCGATTTAAGATTCTGTTTTGGAAAAAGATCCTATTTCGTGCTTTGGTTCCATGTATTTCAATGGGAGTTTCAACTTTTATGTATGACTCTGCCATTTTTTAATATTTTCACACCAGATTTTCAACATGGCCTTTTGGGGAACCCACCTCATGACCAATATGACTGTCATTACGGAACTCTTGCCTGAAAGGTGATTTCACAGTCGGTTGGCAAAATCACCTTTTGGGTGGTATTTGTGCGATGACAGTCATATTGTTCATGAGGTGGGGTCATAAGGATGTTGTGTTGAAAATTTGGGGTTAAAATATGTAAACATGGCAAAATTATGCCCATTCATTGCAGTTCGCTACACACATTCATAACTTTGGAGTTTTTAAGTATTTTGACCCCAAATTTTCAACAGAGCCTTCTTATTACTGCACCCCATATAGAAGAAGAAGAATCAGCATTTATATAGAAGACAAAGAACCTCTGTGCGCAAACACTGAGGCAAGGGTTACCCCAAAGGGCATTTGGCTGGGAAGCGAAGTTTCAAGAAAATACAAAATCACACATGCTCCCACAATGCAAAGCATCATGGGCTGCATATGCAAATCACCACAGAATGTTATGCTGGTCCAACTTTAAGCAGAATTGCATGGTGCCGAAAGGCCTCTCACACAGTTTGCAAAGGGTGCTAACAGAAGACATAGACACGTGTTTCGTCCTACCAGGACTCATCAGTATGCCTCATCTGTTTGACACCCCAGTGGAATGGATCAGCTACCCTTAAGGCAGTGTGCCTTGGATATATTGTGGTGAACCCATTAAAATAAAAAACTATTTAAAGACAAAGAACCTCTGTGCGAAAACACTGAGGCAAGGGTTACCCCAAAGGGCATTTGGCTGGGAAGCCAAGTTTCAAGAAAATACAAAATCACACATGCCCCCACAATGCAGAATTGCATGGTGCCGAAAGGCCTCTCACACAGTTTGCAAAGGGTGCTAACAGAAGACATAGACACGTGTTTCATCCTACCAGGACTCATCAGTATACCTCATCTGTTTGACACCCCAGTGGAATGGACCAGCATTTATATTGCGCTTTTCATACACGGTATCCCAAAGCGCTTTACAAGCAATGCTAGACTGGTAGTGAAGTGACTGAATGTGTGGTGGTGGCCATATCGCACATCATCACCCACACACAGCCTGGATAATTGCATGAACTGGTTTATGGGAAGGGGAATGTTGGCCAGGACACTGGGAATGCTCCCTGCTCTTTAAGAAGAGTTCCCTGGGTTCTTTTACTTCTATCTGGGCACCCATTAGGACAACACCAGGATGGGCAGAAGGGACCTCGGTTTAACGTCTCATCCAAAGGATGGCACACCCCAGCAGTACAGCACCCCCCAATACTGCACTTGGATGCCAGCGATTTTTAGGTGCAAGTCCAATCCCAGTGTGGGACAAGAACCCAGGACCTTCTGAACCAGAGGCGGATGTGCTACTAACTGAGCCATGCTGACATCCAATGTATGTCACAGCTGTCATTTTTTAAATCTTGGCCAAAATGTTTTTTCACAACTGTGGCTCGGAATGGCATTGCTGTTGTGTGGAATCACATTTCGTCGAGGATTTGAACATTTTCTGCACTGGGTGCATGAGGTGGGGTCATAAGATGGCTATGCTGACAATTTGGTCATTCTTACCCCAGGAGTCCTGTAGCATCAGTAACTTTTTTGCACTTAGCTGGCTAGGTGCAGCTGCCCCGTAGGTGTGTCTTTAAGAGATATTTATATGAGCTTAGGGCCAAGCCAGTTAGAAGACAGGAAGGGGAGTGAGCGTGAGCTGAGTGAGAGCTGTTGACGGCTTCAGAATTTTTTTCTCTGCTGGACTGAGCAAAATTGCCCCGAGGGGTGTCTCAACTTTCCTTGTTGACAGCCTCCTAGTGCTTATCTGGGTAAAGTTTTCCTCATAATTTATTTCCTTTAGTGTGCTAGTGAAAGTTTTACTTTTTCATTAGCACCACACAAATTATTTAGTTATAGTGCGACTGCACTATTTTGACTTTATTTTTACCACAACTTTAATTTTAAACTCTAATTTTATCGAGGGTGCTTATTTTTGACAATTGCCTTAATTTTTGGGCAAATTCTTGTGGGACCCGACGAATTAGGCACAGTTGCCTTGTATTTTTACCTCAGACTTTGCAAGATTTACTGCAAGGCACCTGCAGTGGATTTCAAATTTATACAGTGCCTGGGGGTTTTCTCTCTAGATTGGCAATTATGAGGAAACCTTTTTGTAATATTACTGGACCTTGGTACCATCTGTGTCAGGACTGTCCATAAGGGTCCAGCAGCCACCTGTGCGCAGTTGACCAGTATTACTGGGTTCCTATTAAGACTGGCAGTGGTATAGATCCCAGTTCTACAACCAAAAAAAAGACACTAGCAATAGACAGACTTTATTAACTGGGGCAGGACTGGCCAGTGGCATTTTCATAGAAACCTGAGCTCAGTTCCTAGGTAGGACCAGTTTGCTTTGCTTAAATTGACAAACATAGCAGACAAACCTTTGCTTATTATGGCTGAGGATAAAACAAAGGCTTCCGATGAGGGGCCATCCAAAAGTACTAATACAAAAAATAGAGGAGCTGAGGAACCCTCCAGATCCCAGCCAAAAAAATGAAGCTTCCAAAGATGAAGTTCCTCACAAATTGTAAAATAATAATAGTGATGAAAAAAGGAAGCTCAATTAAGCCTCTGATGAAGTGGCTAAAAAGAAACTCTGTCAAGACAAATATGCTCCCATTGCTCCTGGGAAAGCCAATAGCGAGACAACAGGCAGCTTAAAGCATTCAGAAAAAACAAAACACTTACAAACCAAGTCTGCGCAGGTTCTTCCGTCAGTGCAACATATGGAAAAAGCATGGCAACTGTTTCAGACCCTTCACTCTTCCACAGTTCTCGCTTCTGTAGACTGTGAGGGTGACGCAGATGATGTTCAATTTTATGATGCCCTGATATGGATTTTGAGGGCCTTGAGCCTTTGGAGTCCCCGGATCCTCATGTTGGGGATCCCCGGGGTGACCACGAGGATCCTTCCTCTATGTTTACATTTATACAAAATATGCTGGACACCCTGGACCTTCCTATGCAGGAACCCAACCAGGATGTTGATAAAGACGAAGATTATAGGGAGATGAGAGGTCTTTCGTCCTCAAAGACTCTGGTTGTCCCTATCTATAATGCGTTTAGAAAAAATACCATGAAGGTGCTTCAACACCCCACTTCAGTATTAGGGGGTGATAAGTGGCTTGAGAGAAAATATAAATTGTCTAAAAATGGTACTGAGTTCCTGTCTGCACACCCTAGCCACAAAAGTCTAGTGCAGCAGGCAGCTTGTGAGAATCTGGAGTCTCCTTGTCGTCCTCTCCCCCTGACAAGGATTCCAAGAAAATTGACTTTATAGCAAAGAAAATGTATGCCACAGCTTCCCTGCTTCTCAGACTTTTTTCTTACATGGCGTTCACAGCCAAATGTCAGAAAACCGTTTGGAAATCTGTCCAGGCTGTTCCCCGCAACATATCAGATTCTATGGTGCAGGACCTGGTGGATATGTCAAAAACTGCCCTGGAAGCTACTATGTACCAATTCCACATGGCAGACGACAACAGTGATGCAGCCTCTAGGGCGATGGCCCATGCCATATCTCTTGAGACGCTTTGTCTGGCTTAGAAAAATCAGTCTGACCACAGACACTCAGAACAAGGCCATGGATTTTCCCTGTGATCAAAATATGTTGTTGGATTACAGAACTACTGACTACATGAAAAAATTTGATCAGTACAAGGCCTCCTGGCTGAACCACTCGTCCAAGCCTAAGCCCACCACCCCTCAGAAATCCTGTCCCAGGGGCAGGAGGGGCAGAAGTTTTGTTCCCAGGCCTTACAATCCCTATCCCCATCTGACTTTGGCCAGTACAGGGGGTCTTTCAGAGACAGGGGCATAAGGGGTCAAAGAAAAGCCACCTCTACCCAGCCATCTGCATCTCAGTCTAAGTCCTGATGTGAGTGTCCAGTTCACCTCCCCGCTTCAGGTGGGAGGCAGACTCTCACTGTTTTCAACACTGGTCTCTCAACACGTTGGACAAGTGGGTGCTGGAAATAGTGGAGAAGGGTCTGACACTACAGTTCAAGCAGATGCCAGACCTCATGCATACCCAGGTGTCAAGACCTCTGTCGCCAACACAGATACCGCTGTTGGAATTGGAGGTGCAAAACTTTCTGGCTTTACAAACAATGGAGAGGGTCCCCATCCACGAGAAGGACAAGGACCTCTACTCCAGGTATTTTCTAACTCAAAAGAAAACTGGGGAGTGACGACCTGTCTTGGATCTCAGATATTTAAACAAACATCTGAAAAAAACAAGATTCAAAATGGCCACTGTGTCACTGGTCATACAGTCCTTACGGCAGGAAGACTGGCTAGCCTCCCTAGACTTAAAGGACACCTCCTTCCACATACCCATAAGGAGATGTCACAGAAAGTTTCTCAGGTTCAAACTTCCTTCGGGTCACTATCAGTTTGCCGCAGTGCCATTCGGTCTGTCCTTGGCCCCAAGAGTCTTTATCAAGTGTCTCGCTGTGATAGCAGCACATCTCAGGAGACTTGGTGTCACTCTCTACCCCTATCTGAACAACTAGCTCGTAGTAGCAAAGTCTCCCTGCCAGATCAAGGAATCTCTTTCCCTCACAGAATTCACTCTGGAGTCTCTGGGTTTCCTGGTAAATCTAAAGAAATCTCACCTAAAACCCACCCAGCTGCTCACCTTCATGGGGGCCCAGCTGGACACTCAGAAGTGATATGCTTTCCTCCCGCAGGGAAGAATTCAGCATTTCCTTTTAGTGGCAGATTCTTTCGCCCAGGGACAGCCAAGACCAGCCAGACATTTCCTCAAACTTCTGGGACATATGGCGTCTATGACAGCAGTAGTCCCAGGGGTCAGGTACAGGATGCGACTCCTGCAAGCCTACCTCAGAGCTCGCTGGTCTCAGAGAAGCAACAACTTTTCAGAGTTGATACCTGTGTTGGAGCTGTTCCTCCAAAATCTGCTGTGGTGGAAGAACCCTGCAAATTTGCAGGCAAGGGTTCCCTTTCAAACTTCTCTTCCCACAAAGGTGATCACCACAGATGCCTCCCTTTTGGGCTGGGGAGCTCATTTAGACAGTGCCTCAGTAAGTGGTAGCTGGACTCCTGAAGAGTCACAGTTGCACATAAATCTTTTGGAACTCAGAACAGTCTTACTAGCTCTCAAAGATTTGGCTCCCAGCATAGAAGGGCATGCGGTTCAAATTCGAACGGACAACACCACTGCAATGTTCTACATAAACAAGCAGGGTGGTACCAGCTCAGGAATACTCTTTTCGGAAGCTCTGAAGCTCTGGTCTCTAGTATTCTCCCTGGGAGTCAGCCTCTCAGCTATTCACCTCCCAGGCAAACTCAGTACCCTGGCAGATGCTGTAAGTCACATCAGTCAAGGCCAGAGTGAATGGACACTGAACAAGCAAGTACTAGCCACAATGTTCAGGTGGTGGGGCACACCAGACGTGGATCTGTTTACCTCTCTGTAGAAGGATGCCTGGTATTTGTGTCCATATGCTGACTGTGTTCTATAATATAGTCTACTGCAGTACCGTATCTGTCTTTTCTCTGCTTTTTCTCTTTCTGTAGTGCCCCATATTCAGGTTGGCCACCTGAGCGCAAAACGGGTGCTCCTTTCCTGTATTCTTTATTTTCTAGCAGTCTAGAGCCTATGTATTCCCTTTCTGCTCTGCATATAAAACAAATACCAGCCTTCCCTTGTCTCATTTACTGTGGTATGATGTGTTTCGAAATCATAGCTTAAGCGCAGGAACTTGGGCTGGAGCCACGCGAACCTGCGCATGAGACCGTGGGTGTAGCCACAGTTCTTAATGTGGTTTGAGCCTGTTCAGAAAGCCATGCTCCTAGACTATTAAATAAAGCACTCGGGGATAAGGTCTGGGAACAGGTGGTTGAGCGTAGGAGACATTAAATAAATATAGAATGTTTCGAAGTATAGGTACACCGCAGCTAATCCGGTCTGCTAATGTTTTGGTGTGCAGCGCAGTACAGAGTACCTTGGACACGCTGACTCAATCTTGAGTGTACCTTCCCCTTGTAAATAGCCCAAATGCAGATGCTATAGAGATGCTTTAAAGCCACTGTGCTGAAAATTTTAGTTGTGGTTATAAAAAGATATGAGTCCACTTTTTAGAATTTAGAACATGACGTTTACAGCTCAAAGCACCTTACTGGGCAGTTATAAATCAGAAGTTGTGTGCTCCGTGCTGTGAGACTGCTAATTATTGCACACTCTGAGACATTGCATGTGCAGTCTGCAACATTATCCCCAAAGCTGTTGCTGTCTGTGGTTCTGGGTAGTTAGCATAAGATTGTTTTGTCCTTTTTATTTTAGGGACGCTCCCATTGTAAACAAACAGCCATTTACACTATTAGAACCTGAAGTTCGCTCCTACCTGAAAACACAGGGACTGGGTGTGGTGCTGTCACTGAGGCTGTTGCTTCTGCTGTCTCCTTAGGAGGCAGCCGGACGTTTCCTTCTCTTAGTTATAGTAAGAAGAAGGGGAGGAGCCACCTGTTCCTGCAGCAAAGCTGTTTTTCTGTTATGTTGTTTCATTTTATGAAATTTAACATTAGCCAGCATGTATAAAGATAATTCATTCAGTTGAGCTCGTGGTAGTAAAATAATAAAATAATAAAATGATTGTGGGTTTTTTTCTGTAATAGTTGGTTTAAGGGAGGAGTCAGCAGTAGTCACATGTTTATATTTTACTATAAATTAGGTGTCCTTTCTGGGAGACCTCAGATTCGTCTTGGGATCAGCCAGTTACTGACCCCTCTGTTTAGATCTGCTCCTTTTAAGACCTGTAGCCAACTCTGTGTGCTGGTGAGGTGACTGTTGCTGCCTGTACCTGAAAAAAGCAGGAGTTGAATGCTATTTGATGCTCATTTTCATTTTGTATTTTATTTAGAAACAAAGAAACATAGACTTTGATGGCAGATAAGGACCACTTGGCCCACCCAATCTGCCCATTTCCCTACCTATTTGATAAGCTGCAGATTTTAGTTAACCAACAGCCTACTTCCTGCAGCCCCCACTATAATTGCCTTGTGTTTGTCCCATGCGTGTTTGAATTCCTCCACTGTTTTAGACCCCACAGCTTCTCCAGGAGGCGGTTCCATGTGTCCACCACTCTCTCTGTGAAAAAAAAATTCCTCACATTACCCCTGAACCGTCCCCCCTCTATCATTAAATTGTGCCCCCTTGTTCCTACACATCTCTTTTTCTAAAAGATGCTACCCTCCTGGACTTTGTTGATTCCCTTGAGGTACTTGAACGTTTCTATCATGTCCCCCCGTCCCTCCTTTCATCAAGGGTATACATATTATTTGCCGAAATGCAGTTGATTTTGACATTTATTTTAGTTCTTTTTGTCTGAAATAAATTTCTGGTCTGGCAGTTGCTTTTCCAACTCCTTACATCTCTGTGTCAGTGTCCATTAGTACACCCGCAAACCACGACACTCTCCTCTCAATTTTCAGCTTCCTCAGTACTGTTGCAGGCCCCCAGTCCCAGGAACACTTTCTCTGGATGCCCTGATTCTGGACTGGTCAGGGAGGTTCCTATATGCATTTTCTCCATTCCCCTGATATTTAGGATTTTACTGAAACTCGGACAGCAGCCTGCATCAGTGATCCTAGTGGCTCCAGAGTGACCCAGACAAGCTTAGTACCCTCTCCTTCTTTCAATGTCCTGCAACAGGCCCATTTGCCTGCCTCCAACTCACTCCGTGTTGACCCTTCCTCAGATGGGAGTGCAGTACGCAGGCATACACTCTCTTCACCTCAAGGCCTGGTTCTTGAGGAGTTAGAGTTTCCATCCTCACAGTACTCTAAACAGGTCCTTAAGATACTGAGGTTGGCTAAAAATCTGAACACTAAGAAGACTTAGGCAGCCAAATGGAAAAGGTTTTCCCTCTGGTGCAAGAGCGAAAGGTCGAATCCCTATCAGCTTCAGACCCTCAGCTGCTAGACCACCTGGTACACTTACAGGTGTCAGGCTTGAAACTATCTTCCCTCAAGCTACACCTGGTGGCAGTTTTGGCCTACGTTTCGGTGGGAAAGAAAAAATTAGATCTAATCTGTGTCAGTCTTCACCATTCATCACATGTGGGTTCTGGCCGGACCCGTGGGAGCTTTTTTTTTTTGGATGGGTGGAGTCAACACACCGACGGCGGCGCCTTTGAGGCCGACACACTGCGTGGCACTCACAGACATTGACTCCGGCTCTGCTGCCACTCTCGGTGCTGTCTCTTCTTCGAGCACCATTCACGGTGCTGTGGGGGAGTTCGGTGCCGGCTCTGGTGTGGATACCTGGACTGGTGCCTCCTTCGGTCCAGACAGGAGCAGGCGTCCGCGTACGGTCTGGCACCGGACTTCAGTCTTTGGAGGCAGACTCCGGATCTGGTTCAGACTGGCTGTCCGACTCTTTGGAGTTGGCAGCCCATGTGGACACCTTGGTAGTTTCCTCGCTTGACTGGAGCCAGCCTCCCTCTAATGAGCGGGCGGTAGCCCCCGAGTTTGGGGTCGGGGGTGCCGACCAGCAGGCGGTAGTTCAGGCCACTATTGCCCTGCAGCCTGGGCTTGGAGGGTTTTCTGTCCCCTCATTTGGGGTACTCCCTCAGGTGGTGTGCCTGGATCACCCAAATTTAGGGCCAACCGGAGCACCCACAGGAGGGGAGGGTGCTACTCCCTGGGTGGTCCCCTTGGGGACTGACCAGGGTTGTCAGCTGCCTAGGCTGGTGTTTGCGAGGGGGAGGGCTCTTTTGGATTCCAAGGGGTTGGAGTTTGATGCGGCTACCCTTTTCTGGGACCCACCTGGGTTTGGGAAGGAGCTGTAGCGCGGACCCCCAACCTTCCTTCTTGGTTTTCTCAAGAGGGCCCTGGTCTTTGGAGGGAAGGGACTGTCTTTTTGGAATTCTGCGGTCCAGATCAACTCACGGGGGGTATTCTTCAGGGCACAGCCTAGGCAGTTCCAGCATGTTTTTTTTTTTTTTTTAAATCTTCTTTTTATTTGTTATATTTAAACTTATTTACAGGTAGGTCCACTTTCATGACATTACGATCATATTCGCATCTGGTCTTTTTGCAACATAGATTATAAAGTTCAAATACATCTTAAGTTCAATGTTATAATCTTTATCCAAATGTTCAGTATAATCAACTACTCTCCTGCGGTAAGTCCAATCTATTTGATCCCACAGCCAAATCTTATATTTATTAATTCAATGAAATATCTTTCCCCTTCTTCCCTCAAGGTCATCTGAGCTCCTCATTCTGGTCGGGTTAGTATCTCAGCCCCTGCCCTTATTAAATTTCTAATATTTTCTGTCTTTGGGAGAAACAAGTTAAAAGGAGAGAGGGTAAGGGAAGAAGAAAAAAAAAGGGGAGAGGAACAGGGAGTACCAAGGAGGTCCCACCAGACTGAAAAACTGCTTAGCTGGGGGAGCATCAGCTTTCCCATAAGCGATACGCAGTCAGGGCACAAAGGTGGGTCTATCAGCATGTAGTTTAGTTGCCACTTAACCCATCTCATACCAAACTGCTCCCTACGGTCATTTATGCTGTATGTGATCTTTTCCATATTATGAATTTGTATTGTAATCTTCCACCAATCTTGTATCGTTGGTGGTTGAGCTGTCGCCCAAAGTTTAGTTAGTACTTTTTTGGCTGCTGTAATAAGTATTGCAAGCAGATATCTAGTATTCGGGCCCCCATAGTGCTTGGGGAGAAGTAAGAACAAAAAGATCTCCGGTGTTAGCAGAAAAAATGGGTCAATTAGTTGCTGTAATTGCTTTTCTAGTTGTTTTTTGAAATTCGATAGCACTGGGCAGGACCACATAATGTGCGTCAGATTAGCTTCCAGCTCACCACAATTTCTCCAGCAACTGGCTGAGCGATCCTGAGAATAGTGCCTAGTGACTTTGGGGGACCTGAAATATCTAATTAGTGATTTCCAGGCAAATTCTCACCATTGGTGTGAGCTTGTGACCTTAGAGGAATTGTTACAGGCCAACCTCCAGTCTGCTATAGTTAACCGAATGCCTGATTCCTCCCTCCATTGCTCTCGGATGTTTTCAGTAACCCTTTCACCTTGCGTGTTTAAAGCCTGGTAGTATATTGAGACTAAGTGCTCCCTCCTCCCGGATTCGTTCAGAGCTATCTGACACTTTATTAATGCCGAGTAATTTTGTGAGTCTCGTAGCTCCATGGGGAGCCTATCTATATAGTGCCTAGTTTGTAGAAAACGGAAAAGGTCTTTGCCTGGCAGGTGGAACTTCTCCTGAAGTTCCGCAAATGACCAGACCACACCCTGCGTCATTATTTGTGGGATATATTGTAGGCCAAGATCAGCCCAGTCGCCAAATCTGGCGTCCAGGTTGTTAGGGGGGAAATCAGGGAGTGCCCATATCGGGCACAGAAGGGGCAAATAGGGTGACAGTCCGTAAGACTTTTTAATCAGGTTCCAGTTTTGGAATTGTGCCATCAACCAGGGCCCGATAGTTGGGGAGATCCTTCCCATTGGATTTGGGTTATAAGTTGTCCAGTAAAAGATAGCATCATTTATTAATACTCTTTCCATGTCAATCCAGTGTGGGTGGACCGTTCTGTTCTGCCTTGCCATTATATACATCATTGTTATTGCCTGCTGGTAGCGTTTCAAATCTGGGAGTGCTAGACCCCCTTCATTCCTTGCTATTGTTAGCACCTTAATACTTATCCTGGGTTTCTTCCTGGCCCACACAAATCTCCGCAGTGATTTGATTAATTTCTTTAAAGAAAGTTTGAGAAACAGCGAGAGGGATGTTTTGAAAAAGGTACAGCGCTCTGGGGAGGGTTATCATCCTGATAAGCTCTATTCTTTTCACCACATTTAACGGTATAACTGACCAAGCCTGAAGGTCTTGCTTTAATTGTGTCATAAACGGGGAATAGTTGTATTTATAGTAGTGAGTACCTACTCGGGGGATACATACTCCTAGATATTTTAGTTTCACCAGATTCCACCTGCCTGGGAGGGCTTTATTTATTTTTTGAGTAGGGGTGTAATTAAATGTGAGTAATTCCATTTTAGTCAGATTTAGTTTGTAACCTGATAGTTCCCCGTACTCATCCAGGGCTTGTCTTACTGCTAAAATTGATTGTTCTGGGTTTTGTAAGTACAATAGGATATCATCTGCATATAGGGCAATTCTGTGCTCAATTTCCCCGAATGTAATTCCTCTAATTTTAGGGTGCTCCCTAATCTTCTGAGCCAGCGGCTCTATGGTCAGTGTGAACAGTAACGGTGACAGTGGGCAGCCCTGGCGGGTACCTCTCTGAAGTTGGAAATACTCTGAGTAGTGACCATTGACTCTTACGCAGGCCCGAGGGGCTGAATAGATGCCCCGTAAGGCCTGAACAAGACCCGGAGGGAAACCAAAGCGCTGTAGGATAGAGTATAGAAAAGACCAGGCTACTCTGTCAAAGGCCTTTTCTGCGTCAAGGCTGACCAGTACTGCAGGGGTGTCGGAGGTTCTCATCTGGTTGACCAGATGCGGGGTGCGTCTGATATTATCAGTAGTTGTGCGCATTCTAACGAAACCTGTCTGGTCCCTATGAATAAACGTAGGGAGCACTTGATCCATTCTATGAGCTATAATACTCATGAATATTTTGTAATCCTGATTTAACACTGATATTGGCCTATATGAACTGCATTCTTGAGGATTCTTCCCTGGTTTGGGGATGACTGATATGGTCGCATACGACCATGTGGCTGGGGGCTGCTCACCTTGTAGTATCGAGTTAAATACCCGTCCAAGCATAGGGAGGACTTTGGTCTTAGCGGCTTTATAAAATTCCGCTCCATACCCGTCGGGGCCTGGGGCCTTCTGCGACTTAGAATTAGCAATGGTTTGTGCTATTTCGTCTGTAGTTATGGGCCGAGTGAGGGCCTTTTTACTTTGTTCCTGTAGTGTGGGCAGAGTGAGGGACTCGATATAGGCGGAGATGTTTTCTGGGGATGGAGTTGACTCCGGGGTGTACAAGTTGTTATAATAGGCCCGAAACGCTTCTGCCACCTCGCGTGTTTTAGTAAGAGGCTGTCCTCCTACCGGGTGCCTAATACTACCCACTGTAGCAGCTTTTCTTCTTTTACGGGCCTGGTATGCCAGCAGACGTGTTGCCCGGGGTCCCACTTCGTAGTATTTTTGTTTCAGAAAGGCCAGGGCTATTTCGGTTTGTTGTATGACGAGTTTGTCTAGTTCTTGTGTGGTGTGTTTTATCAAAGGTTAAAGGGAGTCATCACCTTGTTTATGAGCTAACTGTAAGAAATGTAGGGTCTCCTCGAGTGTTCTCCTATGTTCTTCTCGCTGTCTTTTTTTCTGTGCCGAGTATTTGATTATATGCCCTCTAAGGACCGTTTTTATTGTGTCCCAGTGGACAGCGGGACCCACGTCTCCGACTGGGTTGTCAGAGATAATCTCAGTGATCCTGTCGGAGATAAACTCCTTAAATCACTAAAAATACCACCAACAGTTTAATCCAGTTCAAGGTCAGTTGGCATTCATCTGTATCCCCTTCCCCCGGGTCGTGCCTGAAAATAGGCAGGATTTGTCTAGTGCACTTACCCGGTCAACAAAAGCTAAATAAATAAATAAATAAAAAAATTCTTTCATGCGAAGGTAGAAGGGGTTCAACCTCCACTGAGTGCTCTTGGGTTGTTCACCTAAGTCCCAGATCGTGCAAACTGGCGCATGGTCTGAAATAAGTATGTCTCCTATATGTGCATCACTTACCAGTTGCAAATTTTCTACTTGCGTGTAAACAGTCTATCCTGGAGTATGTGTGGTGCACTGCAGAAAAATAGGTATAATCCCTTGTGCGCGGGTGTAATTGCCTCCAGACGTCACACCACCCAACCTCAGAAGTGAATCTCTTAAAGAATCTCTGTGTAGTAGTTAGCTTCTGTGGGTTCACTTTTGTGGAATCTATATTTGGGTCTGTTAGTAAATTTAGATCCCCAGCCAATAGTAAAACACCTTTAGTAAAGTTTACCACTCTATCTAGCAGGGGTTTTAGCTGAGTTGTAGTGGCCCCAGGGGGGAAATATACATTTGCTAAAGTAACTTCCTTATCGTTTAACTTCCCACGGGTTAGTACCATACGACCCTCCGGATCCGACCAAGTTCGCTCTGGGAGGAACCTGGTATGAGGGGAGATGATAATGGCGACACCTCTACTCGTACCTTCTTTATAAGATGCACTAAACACCTGGCCTCTAGTCAGTTTGGCCAGTTTGGCGTGTTCCAACTGAATCATGTGAGTCTCCTGCAAAAATACTACATCTGATTTGGTTCTTTTAAGATACGCCAAAGTTCTAGCCCTTTTGATAGGAGACGCCAGCCCATTTACATTTAATGAGAGCAGTTTCAATCTTGAATTATTCATCATGTCGGAGGGGGGTACTCTGGGTCCCTCGTGCCCCTCCTCCCCCCCAAAGGGCAACTTAGAACCTGGGTGTTATGTAGTGTTTGAGACCGGAATGAGGTTGAAGACCTGTTTCCGAAACCTATATACAAAAATATAAAAACATTCATAAATGTGAACAATCTAATAGCCAACATGGCTGCACTCAACAATGCCTAACCAATGGTACTTCCACAGATCTAGGATACACCTAGGCCAACAGTAGGATCTACAAATCCTACTAGTAAGGTCCTCTATTGTCTGAGGACAAGGGTAACTGGTACCCAAGGGAAAAGGTAGTTGGGTTTGGTGACTTACGCCCCTACTAGGGTTTGGGCCTTCGGCCCCCTAGAGACTATTCGTATGAGAGGAAAACGCCTCCAAATTGGTATATTCATATATTAATGGGACCCCTGCTCCTCCAGCAAATAAGTTGGTGGCTGCCTCCCAACCGAACAATGTGATTTTGAGTCAGATTCAGCTCCTAGTACTGGAGGTGTCAATTGCTATTCAGCTTAAGCTGCCTGAGGGAGGGCTTCAGGGAACCGCAGGTGACCCAAGAGATTCATTATCTAGGGCCCACCGCAGTGCCCCAATTCTTTTGACCAAGGCTGGTGGTCTGCACTAGCGTGGTGAAGGGCCATCCCTCAGCGGGTCATCTGACAGGAAGGGAGACCAGGGTGCATTTTAGGTGTCCCCTCACCGCCAGACATATGCCTCCATCACAGCTATGTTTGTTTGTGATATTTCGCAGCGGTTCCGCTTCTTATCTAATAAACCAAGGGGGGAAGGGGAAGGGACATTACACCCCTGGTAGCCGTCCCCAACCGGGTCGACCCTGGGATTTTATAGTACCCACAGCAACCAGTCTCTGAATTGATGGTGACTCCAACTCCAGGGACCTGTAGGGTCCACAGCGAAGAAGTCCAGGAACTGCCATTGGGGTCTATGCAAGCACACTCGGAGGGTACATGGGTCATCCTTTATGGTTCACAGTCCCAGATGTATTAGCTCCTCCACGCCAGTCCGACCCAGGCCCCTTACTCCCGGGAACCTGGGTCAGCTGCTCCCAGAGTTTTCAACCCCTCTGTAGCTAAAACAAGCCCCATCCCCCCGTCAGACCAATCCGCTGACTGAGAGGGGGGAAAAAAACCCCAAACCAACCCCGCCCCCCTGCCTGGTGATCCATTAATTCGTCACCAATTGGTAGTGAAAACTACCTCGGCAGTTGTTCGTTGGGCCGAGAACCAAAACTGTCTTGCAGACTCAGACCCTCCTCCGCTAGTCCCAATCCCACCAATCAGGTAATCACTCCCCGTTTATATCAAACAGTTCATAATAGTAACCAGGGTCACACCCGCCGTTCCCGGATAGGTCATAAGGAACATCGGGTCGAGGGGTCCGAGGCAACAGGGCGACCCCTGGTTCCTCCGACTTCCTCCATTAACTTCCATCCCCTCTTATTCCCAACCCCGGCCCTCCCTCGCCCCACTGAGTCAGACATACATACATGTTTACAAAAAAAAAAGGGGAAGCTCCAAAGTTCAAGTCCTCATCTGGGAGGTAAGAATCAGTCCCATCTTCCAGGGTAGCATCTTCATAGTGTCCACCTTTCCATTATTTCAAGTTTCAAGTAGGTTCATCATTGGATCCCTGTTCAGGGGCTGGGGGTTCCTGTGCATTTGCTCTGAGTGCCTTCATGGCTGACCGTAAAGCCTCCGCTCCTTGTTTCTTCCTTGATTCCCTCTGTTCTACTGACCATACCTTTTGTGCTAGCTTAGCTGCAAGAGGGGTCCTATTCTTTGCATCCAGCCCTGAGTACTCGATCTTCCTGGTTATCAGCTCCTTCTTCGCCTCGGCAGCACTTTCACATATTACTGTACCCTCTTTGAAGTTGATTAGCAGCTTTGCTGGATATAGAGATCGAAATCGGATCCCTGCCCCTGTAAGAGCTCTCATTATTGGGAAAAAGGTCTTTCGCCGTGCCATCACCTCAGGGGCGAAATTGTTTTCAAAGAAAAGCCTGTTGTTACCAAAAAGGACCTTTCCTTGCTTCCAGGCAGTGTGGAGCACTGTTTCTTTTTCCTGATATCGTAGAAACTTAATTAAAATTGATCTTGGCCGAGCTCCCGGTGGTGGCCTTGGGCCTAGTGTATGGTGTACCCGCTCCATTTCCAGCGTGATGCCATCGGGTAAGGTGAGGGATTCACGTAATAAATTCTGCATATATGGGATAAATTCAATTGGTTCTGCACCCTCTGGGAGTCCCGATAGACGTATGTTGTTCCTACGGCTTCTGCACTCTGCATCTTCCGCTCGGTGTTGTAGGGCCGAAACCTGGGAGTGGAGTTGTGCTATAACCCTCTCAGCTTCATCTAACCTCCGATCTGTTACTGTAAGCTGTTCTTCAAAGGACTCTTGCTTTTTATCTAGCTTATTCAAATCTGTCCTCAGTCCGGCTACTGTGCTCCGCATTTCTTTTCGGAAATCCCTGATTTCCGAGAGCATCTGGGTCATTTGTTTTTGCAGGATGGAATTTGGAACCTGGTCGGCCTGCGTTGTGCTGCATCGAGATGCCGAGGAGGCCCGCGAGTCCTCGCTGTCAGAGTCTTCCCCTCTTAATCTGTCGGGATCCGGATGCGTCGGAGACTCTTTTTTGTCTTTTCCCCTCCGCTTTGACATGTCTTCCCAATTTTCTTTTGGATGCGGCGCAAATTTCAGCAATAACTTGTTTTAGGGAAGTTTTGTTTTAAGTTCTCGGGGGGAGCCTCGCGCCCTAGGCTGCTCACAGCTGCATGACATCACCGGAAGTCCAGTTCCAGCATGGTTGATCGGCTGTTGGCTGTAGGGTTTTCCGGAGCTACTCCTTCCCTTGGGGCTTCTGGTACACTCTCTTGCCTGGACAGAGGACGTTCGCCTTCTGTTATTGGCTTAGCCCCCACTCCTCTGTCACCATCTCCTGCTCTCCCAGACATTCTTGGTCCTAGAGGACCTCTCTCCTGGGAGCAAGTCAGGGGTGCGACTGCTCACTTCCCTATGTACATCAGGGCCATGGACAAGTGGGTGTTCCACCCTCCCACTGAGCAGCCAGCCTCTGGATCTCCGTGGTCTTCTGCTTCCTCATCCTCCTCTTCAGGAGGAGAGGAGCCCTCCGTCCACATCTCCCCTGCTGCTGATCTTGCAGAGTATCAGTATTTCCTTGTGAGGACCTGCATGTCACCCCACCCACTCAGCACAATCTGGAGTATTCGATGCGCGCCTTCCTAGACGATTTCAGTGCGGACACCCTTGTGGTGCCCGTCTGGCCTGCTTCTTTCCAGGAGGCATCATTGCAGTTCTGGCAAAGACCCTTTTCCGGAGTCCCAGCCCCTAGGGATCTGAGCCAGACGTACTGTGCCCCCCCCCCCCCGAGTCTCCAGATCGTATGCCTCATCTTCAGTCAGGACTGACACAGCTGGACACTCCCGATGGGCTTCGCGCCCTCCACCGTGACCCGCCCTCCCAGATCAAGATTTCATGGATTTTGACTTCTGGGGGGGAGGAGGACCTTCTACTCGGCATGGTTGCTTCTTTCTATGTCTGCTCATCAGGCCCACTGTGCTACCTATGATAGGTTTCTGTGGTCCAGGCTAGGTCAACTCCTAGCCTCTATGCCTGATTCGGAAGTAACCAGACAAGCCATTGCACTCCCTGCACGTGGTCTGGAGCTAGCAAGGCACCAAATGAGAGCATCTTACGACACCAACGAGGTAGCTTCCAGGGCTGTAGGGACAGTGATCTGCACTAGGCAGATGGCATGGCTGCATCTTTCCCAGTTGTCACCCTTGGCCCGGCATAGGGTGATTTCCTCCACATGCCGGAGACCCCACCTTTCCTCCTGTAGGGTGAGGCGGCATCTGTCGGGGCAACCTCCTGCCCCCTTCGGGGGTCCCCATCTCACTCTCTCCAGTCTCTGGCCTCACCAGGCCCGTAAAGGTTCTCCTTCTCAGTGTTTCCCCCACTGGGAGCTAAAGGACTTAGTCCTTTAGAGTCTAGGGCCCCCTTTGGGGGGGCTTGGTACTCACCCAAATGTGATGAATGGTGAAGATTGACACAGATAAGATATGAAAATTGCATACCTACTGTAATTCCTGATCTTTCTGTGTATCTTCATCATTCATCATAAATCCCACCCACCATCCCCCTGGGGCCTCAGTCTGTGGGTCCCCCTCCCTCTGTGTGCCCCCTTCCCCCCCATTCCTTTCCACTGGTCAGGAGCAGGGTGACCTCTGGCACACAGGGATTTTATCTTCTGACAGTAGGAAGGAGAGGTGGGGAGAGGAGACTCAACACACCCGATGCTCGGTGGTGTGTGGAGGAGGGTGGTGGCGGGGTGGGGTGGTAACCCTAACGTGGAACTTCCACACTTTTGTCGGTGTGGAAGCAACCCTAACTGATGCATTAACGAAGTTTTTGCGAGGAGTAGAGATATATGTATGTACATCTATGGAGGGACGTGAGCGACAAACAAATAACGATATGATTATACTGTCTGAAAAAGTAAGGAAATTCATTGCAAAAAATGTTGTTAATGCATCAGTTAGGGTTGTTACTAAAGTGGCAAAAGTAGGGAAATGTGGCATTAGGGTTTCCAACCCTAACACCCCACCCCCACCCTGCAGACACTGACAGGTGTTGGGGATGTGCCTTGGGTAGTCAGCCCTAATGCTCAGCCCAGTCTCCTATACTGTACCCATCTCAGCTTATTTACTTATGGAATGGGGTGAACGCTGGGGGTGGGACCAATGTCAGTAGACTCAATGGCCATGAAACACAGTGCGCAGGTGGGAAAATACTTCTGTACGTTCAAGGAACCCTAGTCAGTGGGGATGCACTCTGTTTTTCAACCATGGTCTCAGGACTTTGCATGTCTTTCCACCATTCCCACTAATAACACAAATCAGTTCAGTTTATTTTTATTGTTCAGCTAACAAGCCTTTACAACAGATACAAAATGTGGGATGGAAACAAAATCGTAATTAGACATACACATATATTTTCCATCTAGTGAGGTGACGTTATCAACATGAGGTAATTATCCAAACCTCTTAATCCTGAAATTGCCATAATTCGAACAGTGCCCTCTTGTATTAGATGTAAACACAGTATTGATATAGATGTTAACCCAGTTTTCAAGTTTATCAATATTATTTCTAGCTTTATAATACCACAAAGGTAGTAAGAATGGGAACAAATCCATATAATTTAATTTCCTCATGGAAACTATATAAAATCCTAATAAAAAGACCAAGCAGGAAACTCTATTAGCTGACAAAAGCTGAAAACATGGCTTTATTTATTTTTATTTCATAATTTGGATTTATAACTTTTGATTCAATGACTCATTTACAAAGGCACCTCGTCGCAGGAAGGTTAGACAACAGATGATGGTGAAGTACAATATTGGAGAATGAGACAGGTGAGATACAATAAACACAAAGATGATCCAATATTACAGTGGTACACAGAGGCTTGCAATTAGTTACATCTGAATCTGTCATACATATAAATATAAAGGTATGCACTAGAGGTTCTAGGGAGGGAATACGTGGGGAGAGGGGAAGGGGACAAAGGGTGGGTTGGTTGGGGGAGGCAGTCCAGAGGATGTTGTCTGTTACAGGGGGCTAGGCGAGCTCTAGATTAGGGCAGTCAGGGGCATTTACCGCTCCAAGTGTCAGAGAGCTGGTTTTGGAGGGTAGTTTTGAAGCGGACGATTTTGGGGATGCTTATGATATGGGGGGGGAGTCGAACCAGGAGGAGACTCTGTAGTGGAAGGACGTTTGGGTGAGAGAGGTCCTGGTTCTAGGTACCCGGAAGGTGGCCTTGGCTGCGTTTCGGGTGGCGACCGACTGAGAGGCCAGTTTTAGGGATGCAGTAACCCCGGGGGGGGAGAGAGCCCTAGTAGCAATTCTTTGGCCATTATACAGTTGTGGTAGTGCAGGCGCTCATCAAAGGTGAGTAGGTCCGAGGAGGAGTAGAGCTGGCAGGTGTGTGTTCTGCTGGGGGCGCCAGTCAGGAACCTGCAAGCCTTGTTGATTGAGGTCTGGACTTTGGTGAGGGCGGTGCTGTCAGCAGCAGCATAGATGGGAAGCCTGTAGTCAACCAACAAGGGGATGGAGGAGGTGATAGCCAGCCGGAGGGCATTCTGAGGGAAGGAGTCTCGGTGGCGGTAGAGGAGTCCAAACCGGGTCTTTATGGCAGTGGACAGGGTATTGAGATCGGAGTGGAAAGTGAGAGCAGAGTCGAAGGTGATGCCCAGATATTTGTATGCTGACACCTGTTCAAGGGGGTGTAGGGTGCTAGGGAGGATGAGGAGGGGGCATTTCTGGCTTTACTCTGGCGGTGGGCGAAAAGCATAGATTTGGTCTTTTTGAGGTGTAGGACCAGAGGGTGGTCGAGGAACCATTTTTCAGCTTGGCTGAAAGTGAGTTGAAAGGAATCCTGGAGGGTGAGGGGGTTGGGGTGGGAGGCAATTAGAACCGTGTCATCGGCATATAGGAGCATTCTGCCCAAGCAGGAACTGGGAAGGGTGTTGAGAAAGGGACTGAACGGTGTGGGGCCCAGGATGGAACCCTGGAGGACACCGGAGTGAACTGGTAGGACGGTTGATAGCGTCCTGTTCATCTTGACCCGCTGGGATCTGGCATGGAGGTAACTGGAGAACCAAGCATGGGGGCCAGATGAGAAACCCAGTTGGTGGAGGAAGGCGAGCAGGAGGGGGTGACACACAGTGTCAAAGGCCTTAGATAGGTCAATGAACACTGCCCCAGCAACGTCCTTGAGTCGAGTGCAGAGTGTATGTGCTGAGAGAACTCCAGGACGGCTGATGTGGTGCTGTGTCCGGGGCAGAAGCCATGCTGTTCTGGACACAGTATGCTGTATTTGGTCAGGTATTCCATAAGTTGGATGGATACTATTTTTTCCAGTGCTTTAGAGCTGGGGGAGGATGGAGATCAGCCTGTAGTTGTTAGGCGCTGTGTGATCTCCATTCTTATGGATTGAGGTGATTTCTGCTGATTTCCAGGCGCTCGGGAACTGACCGAGGAACAGAGACCAGTTTAACAGGTCAGTGAGAGGGGCTAGCATGACATCCAGTGTTAGACGGAGGATCCTGGAGTCAGTGGGGTCACAGCTGGGGTTGCGGCTGGAGAGGGCTTTTAGCAGGTGTGGCCAGGCTTCACGGGGGGATATGGTACTAAGGAGAAATGGGGGGCGGTTCAGGTGGAGGGTTGAGGTAGGGATAGGGTCAAGAAGGGGGCAGGTAGAACTGAGTTTAGGTTGGAGAAAGCCATATTGAGGCAGTCAGCAGTATGGGGGGTGGTGGTGATAACACTATTGACAGATATCTGAGATGGGGGGCGGTATGGGGGGTCGGTGGTGATAACACTATTGACAGATATCTGAGATGGGGGACAGTATGGGGGTCGGTGGTGATAACACTATTGACAGATATCTGAGATGGGGGGACAGTATGGGGGTCGGTGGTGATAACACTATTGACAGATATCTGAGATGGGGGACAGTATGGGGGGTCGGTGGTGATAACACTATTGACAGATATCTGAGATGGGGGGACAGTATGGGGGTCGGTGGTGATAAACTATTGACAGATATCTGAGATGGAGGGGACAGTATGGGGGGTCAGGTGATAACACTATTGACAGATATCTGAGATGGAGGGGACAGTATGGGGGGGTCGGTGGTGATAACACTATTGACAGATATCTGAGATGGGGGGAGTGGTTTTCCCATTGTGCTCCCTCATATTATCCCGGAATGCTCGCGCAGAGCCCCAGGTGGAGGCTGGGGTGGTTTGGTAGTGTTTGGCCTTGGCTTGCCTTATGGCCCGGGTGCATTTGTTACGAGTGGCATTATAAGCCTGTCTGTCCACTGGCCTGCCTGATTCAATGGCAGCATGCCATAGGTTTTCTCGCTGCCTTAGTTGTTGGATAAGGGAAGGGGAAATCCATGGGGCATTTTGTTTTTTGGAGCGGGTACTGGTAAAGGGGGCAAAGAGGTCACAGGCCTTGCTGAAAGCTCTGGTGAGGTAGGCTAGCACGGTGTCAGTATTGGTCGCGAGTGAGATCGGGGACCAGTCAAGCTGGGCTTGGTGCTGCCTCAGTTTCCTGAGGCCCCCTGGGTGAAAGCGGCTGTGGGAGGTGACTTGGGACGTGGGTTTTTTGCGTTGGGGATGACCAGTGACAGGAGGATAGGGGAGTGGTCGCTAAGTGAGTTGGCTAGGACATTAACATCCCTAATTTTGTGGGGGCAGTTTGACAATATTACGTTAAGGAGGGAGCTGGTATCACGTGACTGATTAAATCTGTTTGGTAGTGTGACTAATTGAGCTAAGTCAAGGGCAGTAAAGGAGTCCTTTATGTGTGCAGCAGAGGAACCAAGCCAGTTGACATTGAGGTCACCTAGGATGAGCTGCTCTGCTTTATGAGGCAGGGTGGAAGAGGTAGTCCAGTAAGGGAGCGGACTACTGGTTCCTGGTCCCATGTGGGTATGTATGTGGCTGTGAAGAAGAGAGGGCCCCTGTCCGGGTCAAGAGATTTTTATGGTGATGGCTTGGGCACCATAACCGCGCTTGGGGGCCGGGAGAGCATGGCTAAGGAGAGAGTCATGCAAGTAGACTGCACATCTGCCTCCACGCATGCCAACGCGATCCTCTCTGAACAAGGTGAAACCAGGGAAGGAGACAGCCGAATCAGGGGTTGACGCAGAGAGCCAGGTTTCCACTATGGCGATGATGTTGGGCCAGTGTTGTACGACCCAGCACTGGAGTGCAGCAGTTTTCTTTGGGAGACTGCAGATGTTCATTGAGGCAATACGGAGACCACACCCTTCATGGGGCGAAGGGGGGGGTAGATGACCCAAGACCAGGGTTGGGGTGGATGTTCCTGGAAAGCAGTAGAAGTAAGGCAGTTAGTCTGAGCAGTGGGCTGCGGTGGCTGGGTCTGGTACACTGGAGCTGATGCGAGGATCTGGTGCAGGGGATGGGTAGGGAGCTAAGGGTAGGCATGGCTAGGATGGGGTGAGTCCAGCCCGACCTGGGGGTGGGGGGTGCAAGGTTGACGAGGGGTGTGGTGGAGTGATGGTGGTTCAGTGTGGGGAGGGAATTGGGGGGCTGGGGGGTGGAGTACTGGGTGGGAGTAGGTGGGCTGGGTAGGGTGAGGATGAGCGAACATCGTGACCGTAAGTAGACTAAGCATGAGAGCCGGTATGCCCATGGCTGAGAGTCGCCTGGTGTATAAGGGGGTTAGTGGTTCTTTGGTGAGTGTGGTTGCTGCTATGGGTTAGGGGTAGTGTCGCCGCCTCTGGTGTCAGAGGTACAAGGTTCGAAACCCCCAACGGGGGAAGGGTTGAGGGGCCTGGGAGAGAGTTGGACTGGGGCAAGAGAAGGGCTAGAAGGGACAGACAGAAGGTGCTAGGAGAGGGTGGAAATAGCGACCCCTAGTGGCCGCACTAGATACTACTAGAGGCCGGGGGAAGGGAGCGAGGAGGGATGAGAGGGGACAGGGAGTCGAGTGGTTGGGAGAAGGAGGGAGGTGCAGGGAGGTACTGGGCAGGATGTAAGGCAGTAGAATAGTTGGGAGGGCAAGAGTGCCTAGGCGTAGAGGAGATCAAGGAAGTATAGGGAGGGGTAATGTGTGGAGCAAAGGGTGCTCTCTCTGATGGTTAGAGAATATAAGCTACAAATGGGAAAGTGGAAACTTAGTTCTACGAGGTATAGGAAGTCACGTGACGGAAAAGGATATAAATTAAGAGTCAAGCTTGGGTGGGAGGGTGGCTGGTGCGGGCGGGGCAGTTGACTCCGATGTGCTAATACCCTCAAGAAACAAGCCAGGAAGAAGGTAGCTGTTTACCTGTTCGGCTCTCGGTTGCTGTCCCTGTCCCCCAGATGGAGCGTGTGTGCTGCGGGAGGTTTCTGTTTGTGGGGGGAGGAGGGTTGCACAGAGGCCTAAGGGAAGGGAGAACAAAGAGCTTAATTAGTATGCAGCGGGAGGCTTACGGCTTAGAGATTCTCCTATAGAAGAAGCAGCAAATTTGAAAAGGTGGATCCAGTTTGCGTGAAAGAAAATCCTGCCGATACATACTGTAACATGAACCCGTTCTCAGTGAGCAAAACGCAAGTTGCAATATGCTACCCCCCCCCCCCCGGAGGCATTGGGGTGATAAATGTGGCTGGCAGTATAGCCAACAGGCGCCTCACTCATTGTGCCAAACTTCGCTTCTAAATGTTGGTTAGGAGAACTTCCCTCCTACCTCTCATGTTACTCCCCCACTCCCTCAGATCCTCTGACACTTGCACTTTGTTGGTCGCCCGTCGAACCCGCAGTCAGTCAGGCTCACCAATCATTTCCTGCAAATCTGGAATCTCCCAAAAATACTGCACTCGTCCTCCTGCCCTTGCCTCTGCCTCATAGAAATATAGAATTTGACGGCAGATAAGGACCGCTTGGCCCACCCAGTCTGCCCATTTCCCTACCTAATGGATAAGTTGCAGATCCTAGCTAACCAACAGTCTACTTTTTCCAGCCTCCACCCCTGAGAATTGCCTTATGTCTGTCCCATGCATTCTTGAATTCCACCACTGATTTTGACTCCACAACCTCCTCAGGAAGGCTGTTCCATGCATCCATAACCCTCTCCATGAAAAAATACTTCCTCACATTACATCCGAGCCGTCCCCTCTCTAGCTTCAGATTATGCCCCCTTGTCCTTGCACACCTCTTTTTCTGAAAGATGCTACCCTCTTGGACTTTGTTGATTCTCTTGAGGTTTTTGAAAGTTTCAATCATGTCCCCCCCTTTCCCTCCTCTCCTTGAGGCTATACATCTTTAAGATCCTCAAGTCTCTCTTGATATGTCTTCTGGTGCAGACCCTGCACCATTTTAGTTGCCCTCCTCTGGACTGCTTCCATCCTGTCTATGTCTTTGTGGAGACTGGGTCTCCAGAACTGCATGCAGTACTCCAGATGGGGTCTCACCAGCTGTCTGTACAGAGGGGATAACAACTTCCTGTTTTCTACTGGTGATGCCTCTCCCTATGCATCCCAGTATCCCACCAGCCCTGCTTACTGCCCTCTCACATTGCTTGCTCACCTTTAGATCATCTGATATGACTAACTCCAGGTTCCTTTCCATTTTTGTTGTTGTTAGTATCTCACCCCCCCATTGTGTACTCTTCCCCTGGGTTTCTGTTTCCCAGGTGCATTACTTTGCACTTCTTAGTATTGAATCTGAGCTGCCATACATTTGACCATTCCTCCAACCTTGCCAAGTCCCTTCTCATCTTTTCCACCTCACCTTGTGTATCAGCTCTGTTACAGATCTTTGTGTTGTCTGCAAAGAGACATACTTTTTCTTCTAGTCCCTCTGCAATGTCACTTATAAAGACATTAAAGTGGACCGGTCCTAGTACTGAACCTTGCGGTATCCCACTAGTAACCCGTCTTTCTTCAGAGTGTACTCCGTTTACTATTATTCTCTCTGTGTCCTGTTCTCCAGCCAGTATTTTACCCAGGCTACCATCTTGGAACCCACTCACAGGCTGGCCAACTTGTATATTAATCTTTTGTGTGGGATGTCTACAGCCCCTCCCTGATCTACTACTTTGGTCACCCAGTCAAAGAAATCTATTAGATTCGTCTGACATGACCTTCCTGCTGTGAATCCATGCTGCCTTGGGTCCTGTGCTCCTCTGGCCTCTAGGTACTCAACAGTTCTTTCCTTCAGAAGTGATTCCGTCATTTTCCCAATCACTGACACAACTTTCGCTCATCTAACTGCTCCTGCTGTAACCCTCCTTAACCATCCTACTATACCTCTGCTTCTCTCCATGACTCACATTCCTTATTAAACCTTCCTCCCCCCCCCCGAGCCTGCTTCTCAGCATGCTCTCCTGTCCCTTCACTGCTTACCCCCTCATTCCTACCTCTAGCCTTCTTCCATTACAAACTTGCCCATGCTTAGTTTTGACCTCTGGCAGGGTTCTTAGCATCCTGGAGGGGTCTAGCACTGGGCAAGCCTCCTCTTCCCCCTTTCTCCTTTCTACCCAACTTGTCCTCACCTAAATCTGCCCTCTGTTGGGATTCTTAGCACCCTCGTGATGTCTACTGTCAGGTAAGTTTCTTCCCTCCCTTCTTTTACCTTTTCTCTTCTATTCCCCCGTTTCCCCTCTGCCCAACTTGTCTTGACCTGATTACATCCCTGGCAGGGTTCTCTGCATCCTGGAGGTGCCCAGCACTGGGCAGTTACTCTTCTGTCACTCCCCCTTCCCCTCTGTCCTTTCTACCCAACTAGTCCTCACCTGATTCTGTGCTGTAGCAGGGTTCTCAGCATCCTGGAGTGGCCTAGTCTTAGGCAAGGTTCTTCTTTCCCTCCTTTCCCTTCATCCTTTCTTTTTTCTCTTCCTAACGTGTCCTCACCTAGTTCTGCCCCTGGCAGGGTTCTCAGCATCTTGGAGGGGTCCAGCACTGGGAAATGCCTCTTCCTTCCCCCCCTTCCCCTCCATCCTTTCTACCTAACTCGTCCTCACCTGACTCTGCTCTCTGGCAGGGTTCTCAGCATCCTGAAGAGGCCTAGTCTTAGGCAAGTTTCCCACCCCTCCTCCTCCTCCTCCTCTCCCTTTACCATCCCCTCTACTTTCTCTTCCCAACTTGTTCTTGCCTATTCCTGACCTTTATTCTAAGTCCTTGCCTCATTCTGCCCCTGGCAGTGATCTCCACACTCTGAAGGGGCCAGTTCCAGGTTATGACTCGTCCTTCCCTACCCTGTCCCTTACCCTCACCTCCCTCCTGCCCCCCTGCATTAAACAAAGGAATTAGTTCACTTGAACTAATAACTAGCACTTTTTGTTCCATCTGAGGTGCTCCCAGATTACACTAGCCCTGTGTTAACTTGCTCACTTTGCTCTGGTAATGTTCCCCCCCATCATTATCCTCTGCTTCCCCCAGCTGTCTTCCTCTGTCTACCCCCTATGCTCCTTGATGTCCTCTCACTGCATCTCATTCATTCAATAATTGCTAAATGATCTGCCTCTTAACTGTGGTCCATTCCTGCAAGGATTTGGCTCCAAGGCTACATTAAACTTGTTCTGTACTGTGTTCCTCAGATATGCTACTTGTAATTAAATGCGTATTGCACAGGTATAATGTATTTAACTATATGTTATGTCACAAATGCGATTGTATGATTATGTGATATATTTTAACTGTTTGTTTTGTTACAAATAAATGTAACTGAATATTTAATTTCTCATATGTTAAATGGTAAACTGTATGCCTAATTCTTCATTCAATTGACCCCCGTAGCACCGAGAGATGAGCAACTTGTTCAGTGTGCCTTCCTGGTGAAACATTTCAATTAAATAAATAAAATAGTTTAGAGGCAAGAGTTACAATCAGTCAATCAACATTTTATTTGTATAAGGCGCCCTTCCTGTACTCAGGGTGCCTTTACAATACACATTAAAAACACACAATATTACAATTTTAAAAACAGATAAAACATATCAGTGTGCACTTAATAAATTCCTGAGAATGCCTGGTTAAATAAGTGGGTCTTCAACAGCTTCTTAAAACCTTCTACAGTCTGGCTGTCTCATGTCTGGCGAGGTAGAGAATTCCACTGGGTAGGTGCCATAAAGGCAAAAGATCTTCCTCCTGATGTTTTTAGGGATATCCTGGGAATCTCTAGCAATCCCTCACCAGAGGATCGCAATGAACAGGTGGGGCAGTAAGGACATAAGAGTTCTTTCAGGTAGTGGGGTCCCTGCTCGTGTAGGGCTTTGTCGGTTAGCAGCGCGACCTTGAAGGTAATCCGCCACTGTATTGGCAGCCAGTGCAGTTCACACAGCACAGGTGTTATATGACTGGATCTAGAGGTTCCAGTTAACAACCTGGCCATCGCATTCTGCACTAGCTGTAAATGGCAGATATCTACCCCCGGAAGCCCTAGGTAGAGTACAGTACAGTAATCAAAATGATTGGTGACAAAGGTGTGGACCTAGGTAGGAGGATCTTCGGGTGGGACCAGGTGCTTCACCCGGACTATGTTCCTTAGATGGTAATAGGAAGATTTGACTACAGTCGAAACCTGCGCCTTCAGGGTCAGGTCTTTGTGAAATACCATGCCCAGGTTTCACACCTGGCCCGAGGCAGTAAACGGGGTCCCCCCAAGATTTAATCCTGAGGGTTTTCCCACCCATGCCCTTGTTGTCCTATAACCAGGGTCCACCACTAATACCTCTGTTTTTCCTGAGTTCAACTGAAGTCAGCTGGCACTCATCCAGTTCTGAATCTCCAGTAGGCAGTTATTAAACACTGCAGCAGAATCTAATTCCTTTTCGAGCACAAAAGACATGTACAGTTGAGAATCATCGGCATAGCAATGAAAACTCAACCCGTTATTTCTTATAATGTCCCCTAATGGAAGTATGTACACTGCGATTAACATAGGGACTGCACCCAGCCCTGTGGAACTCCATAGGGTGGCCCATGAGGGGCCAAGGAATAAATCTGGGATCTACCCTTGAGGAAAGACCGAAACCAACTGAGGACTGCCCCTCTCAGTCCACAGAAAAACCACAGGTGGTCGAGCAGCACCCCATGATCCATGGTGTCAAATGCTGCTGAGCGATCAAGGAGAACCAAGATGGAACGGGTTCTGCAATCATTAGAAGGTCATTAAGTATCCGTACCAGGGCTGTTTCAGTGCTATGCCTTTTTCTGAAGCCAGACTGGAGAGGGTCATAGATATTGTGGTTGGTTAAATGGTCTTCCAGCTGCAGAGCGACCACTTTCTCAATAACTTTCCCTACAAAGGGTAAGTTCGAGATCGAGCTGTAGTTAGCTGGGCAGTCGGGGTCAAGGGAGTTTTTTTTTAAAAGGGGACGTACTACTGCCTCCTTTAAGGGCTCTGGAAATATCCCTCTCTCCAATGAAACCCCCACTGTCCAAGCAAGGACCGGGCCGATAACTTCTACACACCTCGCAAGATGGCATGTAGGGCCTGGATCCAAACTACAGTAGGTTGGCCACAGAGTCTGGATGATCCTCATTATGTCCACGACTACAGGTTGACTAAAGGTGGACCAGGTCTGTTGGGCATTAGTACCACCCGATTGATCAACGCAAGGTCCAATGGGAAGGCACTGGCTGATCTCATCCCTGATGGTGGTCACCTTATCAGCGAAGAACTGCACAAACTCCTCACACTGCACTTGTGACAGTGCTTGACCGGAGTGAAGACAGGCTGGATTGCACAGTCTGTCCACAGTCTGGAAGAGCTGGGCTGGCCTGTTCTTTGCCGTCGCAGTTTCCCTGGACAGGAACTTTGCCTTCTTACCGGAAATTGCTGATTGATAGGTCTTATAATGAACCATCAATCTAAGTCTATCCACCTCCAGGTGAGTTTTCCGCCAGTGTCTTTCCAACCTTTGACCCTGCCTCTTCAACTCACGGATTTCTTCGTTGAACCAAGGAGCACCCGGATGAGAGGCAAGAGAGCGAACACGAGCAGGAACAATGATATCCAAGGCCTCAGTAACAGCTCTGTTATAGGCTGACACAAGAGGCCCCGGATCAGTGCTATCCCTTGGAAATCGCGAGAGGTCCAGCACCATCATTAGGCCTTCTGAGGTAACTCCTCTCAAAGGACGGCACTGTACCAACTCCTTTGGGACAGGCCTATTTTGGGGAGCTGCGAAACTGAATCTCAGGACATGATGGTCTGACCAACCAACTGGCTCCACCTCCACATTGGAGATCTCCGTTCCCCAGGTGGAACACCAAGTCCAGTGAGTGCCCTTTCTCATTGCAGCAGTAATAACCCATGTTAGGCCCAATGAATCCATCAATTGGAGGAGGTTTTATCCAAACGGCAAGAGTTCGTCATCGACCCAGGCATTGAAATCCCCCAGATTCAACCATCTGGGGGATTCCAGTACCACCTTGGCAATTAAGTTCGCAGCCTCCCTCAGGAACTCCCTACCATCACCTGGTGGACGGTAAATGAGAAGGGCCCATTAACCTACACCTGCACCCACTATACACTCAGAGGAGTTGGTCACTCCAACTAGCAACTCCCTGAGACTCAGTTCCTGTCTAAAACAGAAAGTAACCCCGATGGTCCTCTCTCTGGTGGTGAATCACCAAGAACCCGGCCGGAACTGCAGACTCCAAAATGGGGCCGGCACTTTCTTCCAGCCAGGTGTCAGTGATACAAGCCAGGTCAGCAGATGCAACAAGATCTGCAACCACTGCAGTCTTATTTTTAATGGCTCCAGCATTGCTTAACACGGCCCGAAAGGGACTGGAGTCCAAGGGTGGCCCCACTTCCTGCCTGACCAATTTAGAACCCTTGGGTATGGGCACAAGACAAGGATAATCTGTTCCTGTGTCCATTTTGCCCCAGGGCGCCTCCTAGTCCTCACTGTCCCAATCCATGCACTCCTTTCCCATCCTCCTCGAGAGTTCCAGGATCCCCCGCTCCTTCCCCTCCCTCATCTCCTCAGGATGCCAAAGGCACGACATCTAGAGTAAACTTCAAACGGGAGCAGTGGGTGATCAAACGGGAGGAGGCCCCTTAGTGTTGAGGGTGAGTACTGCCTGACCGTATTCCTAACTCCCCAGCACATATCGCAGGTACTCTTACACACACACACCAATATTAACTCAGTCACACTCCCACTCACTCACCCCTTCCCACCTAATCTAATTCCTCTTAAACTGTTAACAAATAAATATACCCCTTTTCTAAGCCAATAAATTAGCCCTTATTACAATCACTTCCTAACCTCTCATAGTGCTGTCACCGCTGTAGGGTAAAACTTTACGACTCCCCAGCTCCCTCCCACAAGGCTGAAGTTTAAAGTCATGAGAAGTCTTTGAAGCACTATAGTCAGCTTATCAAAGGCCTTTGCTAAAAATGTGTTTCAGCAGCTCCGCATGCCCAGCAAGCAGTCAAAGTCTAAATTTAATTTCTTAACCGGAGATTTCAGTTGAAATAAAATCAGGTGAACAGTGTTAAATGGAGTCTGGACCCCCAGGCACTCTCACTACCTGGGGGATCCAAAATGAGCAAAATAAGCACAGGCGTACTCACTGCCCAGAACAGTAATCGTTTGAATTAATAAAAAAAAATGTGAGACCTGACCATTTGTTTTCTTGCACACTTCCTGGTAGACAAATCCTCTGGATGACAATCCAATTTTCCAGGTGATGACAACAGCCTGGAGGCCCTCTCTATAAGGGTCACTGCCTGAAATATCTGCCCCCACAACCACGACTCAGCTGTCTGTTACAGCCATGAATGAGCTTCGTACATCCAGCAAACCTGGGTCTGATTCCTACAACCACTACTTGCATACTTTGTGACTCTGAGCAAGATACTAAACCAGCCCAAAGCTCCCGGATCACCCCTGAAAACAGGCGCTTGTGCCTAGTGGACCTCACCCGGTTACCAAAGACTAAATAAATAGGATCTATTTTGCATAGGTGTTTTGCCCAGCAAAATTTTTGTTTTAGGGCCAATAGGGAGAATTATTGCCGCTAGCAAAAGAGTAAGCTATTTTAAATGAACTGTGAAAGGGAACAGCCCTTTTACTCCAAGGGAAATCACCCTTATTGTCATCTGTATCACAGACCTCAAGAAACGGTTGCAAATTTAGCTCCAAGTAGACCTTATTAGCCATATATTCTCCCAACCATATATTCTCCCAACCACCAGTCACATAGTCCAATTCCTAAACCCATTACTTCCATGTTAGTTGAGCAGTGTCCTTCATTAATTGCCAAGTGACCATTTTGTAGTTTAAGAATTAATTTGAAATCAAGCCCCATTCATTTCAGTGGGGCGCGACCCCATGCTGTCTCTGACCATATGTAATTACTGCTTGAATGTGGGGGCATGGTGGCCGAACCAGGACCTTCAAACTGCAGAGGGCTCCAGTATAGAAATTAAAATTCTTACCCCAGGAGTCCTTTAGCATTAGTAACTGTTTTGCACTTAGCTGGCTAGGTGCAACTGCCCCGGACATGTGCCATGAAGAGATATTTAAATGAGCGTAGGCCCAAGCCAATCAGAAGACAGGAGGTTGTGTGAGCTGAGTGAGAGCTGTTGAATGCTTCAGAATTTTTTTCTCTGCTGGACTGAGCGATATTGCCTCTGAGGTGTAGCCCAGCTTTCCTTGTTGACAGCCTCCTAGTTCTTATCTGGGTAAAGTTTTCCTTGTAAATTATTTCCTTTAGTGTGCTGAGTGAAAGTTTTACTTTTTCATTAGCGCTGTGCAAATTTTTTAATTTTTAGTGCGACTGCGTTACTTTGACTTTATTTTTACTGCGACTATTTAGTTTAAAGCCTAATTTTATCGCAGGTGCTTATTTTCAATGGTTTCCTTCATTTTTGAGCAAATTCTTGTGGGAACCATCGAATTAGGGACAGTTGCCTTGTGTTTTTTTTTACCTCAGACCTTACTGGGTTTACCGCGAGGCACCTGCAGTGAATTTCAAATTTAAACAGTGCCTGGGGAATTTTACTTAAGATTGGCAATTGTGAGGAAACCGTTTTTGTTATATTACTGGACCTTGGTAACATCTGCGTCAGGACTGTCCATAAGGGTCCAGCAGCTACCTGTGTGCAGTTGAGCATTACTGGGTTTCTATTAAGACTGGTATTGGTATAGATCCCAGTTCAAAAGCCAAACAAGGCACTAGTAATAGACAGATTTTATTAACTAGGGCAGGACTGGCTGGTGGCATTTTCACAGAAACCTGCACTTAGTTTGTAGGTCCAGAACTGGTTTGCTTTGCTTAAATTGGCAAATATAGCAGACAAACCTTTGATAATTATGGCTGAGGATAAATCAAAAGTTTCCAACAAGTGGCCATTCAAAAGTACTAATACCAAAAACAGAGGTGCTGAGGAACCCTCCAGATCCCAGCCAAAAAAATGAAGCTTCCAAAGATGAAGTTCCTCATAAATTGAAAAATAATAAGTGACAAAAAAAGGAAGCTAGATCAAGCCTCTGATGAAGTGGCTAAAAAGAAACTCTATCAAGACAGATATGCTCCTGTGGCACCTGGGAAAGCCAGTAGTGAGACAACAGGCAGCTTAAAGCATACAGAAAAAAACAAAACACTTACAAACTACGCAGGTTCTTCCATCAGTGCAAGATATGGAAAAAACATGGTAACTGTTTCAGACCCTTCAAAAGATGGGTCCTCGATTTACTGGGGCTGGCAGTCACTCTTCCACAGTTCTCTCTTCTGTAGTCTGTGAGGGTGACACAGATGATGATCAATTTTATGATGCCCCTGACATGGATTTTGAGGGCCTTGTGCTCCAAGAGTCCCCAGACCCTCACCTTGGGGATCCCCTGGGTGACCACGAGGATCCTTCCTCTATGTTTACATTGATACAAAATATGTTGGATACCCTGGACCTCCCTACGGAGGAGCCCAACCAGGATGTCAATGAAGACGATGATTATAGGGAGATGAAGGGTCTTTCATCCTTATAGACCCTGGTTGTCTCTAGCTATAATGCATTTAGAAAAAATACCATGAAGGTGCTTCAACACCCCACTTCAGTATCAGGGGTTGATAAGTGGCTTGAGAGAAAATATAAATTGTCTAAAAATGGTACTGAGTTCCTGTCTGCACACCCTAGCCACAAAAGTATAGTGCAGCAGGCAGCTTGTGAGAAAGCTGGAGTCTCCTTGTTGCCCTCTCCCCCTGACAAGGAATCCAAGAAAATTGACTTTATAGCAAAGAATATTTATGACACAGCTTCCCTGCTTTTCAGGCTTTCTTCTTACATGGCGTCCACAGCCAAATATCAGAAAGCTCTTTTGAAATCTGTCCAGGCTATTGCCCGCAACGGATCAGATTCTATGGTGCAGGAGCTGGTGGATACGTCAAAAACTGCCCTGGAAGCTACTATGTAGCAATTTCACATGGCAGATGACAACAGTGATGCAGCCTCTAGGGCGATGGCCCATGCCATCTCTCTGAGATGCTTCGCCTGGCTTAGAACACCCAGTCTGACCACAGACACTCAGAACAAGTCCATGGATTTTCCCTGTGATCAAAATATGTTGTTTGATTACAGAACCACTGACTATATGAAAAAAGTCAATGAGTACAAGGCCTCCTGGCAGAGCCACTCATTCAAGCCTAAACCCGCCACCCCTCAGAGATCCCGTCCCAGGAACGGTAGGGGCAGAAGTTTTGTTCCCAGGCCTTACAGTCCCTATCCCCAATTTGACTTTAGCCAGTACAGGGGGTCTTTCAGAGGCAGGGGCAGAAGAGGCCAAAGAAGAGCCACTCTACCCAGCCATCTGCCTCTTAGTCTAAGTCCTGATGTGAGTGTCCAGGTCACCTCCCCGTTTCCGGTTGGAGGCAGACTCTCTCACTATCTTCAGCACTGGTCCCTCATCACGTCGGACAAGTGGGTGCTGGAGATAGTGGAGAAGAGTCTGTCATTACAGTTCAAGCAGCTGCCAGACCTCAAGCATACCCAGGTGTCAAGACCTCTGTCCCCAACACAGATACCATGGTTGGAAATGGAGGTACAAAACCTTCTGACTTTACGAGCAGTGGAGAGGGTCCCCACCCACGAGAAGGGCAAGGGCCTCTTCTCCAGGTATTTTCTGACACAAAAGTAAGCTGGGGAGTGGCGACCTATCTTAGATCTCAGATATTTAAACAAACATCTGAAAAAAAACAAATTCAGATGGTCACTCTGTCACTGGTCATACAGTCCTTACAGCAGGGAGACTGGCTAGCCTCCCTCGACTTAAAGGATGCCTACTTCCACATACCCATAAGGAGATCTCACAGGAAGTTTCTCAGGTTCAAACCTCCTTCGGGTCACTATCAGTTCACCGCAGTGCCCTTCGGTCTGTCCTCGGCCCCAAGAGTCTTTATCAAGTGTCTCGCAGTGGTAGCAGCACATCTCAGGAGACTGAGTGTCGCTCTCTACCCCTATCTGGACGACTGGCTCATAGTAGCAAAGTCTCCTTGCCAGGTCAAGGAATCTCTCCCTCCACAATGCATTCTGGAATCTCTGGGTTTCCTGGTAAATCTAAAGAAATCTCACATGGAGCCCACCCAGTTGCTCACCTTCATAGGACCCCAGCCGGACACTCAGAAGGGACATGGTTTCCTCCCGTAGGAAGGAATTCAGAGTTTCCTTTCAGTGGCAGGTTCTTTCACCCAGGGACAGCCAAGACCAGCCAGACATTTCCTCAAACTTCTTGGACATATGGCCTCTATGAATGCAGTAGTCCCAGGTGGTCAGGTACAGGGTGAGACTCCTGCAAACCTACCTCAGAGCTTGCTGGTCTCAGAGAAGCAACAAATTTTCAAAGTTGATACCTGTGTCAGAGCAGTTCCTCCAAAACTTGCTGTGGTGGAAGAACCCTGCAAATTTGCAAGCAGGGGTTCCCTTTCAAGCTCCTCTTCCCACAAAGGTGATCACCACAGATGCCTCCCTTTTGGGCTGGGGAGCTCATTTAGACAGTGCCTCAGTAAGCGGCAAGTGGACTTCTGAAGAGTCACAATTGCACATAAATATTTTGGAACTCAGAACAGTCTTACTAGCTCTCAAAGATTTGGCTCCCAGCATAGAAGGGCAGGCAGTTCAAATTTAAACGGACAACACCACTGCAATGTTCTACATAAACAAGCAGGGTGATACCAGACCAGGAATACTGTGTTTGGAAGCTCTGAAGCTCTGGTCTCTAGCATTCTCCCTGGGAGTCAGCCTCTCAGCTATTCACCTCCCAGGCAAACTCAGTACTCTGACAGATGCTCTAAGTCGCATCAGTCAAGGTTAGAATGAATGGACACTGAACAAGCAAGTACTAGCCACAGTGTTCAGGCAGTGGGGCACACCAGACATGGATCTGTTTGCCTCTCCTCTCAGTTTTCAGCTTCCTCAGTACTGTTGCAGATCCCCAGTTCTGGAAACACTTCCTCTGGATGCCCTGATCCTGGACTGGTCAGGGAGGTTCTTATACGCATTTCCTCCCTTTCCTCTGATATTCAGGGTTTTGCTGAAACTCAGACAGCAGCCTGCATCGATAATCCTAGTGGCTCCGGACTGGTGCAGGCAAGCCTGGCACCCTCTCCTTCTCTCAATATCCTGCAACAGGCCCATTTGCCTGCCTCCGACTCGCTCCCTGCTGACTGTCCTCAGACAGGAGTGCTGTACCCAGACATATACTCTCTTCTCCTCAAGGCCTGGTTCTTGAGGAGTTAGAGTTTCCATCCTCACAGTACTCTGAACAGGTCCTTAAGATACTGAGGATGGCTAAAAAACCGAACGTTAAGAAGACTTATGCAGCCAAATGGAAAAGGTTTTCTCTCTGGTGCAAGAGCGAAAAGGTTGAACCCCTATCGGCTTCAGACCCTCAGCTGCTAGACTACCTGGTACACCTACAGGCGTCAGGCTTGAAACCGTGTTCACTCATGCTACACCTGGCAGCAATTTCAGCATACATTTTGGTGGAAAAGAAGAAATCATTTTTTTCCCCACAACATTTTGAAACAGTTTTTCAAAGGCCTCCTGCACCTCCAGCATCCAGCCAGGGAGCCTGTTCCTCCTTGGAATCTGAACCTTTGCATAGATGGGCTCATGAATCCACCTTTCGAGCCTATGTCCACGGTCCACATCAAGTTTGTAACTTGGAAGACTGTCTTCCTGGTAGCCATTACGTCTGCCAGGAGGATTTCAGAGCTACAGGCCCTGTGCACTGAGCCAAATTACATCATCCCTCACAACGATAAAATTTAGCTCAGGACAAATAGGAAATTTCTGCCAAAGGTGGTTTCAGAGTTTCACTTGAACCAGTCCATTACGCTGCCTGTCTTCTTTACTGAGCCATCCACTCCCAGTGAGCAAAAGTTCCAGAGCTGGGATGTCAAAAGAGTCATCTTTCACTACCTACAGCATACTAGACAGTCTGGAGGCTCTTCCATTCAGTTATTCCTCACCTACGGGGATGTAAGCAGAGGAAGACCAGCTGCCAAGAGAACAATTTCTCGTTGATTGGTCTCTTGTATTAGATTCTGCTATGAGAAAGCTGGTCAGCAACCTCCAGTGGGGGTCAGGGTCCACTCCACGAGGGGCCCTGCAGCCTCGCTTGCAGCAGCAAGGGACATTCCCCTACAGGATGTCTGCAAAGCAGCTACCTGGAAATCTGTGCACACCTTTGTGAAACACTACAGTTTGGATGTGCAGACCAGATCTGATGCCAAATTTGTCAGGGCAGTTCAGCAGAGCCTCTTTCCTAAGTAGGTTCTCTGCCCACCTCCCACTTGGTACTACTGGGTAGTCTGCAAAAAAGTTACTGATGCTAAAGGACTGCTGGGGTAAGAAGAAAAAATGATTCACCACAGTAATCTTTCTTCCAAGGAGTCCTTTAGCATCAGTAAGCTCCCACCCTTCCTCCACGGTTCACCTGTCTGAGAAGGGCTCTTATGTAACTTTTTACCAAATTTGGAGTTTCTTATTGATGAGTTTTTAGCTCGTGTTGCTGTTGTTTCTGTTTCCACTTTTGTGGACATTTGCATGTTTTTTGAATCCTGTTGATTCTTTTTTGGGGCATTATCCCTAATTTTTCTTTGAAAAATTCTAAAGCATTCGAGAGTTCTCATTCAGCTCACACCTCCTCCTGTCTTTTGATTGGCTTGGCCCTACATTCATTTAAATATGTCTTAAAGGCACACCTCCAGGTGAGTTGCACCTATCCAGCTAAGTGCAAAAACTGATGCCAAAGGACCCCTTGGAAGAAAGATGATTACTGCGGTGAGTAATTTTTTCAAAACACTCCAGGGTGTGCATTGAGCAAAATCGACTCACTTCTCTGCTGGCCACATAGTGCACCTGGGGTGTGCCTTGATTTAGCTTGATGCACACCCTGTCATGTGTTATTGCTTATTGAATGAATAAATTAACCTTCCTGTTTTTCAGTTGTTTCTGTACGCTGTATGGCTCAGTTTGTTGGACGGGAAGCAAAATACTGGTAAGTATTAATTTTTCAAATCTTCTCAGTAACAGAAGTAAGTTAAAGTGCTGAGGAAAGACTGTTTCCAACCCTTGCAGCTGTATAACTGTGTAGAAGTAGGACCCCACTGACAGTGAAGTGCTGCACCACAAGACAGCATGTTCTGGGTAAATAAGTTCTGAAAAGATGGTAAAATGAGCTGCCCCACTGGAGTAACCTTCCTGGTGGACTGCGTGGCCCTTTGGTATAGCTGGCTTGGTGCAGTGGCTTATCCATTATGTTACTGGTGCGATGGACTGGCTGGCCCTTTGGTATAGCTGTCCTGGTGGCGTTGCTTATCCATTATGTTACTGGTGTGATGGACTTGCTGGCCCTTTGGTACAGCTGACCCTGTGGTATAGCTCATCCACGGTATTACTATCATGATGGACTCTCTGGCCTTTTGGTATGACTGGTGTGGTGGCTTGGCTTATACCTGGAGCAGCTGGCTTGGTGGACTGGCTGACCACTTGGTACAGCTGGCCCATGGCACGGCTGGCCCAGTGAAGTAGCTGGCCCTTTGATGTAGTTTGGCTCGTGTGTTAGCATGGCTGGTGTTGCGATGTAGTTGGACTGCTGGCGTGACTGCTGTGTTAGCATGGCTGACCCTTTGATGTGGCCAGACCTGTGGCATGGCTTGTGTTGTAGCATCGCTGGCATTTTGATGTAGCTAGACTGGTGGCGTGGCTGGTATGGTAGCATGGCTGATCCTCTGATGTAGATGGACTAGTGGCGTGGTTGATGTGTTAGCATGGCTGGCGTTTTGAGGTAGCTGGACTGGTGGCGTGTCTGATGTGGTAACATGGCTGGTGTTTTGAGGTAGCTGGATTGGTGGCTTAGCTTGTGTGGTAGCATGGCTGGCGTTTTGAGGTAACTGGCCTGGTGGCGTAGCTGGTGTGGTAGCGTGGCTGGCATTTTGAGGTAGCTGGACTGGTGGCATAGCTGGTGTGGTAGCATGTCTGGCGTTTTGAGGTAGCTGGATTGGTGTCATAGCTGGTGTGGTAGCATGTCTGTCGTTTTGAGGTAGCTGGACTGGTGGCGTAGCTGGTGTGGTAACATGGCTGTCGTTTTGAGGTAGCTGGACTGGTGGCGTGGCTGGTATGGTAGCATGGATGACCCTTTGATGTAGATGGACTGGCGGCATGGCTGGTGTGGTAGCATGGCTGGCATTTTGAGGTAGCTGGACTGGTGGCATAGCTGGTGTGGTAGCATGGCTGGTGTTTTAAGGTAGCTGGACTGGTGGCGTAGCTGGTGTGGTAACATGGCTGGCGTTTTAAGGTAGTTGGAGTGATGGAGTAGCAGGTGTGGTAGCATAGCTGGCATCTTGTTGTAGCTAGACTAGTGGCGTGGCTGGTATGGTAGCATGGCTGACCCTTTGTAGATGGACTGGCGGCATGGCTGGTGTGGTAGCATGGCTGGCATTTTGAGGTAGCTGGACTGGTGGTGTAGCTGGTGTGGTAGCTTGGCTGGCGTTTTAAGGTAGCTGGAGTGGTGGCGTAGCAGGTGTGGTAGCATAGCTGGCATCTTGATGTAGCTAGACTAGTGGCGTGGCTGGTATGGTAGCATGGCTGACCCTTTGATGTAGATGGACTGGTGGTGTAGTTGGTGTGTTAGCATGGCTGACCCTTTGCTGCAGCTGGACTAGTGGCATGGCTAGGGTGTTAGCATGGCTGGCACTTTCATGTAGCTGGATGGATGGCTTAGCTGTCCTGGTAGCATGGGTAGCCCTTTTGTGCAGCTGGACCGGTGGGATGGCTGGTGGTTTAAGGTAGTTGGACTGGTGGCATGGCTGGTGTGTTTTCATGGCTTACCCTTAATGTAGCTGAACCAGTGGCATGGCTGGTGAGTCAGCATGGCTGGCGTTATGTAGCTGGACTGGTGGCATAGCTGGTGTGGTCGAATCATGTCATAGGTATCCTAGGTGATTACAGAGCAAAGTAGACAAAGTTGTCCATTGAGCTCGCCATGAGTTTAAAAGTATCCTTTGATGTTGTTGGTACAGTAGGTGTCAAACGTTCCCTTGAACTCATTCATAGTTATGCTTCCTACAACCTCTTCTGATAAAGAATTCCAAAGATCGACCACTCTCTGATTAAACCATAGAGTGGCAGTGTCACCTCTCTTTTTACTAGTAGTTATGTGTCTCAAAATACTGTTTAATACTGTTCTAGTTTTTTTAACTATTAGATGACAATGATTTTTAAAAGATATATCATTGGTAATCCTGATACCTAAGCCGCTCTGCTCAATAACTAATGCCTGGCAGTTTGAGGTAACTGGACAGATGGTGTTGCTGGTGTTGTGAATGGTTGGTGGTTTGATGTAGCTGTACTGGTGGTGTAGCTGGTGTGGTAGCATACCCGAGGGTTTGAGGTAACTGGACTGGTGGTGCTGCTGGTGTCGAGAATGGCTCATGGTTTGATGTAGCTGGACTGGTGGGATGGCTGGTGTGCTAACATACCTTGGGGTTTGAGGTAACTGGACTGGTGGCATGGCTGGTGTGGTAGCATGGCTGTCGTTTTGATGTAGCTGGATGGGTGGGGTAGCTGGTGTGGTAGCATGGCTGGCAGTTTAAGGTAGCTGCACTGCTAGCATGGCTGGTGAGTTAGCTTGGATGGCCCTTTGATGTGGCTGGACTGATGGCATTGCTGGAGTGGTAGCTTGACTTATGGTTCGCTGTAACTGGACTGGTGGCATGACTGTTGTGGTAGCATAGCTGGTTCTTTGATGTAGCTGGACTAGTGATGTACCTGGTGTGGTAGCATGGCTGGCATTTTGGAGTGTGTAGCCTCATGGAGTGTCTGTCCCAGTGTAATAGCTTATCCAGTAACACTGATGGACCGTCTGTCCCAGTGTAATAGCTTATCTGGTAACACTGATGGAGTGTCTGTCCCAGTGTAGCAGTGCTGCCCAGTGATGCAGACTGACCGTCTGTCACAGTGTAACACCTTACCCAGTAATGTTGATGGACCATCTGTCCCAGTGTAACAGCTTACCCAGTAATGCTGATGGAGCGTCTGTCCCAGTGTAACAGCGCTGCCCAGTAATGCTGATGGAGCATCTATCCCAGCGTAACAGCGCTGCCCAGTAATGCTGTTGGAGCATCTGTCCCAGTGTAACAGCGCTGCCCAGTAATGCTGATGGAGTGTCTCTCCCAGTGTAGCAGCGCTGACCAGTAATGCCAATGGAGCGTCTGTCCGTGTGTAGCTGCGCTGCCCAGTAATGTTGATGGAGTGTCTGTCCCAGTGTAACAGCTTACGCAGTAATGCTGATGGAGCGGCTGTGCCAGTGTAGCAGTGCTGCCCAGTAATGCTGATGGAACATCTGTCCCAGTGTTGCAATGCTGCCCAGTAATGCTGATGGAGCGTCTCTCCCAGTGTAGCAGCGCTGCCTAGTAATGGTGATGAAACGTCTATCCCAGTGTTGCAACACTGCCCAGTAATGCTGATGGAGCGTCTGTCCCAGTGTAGCAGCGCTGCCCAGTAATGGTGATGGAGTGTCTGTGCTAGTGTAACAGCTTACCCATTAATGCCGATGGAGCTTCTGTACCAGTGTCGCAGCGCTTCCCAGTAATGCTGATGGAACATCTGTCCCAGTGTAGCAGCGCTGCCCAGTAATGCTGATGGAGCGTCTGTCCCAGTGTAGCAGCACTGTCCAGTAATGCTGATAGAGCATCTGTCCCAGTGTAGCAGCGCTGCCCAGTAATGCTGATGGAACATCTGTCCCAGTGTAGCAGCACTGCCCAGTAATGCGGATGGAGCGTCTCTCCCAGTGCGACATCGCTGCCCAGTAATGCTGATGGAGCGTCTGTCCCAGTGTAACAGCTTACCCAGTAATGGTGATGGAGCGTCACTCCCAGTGTAGCAGCACTGCCAAGTAATGCTGATAGAGCATCTGTCCCAGTGTAGCAGCACTGCCCAGTAATGGTGATGGAGCATCTCTCCCAGTGTAGCAGCACTGCCCAGTAATGGTGATGGAGTGTCTGTCCCAGTGTAGCAGCATTGCCCAGTAATGCTGATGGAGTGTCTCTCCCAGTGTAACAGCGCTGCCCAGTAATGCTGATAGAGCGTCTCTCTCAGTGTAGCAGCACTGCTCAGTAATGGTGATGGAGCGTCTCTCCCAGTGTAGCAGCACTGCCCAGTAATGCTGATGGAGTGTCTCTCCCAGTGTAGCAGCACTGCCCAGTAATGGTGATGGAGCGTCTCTCCCAGTGTAGCAGCACTGTCCAGTAATGCTGCTGGAGCATCTCTCCCAGTGTAACAGCACTGCCCAGTAATGCTGATGGAGCGTCTCTCCCAGTGTAGCAGCACTGCCTAGTAATGCTGATGGAACACATCTGTCCCAGTGTAACAGCGCTGCCCAGTAATGCTGATGGAGCATCTGTCCCAGTGTAGCAGCACTGCCCAGTAATGCTGATGGAGCATCTCTCCCAGTGTAACAGCGCTGCCCAGTAATGGTGATGGAACATCTGTCCCAGTGTAACAGCGCAGCCCAGTAATGCTGATGCAGCACTGCCCAGTAATGCTGATGGAGCGTATCTCCCAGTGTAGCAGCACTGCCCAGTAATGCCAGTGGAGCGTCTGTCCCAGTATAACAGCGCTGCCCAGTAATGCTGATGGAGCGTCTCTCCCAGTGTAACAGCGCTGCCCAGTAATGCTGATGGAGTGTCTCTCCCAGTGTAGCAGCACTGCCCAGTAATGCTGATGGAGCGTCTCTCCCAGTGTAACAGCGCTGCCCAGTAATGGTGATGGAACATCTGTCCCAGTGTAGCAGCACTGACCAGTAATGTTGATGGGCCATCTGTCCCAGTGTAACAGCGCTGACCAGTAATGCTGATGGAGCATCTGTCCCAGTGTAGCAGCACTGCCCAGTAATGGTGATGGAACATCTGTCCCAGTGTAACAGTGCTGCCCAATAATGCTGATCGAGCGTCTCTCCCAGTGTAGCAGCGCTGCCCAGTAATGCTGATGGAGTGTCTCTCCCAATGTAGCAGCGCTGCCCAGTAATGCTGATGGAGTGTTTCTCCCAGTGTGGCAGCACCGCCCAGTAATGGTGATGGAACATCTGTCCCAGTGTAACAGCGCTGCCCAGTAAAGCTGATCGAGCGTCTCTCCCAGTGTAACAGCGCTGCCCAGTAATGCTGATGGAGCGTCTCTCCCAGTGTAGCAGCACTGCCCAGTAATGGTGATGGAGCGCCACTCCCAGTATAACAGCACTGTCTAGTAATGCTGATGGAGCGTCTGTTCCAGTGTAACAGCTTAGCCAGTAATGCCAGTGGAGCGTCTGTCCCAGTGTAACAGCGCTGCCCAGTAATGCTGATGGAGTGTCTCTCCCAGTGTAACAGCGCTGCCCAGTAATGCTGATAGAGCGTCTGTCCCAGTGTAACAGCACTGCCCACTAATGCTGATGGAGCATCTGTGCCAGTGTAACAGCACTGCCCAGTAATGCTGATGGAGCGTCTCTCCCAGTGTAGCAGCGCTGCCCAGTAATGCTGATGGAGTGTCTCTCCCAGTGTAGCAGCACTGCCCAGTAATGCTGATGGAGCGTCTGTCCCAGTGTAACAGCGCTGCCCAGTAATGCTGATGAAGCGTCTGTCCCAGTGTAACAGCGCTGCCCAGTAATGCTAATGGAGTGTCTGTGCCAGTGTAACAGCGCTGCCCAGTAATGCTGATGGAGCATCTGTCCCAGTGTAACAGCGCTGCCCAGTAATGCTGATGGAGTGTCTGTCCCAGTGTAACAGCGCTGCCCAGTAATGCTAATGGAGTGTCTGTACCAGTGTAACAGCGCTGCCCAGTAATGCTGATGGACCGTCTGTCCCAGTGTAACAGCGCTGCCCAGTAATGCTGATGGAGCGTCTCTCCCAGTGTAACAGCACTGCCCAGTAATGCTGATGGAGTGTCTCTCCCAGTGTAGCAGCACTGCCCAGTAATGCTGATGGAGTGTCTGTCCCAGTGTAGCAGCACTGTCCAGTAATGCTGATGGATCGTCTGTTCCAGTGTAACAGCGCTGCCCAGTAATGCTGATGGAGCGTCTGTCTCAGTGTAACAGGTTACCCAGTAATGCCAGTGGAAATTCTGTGCCAGTGTAACAGTGCTGCCCAGTAATGCTGATGGAGCATCTCTCCCAGTGTGACAGCGCTGCCCAGTAATGCTGATGGAGCATGTGTCCCAGTGTAACAGCACTGCCCAGTAATGCTGATGGAGCGTCTCTCCCAGTGTAGCAGCGCTGCCCAGTAATGCTGATGGAGTGTCTCTCCCAGGGTAGCAGCACTGTCCAGTAATGCTGATGGAGTGTCTCTCCCAGTGTAACAGCACTGCCCAGTAATGCTGATAGAGCATCTGTCCCAGTGTAACAGCTTACCCAGTAATGCCAGTGGAGCGTCTGTCCCAGTGTAACAGCACTGCCCAGTAATGCTGATGGAGTGTCTCTCCCAGTGTAGCAGCACTGCCCAGTAATGCTGATGGAGTGTCTCTCCCAGTGTAACAGCACTGCCCAGTAATGCTGATAGAGCATCTGTCCCAGTGTAACAGCTTACCCAGTAATGCCAGTAGAGCATCTGTCCCAATGTAACAGCTTAGCCAGTAATGCTGATAGAGCATCTGTCCCAGTGTAACAGCTTACCCAGTAATGCCAGTGGAGCGTCTGTCCCAGTGTAACAGCACTGCCCAGTAATGCTGATGGAGTGTCTCTCCCAGTGTAGCAGCACTGCCCAGTAATGCTGATGGAGTGTCTCTCCCAGTGTAACAGCACTGCCCAGTAATGCTGATAGAGCATCTGTCCCAGTGTAACAGCTTACCCAGTAATGCCAGTAGAGCATCTGTCCCAATGTAACAGCTTACCCAGTAATGCTGATAGAGCATCTGTCCCAGTGTAACAGCTTACCCAGTAATGCCAGTGGAGCGTCTGTGCCAGTGTAACAGCGCTGCCCAGTAATGCTGTTAGAGCATCTGTCCCAGTGTAACAGCGCTGCCCAGTATTGCTGATAGAGCATCTGTCCCAGTGTAACAGCTTACCCAGTAATGCCAGTGGAGCGTCTGTCCCAATGTAACAGCTTACCCAGTAATGCTGATGGAGCGTCTGTCCCAGTGTAACAGCGCTGCCCAGTAATGGTGATGGAGCGCCACTCCCAGTGTAACAGCACTGTCCAGTAATGCTGATGGAGTGTCTCTCCCAGTGTAGCAGCACTGCCCAGTAATGCTGATGGAGTGTCTCTCCCAGTGTAGCAGCACTGCCCAGTAATGCTGATGGAGTGTCTCTCCCAGTGTAACAGCACTGCCCAGTAATGCTGATAGAGCATCTGTCCCAGTGTAACAGCTTACCCAGTAATGCCAGTGGAGCGTCTGTCCCAATGTAACAGCTTACCCAGTAATGCTGATAGAGCATCTGTCCCAGTGTAACAGCTTACCCAGTAATGCCAGTGGAGCGTCTGTCCCAGTGTAACAGCTTACGCAGTAATGCTGATGGAGCATCTGTCCCAGTGTAACAGCGCTGCCCAGTAATGGTGATGGAGCGCCACTCCCAGTGTAACAGCACTGTCCAGTAATGCTTATGGATCGTCTGTTCCAGTGCGACAGCGCTGCTCAGTAATGCTGAAGGAGCGTCTGGCCCAGTGTAACAGCTTACCCAGTAATGCCAGTGGAGCGTCTGTGCCAGTGTAACAGCGCTGCCCAGTAATGCTGTTAGAGCATCTGTCCCAGTGTAACAGCGCTGCCCAGTAATGCTGATAGAGCATCTGTCCCAGTGTAACAGCTTACCCAGTAATGCTGATGGAGCGTCTGTCGCAGTGTAGCAGCACTGCCCAGTAATGCCGATGGAGCATCTGTCCCAATCTAACAGCACTGTCCAGTAATGCCGATGGAGCATCTGTCCCAGTGTAACAGCACTGCCCAGTAATGCCGATGGAGCATCTGTCCCAGTGTAACAGCACTGTCCAGTAATGCTGATGGAGCGTCTCTCCCAGTGTAGCAGCACTGCCCAGTAATGCTGATGGAGTGTCTCTCCCAGTGTAGCAGCACTGCCCAGTAATGCTGATGGAGCGTCTGTCCCAGTGTAGCAGCTTACCCAGTAATGCCAGTGGAGCGTCTGTGCCAGTGTAACAGCACTGCCCAGTAATGCTGATGGAGTATCTCTCCCAGTGTAACAGCGCTGCCCAGTAATCCTGGTGATCGTCTGTCCCAGTGTAACAGCGCTGCCCAGTAATGCCGATGGAGTGTCTGTCCCAGTGTAATAGCTTACCCAGTAATGCTGATGGAGCGGCTATGCCAGTGTAACAGCGCTGCCCAGTAATGCTGATGGAGTGTCTGTCCCAGTGTAGCAACGCTGCCCAGTAATGCTGATGGAGTGTCTGTCCCAGTGTAGCAGCGCTGCCCAGTAATGTTGATGGAGCGTCTGTCCCAGTGTAGCAGCACTGCCCAGTAATGCTGATGGAGCGTCTGTCCCAGAGAGCAGCACTGCCCAGTAATGCCAATGGAGTGTCTGTCCCAGTGTAGCAGCACTGCCCAGTAATGCCGATGGAGCGTCTGTCCCAGTGTAACAGCACTGCCCAGTAATGCCGATGGAGCGTCTGTCCCAGTGTAACAGCACTGCCCAGTATTGCTGATGGAGCGTCTGTCCCAGTGTACCAGCACTGCCCAGTAATGCTGATGGATCGTCTGTCCCAGTGTAGCAGCACTGCCAAGTAATAGTGATGGAGCATTTCTCCCAGTGTAGCAGCACTGCCCAGTAATGCAGATGGAGCGTCTGTGCCAGTGTAACAGCGCTGCCCAGTAATGCTGATGGAGCGTCTCTCCCAGTATAACAGCACTGCCCAGTAATGCCGATGGAGCATCTGTCCCAGTGTAACAGCTTGCCCAGTAATGCTGATGGAGCGTCTCTCCCAGTGTAGCAGCACTGCCCAGTAATGCTGATGGAGCATATGTCTGAGTGTAACAGCTTGCCCAGTAATGCTGATGGAGCGTCTCTCCCAGTGTAGCAGCACTGCCCAGTAATGCAGATGGAGCATCTGTCCCAGTGTAACAGCGCTGCCCAGTAATGCTGATGGAGTGTCTCTCCCAGTGTAACAGCACTGCCCAGTAATGCTGATGGAGCGTCTGTCCCAGTGTAACAGCGCTGCCCAGTAATGCTGATGGAGCGTCTCTCCCAGTGTAGCAGCACTGCCCAGTAATGCTAATGGAGTGTCTGTCCCAGTGTAACAGCGCTGCCCAGTAATGCTGATGGAGCGTCTCTCCCAGTGTAACAACACTGCCCAGTAATGCCGATGGAGCATCTGTCCCAGTGTAACAGCGCTGCCCAGTAATGCTGATGGAGCGTCTCTCTCAGTGTAGCAGCACTGCCCAGTAATGCTGATGGAGCATATGTCTGAGTGTAACAGCTTGCCCAGTAATGCTGATGGAGCGTCTCTCCCAGTGTAGCAGCACTGCCCAGTAATGCTAATGGAGTGTCTGTCTCAGTGTAACAGCGCTGCCCAGTAATGCTGATGGAGCGTCTCTCCCAGTGTAACAACACTGCCCAGTAATGCCGATGGAGCATCTGTCCCAGTGTAACAGCGCTGCCCAGTAATGCTGATGGAGCGTCTCTCTCAGTGTAGCAGCACTGCCCAGTAATGCAGATGGAGCGTCTGTCCCAGTGTAACAGCTTACTCAGTAATACTGATGGAGTGTCTCTCCCAGTGTAACAGCGCTGCCCAGTAATGCTGATGGAGCGTATGTCTGAGTGTAACAGCTTGCCCAGTAATACTGACGGAGCGTCTCTCCCAGTGTAACAGCGCTGCCCAGTAATGCTGATGGAGCGTATGTCTGAGTGTAACAGCTTGCCCTGTAATACTGACGGAGCGTCTCTCCCAGTGTAGCAGCACTGCCGAGTAATGCCGATGGAGCATCTGTCCCAGTGTAACAGCTTACCCAGTAATACTGATGGAGTGTCTCTCCCAGTGTAACAGCTTACAGTAATGCTGATGGAGCGTCTGTGCCAGTGTAACAGCGCTGACCAGTAATGTTGATGGAGCGTCTGTCCCAGTGTAACAGCTTACGCAGTAATGCTGATGGAGCATCTGTCCCAGTGTAACAGCGCTGCCCAGTAATGCTGATGGAGCGTCTCTCCCAGTGTAACAACACTGCCCAGTAATGCCAATGGAGCATCTGTCCCAGTGTAACAGCGCTGCCCAGTAATGCTGATGGAGCGTCTCTCTCAGTGTAGCAGCACTGCCCAGTAATGCAGATGGAGCGTCTGTCCCAGTGTAACAGCTTACTCAGTAATGCTGATGGAGCGTCTCTCCCAGTGTAACGGCGCTGCCTAGTAATGCTGATGGAGCGTATGTCTGAGTGTAACAGCTTGCCCAGTAATACTGACGGAGCGTCTCTCCCAGTGTAACAGCGCTGCCCAGTAATGCTGATGGAGCGTATGTCTGAGTGTAACAGCTTGCCCAGTAATACTGACGGAGCGTCTCTCCCAGTGTAGCAGCACTGCCAAGTAATGCCGATGGAGCATCTGTCCCAGTGTAACAGCTTACCCAGTAATACTGATGGAGTGTCTGTCCCAGTGTAACAGCTTACAGTATTGCTGATGGAGCGTCTGTGCCAGCGTAACAGCGCTGACCAGTAATGTTGATGGAGCATCTGTCCCAGTGTAACAGCTTACCCAGTAATGCTGATGGAGCGTCTGTCCCAGTGTGACAGCGCTGCCCAGTAATGCTGATGGAGCGTCTCTCCCAGTGTAACAGCACTGCCCAGTAATGCCAATGGAGCATCTGTCCAAGTGTAACAGCGCTGCCCAGTAATGCCGATGGAGCGTCTGTCCCAGTGTAACAGCGCTGCCCAGTAATGCTGATGGAGCGTCTCTCCCAGTGTAACAGCACTGCCCAGTAATGCCGATGGAGCATCTGTCCCAGTGTAACAGCGCTGCCCAGTAATGCTGATGGAGCGTCTCTCCCAGTGTAGCAGCACTGCCCAGTAATGCAGATGGAGCGTCTGTCCCAGCGTAACAGCGCTGCCCAGTAATGCTGATGGAGCGTCTCTCCCAGTGTAGCAGCACTGCCCAGTAATGCAGATGGAGCGTCTGTCCCAGTGTAACAGCTTACCCAGTAATGCTGACGGAGCGTGTCTCCCAGTGTAACAGCACTGCCCAGTAATGCTGATGGAGCAACTGTCCCAGTGTAACAGCGCTGCCCAGTAATGTTGATGGAGCGTCTTCTGTCCCAGTGTAACAGCTTACCCAGTAATGCCAGTGGAGCGTATCTCCCAGTGTAACAGCACTGCCCAGTAATGTTGATGGACCATCTGTCCCAGTGTAGCAGTGCTGCCCAGTTATGCTGATGGAGCATCTGTCCCAGTGTAACAGTGCTGCCCAGTAATGCTGATGGAGCGTCTGTGCCAGTGTAGCAGCACTGCCTAGTAATGTTGATGGGCCATCTGTCTCAGTGTAACTGCGCTGCCCAGTAATGCTGATGTAGCGTCTGTGCCAGTGTAACAGCGCTGCCCAGTAATGTTGATGGAGCGTCTTCTGTCCCAGTGTAACAGCTTACCCAGTAATGCCAGTGGAGCGTCTGTCCCAGTGTAACAGCACTGCCCAGTAATGTTGATGGACCATCTGTCCCAGTGTAACAGCTTACCCAGTAATGCTGATGGAGCGTCTGTGCCATTGTAACAGCTTACCCAGTAATGCTGATGGAGTGTCTCTCCCAGTGTAACAGCACTGCCCAGTAATGCTGATGGAGCGTCTCTCCCAGTGTAGCAGTGCTGCCATTTACGCTGATGGAGCATCTGTCCCAGTGTAACAGCACTGTCCAGTAATGCTGACGGAACATCTGTCCCAGTGTAAAAGCTTACCCAGTAATGCTGATGGAATGTCTGTCCCAGTGTAGCAGCGCTGCCCAGTAATGGTGATAATAGTGGGCTGTGTTGCCGTGCAGGAGACTCAGGTTTGATCCCAGTTCCCCTCTGGGATGGCAAGGGTTGTAGGCTCATTGCTGATATATATTGCATCTCCGTTCCAAATTATTATTTTAATGCTTGCTGATGCATACATATCTGTACACAAGTTGCTGTAATTTTATTATAAGCTCTGTGAAGTGTTTATTGTCCATTTAAATGTATTTATGTGCTTGAGTCACATCTGAAAATAAGCCCTCAGCCTACAGTGCCTTACCCGGTTAACAAAAACGAACAAGTAAATAATGGACAATCTGTGAGTGCCACTGCACCCGTACCACCATGAGGATGGCTACCACAGGTGCCTGCATGAATGCACACTGACGGAGCTGTGCAGCGTGTCCTACGTTTAGTGGGGTGGGTCTTGGCCTTGTGTCATAGAGCAACAAGACGGAAGTACAGGATTTGCATCATTATGGTATCGGTGGAGCAGTGCCTTGGACCCCAGTTGTCGGGCCGGATTTTCCAGCTGAGCCTCTGTGGCCAGGCTGTGTTGTCAGAGATGAGATTCATAATTAACAGTGTGGAGATATTGGTAGTTAAACCAGTGATGGGAGCCTCCAAGGGGAGTCATACATGAGTAGGTGATATGAGAAAAAAAAAGGATGTTTTGTTGGCAGCCCCCAAAGCATGAGACTGCTTCTCCCCAAACACTGCTTATCTTAGTCAGTTATAGATTGTAATCTGGTTGTTCTAATGTCTGACACAGTTCCTTTTTAATTTTTTTTAATTTTTTTGTGTTGTCAGTGGGCCCTTTACTTCCATTGGGAGAATTTTCAGAGAAGAGGGAATCCTGGGATTTTTTACGTAAGTGTTTTGTTAACTGTTTATAAAATTCTCAGTGGTTATTTATTGCAGTTGATTTTTTTTTTTATAATCTGTAACCTTTCACATCACTGTTCTGTAAACATTGGGGAATACATTCCAATTTGTACAATAGCCATTCTGAAGTAGCGTTTCGCAGCTGCGTTCTGTAAACTGGAGTAAAATAAGGTTTACTTGACTTTTTAAGTATCTCCATCTGATATAACCAGAGAAGTACCAGGATATAGCCAGCAGTGCTACAGTATTTAGGGTTGGGGTAGGCTAACCCAAGGAACAACCTAGCATGTTATAGCTAACTAACCTCTCTTCGCAGATGGGGGACTTTCTTTAGCTGTGGATGAGTCAGGACAGTTGTCAGTTGGGCAGTGAGCCTGTCTCTAGCTGTGGACGAGTCAGGACAGTTGTCAGTTGGGCAGTGAGCCTGTCTCTGGCTGTTTACTTGCTTTTTTCCTGCTTTCCTCATTGATGCCCTTTTTTGGTATGTCCGGCCGTGCATCATCTCTAGCTGAGCTGTAGTGATGAGGACTGTAAAAGTAGTGGCATTTCACCTAGTTCAGCTTCCACAAGGCAGTTCTGTTTAGAACCACTGTGTCTTCTGGGTAAGTGGCATGGCGACACCTCTGGAAACTCAGGTGCGCATGCAGATTGTGATATCCTTCCTGTTCCTTGCATACTGAATCAGTGAGGTGCATATCTTCTAGGAAGGGAGGTCGTGGGTTGTGGTGCCAAGCATTCAAGCCGGCAAAGTGTGGAACGGGATTGGCTTCAGCTGTGAAGCTGGCTGCTCACCTGCCCTTGTCTGTGTTCAGAGAGAGGGAGGTTGGGGACTGTGGTGCCAAGCATTTAGACACACTGTGCCGGCCAGACACTGAGTGGGATTGGCATCAGCTGTGAAGCCAGTTGTTCAGCCTCCCGTGTCTGCACTCAGAAGAAGTGAGGGAGGTCACAGGCTGTAGTGCCAAGCATTCACGCATGTTGTATGGGCCAAACATAGAACGGAATAGACATCAGCTGTGAAGCTAACTGCTCACTCGCTCTCATCTACGTTCAGAGGGAGGGAGGTTGGGGCAGTGACGTCAGGCATGCATGCACTGTGTGCTGGTCAGACATGCAGTGGGATTAGCAGTGGCTGTGAAGCTAGCTGCTCACTCTTATCTACGTTCAGAGGGAGGGAGGGAGGTTGGGGCAGTGACGTCAGGCATGCATGCACTGTGTGCTGGTCAGACATGGAGTGGGATTAGCAGTGGCTGTGAAGCTAGCTGCTCACCTGCCCTCAGGAACATTCAGAGAGAGAGAGAGGTTGGGGGCAGTGTTGACAGCATTCACGCAGTCTGTGCTGGCCAAACATGGAGCAGGATTGGGATTGGTTGTGAAACTAGCCGCTCATCTGCCCTTGTCTGCACTCCGAAGGAATGCAGGAAGTCACAGGCTGTCGCACCATGCATTCACGCACTCCGTTGCTGGCCAAACATGGAGCGTGACTGACATCAGCTGTGAAACTAGCCTCTCACCCGCTCTCATCTGCATTCAGAAGGAGAGATGGAGGTTGGTGACTGTGGTGCCAGACATTCACTCGCTGTGTTAGCCAAACACGGATTGGAGTTGGCATTGGCTGAGAAGCTAGCCGCTTACCTGCCCTTGTCGGCGTTCAGAGGGAGGGAGGGAGGTTGGGGCAGTGGTGCCAGACATTCACGCACTCCATGCTGGCCAAACATGGAGCGGAACTGGCGTTGCTGTGATCTAGAGAATAAAGTGCAGCTGTGGTTACCTTGGGGATTACAGCAGGAGGAAGAGGAATGGGGTGTTTGCCTTAACCCCCACATATAGCAGAATGTTTAGATTTATTATTGATGAGAGGCATGCAATCTCCAAGGTACTAGGCTTTAAACTACCTACTTAAATGAGAATCGCTTGCCTAGCAGCAAAACTCTCATTAAATGTAATTCCCAAAGGCACTGATCCATTCCTTATATCCGATTTGTTTGGACATTAGGTACAGTACTAATCAGTGGCTTAATCTGTGTCAGTGGCTCAGTAAGTAGCAGACTTGCCTCTGGAGCCAGAAGATCAGATGGTTATGGGTTCAGTCCCCATGCCAGGTACTGTGGGGTAATACTCATAATTGACACTGCATTGAAGTTTGAGGGAGTGCTACACTGTTGAGGTGCCGTCCTTCGGATGAGACATTAAACTGAGGTCCCTTCTGCCCATTTCTGGTCACTATCCAGGTGGAAGTAAAGGATCACATGGCAGTCATCGAAGAAGAGTAGGGGGAGTTTCCCCAGTGTCCTGGCTAACATTTCCCATCAATAAAACAGGTCAGTGTAACCCACTCCCAGGACACACCTAGAAACATGCTATCGCAGCTTAATGTGCCTTGCCTGGTCAGAAATTACAAATAAAAAACAGGTGCCAGATGCTGTAATTGTATAATCCTTTCTTCTGTGTTTCAGGGGGTTGGTTCCACATCTCCTTGGTGAAATAGTTTTCTTGTGGACCTGTAACCTGCTGGCTCACTTCATTAACACCTATGCAGTGGATGACAACGTAAGTGAAATATCTCCATCTCATTCACTCACAGGGTGGTGCTGAGCACTAGCTGGAAGAATCCGTGTATGTGATATGTTTCTTGCATGGGTCTCCATGACAGGTTTGTAAAGGCTCATTTGCAGCTGTGCAAGAAAAGGGTTAGGCATGAAGGGATGGACATGACTGTCTCTCTGCTGTTGTCCATCAGTGCAGAATAAGTAGAACATGGGCAAACTGTGCAAGCCTTTACTTCTCTTACCTCCATTTTACTTCTGTAGCAGTAACAGACTCTCACATTCAGTATTACTGTCTGTAGCAGTAACGGACTGTCACACTCAGTATTACTGTCTGTAGCAGTAACGGACAGCCACACTCCATATTACTGTCTGTAGCAGTAATGGACTGTCACACTCAGTATTATGTCTGTAGCCATAACAGACTCAGACTCAGTATTACTTTCTGTAGCAGTAACGGACTCTCACTCAGTATTACTGTCTGTAGCAGTAACAGATTCACACTCAACATTACTATCTGCAGCAGTAATGGACTCTCACATTTAGTATTACTCTCTGTCACCTCCAGTGCTGGGAGCAAGTGCTCCTGGATGTGATCCAGGAGGGTCTCCTGACACAGTTGGTTACTGTACCTGTTAGGCTAAAGAACACTTTAGATCTGGTATTGTCGAATGGGGAGGCAGTGAGGGAAATAAAGGTAGAGGACCCACTATCCGACAGCGATCACCAAATGGTGTGGTTTAATATCATGATGTGTGGGGAGCCAGATAAATCAGTTACTCGGGTGGTAAACTTCAGGGGGTGGACTTTGGGAGGATACAGAAAGTACTTAAAGAGAAACTGGAGGGCATAAGACGTGAGATGGACGTGGAGCTGAAATGGGATATTATAAAACAGGGGGTTACAAAGGTAACAGAAGCCTGCACCAAGGCACAGAGTAAGAGAAGCAGAGCAAGAAAACCATGCTGGTTGAACAGCGAGGTTGTGGAGGTGGTGAAGGCAAAACAAGTGGCTCATCAGAGGTTTAGGAGGACAGGGAAGGAAGTGGACAGGGAGGAATATGCAAGATGGTCCAGGGAGGTGACCAGAAAAGTGAGAGAAGCCGAGGCTCAGAGAGAGCCGAGATTAGCTAGGGAATTAATTTGGGGGAAAGACTTCTTCAGATACATCAGGGAGAAAAGAAAGTGCAAAGAGACAATAGTGAGGATAAAAAGGGGTGGGGAGTGGACGGAACAGGGGGAGGAGCAGGCAGAATCACTGAATGAATACTTTTGTTCCATGTTCACGGAAGAAAAGGGGGGACCGTTACCAGCATGTGCTGGGAGGGTGGGGACAGGAGGAGAGGAGGCGACAGATGGAAGAATTGAGGCAAGTAGAATCCTAGAGGGACTGAGGGCACTGAAGGTAGACAAGGCACCAGGGCCGGATGGTATCCACCCCAGGGTGTTGAGGAAGATGGTGGAGGCATTGGCAGAGCCACTGGTGGATCTGTACAGCACCTCACTGGAGTCGGGATGTGTGCCACTGGACTGGAGGATGGCACATGTAGTGCCATTACACAAGAGCGTGCCAAGGGATGAACCGGGTAATTATCATCCGGTAAGTCTCACATCCATAGTGTGCAAACTCATGGAAACGATACTAAAGGAAAGACTGGTGTCGTACCTGGAGGACAATGGCATCCAGGATGTGAGGCAGCTTGGGTTTGTTTCAGGGATGTTTTGTCAAACCAACCTGATGCAATATTATGACTGGGTGACAGGTGAACTGGATAAGGGTCATGCGGTGGATGTTCTTTACTTGGACTTCAGCAAGGGCTTCAATTTGGTGCCTCATGGGCAGCTTGGGGGCAAGCTAACTGTTGTAGGGGTAGGGGCAAAAATTATGAACTGGATTACAAGCTGGCTGAATGGGAGGCTGCAACGGGTGGTTGTGAGAGGGGAGTTCTCAACTCCAAGGCCGGTGACGAGTGTGGTGCAACAGGGCTCTGTGTTGGGGCCAGTATTGTTTGGGCTCTTCATATCAGACATTGGACATGGGGTGGTGATCAAGGTAAGTCCGTTTGCTGACGACACCAAAATCGGAGCAGTGGTGGATGGAGAGGAGGGGTGGAAGCAGCTGCAGGGGGACCTAAGCAAGTTAGAGGAGTGATCAGAGAGGTGGCAGCTGGGGTTCAATGCAAAGAAGTATAAGGTTATGCACTTTGGGGTGAAGAACCCAAGGAAAGAATACTGGCTTGGGAGGGGGTTAAGCCGGGGATCACTGAGGAGGAGAAAGACCTTGGGGTAATGATTGCGGGGACCATGAACAACACTGCCCAGTGCAGGAGATTGGCTGCAAAAGCGAACAAAATGCTAGGGTGCATAGCGAGGGTTTTCTCATCCAGGCGAAGTGAGGTGATCTTGCCCCTTTACAGATCGCTGGTAAGACCGCACTTAAAGTAGTGTGTGCAGTTTTGGAGGCCATACCTAAAGCATGATATCAGACTGCTGGAGGGAGTGCAGAGGAGGGCAACAAAGAAGATATGTGGAATGGAGGGGAGAGACTATGACAGCAGGCTGGGAGACCTCAATATGTACACCCTGGAGGATAGAAGGGATGGGGGGACATGATAGAGACATTCAAGTATCTGAGGGGAATCAGTAAGGATGGGGCAGATGGGATCTTTAAGTTAAGGAGGGGGATAGTCACCAGGGGGCACGGGCTAAGAATGGAGGGAAGATTTAGGAAGGAAATGAGGAGACACTATTTCAGAGAAATTGAGGTAGCAAAATGGAACGCCCTACCAGTATGGGTGGTATCATGTAAATCTGTGAACAGCTTCAAATGGGCATGGGACAGGGAACAGGGGATAGTGAGGGTGGGGGGTGGCAGTGGGAGGGGGATTGGGGCAGCTGCAAACTAGGGGTGTTGGATGCACACTCGAGCAGACTTAGATAGACCGGGTGGTCTGTTTCTGCTGGCACATTCGTATGTTCGTATGTAGCAGTAACGGACTCTCACACGAAGTATTACTGTCTGTAGCAGTAGCGGACTCTTGCACTCAGTATTACTATCTGTAGCAGTAACAGACTCTCACACTCAGTGTTACTTTCTGTAGCACTAAGGGACTCTCACATTTAGTATTACTGTCTGTAGCAGTACCGGACTCTCACACTTAGCATTACTGTCTGTAGCAGTAACAGACTCTCATACTTAGTATTACTGGGTCACTTGTCTGGAATCCCTCTTTTTATTTGCTATTCTTTATGCTCCCCCAGACAGACTGGCCCCCATTTGCCCTACCCCACACCCAGGCCCATCATCCGCTGTCCCTGTGACTTACCCTACCCCACGCCAAGCCCCATTATCCACTGTCCCTGGGACTTACCCTACCCTGCGCCCAGCGTCGTCATCCGCTGTCCCTGGGACTTACCCTACCTTGCGCCCAGCGTCATCTTCCACTGTCCCTGGGACTTACCCTATCCTGCGCCCAGCGTCATCATCCGCTCTCCCTGGGACTTACCCTATCCCGTACCCAACCCTGCCATTTGCTGTCTCTGGGACTTACCCTACCCTGCACCCAGCCCTGTCATCCACTATCCCTGGGAGTTACTGTACCCCGTGCCCAGCCCCATCATCTGCTGTCCCTGAGACTTACCTTACCCTGCACCCAGCCCCGTCATCTGCTGTCCCTGAGACTAACCCTACTCCACGCCCAGCCCCGTCATCCACTGTCCCTGGGACTTATCGTACCCTGCGCCCAGCCCCGTCATCCACTGTCCCTGGGACTTTCCCTACCCTGCGCCCAGCCCCATCATGTGCTGTCCCTGGGACTTACCTTACCCTGCACCCAGCCCCATCATGCGCTGTCCCTGGGACTTACTGTATCCCGTGCCCATCCCCGTCATCCACTGTCCCTGGGACTTACCTTACTCTGCGCCCAGAGTCATCATCTGCTGTCTCTGGGACTTACCCTACCCTGTACCCAACCCTGTCATCTGCTGTCCCTGGGACTTACCGTACCCCGTGCCCAGCCCCGTCATCCACTGTCCCTGGGACTTACCTTACCCCGCGCCCAGCCCCGTCATCCACTGTCCCTGGGACTTACCTTAGCCTGCACCCAGCCCCATCATCCACTGTCCCTGGGACTTACCTTACCCTGCACCCAGCCCCGTCATCTGCTGTCCCTGAGACTTACCCTACCCCGCACCTAGCCCCGTCATCCACTGTCCCTGGGACTTACCGTACCCCGTGCCCAGCCCCGTCATCCACTGTCCCTGGGACTTACCTTACCCTGTGCCCAGCCCCGTCATCCACTGTCCCTGGGACTTACCTTACCCTGCGCCCAGCCCCGTCATCCACTGTCCCTGGGACTTACCCTACCCTGCGCCCAGCCCCATCATGTGCTGTCCCTGGGACTTACCTTACCCTGCACCCAGCCCCATCATGCGCTGTCCCTGGGACTTACCATATCCCGTGCCCATCCCCGTCATCCACTGTCCCTGGGACTTACCGTATCCCGTGCCCAGCCCCGTCATCCACTGTCCCTGGGACTTACCTTACTCTGCGCCCAGCGTCATCATCATCTGCTATCTCTGGGACTTACCCTACCCTGTACCCAACCTTGTCATCTGCTGTCCCTGGGACTTACCGTACCCCATGCCCAGCCCCGTCATCTGCTGTCCCTGAGACTTACCTTACCCCGCGCCCAGCCCCATCATTCACTGTCCCTTGGACTTACCTTACTCTGCGCCCAGCGTCATCATCTGCTGTCTCTGGGACTTACCCTACCCTGAACCCAACCCCGTCATCTGCTGTCCCTGGGACTTACCATACCCCGTGCCCAGCCCCGTCATCTGCTGTCCCTGGGACTTACCCTTACCCGGTGTTCCTCCCTCACTTCCCTCCAGGATGGGGCCTTTGGGAGGGGGCCTTTCCTTCCGGCAGACACCAAACTCGGTTTCCAGGGGTGCCATGGGTCAGTGGTGCGGGGCCTGTGGCACCAGGTGGGTGGCATCCTGCTTGGCCCAAAGTTCTCACTTTTACTGCCCTGGGAGGTGGAATGGGCAGTGACGTCAGGGGCACACGCCAACATCTGCCTCACCTCCAGTAACTGTTACCTCCAACTGTTGGACCCAGGGGTCGGGTGAGCACCAGGAGCGTCCCCCTTCCCCGCCCCTCAGAGGAAAGCAGCCCATGGGGCACTCAGTCCTCCTCCCCTGGCTGGCCTTCTGATGCCCAGGCTTGCTTCCAGACCCGGGTCGTTGGCATTGTGAGTGTAGTGCTACCGCTGCTTGGGTGGGCTGGCTCACCTGGACTCCCATTTTAATAAGTTACACACAGAAAAGCAATTTCTTTGTGTTGAGGTTGAGAGCCACAAAAAAAAAAAAACGAATATGGGGTAAGACCAATGGTTGTTATAAATGGAACACCATAATAAGGGAGGGAAGGCAGTATAGCCTCGTGGTTAAGAACTGTGAGCTGCAAACCTTGGGCACTGGGTTTGAATTCCACAGCCACTGCTTGCATATTGTGTGACCATGAGCAAGTCACTTAACTTCCTTGTGCTTTTAGGACACACCTGGAAACAAGCCTCGGCTTAGTGTGTCTTTCCTGGCCAAAAATGTTTAAAAAAAAAAAAAAACAAATTTAAAAACCTGGTGGACAGCCAGGCCTGCCTGTCCTATTTATGTCTACTTGTGTGAGCCCTTCCCACGCACTGCATATGTATGCATGTCTGTGCTCACGTGTTTGTTGGTGCATGTATGTGCCCACATGTTTGGTGCATGCATGTGCCTGTGTGTTTGGTGCTTCTGTGTGCCCACATGTTTGTTGGTGCATGTGTGTGCCCACATGTTTGGTGCAAGTGTGTGCTCATATGTTGACTTATGTGTGCACCCACATATTTGTTGGTGCATCTGTGTGTCCATGTGTTTGTTGGTGCACGTGTGTGCCCTTATGTTTGGTGCATGTGTGTGCCCATGTGTTTGGTGCATGTGTGTGCCTATGTGTTCCCATGTGTTTGGTGCATGTGTGTGCCCTTATGTTTGGTGCATGTATGTGCCCTTATGTTTGGTGCATGTGTGTGCCCATGTGTTTCGTGCATGTGTGTGTCCATGTGTTTGGTGCACGTGTGTGCCCATGTGTTTGGTGCACGTGTGTGTCCATGTGTTTGGTGCATGTGTGTGCCCATGTGTTTGGTGCATGTGTGTGTCCATGTGTCCCCCATGTTTGGTGCATGTGTGTGCCCTTATGTTTGGTGCATGTGTGTACCCATGTGTTTGGTGCACGTGTGTGCCCATGTGTTTGGTGCATGTGTGTGCCCATGTGTTTGGTGCATGTGTGTGTCCATGTGTTCCCCCGTGTTTGGTGTGTGTGTGCGCCCTTATGTTTGGTGCATGTGTGTACCCATGTGTTTGGTGCATGTGTGTGCCCATGTGTTAGGTGCACGTGTGTGTCCATGTGTTTGGTACATGTGTGTGCCCATGTGTTTGGTGCATGTGTGTGCCTATGTGTTCCCATGTGTTTGGTGCATGTGTGTGTCCATGTGTTTGGTGCATGTGTGTGCCTATGTGTTTGGTGCATGTGTGTGCCTATGTGTTCCCGTGTGTTTTTGCTCACGTGTTTGGTGCATGTGTGTGTCCATGTGTTTGGTGCATGTGTGCCCTTATGTTTGGTGCATGTGTGTGTCCATTTGTTTGGTGCATGTGTGTGTCCATGTATTTGGTGCACGTGTGTGCCTATGTGTTCCCACGTGTTTGGTGCATGTGTGTGCCCCTGTGTTTGGTGCATCTGTGTGTCCATGTGTTTGTGCATGCATATGCTCAAGTGTTGGTGCATGTGTGTGCCCAAGTGTTTGGTGCATGTGTATGTGTCCATATGTTCCCCCGTGTTTGGTGTGTGTGTGTGTGCCCTTATGTTTGGTGCATGTGTGTACCCATGTGTTTGGTGCAAGTGTGTGTCCATGTGTTTGGTGCATATGTGTGCCCATATGTTTGGTGCATGTGTGTGCCTATGTGTTCCCATGTGTTTGGTGCATGTGTGTGTCCATGTGTTTGGTGCATGTGTGTGTCTATGTGTTACTGTGTGTTTTTGCCCACGTGTTTGGTGCATGTGTGTGTCCATGTGTTTGGTTCATGTGTGTGCCTATGTGTTCCTGTGTGTTTTTGCCCATGTGTTTGGTGCATGTGTGCCCTTATGTTTGGTGCATGTGTGTGTCCATGTGTTTGGTGCATGTGTGTGCTTATGTGTTCCCACGTGTTTGGTGCATGTGTGTGCCCCTGTGTTTGGTGCATCTGTGTGTCCATGTGTTTGTGCATGCATATGCTCAAGTGTTGGTGCATGTGTGTGCCCAAGTGTTTGGTGTATGTGTGTGTCCATGTGTTCCCACGTGTTTGGTGCAGTGTGTGCCCATGTGTTTGGTGCATGTGTGTGCCCATGTGTTCCCCCGTGTTTGGTGCATGTGTGTGCCCATGTGTTCCCCCGTGTTTGGTGCATGTGTGTTTCCATGTGTTCCCATGTGTTTGATGCACATATGTGCCCACGTGTTTGTTGGTGCATGTGTGTGCCCACGTGTTTGGTGCATGTGTGTGTCCATGTGTATGGTGTATGTGTGTGCCCACGTATGTGTGTTTTAAAAAATGCCTGGATGCATGCATGTGCAGATGTACACGAGACCTTAAGTTTAAAAATGATTTACAGATCATATTTGCATTGTAGAAATACTACTTTTCCTCAGAACAAAGATGGCACACTAATTTTGTGCAGGGGACGTGGCAATCTCATTTTATTTTGAGGTGAGCTGCACTCCCGATAAGGTGAGTAACAGTCTGTTCTTTTTACCATTTTAAAAGAAACTAGTGATTACTATAAATACAAAATCACACATACCCCCATAATGCAAAGCATCATGGGATGTATATGCAAATCACCACAAAATATTGTGCTAGTTCAACTTTAAGCAGAAATGCATGGCGCCGGAAGGTCTCTCATACAGTCTGCAAAGGGTGTCTTCTGTTGGCACCCTTTTCAGACTGTGTGAGAGGCCTTTCCGCACCATGCATTTCTGCTTAAAGTTGAACCAGTATAATATTTTGTGGTGATTTGCATATACAGCCTATGATGCTTTGCATTATGGGGGTATGTGTGATTTTGTATTTCTTTGAAACTTGGCTTTCTGGCCAATGTCCTTTTGGGTAACCCTTGCCCCAGTGCTTGTGCACTAAGGTTCTTTGTCTTCCAGTTATTACTATGAAACCTTCACAGTTCCTTGTTTTCTCAAAGATTTACAAAGAAAACTTGTTGGTCCTAGCACCAGTTCTTGACCCTAACCCTCCTCCCTCCCTCCCTAGTCTGGCCCATCCAGGTTCCCACGTAATATCATTAAATGATTTCCCCTCTGACCCACCCACTAGTTGGGCCAGAGAGGCAGTCATGGTTTTAACCAGCAGGTTAACACAATCAATCCCCTCTGCAGCTTCTCCATATGCAGTAAGGGACTTGGTACAAACTGGAAAACACTCGGAAACAGAGTGCCCTCAAATCCCCTTCTGGAGTGCTTCTGTAGTGGTTGCCCCAGGTGCATTTAGGTGGGGCATTTAGGGGCAGCAGCTAAGGGGACATTCCAACAGGGGCATTAAGAAAGGAGAGCATTCTCTTCAGGGGGCATTGTTCTGGTTTTAGTGTGCATTTGAGTTCTGAATGCTTTTCAGTTTTGAAATTAAAATGCACCCCAAATGTGGAATAGTTTTCCCAGTCTGAATGTTCTACCCTTACCTAATGTCCCTTCCAGAATCCCCCCCCCCCAGTAGTTGGTGACCCTCCTGGAACACACCTCAACAGTTACTGACCCTGGTGAAATGCTGTCCCTCAGTAGTTACTGGCACTGCCAGAATGCCCCTCCTGTGATTGCCCCATGGGCACATCAGATGGTGACTTGGGTGCATTCTGGTTCTGAGTGCATACCATTGTTTACAAACACGATTAAAAAAACAGCTCCTGGCACACAGCAAATTTGATGAACACTCTGTTTTTCCAGGCTTACTCCATTCCTCCTCAGAAACATTATTGCTGCATTTTCCACTGAGAGAGTTCATCAGTTCTGCATGCAGTGTTGCCGTATCAAGGCCTGTTATATGAAATAAAGAATATGGGTACTGAGATGGAGTCTCATGCTTGTTCCTTGCCATTATGACTCAGCAAATTTGAATCCTAGGAATCCCTCACTCTTGGTTTCACTCTGTGCATCAGTCTCCATAGAGATATATACCCTGGATACAGACCCTATGCTAAGAACAGAACTTAGAATTTGGAAAAGCTGTTTCTAACCCCAGGAATCACTCATTATGATTAAACTGATGCAGTCCGCCTCCTGTGTTGAATTGCCCAGAGAGATGGAATGCTGTGCAAATGATGGAACTCTAATTGGCTTGTGCCACTTTCAAACTGCTGCCCTAGCAACTGCTGAACTCTGAGTGCTTCAGATTCATTACCCCGTCTGCCTAGTGAAGACGTCCCAGAGAGGTCTCCTTCAGCTTACTTCAAACAATTTAATTTGGTTGATAAGTACTGTTTTAAGGTATTAATTTTAGATTGCTCCCCTTATAAGTTAGTTTGGTGTAGTTTCCTAGTGTTTTATTGTATTTATCGTTTTCTGCGGTTCCCTCATGGTTCTGTGGAACCAAGGGACTCGCGGTACTCTGTGAGGGTTTTACCTCAAATATAGCGTTAATTCTTGTCTAGTCAACGGTTTCCTTTAGGATCTGTCGCCCATTTGTATTTTTATTTAAATTTAACATTTTCGATTTCCTCTCCTGTCAGGGAACTGATTAACGCTCAGTTCCAGAAACCGTTAGTGGTTGTTTATATTTTATTTTATTTAGTTTTTGTTTACCAGGTAAGTGCACTAGCTAACAAATGGCTATTTTCAGGCACGAAATTTGTCAGCGCGTGGGAACCGATTATTTTTTGCAAACGTCTAAATTTCTGTACTTTGCTCAATGTCAGAGGTCCCTGTTGATAAACCTAAAAAAGACACAGGACCCACAGGGTTTTGATATTGTGAGTCTTGTGGTCAGGTTATAGCTGAAGCAGGCAAGTGTTCTCTTTGTGTGTTTTGTTTGGGAACTAGTCATATTTTTTTCAAACTGTGAAATTTGTAAAACTTTCTGTCCCAAGACTTTGAAAAAGAGGTCTAAAAAATTAGAGGAAATGTCTTCTGCATCTGCTAGTACTACAGAAGGAAACCCCTCTCCCTCTGTCCCTAATAAGGACAGGGGTAAGCCCAAGGATACTGACAAGGGGTCAGATAAGACTGATCAAGGTAAATCTAAAAGAGCTGTTGAGACAGTAGCTAAAACTGTCCCACTTAAGAAAAAATACAAAGAAAAACATGTTGCTATGCCTCCAGCTGAGAAGGCTAAGGAGCTCCCAGCAGACAAACAAAATATGACCTCTGCTGAGGACATTGTAAAGGCTTTACAGATTTTGCAAGCCTTACAGGCTGTGGTCCCCATTCCTACACTGGCTACACTAGTTCCTGTGCAGGTTCCAGCACCACAGGAACTGCAGCCTCTGTATTGTAATCCAGAGGAGGATGAAGAGGAGGAGGAAGGGGAACCCATAGAACCAGAGGTCTCCCCGGAACAGGACTTTGGCTCCCCTCCCAGGGGACCAGAAGACTACACCTCTCATTATGCCTTCGTAAAAAACATGGTGAATACCCTCAATCTTCCCCTCCAGGAGATGGCGGAGGATGTGGAGGAAACAGATTTCCTGGATATGATGGAACTAGCTCCCACAAAATGCCATCTGTTGTCTATGCACAAATCTTTAAAAAAGGCTGTGCTGCAAATATTAAAGACTCCAACTTTGATACTTGGAGTGGACAAGAAAATAGATGAGAAATATCAGCTGGATAGAGCCACTGCTGATTTTCTATTCAGTCACCCTGATCCTGAAGGGGTGGTCCAGCCTACTGCCTGTGATAAGGTCAGGATCCCCTTAGCAACCCATCCTCCTGACAAGGACTCAAGAAAATGAGCTGAAGCAGCATTTTCTAAGCAGGCAATTATGCTTGTGCATCAGTAATCCTCCTGTTGCACCACCCAGGACCTGCACTCACCTGTCTCAGAAATACCGTATGGATACTAAACCCACCTACCCCCCCGGCCTCCCATTCCCCATAGAGGGTCTATAACCTAACCTCGGTACCCTCTCCTCTCCCACCTCCCCATATCACTCTGTTACATTACCCATCTTTTCCATATAGCTACATTCTCTCTCTCTCTCCTCTCTCCTCTCCCCCACATGCTCTCTCTCTCCCTCGACTTTCGCCCTTCACTCCCCCACTATCTCCATCTCTCCAGCCCCTCTGCTATCTCTACCCCCTCCTCCACCCTATAACTCTACACGCTACCAAGAATCACTCCCCCGGTACCCTCAAACCACTCCTCTCTGCCAGTCTGTACCCCACCTGTCCAATGCACTATCTTCACCTCTCTCACACCTCCACACCCCCATTTGCATTTTGTGACAATGCCTGCTGGGATGCACCCTGTAATCCTTTGCCTGTCCGACACAATCATCTTTAACAAAACTCTGCTACATCCTGCTCCAACCTGTTTAGAGTATCCTTGAATAAGATGTAACTTCCCAGCAGGAATCACCTAAATAGATGTTTATGTAGAACAAAATGTTCAGTGAACTTAATATATCTGTATCATGTTGTCTTTGTTTGTTTGACATGGAACCTTTGTAAAAGAGTCCTGGACTCAAAGGTTGTTTCTGAACCATGAAATAAATAAAAATAAAGATGGATACCATGGAAAAGAAGGGGTATATGGCTGCCTCACTCGTTGTTAGGCAGGCAAATTATATGGCATATGCTGTCCAATATCAGAAGGCACTATGGAATTCTGTCCTTGCTCTGTCTGATAAAGTCCCAGGTGAGTTGCCACCAAATATCAGTTCCACATGGCAGTGAATGCTAATGACACCGCAGCTAGACTGATGGCTTCATCAGTCTCCCTCAGGAGATTTGCCTAAGAGCTACCAACCTAACCATGGACACTCAAGCTAAGACTGGATTTTCCATGCAAGAAAAATTCCTTATTTGTTGACAAAACAGAGGCCTACATGAAAAGGGTGGAGGAGTATAAGGCCACCTATAGAAGTAATTCTAAAGAAAAACCTTCCTCCCCTTCATAGGGCCCAAAATAGGAGAGGTAGGGGTAGGGGATTCTATCCCAGACCTTTTTTTCCAAGCACAGGCTTCGCAGGTCTACCAGCAGCCAGTAGGCTATTTCAGAGGGAGGGGTAGAAGGGCCATGAGATGGGCTTCTCCCTTACCACAAACCATGTTCAGCCCACACAGAATCCCTGACGGACTGTTATAGGTCACTCACCCACCACCATCATCACCACCAGTGGGTGGCAGATTGGCTCACTACCTCCAGGTTTGGCATGCCATCACCACAGACGAGTGAGTCCTGGAGATAGTGAGCCAAGAGCTGTCACTCAGCTTCAAATCACTTCCCAAGCTGAGAGCAAGAACCTTTGCCCCAGTCTCCTCTGCAGACAGAATCCTGCTGGAGGCAGAGGTAAAACATAGAAACATAGAAGTTGATGGCAGATAAGGACCGCAAGGCCCATCCAGTCTGCCCATTTGTTTTTCTACCTTATGAATGTGCCATCGGCCTTTGCTCTGTCAATGGCCTATCTATTCATACTTATCTGTATTGCTCCCTTATCCTTATCCCTATCCCATGCCTGTTTGAAGCCCTGCACTGTATTCATATCCACCACTTCCTGAGGTAGGCCATTCCATGCATCCACCACCCTTTCTGTGAAAAAGAACATCTTACTTCGAGAGGGCTGTTGCAGTAGGTAATTACATATAGGACTGATGCTGGCTGGCGGCACGACCCCACGGAAAAATTTGTAGCTAGCAGTTCCTGGCGAGGGACCGCCCTCACATCAGGTGACTAGTGTCATATGACGTCGGTATAAAGGGGCGGTCCCGGACGCTCGCCTTCCAGTTCTTTCCCGCCGTTAGCTCATACAGCGCCTCGCGGTAAAGTTCGTGCTTCGTCAGCCCTGCTCTTTCGTCGGTTTTACCGAAAATTAAAATGATTTTTTCCTTCTATCATCAGGTCGTCGTCGGTGTATGTTGTCCCCTACACCCTCCGAGCACAAAAACAAGTGCTACTCATGCGGCACCCAACCCGACCACCCGGTCGACAAGTGCCCGCATTGCCTCAATTTCAATGCGGCTACCCGCAGACGACGCCAACAGTCCCTGGAAGCCCATCTTCTCAAGAAAAAGATGTCTTCGATGGAAAAAGAAATGAAGAAGCTCAGGCAGGCATCCACTTCCCTGGAAGGACATCGCAAAAAGCGGGACAAGGAGAGGCACTGGGAGAAGGCCTCCTCATCTGCGACTCTGGCCAGAGTTGCGGCCCAGGTAACTTCCCCTCCGGGGGACCGTCTGACAGCAGCCTCCAAGGGTTTGGAGGAGGCATCGGCCCGCCCGTCTGGCTCGCGCTCAGGCCTTGCGGGCACCTCCGGGCAAAAGGAGGCCTCCGCCCCCGGTTCGGCCCCAGGCCATGTCGATCCTAATGGCCTGTTATCCTGGGAGACGTTCAGAGGCTCTGTGGCGGCCTTCCCCTCATACGATAGATATATGCATGAGCGGGTGTTTTGCCTATCCCCACCACTGCAGGAGTCCTCTGGACATTTGAGCTCTCCATCATCCTCATCTCCCTCCTTGGAGGGAGAGGAACCCACTGCTTATCTCTCCTCTGATGCTGATTTCTCTGAATATCAGCGATTCCTTTCGAGGATGGTGAGGGATCTTTGTATCTCCTATGTTAGGTGAGACAATACCGAATGGGAGACGTGCAAATTCCTCAGTGAATTCAGTGCCCAGCATTTGGTGGTACTATCCTGGCCTATTCCCTTTCAGGAGGCGTCTATCCATTCCTGGCTGTCGCCAGTCGCCTTTCTCCAGCGCTAGCAGACTGCAGAAGAAGGTATTGTGCCCCATCGGAGTCTCTAGGCACTCTCCCCAACCCGCCTTCGGGATTGGCATAGCTAGAAACTCCCTCCAGGCGCCGCTTGGCGCACGACCATCTACTGGACTCAGATTCCCTACAGTTTGACCGGTGGGGGCGAAGAGTGTTCTCTTCCTCTCGTGCGATGTTATGCATTGCATCACATCAAGCTCATCATGCTGCCTACAGTATGCATTTGTGGTCGATGCTCTCCCAAATCTTATCTAATGCCTGATACGGAGCAATCCAGACAAGCTATTGCCCTCTCTGCTGTAGGCCTGGAGCTGGCAAGATACCAAGCAAGGGCATCTTATGATGCCAGTGAGATGGCTTCCAGGCTTGCAGGGACAGCGATTTGTATTAGACGGACGGCATGGCTGCTTCTATCAAGGTTGTCACCCCGGCCCGTCGTAGGGTGATTTGCTCCACTTTCTGGGGGACCCGTATTTTTCCTCCAGAGCTAGGAGACTTCTGCAGGGGCTTCCTCCGTCTCCCGGTCCTCCAGGTACACCTCCTAGCTCTCCTCCACCATAGGCTTCTCACCTGATTAGCCCAGGGTCTTCCCCTCCTGTTTCCCACCAACAGGAGGCTGGGGGTCTTGTTCCCTCAGGGTTCCTAATATCCCAGAGGGGGGAGCTTGGTACTCACCCAAGCAGTAATGAATGGTGAAAGTTGACAAGGGAAGATATGAAAATTACATACCTACTGTAATTCTTGATCTTCTCTTGTATCTTCACCATTCATTATTGATACCCGCCCACCTTCCCCTCAGTGGCCTCCTTCTGCGGTGTCTCCCCCTCCCTTCTTGTTCCTCTCCTTTCCTTTAGCCTTTATGCCCCCCTCCCAAAAAAAAACTATCCTGGTTTCCATTCTGTGGACGGATCTTTTTTCCTCAAGGTAAAGGGGAACGAGTAGGACTTTTTCCTATCCTGAGAGAACTCTTTCTGACTGCCCCCAAGGGTGACCTCTAGGCTTCTTAGCCACATTGTTCAGTTCACAGCTGAAGAGACCATCCCTCTATGGCTCAGCCTCAAATTTCAGGTTCCCTCTGGCAGGCATTATTTAATTGTTGGCTTCTTCTGGTTGGTGCTTCTGCACTTCTTTAACCTTGAACTGTTGTCCTTGCCTTGCCTTCATGGAGTCCGATTGAGTTCCCACTCTATCCTTCATACAAAGCTGCCTTTTGTAGGGCCGAACCCCTACCCACACACTTCAGTGTTAGCACTTAAAAAGGTGCTAAAGGGCTTATCCCCCTCCTAGTTGGGCGCTCTCCTTCCGGAACAGATTTCTGCCTGGGCAGTCTGTGAGCTCTCAGCTAGAGTGTAGGGGGTTGGGATGATGAGAAGTTAGAGAATCTGCCCTTTGTGTCCAATTGATATAAGCGGTTCAGTTGAACCTTCTCTCAGTCCTATCAGGAGGGGATTCTTGCTCCCTTGTTTTTGGTTCCGAGCTTATAACCCTCTCAAACAATGTATCTATGGGCAGTGTTCTCCCTTCTCAGCATCCCTTCTTTTTCTTCTCTTTCTTCTTCTTCTTCTACTTCTGTTTCTCTTTATCTGTTCCTCCCTTAGAGCCCGCCCCAGAAGGGAGGCCCTGTGGTCCCTTAGGGTAGGTATTCTCCCTCTCCTACCTGTCCTCTACCGGCTTATTCCTTCTTCAGTTTATATCCTTTCCTTTTTCTGTCCCTCGGCTCTCTTGCCTCGCTCTCCTTTTTTTTTTTCCTTTACCCTTTATTTCGTCTCTCCGGCTACCAGAACTGAGATGAGGAGGAGTCTGCGGCACCTAGCGGCCACCCCTCACGCATGATGCAGCGCGTCGCTCTCGTAGGTGGCGCCATTGTAGCGGGTGCACGCCACCGGCACTAACCCAAGCATTAATGAATGGTGAAGATACAAGAGAAGATCAAGAATTATGGTAGGTACTTAATTTTCATTTACAATGTGCGAAACATGGCCATAAACAAATGCCCCTTCCCTTCATAAACTACACACAGCCCTCCTGGGAATACCATCCTGTGGCTAATGGATGCCTCTGTAAGTAATTTGTGGATTATTTCAAAACATATTTTGTCTGTTTGGTGTAGCTAACATCTGTAAAATGGTGACTGTACTGACTGTCATATAGAATCAGCACCCCCGTCTCTTGGCCAAATGTAAAAGTCTACCCTGGGTACCAGTCCCAGCAGTTACAATGAAGACTGAATGGCAGACTCATCTGTCTGCTTCTTATGTTGAGGTGTAATGTGATAAGCTTTTTGTAATCGCAACACTTGGCCATCCTGCCCTTCAAGCAATGTATCCAGAGGCCAGTCCCTGACAAATATCAGAAGTTGGTGTCCCTCAGTCCCCGCTGGGAGACCAAGGATCCAAATATTAGTGGCTCAGGCCTGGTTGTTGAGTGTTTCTAGTCTTAGCAAAGGAGGTGGTTTTCCCTCACCATTAGTGTGAGGGAGGTTGTCACTGTAGTGCATCCTCAGGTTTTACATAGTGGGATTGTTAAACTGTTTCATCTAGTATCTGCTTTGACTGTGCACGAATGTGTAACTGAAACGTGTGTTGCAATATGTTTTCCATGGGTCACTGTTGTAAATGAGGTTTGCTCAATGGTTATAACTAAATAAAATGAATAAAAATGAAAGTGTTGTGCTGATTGCTGAGTCTGCCTTTTTCCATCTTGCTTATAATTTCGACAGCTGCAGTTTTCACTACAAGGAGCCTGTCATTAATCCCATTTAGTTTTCTTGCCGTTTCTGGGACAGAGGAAATCAAACGTTGTAGTTTCTTGCTCAGTATTTGCATTGTTTTGTTTTCGGCTAGCTTGGATGACTTTACCCTGCAGCCCCATCCTTGACTGTGAAGCAGTTCCTCCTGATTGAAATTCATATCTGATCAACGATTCAGCACTCAGGTTACTGAACACAGACCACTGCTTAGTTTCCTTTTTCAATAATTTATTTTATTCTACAGCACAATGGCTTGGGTCTGTGAGGGCAATACCTCCACGCCACTACCGCCTCTGCACTTCGCTCGTTAGAGCTTCCTCAGGAGGTATGGTTGTGAGGCTGGTAACCAGTGTTTAAATATCCAGATTCACCAATAGTGTTTAATTATAACATCGATCAAGTACAAAAGAAAGCTTACTCAATACAATTTAAAGTGACAGTGCTCAAAAACCCTTAAACACTATAACAAAGCAGATTGTTCAAGTAGTTTCCAAATTCTTTTCCTTTCCGGTAAACCGTGAAATAAATTATTGGAAAAGCAAATTAAGCTGTGGTTTGTGTTTAGTAACCTGAGTACTGAGTCTTTAATCAGATATGAGTTCCAGATAGGGTGAGCACCCTGACTCAGCATCTGACCACTGCAGCAGCTGAGTGTGCACCTTTTCTTATTTTTGATCCCCCTGACTGATGTTTGCTGTTAGCAGACTCGGTGGTCCCCTGATCTTTTAGAGGGTTACCTATAATGTAACAATATTTCTGTATCAACCAGCAACAAATGTGTCTAGTTCACTGAGCTGAAAAGCAAGTTTATGCTGTATAAAGTATTACAAACTAGAGCCATATAAACTTGCTACTGCTCAGTCCTGGCTCCGCAGTCCCCCATAGACTTATTTCAGATTATCAGTTAAAATGCAACACTTGAGTCGTGTACTGGGATGATTACTGTGCTGAGTTTTACCTGCTTTATTGTCACATATCTTATGATGCCTGTGTATGAAAGGCAGCATAAACATACAATTCGCTGTGCTTGTGCAGAGAAAGAAAATGCACGGAACTCATTTGATATTTATAACCTTCTCCTATCTGCTTTTCTCTAGTTCAGCCAGGCCCCTGCAGTCCGGAGCTACACAAAGTTTGTTATGGGGGTAAGTTGGTGTCAGAGGCCCGCAGGTAAGACATTAATGGATAGGTCTATTGAGTTGTAGGAGAGGAGTCCATAGCAGTAACTGTTATCCACTCTGGAAGTTCCGAGTACTGACTTTTGGATCCCCTGTTGGTGCACTTCTGGTTGTGTGGCACTGGGAATCGTGAGTACTGACACGTTAGATCTGTTGATGCCGTTCTGGCCCTGCTTCAGTGGGAGATCTAAGTACTGACACAGCATCTCCGGCTGTTACATACAAACATACAAATCTGCCAGAAGAAACAGGCCTTGTGGTCTATCAAGTCAGTCCGCTCGAATGCGCAGCTAGCACCCTTATATTGCAGCTGCCCCCCTCCTCTCCTCTCCCTTCCCTCACCTTTACCCTGCCTAGCACCCTGTCCCATGCCCTTTTAAAACTGCCCACTGTGCTACAGGATACTACCTCCTCGGGTAGAGCGTTCCATTTTTCCACTACCCTCTGTGTGAAAAAATGCCTTTTCATCTCTCTCCGATATCTTCCACCCTCCAACCTGAGACCATGCCCTCTCGTGTCCCTTCCTCTCCTCAGATTAAATATCCCTTCTGTGCCCGTTTTGTTCATCCCCTTCAAATATTTGGGTCTCAATCATATTCCCCGATCCCTCCTCTCCTCCAGGGTGTACATATTCAACTCAGTCAGCCTGTCCTCAGAGGTTTTGCCCTCCAGCCCCTGGATCATCTTAGTCACCCTGCCCTGCACCCCCTCCAGCAATCTGATATCCTTCTTCAGAAAGGGACGCCAGTACTGCACGCAGTACTCCAAATGTGGCCTGACTAGTGACCTGTACAGCGGGAGGATCACATCCCTATTTCTGGATGAGATTCCTCTCACAGCATGCCCCAGCATCTTGTTGGCCTTAGCTGCCACCTTCCTGCACTAAGCTGAGCTGTTCATGTTACCTATTATACATAGATACATAGACAGTGTTGGCAGATACAGGCCTATGGCCCACCCAGTCTGCCCATTTGAGCTTGTAAATTCACTTTATGTTTTGCTAGAAGTCTGTTGCCCCTCACCCCTAGGTCCTTCTCCTCCTCAGTGACCTCTATCTGAACCCCTCCTAACTGGTAGCCCCTTCCTCGGTTCCTTGCTGCGAAGTTCTGTTCGAAGTACAGTTCTGGCCCGGCTACACTGGGAGATCTAAGTACTGATGCAGTGTCTTCTGCTGTTACAGTTCTGGCCCCGCTACACTGTGAAATCTGAGTACTGACACAGCATCTTCTGCTGTTACAGTTCTGGCCCTGCTACACTGGGAGATCTAAGTATTGACACATCTTCTGTTACATACGATCATACGAATCTTCCAGCAGAAACAGGCCTTATGTTCTATCAAGTTAGTCTGCTCGATTGCGCTGCTAACACCCTTATATTGCAGCTGCCCCACCCTCCACTCCTTCCTTCACCATTACCCCACCTCGCACCCTGTCCCATGCCCTTTTAAAACTTCCCAGTATCCTACAGGATACTACTTCCTTGGGTAGAGTGTTCCATTTTTCCACCACCCTCTCTGTGAAGAAATGCCTCCTCATCTCTCTCCGATATCTTCCACCCTCCAGCTTGAGACCATGCCCATTCATGCCCCTTCCTCTCCTCAGCTTAAATATCCCTTCTGTGCCCGTTTTGTAATCCCTTTCAAATATTTGAAGGTCTCAATCATATCCCCCCCCCGATCCCTCCTCTCCTCCCAGGGTGTACATATTCAACTCAGTCAGCCTGTCCTCATAGGTTTTGCCCTCCAGCCCCTGGATCGTCTTAGTCACCCTGCCCTGCACCCCCTTCAGCAATCTGATATCCTTCTTCGGAAAGGGACGCCAGTACTGCACTTAGTACTCCAAATGTGGTCTGACTAGTGACCTGTGCAGTGGCAGGATCACATCCCTATTTCTGGATGAGATTCCTCTAGCAGTACATCCCAGCATCTTGTTGACCTTAGCTGATGCCTTTCTGCACTGATCGGAGCTGTTCATATAACCCACTATGATCACCCCTAGGTCCTTCTCCTCCTCGGTGGCCTCTCTCTGAGCCCCTCCCTGGGATCCTTGTTCTGAAGTTCTGTTCAAAGTACAGTTCTGGCCCGGCAACACTAGGAGATCTGAGTACTGACATAGCGCCCCCTGTTGTTACGGTTCTGGCCCCGCTACACTGGCATGTCTTAAGTACTGACACAGCATCTCCGTTCGTTGCAGATCTGGCTCCGCTACACTGGGAGCATATGCTGTTGCCGCAGTGACGGAAAAACAGCGAAGACTACGAAGGTTACGCTGCTGCACCTCCTTTCTGCTGCAACTAAGTCACCCAGGGACTCTTCCTCAGTGCAAGCCTCGGCCCCACCGAAGAATGCCTCAACTTCAGCTTTACCCAGGGCTCCGGGTAAAGCCCTTCAAAGGAGCAGGATTCCTTGGCTAAGTCCTCTTCATGTTCCCGCCCTTCTAAGCTAGCTAAACCAGAGCCGGCTCTGGCGAAACCTCCAGCCATGGTACCGGCCCCGGACTCTGGAGCAGGCCGTCCCTTGGTCAAGACCGCACCGGCCATGGTCCAATCACCGGTTCACAGATCTTCGAGCACCTCCCCTAGGGACCTCCCGGATATCCCGGCTTCTCCCATCCCACAGACGGGGACAGCAGCGACCATCTTCAGTGAGGGGGAACTGACAGAGCTGTTCCAATTCTGATGGAGCCAAGTGAAAAAAGATGTGGCCCCACTGAAGCCGGACCCGGCACCGGTACCTGACCGACCGGAAAACCAGACCCCCAAGGGTGACACCTCGACACCTTTGACAAAACCCTGACCAGACAAGTGGCGCAAACCATCCTAAGTCCCACTCTCCCTTGGTGATCAGGTCCCGGTCAAGATCTAAGGACCGTAGATGGCACCTTTCTAGGTCCTCTTGCCATCGCCGGTCTCTTCATAGAAGCAAGTCCCACAATCGCCACCGGTCCTCCAGCCGCCGTGGGCGCTCTTCTAGCCATCGCCAATCCAGGGAGAGGTGCCGGTCCTCGCTCTGTTGTTGACCTCCAAGCTGATGCTGGTCCCACAGCTGACATCGGTCAGTCAGTAGCTACGGTGTAGAGGTAGAAGCCCCTCCAGACAGGGGGTTGGCTTCTCCCCACCCCAGTAGGAGCTGGTCTTCCTCTTCCTCCTCATCTGACTGGTCCCTCTCAGGGGAAGAGGTCTCCTTGGATGACAAAGAGACCCCCCCCCGTTCACCTCCTGATGATCCCACGTTTATGGACGTCATGAGGAATATCCAGACCTCCAGTGGGTGGGACACAGAAGACCTGGATCTGGAATGCCGGAGTCTAGCCAAATACCTGAGGCAAAAGGTAGTAGTGCCTTCTTTAGTGGATACTTTCCAGGACCTTACGAGGCTTACCTGAAAACATCCAGCCACTACCCCGGCTGTTCCCAAAAAATCGGACAGGCTGTACAGAGCGCAGAGGGAGGAGCCTTTTCTGGCGGAACACCCTCAGGCAGACTCAATGGTCATAGCAGCTGCTCATGATAAATCCAAGCAACTGAAGCACCTTAGTTCACAGCCTCCTGATCAAGAGTCCAGCTATTTGGACCAGGTGGGCAAGAAGATATATTCTGCTTCCACCTGTTCCATAAGGTCCCTGAACTTCCTCATGCATATGGTCCAGTACCAGAATGCGTTATGGGAGAAAGGACAGGAAGTAGCTAATGACTTGCCAAATTCAGCTCAGAAGACCGAGTTGCTGGAACTTCTTAAATTGGGTTCGGACATAGGTACACATGTTCTGCGTCCCTGGAATGATACTGCAGACACGGCATCTAGGGCTGCGGCTTCCGACGTTTGCCTTAGACGCTATTCCTGGCTAAGGATTTCTGGATGGAATCAAGGATCTTCCCTTCCAAGGTTCCATTTTGTTCTGGGAGGAGACTGAGAAGTTGATTTCTCGCCTCCGGGAATCCAGTAAATCGATTTGATCCGTCCAACAGCTCTGCAAAGGGGACCAAAGGCATTTCTGCAAACGGCCATTTTGGAAGTCCTGAGGACAAAACACACGTGGCAATCAGTTCTCGGAGAGGGGAGGCTTCAAAAGGAAGGCCACAACCCAGCAGGCCAGGGGCGCTCCCTTTAGGGGCCCAAAGTCCTCCCAGCCCTCTCTGTCCACTCCCGGATCTTCCCAATGATTCCCTGCTGACCCCCCCCCAGAAGAGGTTCAAGGGGAGGCAGTAAGGAGTTGCTTCTCCCTCTGCTTGGAAGGTTGGAGAAGAATAACTTCAGACCTTTGGGTCTTGGACATTGTAAGGAGGGGACGTACACTAGAGTTCACACAAATCCCACCGGAGACACCACCAGGGTCCTCACGTTACCCTCCTTCACACATCAGGCTCATAGGAGAAATTTAGGCCCTCTTGCAGAAAAGGGCAATAGAGCCAGTCCCTCAGGGGCAACAGGGAAGAGGGTATTATTCTCACTTCTTCCTGGTCCCAAAGAAGACATGATCTTCAGCCCATCCTGGACCTCAACTCTCTAAACAACTATATAGAATACAGATGATTTAGGATGGTGACTCTTCCAGGCCTCATCCCTTTGCTGCACCAAGGGGACTGGCTCTGTTCCCTGGACATGCAAGATGCGTACATGCATATAGAGGTCTGTCCTCCCCACCGGAAGTTTTTGAGGTCTCACTTCCAGGGGAGGCATTATTAATTCAGGGTCCTACCGTTCGGCCTCTTCTCCACCCCTGAAGTCTTCACCAAGTGCCTAGCAGTGGTAGCTGTGGCTCTAAGGCGCGAGGGTCATTATGTCTTTCCTTACCTGGACGACTGGCTTCTGGCAGCCTCGTCAAGGGTGTGCCTCTTACACACTCTCGGAGACACCTGTACTTTATTCTGAGAGCTGGGGATCACCCTGAATCTACCCAAATCATCCCCAGAGCCCAGCCAATGACTCCTCTTTATAGGGGCGGTCCTGGACACGGTCCAGGGCATGATTTTCCTCCCACAAGAGAGGGGAGATCGTCTGAGGGAGGTGGCCTGAGTAGTACTTATAACCCCCCAGGTCCAAGCCAGGACCTTCCTCAGGCTTCTGAGGCACATGGCGGTGGCCATTTCAGTAACCCCTTTGGCTTGCCTCCACATGAGGGTCCCACAATGGGTGCTCAGGGTGCAATGGGACCAGAGCTCCGAAGGTCTAGACCAGTTGGTCTGGATCTCAGACCCAGTCAAGAGAACTCTTATTTGGTGGCTAAACCCCTCCAATCTGGAAAAAGGGGTCTCTTTCTGGCAGGTGCCACTGAGCCAGACCTTAACCACAGATGCCTCCGAACTCTGCTGGGGAGTGCATCTAGGAGACAGTCAGACACAGGGCATTTGGCCTCTGGAAGAGTGCAATCTCCACATCAATATCCTAGAAATACGAGCGGTCCTCAGCGCCTTACAGGCCTTTCAAGAGGATCTAATGCCATCCTCTCTCCTTATTCAGACAGACAATACGGCTGTTGTCTTCTGTATCAACAAGCAAGGAGGAACACATTCATACTCCCTATGCAGGGTGGTAATGAGAGTCTGGTAGTGAGCCCTGGAACATCACGGACGTCCAAAACATTGTGGCAGACAGCCTAAGTCAGTCTTGGTCCAAGGCGCATGAGTGGGAGCTACTCCAGTCAGTAACGGACTAGCTCTTCGACACTTGGAGTCTTCTGGAGCTGGACCTCTTTGCATCCCCACGCAATGCCAAACTGCCAAATTTCTGCTCGCAAGAGCACGCGCCTGGTGCTTTCTGGCCGGACGCATTGTCCCTTCATTGGACAGGGAGGTTACTCTACACCTTCCCTCTAATCCAGAGGGTCCTCTTATTATTGCAGGCTGAGGGGACACGTATGATCCTGATTGCTCCACTATGGCCACGGCAGATTTGATTCCCATTACTTCAGCAGCTAACATTGGAACCTCCGATTCCACTGCCATGTAGCTCGGAGTTACTGTCTCCAGACCGGCACAAACTGGTCCATCCAGATCTCAAGTCCCTGCACCTTCATGCATGGCTCCTCCAGACATAGTAAAGTCTCAGTATGGGGTCTTCCAAGAGGTGGCGGACGATCTTCCTGGACATAAAGTCTCCACCACTCATTCACACTAATGGGATCTATGCCAGAGGCGCTAGGACCCAGTGGGAGCAAACCTTTCAAGAGGGTTGGCACCAGAGATGGAGCCGCGAGGAAGAGGCACTGCAAGCCCTGGCTCGTGCGGTAAAGACTATCTTGGCGTCAACCCTCCAACCACCTCAGTTCCTTTTTCCATGCCGTCGAGTACGCTTCAGTGATGATGACGCTCGCCTTCCAGGAGTCAAACTTCACACTAGCAGCATAGTTTTCAGTTTATTGTTTTGTAATTTATCTTTGAAACAAGTACCGATTAGATTTAATTTTACTGATTATAAGAAAGAAATGTTCAGCGCTCCATTGACGGAGTTGACCATGAGCGGGTCAGATGACAGTAGGGAGACTTCGTATGAAAGCTGTTCAGTCAGCTGGGCTGGGTCGGGTCTGCCGCCCTCTCCGGAGGGAGGTTCTGACAATGTACGGTCCAATGCTCAGGGAATGGGCGGTCCCCATGAAAGCATAAAAGGAAACGGTCCTATTCTCTGCACCGTTTGGCCTTGAGCTTTTCTTAGGCACACAAGTCGAAGAAGAGCAGGCATCACTCGAGGTCACCTTCTGGTATGTGTGCGTGTCGACGGTCGGTCATTGGGGCCAGGCCCCGGTCTCCTTGTCCTCTGTTGGAGTCACCGGTTTCTGTCCTTGGTGGCCGACCTCCTCAACATTGGAGTCCATTCCCACCTTTTGGAGGGGCTTCCAATGAGCAGTTTCACCAGTGGGCTGCTCTTATGGAGCAATGGGCTCAGAGGTTGGTCCAGCTACCTGATCCGGTCACCACCAGGCCTTCGGGCCATTCAAGGGAGCGGGTAGGGCGGTTGGAACTTCCTAGTCGCACGGCGCCTTCTTCGGTGCCATCGACTCTGCGCTTGAGTGTCCCCCCCCACATGGCTGTGGTGCAGGGGTCCACACCGATGCCTCTATCTCCTGCCAGTTTTCCTTCTTTTTCCTCAAGTCGCAGTTTTTAGAACCTTGTGAGACACTCGGCACTGTCCACTGCACCGAAGACACTCTCTGCACCTTCTGCAGCGTCAGGGAGTCTGTTGGCGCCGTCCTCGGCACAGGGTGCTCTGTCAGCGCCGTGTACTGGGCTGTTTCCGATTGCGCCGACTTCCTTGTGTTTGGCGCCATGTTCTTCATCAGTGCCGAGGCTTGGTGTGGTGCTGTCCAGCCTCCAGGGGTTCTTAACTCTGATTCCTTCCTCTTCTATTTTTCTTACTGATTTTCACTCCTTTCCTGTCCATACAGTCCCTCCTGGACTGTCAGGAAATGATTTTGAGCCTGACCCAGATCTTCAGCTGGGTGATGATGTTGAAGGAGCAGGGATCAATCCTGCTGCAGAGCCTGTGGTTGAAGACTTTTCCTTTAAGTCTGTGCTGAAAAATTTAAATTCCATTCTTTCTCTGCAGATTACAGAACTGGATCCTGGGAAGCTTTTAAGACTCCAATACCTACATTTCCCAGAGATCCCTATGGATTTAACTCCTCTGGTACAACCATCTTTCAGGACCCTCTCTCAGATGGTATGGAACAATTGTGCTCTCATCCCTTCCGTGGCTAAGTCCATAGTTAGGAAGTATGCTTCTCCCAAGGATCGACCCACATTGTCCTCACAAGCCTTTGCTGATCCCATTGTAGTCTTAGCAGAGAATGATAAGGCCATCCTCCCTCAGGTATCTACAGCCCAGCCTATAAAGAATCTCGCAAGATAGTCACCTTAGGTAAGAGATTCTTTGCTGCCTCCACTCTGGGTATGCGTATTGCCAGCTACCAGGGCTATTTTTCTCAATATGAGCATGTCCTTTGGCATTTGCACAAACAAATGGTAGAAGCTCTGCCCGAGTCGGAAACTAATTCAGAGCTACTTCAAACCATAACCAGGGATCTTTCTTCGAGAAACAGCTCTTGCAGCAGGTTACATCATTAGGACTGAAGCAGACAGGCGCCAGGACCCCATGGAAATTTTCTAGCTAGCAGTATTCAGCGGGGACCGCCTCCGACATTGGTCCCGCCCCCGACATCAGGCATAGTACATAAGGAGGCGGTCCCCCAGAATCCCCAGTTCTTTTCCCGCCGTCGACTCGCCAGCATCGGCCTCTCAGTATCTACCTAGCATACGACGACTACAAAACTTCTGCATTTTCTAACTGATGTCCTTTCCAACTCCTTCACTTGAGGGTCACATTTCGAAGTGTGCCTGCGGCAAATAGATCCCTTTCGAGGATCCTCACTCCTCCTGCGTGCGGTGCCTAGGCTCAGACCATGATACCAAGGCCTGCACTTTTTGCCAAGGGTTCAATAGCCGCACCAGTATCCGCCATCAGAAGGCACTCCAGGCATATCTTCTTGAAGAAAAATTAAAAAGGATGGACCAAGAACCTTCCTCCAGGGGAGAACCATCCTCAAAGGCCCATAAGCACCGGGACAAGCACCAGGAGAAAGTAAGGTCCAGATCCCCGAACCGGGCCTCGGACTCCCGCAGCTCAGGCTCCACCAGATCGGACCACTCTCCCTCCAGGGCTCGGTCGCAGCCCCACCCCCGGTTAAGGTCCGGGCTTCAAGCAGCTCTTCATCGCTCCAGCCTATTAAGACTTCGAGGCCCTTGGCTTCCTCCACTCTGTCCAAGGCCTCTTCCAAGTCTTCCGAGCACCATAAATCATCATCTTCCACCCGATGTCGGGACACTGACTCCAGGTCGGTCTCCCAGCCTCCCAGAGGTCCTGATCCAACTCCTAGAAAGACCAAGGACCTGACGTCCCTGACGCGATCGTCAGACCCGACGTTGGCCAAGCACCCGACATTGGCTAAGCATCCAAAGTCGGCCAGGCGCTCGCAGGAACCGACGACATGAGCTAGATACCAGTCGCCGGCGGGGCGTTCGTCGGATCCGAAGGTGTCGGCCAGGAGACCGACGTCGGCATCGCACTCTCCAGAGTGGAAGACTGCCACTGCCTCCCCCCCCCCCGTCACCGGCAGATGCCGGTCATAGGGAATCGACTGAGGAGGGCACCACACTGCCCGAAGACCAGGCGGGCGACACCAAGGATGCCGGGCTCCCGTGGGAATCTTCCCCGAACCCAGAGACACCCGGGGACCTGACGCCCGACCCCAGTGACAGACCACCAGTGCCAGGCCCGTCGTCGGGCATGAATATTGAAGAAGTAAAGGAGCTCTTTACTTTTTGGTGGGACACCATCCGAAAGGATGTGGTCCCTGTTAAACCTCCTCCTCCTACTCCTACTCTTCCTCCTCCTACTCCTTCGCCTCCTACGCCCCTCCTCCACCTACGGGGGCCAGCAGAATGACCACCAACCCCCAAGGAGCAGGCTCCACCTCCTAGGGGCAGATCCAAAGACAGGAGAAGGCCTCTCTCAAGATCTCCATAAGGGTCTCCCAGCCCCAAGCGACCCAGATGGCGTCAGTACACTCCGTTGGGGAGGACTCCAGATCGGACACCTCGGACTATTCCAGATCTCCTTCTCCACTCAGCATCTCCTCTCCTGACCCACATGACCTCCCCTGGTTTCCTCAGGATGATCCCTCTTTCGCTGAGATTATGGGACACTTCCAGCACAACATGGGGTGGGATGCTGAAGACCTTGACCCCGAACGACAACGCCTTGCCCGCTATCTTCAGCAGAAAGATCCAAAGCCTGTGGTAGTACCACCCTTGGTAGACACTTTCGCTGACGTCACCAAGGCTGCGTGGAAGAGTCCGCACTCCACTCCCGCAGTGCTGAAGAAGGCTGACCGCCTGTACAAGGCCCCGAGAGAGGACCAGTACTTGGCCCAACAACCTCTGGCAGACTCCCTGGTCATCACGGCCTCGCATGACCGGTCTCAAAGACCACAACATATGAGCACACAGCCACCGGACCAGGAATCCAAGCAACTGGATGCCCTGGGGAGGCGCACGTACGCGGCTGCTACATGCGCCATCAGGTCTCTGAACTACCTCACCCACATGGTACAGTTTCAGAACGCCCTATGGGAACAGGGCCAGGACCTGGTCAGTAAGCTTCGGATGGCGATCAGAAGGCGGAGCTCCTCAGTCTTCTCCGCACAGGGTCAGATGTGGGTACCCAAGTGCTCCGAGCTACACATGATTCTGCAGACTCATCTGCCAGAGCTGCAGCTTCAGGTGTTTGTCTCCGGGAGACACTCTTGGCTCCGTGTCTCCGGCTTCACCCTGGACGTACAGAAGAACATTCTTGACGTCCCATATAACGGCCAAGTACTCTTTGGTGAATCCTCGGAGAAGGTCATCACCAAACTCCAGGACACGGGGAAGGCAGTCCGATCTGTTAGGCCATGTACAGATCCAGGCTTGGTTCCATTTGCAGGAATCAGAGCCATTTTCGCAGCTAGCAACAGAGGCAGCAGCCACGTTCCGGCCAGCACCAAAGGGGCATTTTTCAGCGTAAAGCCCACTCCAAGTCGTCCCCAGGCAGAGGCCAACATTACACGAAACCGGCCCAGCCTGCAGGGACCAGTGCTGCCACAGCATGACTCCTTCCCGGCTCCCACCCCTCCTCCGGATCAATGGGCACAAAAGGTCAGGGGTCGCATCACTTGCCACTTTTCAGGGTGGCAGTTGATCTCCATCGACAGGTGGATTCTTCAATTGGTCAAGAAAGGCCATTTCATAGAGTTTCTCGACCACCCACCGGAAAGACCTCCCTTGCACTCCCGTTACTTGGGTCAGCATGCCCTGCTCGTACAGCAGGAGGTGCTTGCACTTCTGGAAAAAGAAGTTATAGAGTACGTACCATGGAACCAAAGAGGTCTAGGATATTATTCTCACTTCATTCTGGTTCCAAAGAAAACAGGGGACCTTCGTCCGATACTGGACCTCAGCGACCTCAACGACTCTGTCCTGTACAAACGCTTCTGCATGGTGACCCTCCCAGGTCTGATTCCCATGCTCAAGCAGGACACCTTCCTAGTGTCCCTGGACATGCAAGACGCCTACCTGCATATACCTATTGCCCAAGTGCACAGGAAGTTTCTGTGCTTTGAGTTTCAGGGTCGCCATTATCAGTTCCGAGCCCTTCCCTTCGGACTGTCATTGGCACCTAGGGTGTTTACGAAGTGCATGGCAGTTGTAGCGGCATCTCTGAAGAGACAAGGCCACTACGTGTTCCCTACCTGGATGACTGGCTTCTCATGGCACCCTCATGGGAGGCCCTGATGTCCGCTATTCACTGCACTCAGTCTCTGTTCAAGATGTTGGGCATCATCATCAGTCACGAGAAGTCATGCCTGGTTCCGTCCCAGACTCTGCAGTTCATTGGTGCAGTTCTGGACACCATCCAGGGGAAAGCTTTTCTCCCCCCGGACAGATCGGAACACATCAGATCCCTCATCAGGGACATTTCGGCGAAGAAGACCGTTCTGGCCAGACTGGTCCTTCGCCTGCTCAGACACATGGCTGCGGCCATTGCAACAGTCCCGCTAGCCCATCTCCACATGTGGGTAACCCAGTGGATGTTAAGGGTCCAGTGGGATCAAAAGCAAGACCATCTGCAGCATTCAGTCCGGATCACGAAGGCCGTGTCCAAGATTGGCAGTGGTGGCTAGATTCGAAGAATCTTTCGGCGGGAGTCCCCTTCATTGCACCGTCTCCGACTGTGACACTGTCCACGGACGCCTCAGGGCTCGGTTGGGGAGCACACCTCGACGGTGTTCGGTCTCAGGGCCTGTGGACAGACCAAGAGACTCATCTCCACATAAATATCCTGGAAATGAGGGCAGTTCTTTATGCCCTGCAGGCCTTCCAGTCGGAGATCCCACCGGGTACATTTCTGTTACAAACAGACAGTTCTGCGGTGATGTACTATCTCAACAAACAAGGAGGCACCCGCTTTGCAGGGAGGCCATGAGGGTATGTGATTGGGTCTTGCAGCACGGCGCAAACCTCATTGCCATTCATGTTCCAGGAGTAGACAATGTCATCGCAGACGGCCTGAGCCGCTCTCAGGCCAGAGTCCACGAATGGGAACTACTTCAGGAGATAGCAGAGGATCTGTTTCGCAGATGGGGTACTCCAGAATTGGACCTTTTCGCATCCCCATCCAACACAAAACTGCCCAATTTTTGCTCGCTAGATCCCGGGCCTGGTGTTTTCTGGCAAGACGCGTTGTTCCTCTCCTGGGCGGGCAGATTCCTGTATGCATTCCCCCTTTTCCGTTGATCCAGAGGGTTCTCCTGAAGCTTCGCAGAGAGCAAGCGACGCTGATAATTATCATGCCATTTTGGCCCAGGCAGATCTGGCTCCCACTTTTGCATCAGCTTTCCCGGAACCTCCAGTGCCACTGCCAATCAGCTCCCACTTGCTGTCTCAGGAGGTGGGATCCTTAGTCCACCCGGATCTACGTTCCCTGAACCTGCACGCTTGGCTCCTAGAGACATAGCCATAATGCAACATGGGGTCTCGCAAGAGGTAGCAGACATTCTTGCTGCTGCTAAGAAACTGGCTACCCATGCGACCTATGCCATGAAGTGGCGCAGGTTTTGCCTATGGGTTCAAGCGCGTGGTTTTTCACCTTAGGTTTGTCCAGAGAAGTTGGTTTTGGACTACTTGCTGTCCCTTTTCCAGTCAGGCTTGACTTACTCCTCAATTAAGGTACACCTCTGTGCCATCTCAGCCTATCACGTCCCTATAGGCCAACGCACTATAGCTCAATTGGACACAACACATGACTTCCTGAGGGGTGTCCTCCACCTTAGGCCCCCAATTAAGGATCTGATTCCACCATGGGATCTACCATTCGTCCTGGAGGAGCTTACGCTTCGACCCTTTGAGCCAGCCATGGATTGCGAGCTACTTCTTCTCTCTTGGAAGACTCTGGTTTTAGTTGCCGTCACCTCGGCCAGAAGAATTTCTGAACTCCATGCACTTATGTGCAAAGAGCCTTATTTGGTTTTCCACCAAGACAGGATATCCCTCCAGGCTAATCCTAAATTTCTGCCTAAGGTGGTCTCAGTTCTCACCCTTAATCAGGATATCGGTCTATCAGTGTATTTCCCTAAGTACTCTAATAGAGGAGAAGCCCTTCTGCACACTTTAGATGTGCATAGGTGTCTCAGATACTACCTGACCAGAACCAAACACCACCGAAAGTCAGACCAACTTTTTGTCTCCTTTGCCCACAGGATGATGGGGGCTCCTGTTTCAAAACAGTCGCTGTCCAGGTGGCTTATCCAGTGTATTACATTCTGTTACCAGAAGCGCAACAAACCCTTACCGGGCACGGTTAAGGGTCATTCCACCAGAGGGTGGCTACCTCTTTTGCAGTTTTAAAGAACGTATCCACCTCAGCTATTTGTGCTGCAGCTACTTGGAGCTCCGTAGACACTTTCATCAGGCATTACAGCCTGAACATTGCATCGAGGCGAAGAGCAGGTTCAAACAACATGAAGTCTTGCTATATTATGACAGTAGCAGTTTGTCCCACCACTAGAACTGCTCCGGAGGTGAAACGGTTAATACCATTCCAAAATAGAACTTTGAGCACGAGCTCTAAGAAGCAGCTCTATCTGTGTAATTTCAAACCTGAACTGTCAGATTCTTTACTCCGCCTCAGTGGACACTCGCTCCGGAGATTTCTCCTACTGCTCGGTTCATTTCTCGGTTTAAACAGTGTTTTCTCGGTTCGATTCAACCGAGAATAGTTTTATTTTAACCGCAAAACCGTTCGGTTAAGGCTCTGTCTGTGGTAATCGTAAGTAAATTAAAGGTTTTGTCTGTGTGGAACTTGTAAGTTTATCGGTTCGGTTTTGAACCGATCAGCTGGGTTTAAAACTTATTAACTTTAAAGTTTAACATTTTAGAGTGCGGTTCCCGGTTCTTATCGGTTCTAAAAAAACGGATTTTATTACGGTTTCTTCCAATACCTGTGACACAGTTAGGAACCGATAAGGGTGTCTTGCCTGGCACTGCCGTTTAAAGGGCAAGTTTTTCTGGTTAGGCTGGCATTATGTCTGAGAAACCCAAAAGAAAAACCGGGCCCACTGGGTTTCAACACTGTGATGTCTGTGGGAAGTCTTTGCCAAGGCTGACCCACACACCACATATGTCTATTGTCTGGGGTTTGACCACCTCCAGTCAGACTGCCAGATATGTAAGAATTTCCCTGCAGCCACCCTGGAAAAGAGATTGGGCAGGCTCCAGGGGCGAGAGGCAAAAGTCCGCTGACCTGGATGGCCAGCCCGGTTCGGTGCCAACCGAACGGAGAAATGCCCTCTGACCAGGCGAGACTTCCTCGGGCAAAGAAAGCTGGTTCTGAGGAACCAATTCCAGTAAAGAAAACAAGAAAGTCAGCAGGTTTGGAGTCCAAACCCTTCTCCAACTGCTGCAGAGATAGCAAAAGCCATACAAATTGTCCAGTCACTGTCTCAGGTTCCGTCCGAACCGCCACTGTCTAGCAAAGGTCGGTTCGTCCGGTTCCAGTGGTTCAGGAATATGATGTTGAGAATTTATGAACCAGAGGAGGAGGATGATTATGAACAGTATGAATGTGGCTGGGAAGGTCTGGGTGTGCCCATTGAACGGACATTTCCCCAGACAGACCTCTAGAATCTCCCTATGCTATCTGAGTCCCCATCTCATTTTATGTTTTACAAAAAGTTGCTGAAACCTCCAGCTTCCCTTGGAAGAAGCTGTGGATGAGCAAGAGGAGCCTGAGTTTGTAGAAATGATGGATATTCCAGAGTCTAGGAGATTGTCTATTCCTTTGCATAAGTCTTTTAGGAAGCAAACAATAAAAATGTTAAAGCTCCTAATTCTGTGCCTCCTGTAGATAAAAGATGGACAGAAGGTACACATTGTCAGGTCCTGATACAGAATTCCTTTCTCAGCAATGCAGTCATGTTGGGGTAGTTCAGGCTGCAGCCTGTGATAAAGCTAATATCCCCTGGCTTCACATCCTCCTGACAAAGTTCCAGGAAGATTGATGCCATGGCGAAAAAACAGTATATGGCAGCCCTCTCTGGTACTCAGAGCAAGCAAATTATATGGCTTATGTAGCTAGGTATCAGAAATCTAGATGGGATACTGTTATGGAATTAGCCAAGCAAGCCCATGGCCAGCTGGCTAGCGAACTAGAACAGGTGGTTGCTGATGGCATTGAGGCTTCTAAGGTACAGTTTCATGCTGCTGTGGATGTTAATGATGTTTCCTCTAGGGTCATGGCCACATCTGTAGCTTTTCATAGGTTGGCCTGACTCAGGTGTACTAGTCTGTCACAGGATGCCCAGACTAAGGCTATGGATTTTCCTGTGGTGGGAAATTCTCTGTTTGGGGAGCAGACAGAGAATTACATGAAAAAGATGGATGAATATAGGACTACTTACAAAAGTGCCCAAGCTAAGGAGCGGCAAGCCACTCCTCAGAGGCATACCCCCAGGGGTAGGGGTAGGCCTTTTCACAGGCCTTTTTACCAGACTCAGGCCTCCTCTGCCTATGCTCAGAGGGGCTTCTTCAGAGGCAGAGGCAGAAGAGGGGTGGGCAGGCCTGCTCCCACCCCTCAGACTAAAGCTCCTGCTAAGCAGGCACCCTGATGGGGTGCCCAGGGCCGATTCTCCTTTGCCGGTAGGGGGCAGGCTAGCTTACTTCAGTCAGAACTGGGCTTCTTTAACCTCAGACAAGTGGGTTCTGGAAGTAGTAAGCCAGGGTCTGGTTCTCAGCTTCAAAAAGTTTCCCAAGTTGAGAACCAGACTTTTTCTACCTGCAAGTGCTTCAGAGACCTTTGCTCTGGAAGCAGAGGTCTCAATCCTGTTGGCTCTCAGAGCAGTGGAAGGTTCCTCCCTGCACCAGGGCAGGGGTCTGTATTCAGATACTTCCTTACCCCAAAAGACAGGAGAATGGCGGCCCATATTAGACCTCAGATATCTGAACAAGCATCTTTTGAAACCAAAGTTCAAAATGGTAACTCTGGCAATGATTTTACCTCCCTAAGGCCAGGGGACTGGCTAGCCTCCCTGGACCTCAAGGATGCCTATTTCCACGTCCTAATCAGAAGCTCCCATCGAAAGTACCTCAGATTTGAACTACCCTCAGGTCATTACCAGTTCAGAGCAATGCCCTTCGGCCTTACCTCTGCCCCAAGGGTATTCACAAAGTGTCTAGCAGTGGCAGTGGCTCACTTAAGGAGGCAAAGGATTGCTGTTTTTCCCTATCTAGACGATTGGCTCATTGTAGGCCAGTCCCCAGAACAGGTAAAATCGCACCTGCAAGTTACCCAGCAGCTTCTCACCTCCCTGGGCTTTCTGCTAAAGCTACCAAAGTCGGTTCTGGAACCAGTCGAGGTACTCACCTTTATAGGGGCAGAGTTGGACACAAAGCTAGTCAGAGCTTTTCTTCCCTTAGAAAGGGTGACGAATTTAGTGACTCTGGCCTCCTCCTTCACCCTGCAGGTCTCTCGACCAGCAAGACACTTTCTGCAGCTCCTGGGACACATGGCTGCATCCACAGCTGTTGTGCAGGGGCAAGATTTCAGATGAGAGACATTCAGTTTCACTTGAGAGCCTTTTGGTCTCAGAGAAGAGACCCCCTTCCCAAGTTGGTCCCAGTGACTCGAACCTTGATCCAGGCCCTCCAGTGGTGGCAGGATCAGAGCAATTTAAGATTGGGGGTCCCCTTCATTTCCCCTGCTCACAATTTGACTCTCACTACAGATGCTTCCCTTCTGGGTTGGGGAGCCCACATGGGCGACCTTTCCACTCAGGGAGTGTGGTCCCCCCAGGAATCTCTGCTCCACATCAATTTGCTGGAACTCAGAGCTGTCTTTTTAGCTCTTCAAGCATTTTCTGCATCTGTCCACAACAAGGTGATACAAGTCAGAACAGACAACACCACAACAATGTGGTACATCAACAAACAGGGGGGCACTCGGTCTTCGGCCTTGTGCACCGAGGCAATGAAGTTGTGGTCTCTGGCCTATTCCCTGAACACTTCCCTCATAGCAGTTCATCTTCCAGGGAAGGACAATGTCCTAGCGGATGCTCTCAGCAGGATTTCCCAGGGCCATCACGAATGGTCCCTGGATCCTCAAGTGCTGGGGATAGTCTTTGCCAGATGGGGCACCCCTCAGATAGATCTTTTTGCAGCCCCAGACAATCACAAACTTCCTCTGTTCTGTTGCAGGCCTCCAGTGTTGGGCTCAGTCCCCCTGGATGCCCTTCTCCTGGATTGGGAGGGGAAGTTTCTTTATGCTTTCCCTCCCTTCCCTCTCCTATTCAAAGTATTAGTCAAAATCAGATCTCAGCCTTGCAGGGTGATTCTGATTGCCCGGATGGGCCAGGCAGCCCTGGTACCCACTCCTTCTGTCACTGACAATCCATCTTCCCTTTGCCTCCCAGGATTCACAACCTGTTAACTTGTGCCGAGGGAAGGGTTTGGTATCCGGACCTCAAATCCCTCAACCTCAAGGCCTGGCTCTTGAGAGTTAGAGTTTGCTGATTGCCTCTCTCAAGGTGTTCTTGAAATCCTAAAGGCTTCCAGAAAGCCTTCCACTAAGAGCTACTTATAGTTCTAAATGGAAAAGGTTTTCCATTTGGTGTGCTGGAAAAATATTTCCCAGAATCTGCTGATTTGCCCGTTGTATTAGATTACATGGTCCATCTTAATTGCTTGGGTCTCAGACCAGCTACCCTGAGAGTCCATTTGGCAGCTGTATCTGCTTTTGTGTCAGCAGGAAAGTCATCCCTCTTTCCACTCACCCTGTGTTTTCCAAGTTTTTAAGGATTACCCATACTAATCCACCCTTTCGGAACGGCCCCTGTCTGGACCTTAATGTTTGTATTGCCCAGTTAATGCAGCCCCTTTTGAACCTCTGTTTTCTGCAGAGCTTAAGTATCTAACTTGGAAAACTGTTTTCTGGTGGCTATCACTTCTGCTAGATGCATAAGTGAGTTGCAAGCCTTGTCAGTGGAAACTGACTTTATTTCTTTCCACAGGGATAGGTAGTCCTTAGGACTAATAGGAAGTTTTACCTAAGGTGGTTTCAGATTTCCATCTTAACCAATCTATCTCCTTCAGTATTTTTCACTGATCACTCCTCTTCTGGTGAGAGGAGGTTGCACAGCCTGGATGTTAAGAGAGCTCTTAGTTACTATATAGGCGTACCAAAGGTCACAGGTTGAATCCTCCAACTTTTCCTTACCTATGGTGAAGTTGGGAAAGGCAACCTGCCACTAAGAGATCAATTGCCAGGTGGATTGTCTCTTGTATCCACCTTTGTTATCAGAAACTGGGCAGAGATCCCCCTCTGGCTTGAGGGCTCATTCTACCAGGGTACAGCTGCGCCTCTAGCTGCTGCCAGAGACATCCCTATATTAGAGATATGCCAGGCTGCTACTTGGAAAGCGGTACACACTTTTACAAAGCATTACTCCCTGGATGTCCAGGCCAGGAGAGATGCTCGGTTTGGCATGTTCTTCAGAGCCTATTCCTAAGTAGGTTCTGCCCTCCTCCATGGAGGTACTGCTGTGTAGTCTGCTACTGTCTATAATAGCAAGACTTCATGTTGTTTGAAGAAAAAATTACTCACCTTAGTAATGTTGTTTCTTCTAATGGAGTCTTGCTATATTATACCTCCCCCAGCCTGCCCCTCTCAGAACTTCTACTTGGTGGGGTGCGGGCAACTTAGTGTGGGCACTATTTATGCCCTTTAGCTTTCTTCCTTTGGGAGTTTGGGGTGTGTGTGTTTTATTATACTGTTGTTTTATTCTCATGTTGTTAGAATTGTTAGTAGTTCTGGTCCCCTGACTTGAGTCTTGGGTTTTGGGACCAGCAATGGTTGTTAATATTTAGGTAGCCATTTGGCTAGTGTAGGTTACAGCTTCCACACAGACCTTAGTGAGTTTTGCTCGTAAAGATCTGACAGTTCAGGTTTGAAATTACACAGATAGAGCTGCTTCTTAGAGCTCGTGCTCAAGTTCGATTTTGGAATGGTATTAACCATTTCACCTCTGGAGCAGTTCTAGTGGTGGGACAAACTGCTACTGTCATAATATAGTAAGACTCCATTAGAAGAAACAACATTACTAAGGTGAGTAATTTTTTCCTTTGGTCTAGCAGTCTTTCAGGGACTTCTGTCCTAGGCTCGATGTCATTCAAGGATTTCTACCTTCCCTCCTCCCAATGGTGTGGGATTTCCAGGATTGCTTGGGAATCAGTCCTAATGGTGTAACCTGCTGCAAGAGCTGTTTCTTAAAGTAAGATAGTACGGTTACGTAAGAACTTACTGTAACAATAGATCTTCAAGAACAGCTCTTGCAGCAGGTACTTTCCCCTCCCACCATCCCCGCTTGAGGTAGATTCCGGTTCCAACATCCTTCTCCTAGGACAAGGCGTTCACAGCCTCTTTCTGATTTCCATTTGATGGCGGATCCTCAGTCTCCTCTTCTGATGTCATCCAGCGGCGGGGAGTCTCTGGCGGAGAACTGGGGTTTCTGGGGGATCGCCTCCTTATGTACTACGCCTGACATTGGGGGCGGAACCGACATTGGAGGCGGTCCCCCGCTGAATACTGCTAGCTAGAAAATTTCCGTGGGGTCTTGGCACCTGTCGGCATCAGTCCTAATGGTGTAACCTGCTGCAAGAGCTGTTCTCGAAGATCTGCTGTTACGGTAAGTTCTTACGTAACTGTACTGTATCAAGTCCAACAACCATAAGGTTAAAGTTTCAATGGACACTTTCCATATTGCTTCCTGAGCGGCGCCGGTGGCTGGCATTTGCACCCGTTGCTGCTCTTGGCTACGTACTTCTGGCTTCACGAATGATGGCCAGCAGCAGGTCATGACTTTACCCTTTGACGGTATGTATCTGTTTGGACCCAGGTAGAGCAGGCTCTGGAGGCTACACAGAAAACTAGGTCTGCCATTAAGATGGCTCAACCTGCACCCGCCTCCTCCTGGGGAGTGCCAACAAGCGTCATTTTCACAACCATCAGTCCATTCGTGGCAAAGGCAGAGGAGGTTTTAACAAAAACCACAACCCTCAGCCACAAAAGAAAATGCAGCGGAAGGCACAAGGCCCCAAAGCGCCCAGTGCCACCTTCTGAGTTTCTGGCCCAGGTCCCACCTCAACTATCCAAGGGGGACTCTTTCTCAGCGGTGGCAGGACATCTGACTCAGTTCTACAAACGGTGAAAATCTGTAACATCAGACAAATGGGTCCTCTGGATAATCCGCGAGGGGTACTCGCTCAATCTTTCAGAAACCCCTCCAGATCATCCCCCCAAACAACAGCCCAACCTGTTAGCCGTACAGTCAGACCTTCTTGCTTCCGAGGTACAAGGCCTTCTGAACAACAGGGTAGTAGAAGTAGTTCCGCTGGATCAATGAAACACAGATTTCTACTCCCATTACTTCGTGGTCCCGAAGAAAACTGGTGGCATGCGCCCCATTCTGGACCTCAGAAAGTTAAACAAGTTCCTTCTCAAGGAGAAGTTCAAGATGGTATCGCTAGGTACCCTTCTACCTTTGCTTCATCAACATGATTGACTAGCCTCCCTGGACATGCAGGATGTCTACCAACACATTCCTATACACCCAAAGCACCACAAATAGCACCGCAGGATTTTACAAAGTGTTGTGCAATTATTGTGACGCATCTCAGGAAAATCGGAATTCAAGTGTTTCCATATCGGGATGACTAGCTCCTAGCAAGTCCGTCCAGACAAGAAACTGGATGCTGTAGCCATGGCTTCAGACTTCCGCACATCCATGGGATTCCTGCTAAATCTCAACAAATTGCAGTTGCAGCCCTCCAAGAAACTCCTCTTTATAGGAACTCTTCTGGACACCACCTGTGCGAAGGCTTTTCTCCCAGAAGACAGAAGGAGCGATATCTTACAGATGGCCCGATACATCAGAGAAAACAGCTCAGTTCAAGCTATCTCGATGCAATGGATGCAGGGTCTCATGGCATCCTCGGTGTTCACTGTACCCCTAGCACATCTCCACATGAGAACCTCTCAGTGGATGCTCAGTACTCAGTGGTCCCCAACCACTCACCCTCAGTCCTTTCCCATCAAGGTGACAGAACCTCTGAAGAGGTCACTCACCTGGTGGTCGCAGGAGGACAACCTTCTGGAAGGATATTCCTTTGCTACTCTGGATAATCAGATCTCCATTACCATGGATGTGACCCTGATGGGGTGGGGAGCTCGCTGCCAGAATCTCCACACCCAAGGTATGTGGACTCAGGATGAGTCCCAGCTTCACATAAACATCCTGGAAATGAGAGCCGTCCTCTATGCAGTCCAAGCCTTGAAGGACATACTCTGTCACAGGAACATTCTCCTTCAAATGGACAACAAAGCAGTGATGTATTACATCAACAAGCAGGGCGGTGCACACTCTTACCCATTATGCAGGGAAGCTGTGAGAGTGTGGGAATAGTGCCTGGAGCACAAGGCTCTAATCCATGCGGTCTACCTGCCAGGACTACAAAACGAACTGGCAGACCATCTCAGCAGAACGGAGACAGAGCCTCACAAGTGGTCTCTCAACTCAACCGTCGCTCAGTCACTCTTCAAAGAGTGGGGAACTCCTGACCTGAACCTTTTTGCATCCCCACTCTGCGCAAAACTGCCTTTCTTCTGCTCCAGAAATCCAGGATCTGGCATTTTCTGTCAGGGTGTGTTCAGGCTACAGTGGACAAAATGCTTTCTATATGCCGTTCCTCCTCTTCCCCTAATTCAGAGGGTACTTCTCAAATTCAAGTCTCAGGGGGACAAAATGATTCTCATTGCTCCCTTCTGGCCTCGACAGATATGGTTTCTGCTGCTCAACAGTCTGTCGGAACCCCCCCACTGAAGGCGCTTCCCCTTCAGACGAACCTTCTGATCCAGGGTCCCGTGGTCCATCCCAATCTGAAGTCGCTTTACCTTCACACTTGGCTCCTGAAGAGATAGAGGTGAATAGGTTCAATGTTTCTTGTAGGGTTTCAGATATTCTTTTGGCTGCGCGTAAGCCAGCCACCAGAAAAACCTACACAGCCAAATGGAAGCGTTTTTCTCTCTGGTGTGCAAAATCCTCTTCGAACCCTTTTTCCTGCCAACCAAATAAAGTCTTGGAGTACCTTTTAGACCTCACAAATTCAGGTCTGCAGTACTCCACAGTCAAAGTTCATCTCTGTGCCATTTCAGCTTATCATGAGCTGGTACTTTCCTTGTCACTGGCTCAGTTACCTGTAGTTAGGAGGTTTCTTAAGGGTATTATGCATACCAGACCTCCTATCAGATGTCCAGTCACAGCCTGGGACAGTAACCTTGTGCTAGACATGCTAACTGGGAAACCTTTTGAGCCTTTAGCTACCTGCGAGTTGAAGTTCCTCACTTGGAAAATGGCCTTCCTGGTGGCCATCACTTCAGTCCGTAAAGTTTCTGAAATACATGCACTGGTCACAGACCCCCCATACGTTGTATTTCAGAAGGACAAAGTAGTTCTTGGGATTCATCCTAAGTTTCTTCCTAAGATTATCTCAGAATTCCATCAAAACCAACCTTTAGTCCTGCCTACCTACATTGCGAACTTTCAGAATTAAGGGGGAATGTACCCTTCATTCTCTGGATGTTAAGAGAGTGCTGCGATTCTATCTAGGTAGAACAAAAGAAATTTGCAAGGCTCAACAACTGTTTGTTTCCTTCAACGAGACCCAGCTGGGTCAACCTGTCACTATTAGGTGCATTTCAGCGTGGCCGGTAGCATGCTTCCACCACTGCTATTCTAAAGCACAGGTTAAGCTGGAAGGCAGAGTGTATGCTCATTGTACCAGAGCAGTCGCGTCATCTCTAGCGGAAATCTGCAACGTGCCCATTGCAGATATTTGCAGTGCGGCTACCTGGAGCTCAGTGCATGCTTTCGTTAAGCACTATGCCTTGGATGTCCATGCCAGACGACATCTGTCGTTTGGCAGGACTGTCCTTAACGGGCTTCTGTCCTAAGTATGTGACCTCTTAGTTTTTCCTGCGGCCCATCTCGGGGGGGGGGGGGGGGGGATTATTAGCTCGGTACTCTCCCATTAGTGTGAATGAGTGGTGGAGACATTATGTACAGGAAGATATGGAAATTACATGCCTACCATAACTCTTGATCTTCTTGGATGAAGTCTCCACCACTCATTCACATGCCCACTCACCATCCCCCGAGCTCATGTCTGTTTTTGGTCTTCACTCCCTCAATGGCTGGGCTGTGATGACTCCATTGCTGACCCTTCTTACACGGGTCATTTGCACTATCATATGTCCGATTTTGTTAGGTTAGTCACGCTGCACCTCCTCAGAAAAAAAGGCACTGAGGTGGTTGGAGGGTCGATGCCGAGATAGTCTTTACCGCACGAGCCAGGGCTTGCAATGCCGCTTCCTCGCTGCTCAATCTCTGGCACCGACCCTCTTGAAAAGTTTGCTCCCGCTGGGTCCTAGCACCTCTGGCGTAGATCCCATTAGTGTGAATGAGTGGTGGATACTTCGTCCAAGAAGATCAAGAATTATGGTAGGTACATCATTTCCATTTCTCGTCTCAGTGAGAAAGACCTCTACTAGGTTCACTTATGCTATGAAGTGGAAACATTTTTGCCTTTGGGCTTCATCCCATCACCTAGATCCTCTTACCTGTCCAGTGAACTCAACCTTACAGTATCTCCTCTCCTTGTTAAATCAAGGCTTGAGCTACTCCTCCATCAAAGTGCACTTGTCGGCAATTTCTGCCTGTCACGTGTTGGTGGAGGGCAAAACCTTAGCTCAACTGGACATGTCCCATAATTTCCTAAGGGGCATTCTGCACATAAAGCCTCCCTTCAGGGATCTAATTCCCCCCCGGGATCTTCTCTTTGTGCTGGAGAAGCTTACCCCTCCTCCTTTTGAACCTGCAGCAGATTGCGAGCTGCGTTATGTTTCCTGGAAGGTATCTTTTTTGGTTGCTGTGACTTCAGCTCGAAGAGTTTCCAGGCTTCAGGCCCTGATGTGTGAGGAGCTTTATTTAGTTGTTCACAGGGAAAGAGTTTCCCTTAAAACAAATCCTAAGTTTCTTCCCAAAGTGGTTTCAGAGGTAACCCTGAATCAGTCAGTTAACTTTCCAGTTTATCACCCAAATTCTTTCAACAGAGGGGAAGCTCTTCTACACACTTTGGATGTCCACAGGGCACTGAGGTATTACTTGAAGCATACAGCTTCTCATCACAAATCAGAGCAACTTTTGTGGCCTTTGCGCCTCAACACCTGGGCAAACCAGTGTCTAAACAGACTATTTCGAGGTGGTTGGTCCACTGCATAGTCTGTTGCTACAACAAATACAACAAGCCTCTTCCAGTTACCATCAGAGGTCATTCTACTAGAGGAGTGGCTACTTCTTTGGCCTCTTTGAAAAATGTCTCCATAGGGGACATTTGTGTAGTGGCTACTTGGAGTTCAGTGCACACTTTTGTCAGGCACTACAGCCTGGATAGTACCTCTAGGCGCAGGGCCAGCTTCGGCCTAGTGGTTCTCCAGGGATTGTTCTCCTAATGAGCCTACCTTTGTTTGCCTCTGTAGGCTGTGTTGTTTATGTTCCTCCTCCTGGGATGTATCACCTCCTTTGCGCAGGACTGCTTGGGACTTAGTCGGTAGTACAGTTACTTAAGAACTTACTGTAACAGTAGATCTTCAAGAGGAGCTCTTGCAGCAGGTGCTGCTTTCACACCCTCCTTCTCCCTGGAGAGTTTCAACAGCAGGTAGGTGTGCTTCGCCTGGTTTGCCTGTCGGAGCATGTTCACGGGTCTTTGGCGGGTGAATTGAGGTGTAGCTCAGGACCACCCCCTTTTGTACCATGACTGATGGGGTGGAGCTGACGTCAGGGGCTGGCCCTGCTGGGTACTCCTAGCTAAGTTTTTTCCGGTGCATCCTAATGCCTGCGGCGTCAATCCTAATGGTAATAGTCTGCTGCAAGAGCTGATCTCGAAGATCTACTGTTACAGTAAGTTCTTATGTAACTGCACTTTTCCGCTGTTGGCATTGTGTTGCCGCTGTAGTGCTGATCGACAAAATTCCTGTTGATGCAGCTTGGTGGAACCCACTGGGAGATCCAAGTAATGACACAGTGTCTTCTGCTGCTATAGTTCTGGCCCACCTATACTGTTAGATATAAGTACTGACACAGTATCTCCTGTTGTTACAATTCTGGCCCCGCTACACTGGGAGATCTAAGTACTGACACAGCAGCATCTGTTGTTACAGTTCTAGCTCGGCTACACTGGGGGATCTAAGTACTGACACAGCATATCCCGTTCTTACAGTTCTAGCTCGGCTACGATGGGGGATCTAAGTACTGTCACAGCATCTCTTGTTACAGTTCTGGCCCCGTTGCACTGCGAGATCTAAGTACTGACACAGCATCTCCTGTTGTTACAGTTCTGGCCTGGCTATACTGTGAGATCTAAGTACGGACATGGCATCTCCTGTTGTTACAGTTCTGGCCCCACTACACTGGGAGATCTAAGTACGGACATGGCATCTCCTGCTGTTACAGTTCTGGCCCGGCTACACTGGGGAGATCCAAGTACTGACACAGCATCTCCTGCTGTTACAGTTCTGGCCCGGCTACACTGGGGAGATCTAAGTACTGACACAGCATCTCCTGTTGTTACAGTTCTGACCCCGCTACACTGGGGGATCTAAGTACTGACACAGCATCTCCTGTTGTTACATTTCTGACCCCGCTACACTGGGGAGATCTAAGTACTGACACAGCATCTCCTGCTGTTACAGTTCTGACCCCGCTACACTGGGGAGATCTAAGTACTGACACAGCATCTCCTGCTGTTACAGTTCTGACCCCGCTACACTGGGGTATCTAAGTACTGACACAGCATCTCCTGTTGTTACAGTTCTGACCCCGCTACACTGGGGAGATCTAAGTACGGACATGGCATCTCCTGCTGTTACAGTTCTGACCCCGCTACACTGGGGAGATCTAACGTACTGACACAGCATCTCCTGTTGTTACAGTTCTGACCCCGCTACACTGGGGAGATCTAAGTACTGACGCAGCATCTCCTGTTGTTCAGTTCTGACCCCGTTACACTGGGGAGATCTAAGTATTGACACAGCCTCTCCTGTTGTTACAGTTCTGACCCCGCTACACTGGGGAGATCTGAGTACTGACACAGCATCTTCCGTTGTTCAGTTCTGGCCCCACTACACTGGGGAGATCTAAGTACTGACACAGCATCTTCTGTTGTTACAGTTCTGGCCCGGCTACACTAGGGAGATCTAAGTACTGACACAGCATCTCCTGCTGTTACAGTTCTGGCCCCACTACACTGGGAGATCTTACGTACTGACACAGCATCTCCTGCTGTTACAGTTCTGACCCCGCTACACTGGGGGATCTAAGTACTGATACAGCATCTCCTGTTGTTACATTTCTGACCCCGCTACACTGGGGAGATCTAAGTACTGACACAGCATCTCCTGCTGTTACAGTTCTGACCCCGCTGCACTGGGGGATCTAAGTACTGACACAGCATCTCCTGCTGTTACAGTTCTGACCCCGCTACACTGGGGAGATCTAAGTACTGACACAGCATCTCCTGTTGTTACAGTTCTGACCCCGCTATACTGGGGAGATCTAAGTACTGACACAGCATCTCCTGTTGTTACAGTTCTGACCCTGCTACACTGGGGAGATCTAAGTACGGACATGGCATCTCCTGCTGTTACAGTTCTGACCCCGCTACACTGGGGAGATCTAAGTACTGACACAGCATCTCCTGTTGTTCAGTTCTGACCCCGCTACACTGGGGAGATCTAAGTATTGACACAGCATCTCCTGTTGTTACAGTTCTGACCCCACTACACTGGGGAGATCTAAGTACTGACACAGCATTTTCTGTTGTTACAGTTCTGGCCCCGCTACACTAGGAGATCTAAGTACTGACACAGCATCTCCTGCTGTTACAGTTCTGGCTCGGCTACACTGGGGAGATCTAAGTACTGACACAGCATCTCCTGTTGTTACAGTGCTGACCCCGCTACACTGGGGAGATCTAAGTACGGACATGGCATCTGCTGCTGTTACAGTTCTGACCCCGCTACACTGGGGAGATCTAAGTACTGACACAGCATCTCCTGTTGTTACAGTTCTGACCCCACTACATTGGGGAGATCTAAGTACTGACACAGCATCTCCTGTTGTTACAGTTCTGACCCCGCTACACTGGGGAGATCTAAGTACTGACACAGCATCTCCTGTTGTTACAGTGCTGACCCCGCTACACTGGGGAGATCTAAGTACTGACACAGCATCTCTTGTTGTTCAGTTCTGGCCCCGCTACACTAGGAGATCTAAGTACTGACATAGCATCTCCTGTTGTTACAGTGCTGACCCCGCTACACTGGGGAGATCTAAATACGGACACAGCATCTCCTGTTGTTACAGTGCTGACCCCGCTACACTGGGGAGATCTAAGTACTGACACAGCATCTCCTGTTGTTCAGTTCTGGCCCCACTACACTGGGGAGATACTGACAGGTTCAGGAGAGGCATAGGGCAGCTCTGTGCGGTTTAGGAGATGCACACGGTAGCTTTTTGTGGTTCAGGAGAGACTCAGGGTAGCTCTCTGTGCTTGAGGAACAGAACTGGGTAGCTCTCTCTGGTTCAGGAGCCACACCGGGCAGCTCTCTGTCTAGTCCAGGAGCGGTACTGGGCAGCTCTGTGTGGCCCAGGAGCAGAATTGAGCAGTCTCTGTTGTTCAGAAGTGGTACTGGGCAGCTCTCTGTGGTTTAGGAGAGGTACTGGGCAGCTCTTTGTGGCTCAGGAGGGGTACTGGGCAGTGCTCTGTGATTCAGGAGCGGTACTGGGCAGCTCTCTGTAGTTCAGGAGTGGTACTGGGCAGATCTTTGTGGTCAGGAAGACAAGTGGGAACCTCTCTGTGATCCAGGAGTGGGATTCCTGTCTTTCATTGCTGCTAGTTTTCAGTGCACTAATCTAATTCTAAAGTTCTTGGGTGGGGGAGCAGACCTTCAATGTGCTACACAGAGAACCATGACTGGGATGTCAACATACCAGGATACACAGTCTACGGGAGGGACAGAGTGGGTAAAAGAGGAGGAGGAGTAGCTCTCTATATAAGGGAAGGGATTAAAGCAACAGAACTAAAGGGTAAACAGGAAGTTGATGAGTCACCATGGGTCATCCTGGAGACAGGAAATGGCACCACAATCTGCATGGGGGTTGTGTACAGACCCCTATCTCATGGGGAGGAAATGGACAAGGAAATGATAGAAGGCATCCTTAGAGTGGCAGAAAAAGGGGAGATATTGATGATGGGGGGACCTGAATATGCCAGATGTTAACTGGAGCACCTTTGCTGCAGGCACATCCAAAAGTAGGGTCATTCTTGATGCCCTACAGGGGGCATGCCTAGTATTGGAACCCACTTGGGCTGGAGCAATCTTAGACTTGGTACTCTCAAATGGGGAAGGAGAAAGGATCTCAGATTTAGAAGTGGGTAACCATCTGGGAACAAGTGACCACCAAACAGTGTGGTTCACAATAAACACAGCCATAGAGTCAAGCCATACAAAAATAAGAGTTTTGGACTTTAGGAAGGCTGACTTTGGGAAAATGAGAGAGTGTCTCAGAAAAGCACTAGCAAACGGGCAAGAAAGAGGGGTGAAGGAACAATGGGGAATAATCAAAACAGCCATCACAGAGGCAACTAGCCTTTGTGTGAAGCAAATCAACAAAACACAACGAAGGAAAAAAACACTATGGTTCTCAAAAGAGGTGGCAGGGATGGTTAAGGAGAAAAGGATAGCATTCAGGAAATATAAGGTAATACAGAAGGAGCAGGACAGAGAACTTTATCAGTTAAAGTAGAAGGAGGCAGGGAAGGCAGTCAGAATGAATAGCAAATGCACAAACTGAGGAAAAGATAGCCAACTCTGTTAAGAAGGGGGATAAAACCTTTTATAGGTACATTAGGGAGTGAAGAAGAACCAAGGGAGGGATACAGAGACTTAATAAAGGGGAAGGAATTTGGGCAGAGGGTGACAGTGAAAAAGCAGGGATACTGAACGAATATTTCTGTTCAGTATTCACAGCAGAAGAGGAGGAGGAGGTACCTAACCAAACAAGGGAGAAACACTGAATAGGGGGGTCAATACCAGTCCATTCACAGAAGAAAGGGTTTTTAAAGAACTCTTGATACTCAGGGTAGACAAAGCAATGGGGCCTGAGGGGATTCACCCAAGAATTCTAAAAGAACTAAGGGTAGAACTAGTAACACCACTGACTGCTCTCTTTAACACATCATGGGAGGATGGGGTGGTACCTGAGGACTGGAGGAGGGCAAATGTGATTCCACTTCACAAAAGTGGGAGCAGGGCAGAGACAGGAAACTACAGACCAGTTAGTTTGACTTCAGTGGTAGGGAAAATGATGGAATCACTTCTGAAGGAAAGAATTGTTGAGTACCTAGGGGGCCAGTGGGGCACAGGACTCAAGGCAGCATGGTTTTACAGCAGCAAGGTCATGTCAGACGAGCCTAATAGATTTCTTTGACTGGGTGACCAAAGTAGTAGACCAGGGAGGGGCTGTGGATATGGCCTGCCTAGATTTTAGCAAGGCATTTGACACAGTCTCACACAGAAGATTAATATAGAAGTTATACAGCCCTGGAGTGGGTCCCAAGGTGGTAGCCTGGATAAAAAACTGGCTGGACAGCAGGACACAAAGGGTAATAGTAAACAGAGTCCACAGTGAAGAAAGGAAGGAAGGTCACTAGCGGGGTACCGCAGGGTTCGGTACTGGGACCAGTCCTCTTTTTTTTTTTTTTATAAGTGACATTGGAGAGCACCTGGAAGGAAAGGTATGTCTCTTTGCAGATGACACAAAGATCTGCAACAGGGCTGATACACAAGATGGAGTGGAAAGGATGAGAAGGGACTTGGCAAGGTTAGAGGAATGGTCAAATGTGTGGCAGCTCAGATTCAATGCTAAGAAGTGCAAGGTAATGCATCTGGGAAACAAAAACCCAGGGGAAGAGTACACAATGGGGGGTGAGTTAATAACAACAACAAAAATCGAAAGAGACCTAGGAGTAATTATATCAGATGACCTAAAGGTGGGTAAGCAATGTGAGAAGGCAATAAGGAGGACTGGGAGGATACTGGGATGCATAGGGAGAGGCATCAACAGTAGAAAGCAGGAAGTTGTTATCCCTCTGTACAGACAGTTGGTGAGACCCCATCTGGAGTACTGCGTGCAATTCTGGAGACCCCATCTCCACAAAGATATAGACAGACTGGAGGCTGTTCAGAGGAGGGCAACCAAAGTGGTGCAAGGTCTGCACCAGAAGACATACGAGGAGAATCTGAGGCAGCTTAATATGTATACTTTTGAGGAAAGGAGGGAGAGGGGAAGCATGATAGAAACGTTCAAGTATCTTAAGGGAATTAACAAAGTACAAGAGGGTAATATCTTTCAGAAGAAGAGATGTGCAAGAACAAGGGGGCACAATTTGAAGATAGAGGGGGACGGCTCAGAGGTAAGGTTAGAAAGTATTTTTTCACAGAGAGGGTTGTAGATGCATGGAACAGCCTTTCTGAGGAGGTTGTGGAGTCAGGAACAGTGGGAGAATTCAAGAATGCATGGGACAGGCATAAGGCAATTCTAGTGGGGGGGTAGGTGGAAGTAAGCTGTTGATTAACAAGAATCTGCAGCTTATCCATCAGGTAGGGAAATGGGCAGACTAGGTGGGCCAAGCGGTCCTTATCTGCTGTCAAATTCTATGTTTCTATGTTTACCCAAGGTCGGGGGGGCAGCAGTTTTTCTGCGTGTGAACCTAATCCTGAGGTTTGGGAGAAAGTGGGCATTTTGTGTGCTAGCCTAACGTTTAGGTTTGGGGGAAGAGGGTATGCCCCTGTACTGGTTACAGGTTATAGCCACAAGTAATTTTGCTTAGTTCTGCATTAGCTATGTGGTGTCCAATTCTCACATCATGGAGGCAAGGCTGTATTGAGTCAATCTCTCTGCTTGTTCCAGATTGCTGTGGGAGTGCTGACCTATCCATTTCTCCTAGTTGCTGATCTCATGGCGGTGAACAACTGTGGGTGAGTTGGATTCTTCAGGGTGAAGTTTACTGTGGTAATTCTGTCTGGTGGGAGGGGCGGTCTGTCTGAGACTTACCCATATAACAAGCTCCCTCTTATTCTGCTTTAAAGTGACTGCAGAACCCCTCAACATACTGCTAAGTTGATATAGTAGCCAGTTGTTAAACTTGCTTTTTCCATGTGCTGATTAGGAATGAAAGAATCTTGTTTTGTACACCAGTTGTGATAAATTTTCATTCAAATGTATTTATCATACTAGCTAACCTCCAGATAAACATTTATCTAGAGCAGTGTTTCTCAGATGGGGAGGCCAGCCTCCCTGGGGAGGCCTGAGCCTGTTCCAAGGGAGGCTCAAGTAAGTCTGAAAATCTACTGTATTTCATTTTTGAGTTTTGGTTTTATGTGAAGGGATGAGGCAAACAAAATAAATACTAGCAAGTGAATCTATTTATTTATGTGTTTGTTTATGTATGTATGTACTGTGTGTATGTATGTATGTACTATGTGTATGTATGTATGTACTGTGTGTGTATGTATGTACTGTGTGTGTGTATGTATGTACTGTGTGTATGTATGTATGTATGTATGTACTGTGTTTATGTATGTATGTACTCTGTGTGTGTATGTATGTACGTACTGTGTATGTATGTATGTACTGTGTGTATGTATGTATGTACTGTGTGTATGTATGTATGTATGTACGTACTGTGTGTATGTATGTAGGTATGTATGTACTGTGTGTGTGTAGGTATGTATGTACTGTGTGTATGTAGGTATGTATGTACTGTGTGTATGTATGTATGTATGTATGTATGTACTGTGTGTGTGTATGTATGTATGCATGTACATACTATTTACATATCCAAGAAATGACCAAGAAAGGCACACTGAGCCATGGCTCATTTCAGTGTGCAATATTTATTGATGAACAGACACGTGAGTGGGAAAAGCACACTGAGTTAAGCCTCGCTTCCTGGTGTGACCCAGGGAAGGACACATTTAGTAAAGACAATTAAGAGCAACTGTGCAAAGCAAAATTCACAACAGTGCAAACAAATAGGAACAATGTGCACGAAGTAACAAAGTACCCATGAGCCTGATGGCAGAACAGTGCAAATACAAGGGCTAAGCAGAGAGGTGCAAGGGGAGGAGCAGCAGGAGGCAAAATGATCTCTGGACCTTGAGAAGATGCTTGATGGCAGATAAGACAGGGAGAGGCAGAGGCAGAGGTGGGAAGGAAGATTGTTCCAAACACATGAGAATGGAGAGAGAAAGCAGTCTGACCCGAGGCGATATTGCAATAAGGGGTATATAGGGTTCAAGAGTCAGAAAAGAGGATCATGTAAAATGACACAGGGTGTGGGTTTACGGGTGGGGGAATAAGATGACCAAAATGAGAAACAATATCAGGCAATTATTCAAAGGTATTTCACATTACTCTTGGCGTACTGTGAAAATAATTTTTTCCTATGTGAAAGCCAAAGATTATTTCCATATTTACAGGGTTTGGGGGGGGCTCAGGATCTTTTCTATGACATGGGGGAGGCTCGCTGTTGCAGAGTCTGAGGACTAATGATCTAGAGGTTAGATATGCCACAGTCACTACACTATCTTCAACCTAAGAACCAGTTAGAGAGCAGCTTTCACTATGCTGACGATATCACAACAGCCATGTGCCGTGCAGAAGCCAGCAATGGAAATCAAAGCTAAACAGTTAATCTTCACACAAATATGTTTGTTTGTTTTTATTTTTAACCAGGAGGTAACTGGGACCAGCCCTTTTTCAGTCATGCCTGTCAATAAATACATACAGTGTACTGACATCCAAGTATCAGTTGACTACACATACAGGCCTGGATATTCCTCTGCATTGCATCCCGGTGGGATATTGAAAGGGCTGCCCGGTGCAGCGTAAATCAATGCGGGGCGCAATTTAATTGTATGTGGTGCAGATGCAGGGGGCGTGCCCATGCATATGTGGCACATCCCGATATTCAGCCCGGGACGTGCGGCACATATGCTGGCGCAGCACTGCATTGCACCGCATTGGAGGGCTCAAAGTTGAGCACGTGAAAAGTGGAAACAAATCCCGGCCACCCACAGGCAGGCTGCTGTATTACAGGGCGCAACACCATAGCCGCCATCCATGAACACCATCCACAAGCACCCACAGCTCCCTGGTGGTCGAGCGGCATCCCCCTCCCTCCCGATCACCAGTAAATGGTGAATGAAGCAACACATGGCAGTCTAGTGGACCCTCTGATCGCCAGTAAAAGTAGAATGACGCATTCTCTGGTAATCTAGTGTACCTCCCTCCCGATCACCAGTAAATGGCGAATGAAGCAATCCCTGGTGGTCTAGTGGACCCCCTCCCCCCCGATCACCGGTAATAGTAGAATGACGCATTCCTTGGTAGTCTAGTGGACCCCCCCCCTTCCGATAGCTGGTAATTGTAGAAAGACCCAGTCCCTGGTAGTCTAGTGAAACCCCACCTCCTGTGTCCCCAATCACGGGATCCACTATATTAGATGTCCCTGGTAGTCCAGTGATTCCACCCCGCCCATTGCCACAATCGGCTAAACCCCATAATACAAATCCCTGGTGATCCAGTGGCACCCCACCCTTCCACCCACACAGACCTCCTTGCCCACCCCGCCCCCTTCATCGGCAGGGCTGCAACCCACCTGCATACCGCTCGCTGAATGACAGGTACAGTATGGCTTTGAGCCCATAGCTCCACACTGTGGACCAATGGACTTACAGTTCATACTGTACCTGTCATGTGGCCAGGTTGCAGCCACCGCCATGACTGGGGAGCAGGGTGGGCAAGGGTTCTATGGGTGGAGGGGTGGGGGTGCCACTGCATCACCAGGGATTTGTATTACGGGTTTTACCGTGATCGCGGGTAACGGGCGGGGGTACCACTGGACTACCAGGGACGCCTAGTACAGTGGATCCTCGCGATCGGGGACACGGGAGGGTGGGGGGTTCCAATAGACCACCAGGGACTGGGTCTTTCTACAATTACCAGTGATCAGGAAGGAGGGGGGGTCCACTAGACCACCAGGGTGTGTTTACAATGCCATTTACCATGGATTCGGGAGGGTGCCACTAGACTGCCAATGACATACATTATGGTGCTGTACTGTGATCGCAGCTATGGGGTGAGGGATGCTCTGGGACCCACACTGTGCTCATGTCATGTTGTGCATGGCACCAGGTGCAAGTCACTGGGCCGCCCTGCGCAAGGCATGCAAGCGGGGCCATAATGACATGCACATGGCCCCATTTGCACCTTGCATATATTATGACCTCATTTGCATACCCTCTGCTGAATATCACGGGTGATGTGCCTAGCGCAACTGCACTTGCGCTGGTGCATCCCCGTGCTCCCTATCTGTGGCTTAGTCCGGTGCAGTGCCACTGCGCCATGCGTGCGCAGTCTGTGAGTTGACTGTGCCATATTCAACGGTGCTGCGTCATGGCACATCTCCATTGAATACCACTTGGACCTGGCCCCGGCACATCACAGTTGCACTGCACCCAGGCTTGTGCCACTGCCTGGCGCAGTCTGAATATCAGTTCAACAGAGCACAATATATCAGCATATATCAGACAAAACAGTTGTACTTGATATCTGTGTTACAGTATTCAGGGAGCAAATGTTTGACTTGCTTGACATTCTTTGCAGTTTTAACTATAGTAAACATTCTGTTTAGTAATGTTGGTGCATACTGAGAAAGAGAGTGATTACAGGTCTCCGGTTTTACCAAGGGTAAGTAAAAGAGTGTATCTGACTGTTTTCTGGTTGAGTATGAACTATTAGACTGAATACATTTATTATATAAACCATGTGATTTAGAGTTTTTGTAAATGGAAAAAGCGAAAGTGGCAGCCAAGTAATTAGTACGTTGAGAAGGAGGCAAGACATTCATCTTGCCATACAGAAGGCAGCGGAGCATCCACGTTGGGACCCTCAAACCAAATCTACAAATACAGTTTTGAATAAGCTGATATCTTTTAACAAATGACTTATCCTGATTTACAAAGAGTACTGCCCCATAATCCAGTGTTGGTAACAGCATTTGTTTTGCTATAATCATGCAGGCCTCATCTTTCAAGGCATTGATGTTCCTATATAAGAAGCCTAACTTCTGGTGAATCTTTTTACCTATATTCCCCAGGTGGCCCATAAAACTTAACATTGGATCTAAGTTGATGCCTAAATATTTAACCAATTGTACTCTTAAAATTTCTAATCTTTCAGTTCCACTAATAGACAGGTCTCCTCCAGCCCAGACCAGCCTCTGAAATGTACCAAACGATATCACATTTGTTTTCTTCTCATTCAACCTCAGTTTGTTTTGAGTTATCCATTGTGTGAGTTTATTGTAGTCTCCCTGTAATGACCTTTGGATCTCAGTAATTGATTGGCCCGAGCTGAAAAAGACCGTGTCATCTACATACTGTAGGCATTCTGTTTCCGTGAGTGTCTTTGGTAGGTCATTCATGAAAACAGAAAACAACAAGGGTCCCAACACTAATCCTTGCAGAACACCCCGACCTCGTCTGCAAAGATTCTGACAGAGAGTCTCCTATCCTAACCTTTTGCACTCTGCCACCTAAGTAGCTCCTAAACCATTCCAGACCAATGCCTGTTATTCCACAGAAGCAAAGTTTCCTTAGCAATATTCCATAATCGACAACGTCGAAGGCCTTGGTCAGGTCGATGACCACCACACCCATCATCATCCCCCGATCACAAGCGTCGAGCGTGGTGGTCACCAACCCAACCAGAGCCGTTGACATGCCATAACCCCATCTAAATCTGTGCTGTTGTTCAGCCAACAGCCCCTTGGAATCTAAATGAAAAACCAGTTGTTTGTAAACACCTTTCTCCAGTAACTTTCCTAATGTGGGGTAACAATGATATTGGTCTGTAGTTTGTAACATTTGTCCTGTCCCCAGATTTAAAAATTGGTACTGTTATTGATTCCTTCCATATCATGGGTACTATGCCCCTAAAGATGGAAAGGTTACACAAATACGTTATAGAACCACATATCTCTGCTGCCACAAGTGTCAATATTTTTGGAGGAAGCAAGTCAGATCCTCCACCCTTCTTTTCATGTAATGCCAAAAGACCCACAATACAAAAACAAGGTCCTGAACTTCAGAAAGGCAGAATTTGGCAAGATGGGGCAATTAATGAGAACACACACATAGATGGCATCCACCCTGCCATGGACGCAGAGCAGAAATGGGCCATCATAAAACTAGGGCTGATTGAATCCACTAAAGTTTGTGTCAGGAGCCAGCAAAAGAAATCAAGGACCAAGCATCCAAGCTGGATAACCAGAGAGGTAACAGAGAAGGTGAGGGGTAAGAGAAGGGCCTTCTGAACCTACAAGAGAACCAACAGGGCAGAGGATAGGGAGAACTATGTGAAGAAATCCAGGGACGTGAGCAGAGCGGTCAGGACTGCAAAGGTAGCCAGGGAAAGGAAATTACACAGGGGATTAAGGAAGAAGAAAAATATTTCTTCAGGTATATCAAAAAAAAGAGGAAGTGCAAGGATCAAATAGTTAGGATCAGGAAAGGCAATGGGTGGGTAGGCAATGGAACTGAGAAGGCAGAAGTACTTAATGAGTACTTCTGTTCAGTGTTCACAAGGGCGAGGGAAAGGGAAAGGGATGGGCCCATTCTTGCAGGGAAAGGGGTGCAGGCATGGGGGGTGAGATGACCACAGACGGGGTCATCATGGTGGAAAGGGTGCTGGAGGGCCTTAGGTCTCTGAGGGTAGACAAGGCACCTGGGCCAGACGGGGTACATCCCAGGGTGCTGAGGGAGCAGGCAGAGGTCCTGGCACAGCCACTGGGGGATCTGTTCAACACCTCACTAAATATGTGATGTGTGTGCAGAGATTGGAGGGAGGCACACGGGGTACCTCTCCACAAAAGTGGGCCCAAGGATGAACCAGGGAACTACAGACCGGTGAGCCTCACCGCAATTGTGGGGAAACTGATGGAATCTATCCTTAAACAAAGGCTGGTGCAGTTTCTTGTGGATAATGATCTGCAAGATGACAGAAAGCACGGGTTAGTCGCTGGCAGATCCTGTCAGACAAACTTGGTTGATTTTTTTGACTGAGTCACAAGGGGGCTGGACGAGGGCCATGCGGTAGATGTAGTCTACCTGGATTTCAGCAAGGCCTTCGATTCAGTGCCACATGGAAGATTGTCCTGCAAGTTGAGGAGTCTTGGTATAGGGTGGAAGCTAGCCCAATGGGTAGAAAATTGGCTGAGGGACAGGCAGCAGAGGGTAGTTGGGGGAGAAGCATCAGGCAGTGACAAGAGGTGTCCCACAGGAATCAGTACTGGGACCAGTCCTGTTTAACATTTTCATCGCAGACATAGCCATTGGGATCAAGAATAAGATCAGCCTCTTCACCGATGACACCAAGATCTGTGCTGAGGTGGATGGGGAGAAGGGTGGCAAATTACTGAAGGAGAACTTGGCAAGACTCAAGGAGCAGTCGCACATGTGGCAGCTTGGGTTCAATGCCAAGAAGTGCAAAGTGATGCATTTCAGAGTCAAAAACCCAGGATACAGCTACTGGATGTCAGTGTCAGTGGCTCAGTAGGTAGCACACTCGCCTCTGAGGCTGGGAGATCAGAGGGCTGTGGGTTCAGTTCTCACATCTGGCACTTGGGTTAATATCCCAGTACTGACACTGTAGTGCAGCATGAGAGGGGTGCTGCACTCCTGAGATGCCGTCTTTCGGATGAGACGTTAAACTGAAGTCCCATCTGCCTGGATTGGTGGTAGTTCAGGTGGATGTTAAAGATCCCATGGCACTTATCGAAAAGAGTAGGGGAGGTTTTTTTGAAAATACATCAAAGAAACATAAGGTCAACATATAAGTATACAGACATAAGACAAGATCAAACATTCAAGCTACAGCATTTTAAGAATATGAATTATCTCCCATGAATCCCTTTATTTATATTTAATGAAAACCTGTAACCCTCTCCGCCATTTAAATACTTTCTCGGAAGTACCAAAACCTTTATCTTTCATATAAACTGATTTCATAGCTTCCATGAAGTGCACAAAAAAAGTCTCATATGACATGAATTTTTGCTGCAGCACCCACTGACATATGGCCTGCCATAAATAGTACTTTAAACAACAAAAAACACAGCTAACGTACCCCAATCAAAGGAAGAAAGAAGGTGAGGAAAAAACCTAAAATCAGAGTCTGATAATCTAGTGTTTGCAACCATGGAAACTGTAATTTAACACTTAAAAAGTGCCATAACCCTGTAGCATAAGAACATCGGAAAAGAAAATGATCCATGGTTTCCTCCATAGCCTGATAGCGGGAATAGGGACAATATCTCTCACTTATCATCTTGTGTTTCGCATTCCCTTTAACATTTAATCTTCCATAAACCGAAAGCCATAATACCTCCCACATCTGGGTAGGGATCCTAGGGTAAGTCAGTTGTTTAATGACGTAACTTTTACAAGGAGGAGGACAATTAACAAACTCAGGTTCACTTGGATAAATTTTCCCAAGAATAAAATCATATAGTCTAGTACTTATGTAATCTTTTATACACTATGAAGAAATAGACCACTTGAATAATTTCTGGGCACAGGGTTTAAAAAAATAATGGTATATATACACCCTTAGGGACCCGGCGGGGAGGAAATGCAGCCATACTTCAAAACAAAATTTGAAATTATTCAGTTCCCATAATTGTTGTGCAGCCACAGGGTATGGGAGTCAAATTTAAAATTCTGGGAAAGAAATAGGGCATAAAAGAAAATTAGAGGGTCCACCATACCTAACCCACCCTGAGAAATAGGGAGATAGGTATAACACCGCTTAATAGGGTTAAGCCTACTACCCCAAAGCATGGAGAAGAAACAAGCATACAGGCGAGTTTCTAAGGCTAATGGAGTGGGATATAACATGGCAACATATAACAACCCGGGAATAATGAATTTCTTAACAAAAATTATTTTCTCTTTTGACCATCTCCACCCTTTCCACTGCTGAACCTTTGTTTCTGTCTTTTTCAAAGTAATTTCCCAGTTTTCCAACGGGAGATTCTGAGATCCAGAAATGATTACTAATATCTTACATGGTGTCGAGGAAATAATACCAGATAACTCAAACTGATTTTGGTAACAGGCCCTAAAAGTAGGCCTTTTTGATTTCCCAGTATTGATTTTAGAATTTGAAACCTTCTCATATCTACCAATACACTCTAAAACAGTAGAAATTTGGACCACATCAGTCAAAAAAATACAAATGTCATCTGCATAGGCTCGAACAATCACAGTATCATCCTGCGAATTCCCAGAGATACCAGGCAGGGCATCCATTTGGTCCAAACTCCAGAGTAAAGGGTCAAGAGAAAATGCATATAACAAAGGGCTTAAGACAGCCCTGCCGTACTCCAAAATTAACTGAAATTGGGAGGGAAAACTGCCCCTTAATAACAGGATAAACTATAGCCATATCATACATTAACTTAATCCAGTTAATAAATTCACGGGGACACCATATGTTTCTAACACAGCGAATAAATATGGTCGATACACCCTATCAAAGGCCTTATTTTGGTCTAAAGACAAAATGCAACACCAAGCTGGAGATCTATTTGAAAATTCAATTATTTCCCTAATAATAACTAGGGCAGACAAAATTCTCCTGTTAGGAATGCCACAAAACTGAAGAGGACATAATAAATCACTAGAGACTGTTCTCAGTCTATTATTTAATACTTGAGACAATATCTTGAAATCGGAATTTAAAATAGTGATAGGTCTCCAGTTACTTAATTGAGTTCTATCCCCTCCCTTAAAAATATACACCAATAATCCAGATGTAAACTTTAAGAGTAAGCAGTGGACATTGTGGAGAAAATATTTTTTTCGAGACAAGAAGCCAAGATGTCACGGAAATATTTGTAAAATTCATAAGGCAGACCATCTAAACCTGGAGAAACCCCTACCTTTAAGGAAGACAGAACTTTTGAGAATCTCCTGTCCTGATATAGGGTCAGCTAATTTATATAGATCGGCCGGAGGGGATATGAAAGTCCTGAAAAAATCTCTGAGTATCTCTAAGTGGAACATCCAAACCCTCCTGTTCCCTTATATGATTCTGAATAATAGTAAATAAGTCTATCTGGGAAGTTTTAAGCTTCCCTGCCTTATTTTACAAAACCTCCAAACCTGAGGAGCTGATATTTTCTTTAAAGGCCTCAAAGGGATCACCTATAGGGCTTTTTTGGGTTCCAAAGGAAAATTCTGAACACAACGTCTGTGCTCTGTCATATTGGCAGTCCCTCATTGCTGACTTATTGTGATGGATGTGTGCTGAGAAATCACCTCTAGAAGTGTTAGCATCAGAAAACAACCCCTGAAGTTTTTTCCGTAAAGTTAAATATTGCAAGAATTTAGCTGTAACCCTTTGTTTCCCATAGTTTTGAAACAGTTTCCTAACATCATGTTTAGTGTCCTCCCACCACTCCCACAAGTCATCATATAAATCCATAACAGATGTTCGTGCCCAAAGTAAAGAGGATATACCCTTCACAACCCTGGGGTCCTGTAAGACTGACGTATTAAGTTTCCATCTATTTTTATTCAGAGTCTTATGGGGAAAAACACCAAAAGAAATAGTAATAAGCAAGTGATCAGAGAATTCAGTAATAAGGGTTTTATGAATAGGTGGGGAAAGATTTTTAGGAAAAAAGAGGAAATCAATAGTAGATGTCAAAATCCCTTTCCTAAAGGTATAAGCCAACCCCTCAGTCTGATAACTCCTGCCATTCCTCAATCCTGCAAGGTTAATGACTGTCTCTAGTGCTATTGTATCGCAATATTTTTTTTTACCTGCTTTACCTCTACTAAAACCTGAGATTTCCTAGTTAAAGTAACCTCCCAGGATAACAAAACAAGTAGTGGCCAGGAAGGGTAAGAAGGTGTTACACATGTTAATTCTACCTGCTTTTGTTTGAGGTCCATAAACTACAATAAATCGAAAGTCAGCTTGTTTCCAAAGCCCATCAGTTATAAAAAGCCTCCCAGGTATAAGAGCAGTTAATTTCCTAAGTGTGAAATTAAAAGAGCCACAAAGAATCCCTATACCATCAGCCCTGTCTAGGCCGAAAGACCAATAAGATGGTCCCCAAATCCACTCTGAGGTTAAAAAACGACATTGATCCAAAGTGTAAACCCATGTTCCCTGTAGAAAACAAATACCAAGGTTGGTCTGGTGAAGAAAATGAAAAAGAGCAGTCCTTTTGAACTTATTCAAAAGACTACTGCAGTTTAGGGACCCAATACTAAGAGTGGCCATAAACATTTAGTTTTTTTTTTTCCCCTTTATAGTCAGTTGGAAAGGGTTTACTCTCTGATGTTTGGGAAAGAACAGGAGTACCAGCATCCATGCCAGAGTCACCTTCTACAGTGTCAAGAATGTCATATGAATTTTCCATTTCAAAAGTAGGAGGTTCCAAAGAGATTGGGAGGTGACAAGAGTGGGGCTTAGAGCTCCTGGTAACCCTTTTCTCAGTCGAAGCAGAACTGAGAAGTTTTGTTTGTACAGCTTCCTGGTAACAAACGGGAGGAAAATCCTCTGTTAGAAGGGTCTGGGGGGACTGCTCCCGCTTCAGACCTAGGGGGGAGGTCAGGACCTGGAACATCTTTGTTCCCAGCAGCTGCTGCCTTCCCTGAGGTAGTGGAGTAAGGCCTTTGCTTCTGATTCCTAGAGCTTCATCCTGAGCTTTCTGAATCAATAACTCAGGACTAATGACTGATGCTTTGTTAGAGGCAGCCCAAGGGCAATCCCTGTACCCATGCCCAGATTCTTCACATAAATCACATCTAACTAAATTAGAACACTGAAACTGCCGTGCCCAAGCTCACCACAAATTTCACACCTAGTGGAGTCACAGGAACTGGAGAGATGTGTCCTAACCCCACACTTATAGCAGGCACGGGGCTGCCCTGCATAAAAACACACACCCCTGTCTCATCCTAGTGTGAAAGAGTTAGGAATATGAATAACCTCATTATTAATCTGCCTCAGTTTCACCTTGTACTTCCAGCTACCATTCTAAAATAATTCAGTATCTAACACAGCTTCGGGAGCACTCAAGACATCACACTGCTGGGAAAGCCAACAGGTGATGTCTTCAATGTGAACCCCCTAATTTCTGAACATCACAGTTACATATTTAGTCAATGATTGTGCCAGAGGGGTAACAAAAAAGGGCGACCACAATGGGGAACATTTAAACTGATTATATCTTTGCCAAAATAAGTCCAACAAAAAGGCAGATCTAAAACTGACATAATTGTCCTCCCCTGAAATGTTAATAAAGGCAAAGACATCTTTAGGGGAAAACTGTAAGGATTCTTTTAAGAGAAGTTTCCCCACATACACCCTGTCGGGCCTTCGGCCAGTCCCCCTTTATATCATATCCTCACAGCATTCCTTCGGGGGGCTGCTTCTTTACGATTTTGGGAAAAGAGGTCAGAAAGGAGAGGCTTAGGATGTGGGGGAGCCTCAGAAGCGTCCTTTAAATCCTTCTCCCAGGGCGGATTAGCTAACATTGATTCAGTCTTTGATGGGGATGAGACTACCATAAGGTCACTTTTAGTTCCGAAAGACTTGCAGATGGGCATATCCTTAATAGCAGGAGACCATTCCGCAGGATTAGAAGAAAGGGGAGAAACTGAAGACCAGTCAGAATCTGGGATCCATATTCCCGTGGGGCCCAATTTCCATCTTGACTCCAGTAAGGATTTCTCAGGGGCCCAATTATCAGCCTTATCTGTAACATTAGAGGGAAGAGAAAAGGCTTGCTGAATAAGTGTTGAAGTAGATGGCTTCTGAGCAGTCTTAGAAGTGTCATTAGGTTGTTGTACCCGGGGTTTTACAAGCAAATTACGATTAGCTGCTGTCAATGCCGCTCTTTTATTTTTTTATAACGTCCGGGGAGATCTTGGTTTTTGTTGAGAAAGAAAAAGTAGTCGCTTGAGCCTGATTAGAAGCGTCAGTCTGATAAGCCGGCTTCCCCTGTGAGAGACTGCAGACTTCACCTTCGTCCTTGTTCCCTTAGCCACAAAACAACTAGAACCAATCGTGAAGAGCTTTGTTTGCTTGTTGTCAGGCGGCCTATGGACAAGCAGTCCAGGCTTTGGAGAAAAAAATCTGACCGCAAAGACTGTCCTTGTGTAACTTCTGAAACAGTGTCTTCAGAGACAGTTTTCTGACAGGGGATCGGCTTTTGGCACTCGCTGCATGTAGCGACTCCACTGCCAGCCAAGTTTTCCCCTATGTCAGGCTTTTCCTCCGAGGAATTTTGACAGGAGATATTTCCAAAGACCAAGGCAGCACCGCCGTTTGATGCTGCTGCATCATCATGTTTGGCAGAGCTGTCAGCCGAGCCCGAGTCTATCGTGTCGGGTTCAACAGAAAAAGGATTACTATTGCCTGTGTCATTATGAAGAACATCAGGAGGGAACTAAGGTTTGGAAATTTCTGCTTGTAAATCATGTGTATTTATCTGAAGTTCGGGTGTAGAAACTTGAACAAATCCTTCTGACGAAAATGTAGTAGCAGGAAGAGCAGTCATCTCCTCAGTAAGGAAAAAAATATCTCCATCTTGCAAAGTAAAGGAAGCCTCTAGGTTTTCGAGCCCAGGGGAGGAGGCCCTCTCCCCTGGCTCACACACATCCATACTGTCCACCGACTTCTGCAGAATGGCCATAATGACATCCAGCAGCTCCCCCTACTGACAAACAGTAGGGGAATTTCCCTGGTGTCCTGGCCAAATTTCCCTCATTCACTAAAAATACCACCAACAGCTTAATCTGGTTTACGGTCAGTTGGCATTCATCTGTATCCCACTCCTCCGGGTCATGCCTGAAAATAGGCAGGATTTGTCTAGTGCACTTACCTGGTCAACAAAAACTAAATAAATAAATAAAATATCAAACTGTCCACATCCAGTGAGGAGAAGGATCTGGGGGTGCTGGTGACCGAGGAATTAAACCACTCGGCCCAGTGTAGGAAGGCAGTGGCTAAGGCTAACAGGATGCTGGGGTGCATAGCAAGGGGGATTACATCCAGATGTTGCAAAGTCATATTGCCCCTGTACAGGTCTTAGTGAGGCCGCACTTGGAGTACTGCATGCAGTTCTGGCACCCGTACTTGAAAGGGAATATAAAACCACTGGAGGCAGTGCAGAGAAGAGCAACAAAGATGATCAAGGGGTTGGGGGATAGAACTTACGAGGAAAGACTAAAAGAGCTCAACATACATACCCTGGAGGATAGAAGAGAGGGGACATGATAGAGATCTTCAGGTACCTGAAGGGAATGAACAAAGTAGGCTACCAGCGTGGGTTAACTCTCCAGAATGGAAGCGATACCAGAGAGCATTCCCTGAAGTTAAAGGGGGGCAGATTCAGGAGGGAAAGGACGAGGCACTACTTCACTGAAAGAGTGGTAATAGGGTGGAATGCACTGCCTGAGCAACTTGTATCAGTGCAGACTGTGGGGTGCTTCAAGAGGGGGTGGGACAAGTTCAAGGGGAAAGTACATACTGGGGGCAGTTGGGGGAGGGAAGAGTTTATGGGAGGGGGACAGCTGCAGTCTAATGGGCTGAAGTGCTGCACACTCAAGCAGACTAGATAGACCATACGGCCTGTATCTGCTGGCAATTTTGTATGTTCATATGTAAAAGACTCAACACATCATTTTGAAGAATCAGGATAAACTTAAAGTCTACATACGTCTTTCCTGCACCTTGTGTTTCCTGCTGGTTTGAGAAATCTGAAACATTTGTGTTATTACCTAGATCTTCTCCAGTTTGGCTTATGAAAAACCTATTAATAAACTCAGCTATTTCCTTATCTTCAGTTTTAACTAGATCACCGTCAACCAAACAATTTATCTCAGAACTTTGTTTGGGTTACGGATACTTTTAAATCAGGACAGAACTGGCGTGGATTCTTTGGATTTTTTTAGTTGTTGTGTCTGCAAATACTTTGATTTAGCCTGCATTAGTTCTTTCTTTATTTAATTTCGTCTTTGTTTATAATCAATGAGGTGTTTTGTGTCCCCTATTTTCAAATACATTTTCTTCATTTTGTCCCTTAATTTCATTTGTCGTCACAAATCTTTATTGAGCCAAGGCGAATATATTCCCTTAACTCGTTGATTTGTTTTTTCTGTGTTCTATCCTATTAGGGTTAGTAAAGTCCTGGTTAGCCAGTCTGCTGCCATACAGTATCTGGGTGGTCACATTGTTCTATTTTCTTTAGTTCTACTTTTCCTAAAGCAAGTTTAAATTTATTCTTATCCAGCCTACCAACGCTTATCCTCTTACTCAGATTCAAGAGAATTTTTTCTTTCTTATGTTTTCTTATGCACACCAAAGGGCAGCGATCTGAAATTGAGTCTGATAGTACCTCCCATTTCAGTATCTTGTCAGGCTGATTTGAAATCAACAAATCAATTGTTGTATGTTTCCCGGTTTTGTAAGTTATAACTTTTAAACTGATGTGGTATAAATCGAATAAAACATGGATTAACTCACGGCACACAGTTTATCTCTATGTGCTGGGGCGGGAGTATTATAACTCACAGCTTTGCCACTTGTAAGTTATGGCCTTGCCCCCTTATGTGTGATGATAAATTGCATATTTCAGTGTTGGCCATTGTATTTTGTATTTTCTTCTTTATATAGCACCTTTCATGCAAACTGCATCCTAACGTAATTCACAGTTTAGGAGAGGATGGGAGAAACGGAGAATTTGATGGCAGATAAAGATGGCTTGGCTAAACTAGTCTGCCCATTTCCCTACCTAACGGATAAGATGCAGATCCTAGTTAACCAACAGCCTACTTCTTCCTACCCCCCACTAGAATTGCCTTTTGCCTGTCCCATGCATTCTTGAATTCTCCCACTGTTTTTGACTCTATGACCTCCTCAGGAAGGCTGTTCCATGCATCTACAACCCTTTGTGTGAACAAATACTTCCTCACATTACCTCTGAGCCCGTCCCCACTCTATCTTCAAATTGTGCCCCCTTGTTCCTGCATATCTCTTTTTCTGAAATATGCTGCCCTCTTGGGCTTTGTTGATTCCCTTGAGGTATTTGAAAGTTTCTCTCATGTCCCCACTCTCCCTCCTTTCCTCGAGGCTATACGTCTTGATCTCCTTTAGTCTTTCTTCATATGTCTTCTGGTGTAGACCCTGCACCATTTTGATTGCCCTCCTCTAGACAGCCTCCACCCTGTCTATGTCTTTGCAGAGATGGGGTCTCCAGAACTGTACACAGTACTCCAGATGTGGTCTTACCAACTGTCTGTACAGAGGGCCAACAACTTCCTGGTTTCTACTGGTGATTCCTCTCCCTGTGCATCCCAGTATCCCCACAGCCCTCCTTACTGCCTTCTCCACATTGCTGGCCCACCTTTATGTCATCTGATATGACTACCTCCAGGTCCCTTTCCATTTTTGTTGTTGTCAGTATCTCACCCCCCCCATTGTGTACTATTGCCCTGGGTTTTTGTTTCCCATGTGCATTACTTTGCACTTCTTTGCATTGAATCTAAGCTGCCATACATTTGACCATTCCTCCACCCTTGCCGAGTCCCTCTGGAGTTAGTGTACTTGGGACAGGGCTTGCATTAGTACTAGTAAAGCAGGGATCAGGCTAACCCTCTGCTTTAAATGTTGGGGCTCAGACCAGAGAATCCTAGGGTCAGAAATTTGCGGTAGTGGCTTTGTAAAATATTACCCGATAACATTTTCTGCTAACGAAATCCATGAAAACCTTTCCATATACAGGGTCAATGCTGAAGCACTGCTTTCACTTTAATGCTTTGGAATCCTCAAAATTCCCATTTGGGAACTTAAATAGGGGGTTAACGCAAGCACTGTTGGGATTTGAAGAGCAGAGATGGATTTAGGGAGAGATTACAGAAAGTTTAAGCACAGGGAGGTTTAGTGACTTGCTCAGGGTCACTCTGCAAAAAAGTATCGGTTGTGGGATGCAAACGTGGGTCTCCAGGTCCATATCTCTCTACTCAGACCAATAGGCCTTACAGTAACTGCCTTGACAGTTTATGCAGTTTTCTTCGAGCACAAGGTGTGATAGGAGTGCTCTCTCTGCCTGTAGTTTGACATTTCTAATTTATACTCCTTCATATCTCATCAGTAGTGGGACCTCCTTGACTATGACATCAACCCCCACCTCCTGTCACATTTGTCCAGTAGTAATGTCACAGCGCTGGTGAGGTGGGCAGACAAATAGCACCTGATATGACAGTCTCCCAGATAAAGTACGTTTCTACTCATCACACCTAATATCATCCCATAGAACAGCTTCTGATTGGCAAAATGAAAAAGAAACATGCTTCAGCAATAAAATAGCATTTTGGTTTGCATAACGATTGGATAACATTCTTACCCCAGGAGTCCTTTACCATCAGTAACTTTTTTGCACTTAGCCGGCTAGGTGCAACTGCCCCGGAGGTGTGCCTTTAAGAGATATCTAAATGAGCTTAGGGCCAAGCCACTCAAAAGACAGGAGGGGGTGTGAGCTGAGTGAGAGCGGTCGAATGTTTCAGAATTTTTTCTCCGCTGGACTGAGCAATATTGCCTCTGAAGTGTCTCCCAACTTTCCTTGTTGACAGCCTCCTAGTGCTTATCTGGGTAAAGTTTTCTTCATAAATTATTTCCTTTAGTGTGCTGAGTGAAATTTTTTACTTTTTCATTAGCGCTGCACAAATTGTTTATTTTTAGCACGACCACACTATTTTGATTTTATTTTTACCATGACTATTTAGTTTAAAGCCTAATTTTATTATGGGTGCTTATTGTCGATGGTTTTCTTCATTTTTGGGCAAATTCTTGTGGGAACTGTCGAATTAGGGACAGTTGCCTTGTTTTTTTTACCTCAGACCGCGTGGGGTTTACCACGAGGCACCTGCAGTGAATTTCTAATTTAAACAGTGCCTGGGGGTTTTCTCTCTAGATTGGCAATTACGAGGAAGCCTTTTTTGTTATATTACTGGACCTTGGTATCATCTGTGTCAGGACTGTCCATAAGGGTTCAGCAGCCACCTGTGCGCAGTTGAGTATTACTGGGTTTCTGTTAAGATTGGCACTGGTATAGATCCCAGTTTTACAACCAAAAAAAAAAGGCACTAGTAATAGAGTTTATTAACTGCGGCAGGACTGGCTGGTGGCATTTTCACAGAAACCTACACTCAGTTCATAGGTCCAGAACTGGTTTGCTTTGCTTAAATTGGCAAACATAGCAGACAAACCTTTGACTACATGGCTGAGGACAAATCAAAGGTTTCCGACGAGGGTCCATTCAAAAATATTAATACCAAAAGCAGAGGTGCTGAGGAACCTTCCAGATCCCAGTCAAAAAATAAAGCTTCCAAAGATGAAGTTCCTCACAAATTGAAAAATAATAAGAGTGACAAAAAAAGGAAGCTTGATCAAGCCTCTGATGAAGTGGCTAAAAAGAAACTCTGTCAAGACAAATATTTTATTTATTTATTATTTTATTGAAACGTTTCACCAGGTAAGGCACACTGAACAACAAGTTGCTGGTCTCCCGGTGTGACCTGGGAGAGGGGGGAGAGGAGTTACATAGTAAAATATTTTACAACAAGGCACATTCAGTAGTAGAGTGACAGACTAAGTACATAGTAGACAGTTACAGATTTTAGCTGTAAACACCTGGCTTACATAAAGTGTACGTTTCAAGTAGCACTGATTACATACAGAGAGATGTATGTAAATATGCTACTGTTGCTCCTGGGAAAGCCAATAGCGACACAACAGGCAGCTTAAAGCATACAGAAAAAACAAAACACTTATAAACCAAGTCTGCACAGGTTCCTCCGTCAGTGCAAGATATGGAAAAAACATGGCAATTGTTTCAGACCCTTCAAAAGATGGGTCCTCTATTTACTGGAGCTGGCAAGCACTCTTCCACAGTTCTCTCTTCTGTAGACTGTGAGGGTGACGCAGATGATAATCAATTGTATGATGCCCCTGACATGGATTTTGAGGGCCTTGAGCCCCAGGAGTCCCCGGACCCCCATCTTGGGGATTCCACCTGGTGACCATGAGGATCCTTCCTCTGTGTTTACATTTATACAAAATATGCTGGATACCCTGGCCCTCCCTGTGCAGGAACCCAACCAGGATGTCGATGAAGGCGAAGATTATAGGGAGATGAAGGGTCTTTCATCCTCAAAGACCCTGGTCATCCCTATCTATAATGCATTTAGAATAAATACCATGAAGGTGCTTCAGCACCCCACTTCAGTATCAGGGGTTGATAAGCGGCTTGAGAGAAAATATAAATTGTCTAAAAATGGTACCGTGTTCCTGTCTGCACACCCTAGCCATGAGAGTATAATGCAGCAGGCAGCTTGTGAGAAAACGGGAGTCTCCTTGTCCCCCTCTTCCCCCTGACAAGGATTCCAAGAAAATTGACCTTATAGCAAAGAAAATGTATGCCACAGCTTCCCTGCTTCTCAGGCTTTCTTCTTACATGGCATTCACAGCCAAATATCAGAAAGCCCTTTGGAAATCTGTCCAGGCTATCGCCCACAGTGGATCAGATTCTGTGGTGAAGGAGCTGGTGGATACGTCAAAAACTGCCCCAGAAGCTACTGTGTACCATTTCCACATGGCAGACAACAACAACAACGATGCAGCCTCTAGGGCGATGGCCCATGCCATCTCCCTGAGACGCTTTGCCTGGCTTAAAACAACCAGTCTGACCACAGACACTCAGAACAAGGCCATGGATTTTCCCTGTGATCAAAATATGTTGTTTGATTACAGAACCACTGACTACATGAAAAAAGTCGATGAGTAGAAGGCCTCCTGGCAGAGCCACTCATCCAAGCCTAAGCACGCCACCCCTTAGAGATCCCATCCCAGGGGCGGTAGGGGCAGAAGTTTTGTTCCCAGGCCTTACAATCCCTATCCTTAATCTGACTTCGGTCAGTGCAGGGGGTCTTTCAGAGGCAGGGGCAGAAGGTGCCAAAGAAGAGCCACCTCTACCCAGCCATCTGTCTCTCAGTCCAAGTCCTGATGTGAGTGTCCAGGTCGCCTCCCTGCTTCTGGTTGGAGGCAAACTCTCCCACTATCTTCAGCACTGGTCCCTCATCACGTTGGACAAGTGGGTGCTGGAGATAGTGGAGAAGGGTCTGTCATTACAGTTCAAGCAGCTGACAGACCTCAAACGTACCCAGGTGTCAAGACCTCTGTCCTCAACACAGATACTGCTGTTGGAAATGGAGGTACAAAACCTTCTGGCTTTACAAGCAATGGAGAGGGTCCCTGCCAATGAGAAGGGCAAGGCCCTCTACTCCAGGTATTTTCTGACACAAAAGAAAATTGGGGAGTGGTGACCTATCTTAGATCTCAGATATTTAAACAAACATCTGAAAAAAAAAAACATTCAAAATGGGTCACTCTGTCACTGGTCATACAGTCCTTACAGCAGGGAGACTGGCTAGCTTCCCTAGACTTAAAGGATGCCTACTTCCACGTACTCATAAGGAGATCTCACAGGAAGTTTCTCAGGTTCAAACTTGCTTCAGGTCACTGTCAGTTCACCGCAGTGTCTTTCGGTCTGTCCTCGGCCCCAAGAGTCTTTACTAAGTGTCCCGCAGTGGTAGCAGCACATCTCAGGAGACTGGGTGTCGCTCTCTACCCCTATCTGAACAACTGACTCATAGTAGCAAAGTCTCCTAGCCTGGTCAAGGAATCTCTTTCTCTCACAGAATGCACTCTGAAGTCTCTGGGTTTCCTGGTAAATGTAAAGAAATCTCACCTGGAACCCACCCAGCTGCTCACCTTCATAGGGGCCCAACTGGACGCTCAGAAGGGATATACCTTCCTCTCGCAAGAAAGAATTCAGTTTCCTTTTAGTGGCAGATTCTTTCGCCCGGGGACAGCCAAGACCAGCCAGACATTTCCTAAAACTTCTGGGACATATGGCCTCTATGACTGCAATAGTCCCAGGTGTCATGTACAGGATGAGACTCCTGCAAGCCTACCTCAGAGCTCACTGGTCTCAGAGAAGCAACAAATTTTCAAAGTTGATACCTGTGTCAGAGCAGTTAATCCAAAATTTGCTGTGGTGGAAGAACCCTGCATATTTGCAGGCAGGGATTCCCTTTCAAGCTCCTCTTCCCACAAAGGTGATCACCACAGATGCCTTCCTTTTGGGCTGGAGAGCTCATTTGAACAGTGCCTCAGTAAGCGGCAGCTGCACTCCCGAAGAGTCACAGTTGCACATAAATCTTTTGGAACTCAGAGCAGTCTTACTAGCTCTCAAAGCTTTTGCTCTCAGCATAGAAGGGCAGGTGGTTCAAATTCGAACAGACAACACCACTGCAATGTTCTGCATAAACAAGCAGGGTGGTACTAGATCAGGAATACTCTATTTGGAAGCTCTGAAGCTCTGGTCTCTAGCATTCTCCTTGGGAGTCAGCCTCTTGGCTAGTTACCTTCCAGGCAAACTCAATACTCTGGTGGATGCTCTAAGCTGCATCAGTCAAGGCCAGAGTGAGAGTGAATGGACACTGAACAAGAAAGTACTAGCTACAGTGTTCTGGCGGTTGGGCACACCAGACATGGATCTGTTTGCCTCTCCTCTCAGTTTTCAGCTTCCTCAGTACTGTTGCAGGCCCCCAGTTCCGGGAACACTTCCTTTGGGTGCCCTGATCCTGGACTGGTCAGGGAGGTTCCTATACGCATTTCCTCCCTTTCCCCTGATATTCAGGGTTTTGCTGAAACTCAGACAGCAGCCTGCATTGATGATCCTAGTGGCTCTGGACTGGCCCAGGCAAGCCTGATACCCTCTTTTTCTCTCAGTGTCCTGCAACAGGCCTATTCACCTGCCTCCATCTCACTCCCTGCTGACCCTTCCTGAGACGGGAGTGCAGTAACCAGACATGCACTCTCTTTACCTCAAGGCCTGGTTATTGAGGAATTAGCATTTCCATCCTCACAGTACTCTGAACAGGTCCTTAAGATACTGAGGATGGCTAAAAAAAACAAACACTGAGAAGACTTATGCAGCCAGATGGACTAGGTTTTCCCTGTGGTGCAACAGCGAAAAGGTCAAACCCCTATCAGCTTCAGACCCTCAGCTGCTAGACTACCTGGTACACCTACAGGTGTCAGGCTTGAAACTATCTTCACTCAAGCTACACCTGGCAGCAATTTCGGCCTACCTTTTGGTGGGAAAGAAGAAATCACTTTTTTCCCCACTGCATTTTTAAACAGTTTTTCAAAGGCCTCTTGCACCTCCTGCCTCCAACCAGGGAGCCCGTTCCTCCTTGGAGCCTGAACCTTTGCATAGATGGGCTCATGAATCCAACCTTCGAGCCTAATATCCACGGCCCACATCAAGTTTGTAACTTGGAAGACCGTCTTCCTGGTAGCCATTACATCTGCCAGGAAGATTTCAGAGTTACAGGCCCTGTGCACTGAGCCGAATTACATCATCCCTCACAACGATAAAGCTAAGCTCAGGAGAGATAGGAAATTTCTGCCAAAGGTGGTTTCAGAGTTTCACTTGAACCAGTCCATTACTCTGCCTGTCTTCTTTACTGAGCCATCCACTTCTGGTGTGCAAAAGTTGCACAGTTTGGATGTTAGAAGAGCCATCTTTCACTATCAGTCCAGAGGCTCTTCCACTCAGTTGTTCCTCACCTATTGGGATATAGTCAGACGAAGACCAGCTACCAAGAGAACTGTTTCTCGTTGGTTGGTCTCTTGTATTAGATTCTGCTATGAAAAAGCTGGTCACCAACCTCTAGTGAGGCTCAGGGCCCACTCCACCAGGGGCACTGCAGCCTCGCTTGCAGCAGCAAGGGACGTTCCCCTACTGGATGTCTACAAAGCAGCTACTTGGAAATCTGGGCACACCTTTGTGAAACACTACAGTTTGGATGTGCAGACCAGATCTGATGCCAAATTTGTCAGGGTGGTTCTGCAGAGCCTCTTTCCTAAGTAGTTTCTCTGCCCACCTCCCACTTGGTACTGCTTGGTAGTCTGCAAAAAAGTTACTGATGCTAAAGGACTCTTGGGGTAAGAAAAAAAATTGCTCACCGCAGTAATCTTCTTTCTTCCAAGGGGTCCTTTAGCATCAGTAAGCTCACACCCTTCCTTCCTGGTTCACCTGTCTGAGAAGGGCTCTTATGTCACCTTTTACTAAATTTGGAGTTTCTTATTGACAAGTTTTTAGCGCATGTTGCTGTTGTTTCTAGTTCCACTTTTCTGGACATTTGCATGTTTTTTTAATCCTGTTGATTCTTTTTCGGGGCATTTGCCCTCATTTTTCCTCGAAAAAATTCTGAAGCCTTCAACAGCTCTTACTCAGCTCACACCTCCTCCTGTCTTTTGATTGGCTTGGCCCTAAGCTCATTTAAATATCTCTTAAAGACATGCCTCCAGGACAGTTGCACCTAGCCAGCTAAGTGCAAAAAAGTTTCTGATGCTAAAGGACCCATTGGAAGAAAGAAGATTACTGTGGCGAGTCATTTTTTCTTCTCTGCCTGACATCTTTGTCACCACCACCACTTGAAGCTGCTTTCTACTGTTTCTGATTGCACACACCAGCCGTAGAACAGAGATGAGTACAGAACAGAATATGTTCAAATATTAACTGGTTAGTGGTTATAAACCACTGCCAGTGAGTGCCCAACCGCTCCGTAGACCACATATGTGGTTTACGGAGGTCTGTAAACCACGGGCACTCAAAAATCAAAGCAGCACCTTAGAAAGCCGCCGGACAAGCTGTCCTTGCGCCGCATGTCCAGTAGCACTAGTTTTTTCACATAGCGTGAGGCACAAGCTTCTCGGCAGCCCCACAGTACCTCATGAAGCAATTTTTTAAACTTAATTAAATCAAACAGCTGTACATTCTTTAAAGTAAACATGGCAACAACGTCGTGATTTAACCCCCTCAAACAACACTGACAGGCACCTATTTATAGAAGAGCAAGAAAACAAAAATATGAAGAAAAAATCCTTAGAACCACTAAATATAAAAAATAAAACATGGCTAAGTGTGTTGTAATGGGAATTTTATGCACATCCTCAGTGTGTGATGCCCATATAAACCCCTTGGGCTTCTTGGGGCATCACACACCTTGGGTGTGCATAAAATCCCTATAAACCACACTTACCCATGCATTATTCTATATGTTATCTGCTTTCACTTTCGTGTTCCATTAACTTTACAAATGAGACATCCTCAAAAGTTAATGACATTGTCTGCTTTTCTATTACAGTGACATCTTCATGGTGTAATACAGGCAACCAAAGTGAGCACCTCTTGACGTCACATGCACACCTCACACACCACTGTTGTTGTATTACAGCCTGAATGTCAGTACAGTAGAAATAACAGTTCTACTTGTAAAAATGTCTACTTTTATCCTGCCTTATTTTTGCTTTTAGCACTTACATAGCTATATCATTTTTCAGTTACCACCAGTTGCACTCCTGCCTGTCCGAGGAGCCCTCGAACACCTGGATCCAGAAGCAGTGCTCAGACAGTCTGCTTCAGTGTTACTCCCTGGGGCTATGTCCTGCTTTTTGTTCAGGCTTTGGGTACCGCAAATTGTTACATGAGTTAGAAATCAGTTTCAGTTAGCTTCCTTTCAGAGTCATACATACCCCAAACATCGTCTTTCGCAGAGAACTGATGTTTCATTCCGTTGCCTTTTACGTGATGTGACTACAGACATGGTACTGTTGTGGGGCAGTGATGGACTGCTACACCCATTGCACTTCCAGCTTATAAATGGCTTGGGAAATTTCATCAATCTGACTGTTCAGTGGGATTCCAAAAGTATGTAATTATCCTAGCACATTTACAGACTTCGAGTCCCCAGGACTTAATCACTTTTATATCCATTGTTTTTCTTTCAAAAGCCATTTTATGCATACAGTAAAACACTCCAGGGTGTGAGTTTGTACTGGGGTATGCAAACTTCTTGGGTAGTTGAAGGCATTCTGCTTCCCTACAAACCACAGATGTCGTATATCTCACTAGAAGCATACACTCTGTCTTGTGTTACAGCTGTTATGTTGAAAGTTACTGTGATGTTAGTGTTCTCGTTTGGGTTATGGAGGACTCTTGAGTCTCAGAACTTCCATTGTCTGGAAGTAGATTACAGTGATGACCCTCCAGACTCTGTTGGACCCCCACACGTTCCTCCTAAATGCCTGGGCTTTAAATTACATCTTGCAGATAGTTTACCTCATAATTCTGAGGACAGGACACTTGTGCTATACAGTTAGGAATTATTTAAGGTAAAATACAAAGAACCTCAGTGCAAAAGCACTGTGGCAAGGATTACCCCAAATGGCATTGTCAATAAAGCCAAGTTTCAAAGAAATACAAAATCATGCATACCCCCATAATGCAAAGTTTCATGGGATGTATATGCAAATCACCATGCTTAAGGGGGTTAAAACCTTTTATAGGTACATTAGGGAGCAAAGGAAGACTAAGGCAGGGATACTGAGGCTGAATAAAGAGGAAGGTGGTTGGACAGAGAGCGATAGTGAAAAAGCAGGGATACTGAATGAATACTTCTGCTCAGTATTCACAATGGAAGAGCAGGGGGAGATACTGAATCCAGTCAGTAGAAGCACTCTGGATATGGGGGTTGATATTAGTCCTTTCACAGAAGAAAGGGTGCTGAAAGAACTCTTAAAACTGAAGGTGGATAAAGCAATATGGCCTGATGGGATTCACCCCAGAATTCTAAAAGAACTAGTAATACCACTGACTACACTTAATAAATTATGGAAGGATGGTGTGATACCTGAGGACTGGAGGAGGGTGGATATGATTCCCATTCACAAAAGTGGGAGCAAGACAGAGGCAGGAAACTATAGACTTATCAGTTTAACCTCAATGATGGGGAAAATGATGGAACCACTTCTGAAGGAAAGAATTTTTGAGTACCTAGAGGCCAGTGGAGCACAGGACCCAAGGCAGCATGGATTCACAGCAGGAAGGTCATGTCAGACAAATTCAACAGGACACAGAGGGTAATAGTAAATGGAGTCCACAGTGAAGAAAGGGGGTTACTAGCGGGGTACCGCAGGGTTCAGTACTGGGGCCGGTCCTTTTTAATGTCTTTATAAGTGACATTGCAGAGGGACTGGAAGGAAAAGTATATCTCTTTGCAGATGATACAAAGATCTGTAACAGGGTTGATACATGAGGTGGGGTGGAAAAGATGAAAAGGGACTTGGTAAGGTTGGAAGAATGGTCAAATATATGGCAGCTTAGATTCAACACAAAGAAATGCAAAGTAATGCACCTGGGAGACAGAAACCCAGGGGAAGAGTACACAATGGGGGGTGAGATACTGACAACAAAAATGGAAAGGGACCTGGAGATAGTCATATCAGATGACCTAAAGGTGGGCCTGCAATGTGAGAGGGCAGTAATGAGGGCTGGGGTGATACTGAGATTCATAGGGAGAGGCATCACCAGTAGAAAACAGGAAGTTGTTGGCCCTCTGTACAGACAGTTGGTAAGACCACATCTGGAGTACTGTGTACAGTTCTGGAGACCCTATCTCCGAAAAGACATAGACAGGGTGGAGGCTGTCCAGAGGAGGGCAACCAAAATGGTGCAGGGTCTGCACCAGAAGACATATGAAGAAAGACTAAAGGAGCTTAAGATGTACAGCCTCAAGGAAAGGAGGGAGAGGGGGGACATAATAAAAACTTTCAAATACCTCAAGGGAATCAACAAAGTCCAAGAGGGTAGCATCTTTCAGAAAAAGAGATGTTCAAGAACAAGGGGGCACAATTTGAAGATAGAGTGGGGACGGCTCAGAGGTGATATGAGGAAGTATTTGTTCACAGAGAGGGTTGTAGATGCATGGAGCAGCCTTCATGAGGAGGTCATAGAGTCAAAAACTGAGGGAATTCAAGAATGCATGGGACAGACATAAGGCAATTCTAGTGGGGGGGTACGAGGAAGTGGGCTGTTGGTTAACAAGGATCTGCACCTATCCATTAGGTAGGGAAATGGGCAGACTAGGTGGGCCAAGTGGTCCTTATCCGCCATCAGATTCTAAGTTAAAGCACTGCTACTTAAAGCTGTACTAGCCTAAAATTTCATGGTAATTTGTATATACATCCCATGACCTCCCTGGGCCAGAGGGCTTTTCTATATCGGGCCCCCTTATGGCTCAACAAGCTTCCCACCTCCATCTCTCTTGAACCCAAACTAGGCCTTTTCAAAATCAACCTCAAAAATTAGATACTCATGCACTCATCCTGCGACTGTCCTTAGTCCCCTCTCCACCGGCACTCATCCTGCAACTGTCCTTAGTTCCCCCTCCACCTGCACTCATCCTGTGACTGTCCTTAGTCCCCCCTCCACCTGCACTCGTCCTGCGACTGTCCTTAGTCCCCCCTCCACCTGCACTCATCCTGTGACTGTCCTTAGTCCCCCCTCCACCTCCTTCAGTTTATTCCCTGCTGTTCTCTCAGTGGTCTGCCACCATGTGATGCACACACTGCACTCAACGACGGGTCTAATTCCCAGACCCTGTGTGAAATTTTGCTGTGTTATTTTCTTCATTAACATTTTTGACGCCGGGCATGTCCTGCCCTACTATGTATCTCAGTCTTAGTTAACAAACTTCTATGTTCATATGTATACTGTCTGTGTCTACCTGTGTTGTCCTGTGTATCATTGACTTGGAACCTTTGCAAAGGAGTCCTTGACTCAGAGGTGTATTTCCAGTTATTGAAATAAATAAAATTATGCTTTGCATTATGGGGGATGTGTGTGATTTTGTATTTCTTTGAAATTTGGCTTTATTGCCAATGCCCTTTGGGGTAACCCTTGCCTCAGTGCTTTTGCACTGAGGTTCTTTGTCTTTTAGCTTCTTCTCTTTTTTTGGGGGCTCACCATGACTCAAACCCATAAGACCAACATTGGGCTGGTTCATTTCCACTTGAGTGTGATACAGATAAGGCACACTGATGAGTCCTGGGTAGGATGAAACAAGTGTCTTCTGTTTGCACCCTTTGCAGATTGTGTGAGAGGCCCTTTGGCACCGTGCATTCCTGCTTAAAGCTGAACCAGCCTAAAATTATTTAAGGTAGATACCTAAACCAGTTACCAGTACTTTCGGAGCTAGTAATCAGTGTGTGTTTATGTCTGATCCTGGCTCTGTTTGTGATGTCTGATGCTGGCTCTGTGATGTTTTGATTCTGGCTCTGTTTGTGATATCTGATTCTGGCTCTGTCTGACCAACAGTTTAGGTGCTGGACTCCCACCATACTCTCCTGTATTTGCATCCTGGATTCATTGCTGGAGACATCTCAGTACACAGGTATGGGGGAGTAATTTCCTGTTGCATAGATTATGCTGTTAACCATTTTACTCCCAGAAAGAAGTGAAAGGAATTTTGGTGATTTCCTGTGAGCATGATCCTGTGTAGCTGGCTCTTATTTTGAAGTGTGATGTTCAACCCGTGGTGCATTCAGACTGGTGTATTTAACTAATTTCAGTCTTTAAGAGAAGCTGAAAAGTAAATTATGAATCACTATCTCACTGCCAGCAAAACAAAACAAACTCGCATTCCTATTACCCCCACAGTACAGTTGTGCTCTTGTGTTGCTAACCTTCCAGCATGTCTCTTGCAGCAGGCGTCTTCCTTATCAGTAGTCCTGTACTTTTTAATGTTCGTCATGTACTTTTCTGTCAAGGAAACATCAGTAAATGTATTAAAAACTGTGTTTTAGCCACAGATTGTTACAACTCTCTTGTAATCCCCAAGAAGCTGTCCAACCACCGAGAACTGCCAAGAAACACCTAAAAACAGATGTCTTCTCCTCTTTGCAGCAGCCTTGTGCAGTGCAGGAGGACCACTTTTAACAGAAAACAAACTACTTCATTTTAGCAGATATTTTATCAACTTGAAATAATGTAGTACTGTAATATGTAATGGAAGTTTCATAGTCCAAACCCTAATCTTTTTTGGAGTGCATATCTTGCAGCGGACTACAGAGGCCACATCTAAGAGAACACCATGTCTACATAGCATATAAGCTTTTTTTTTTTTTTTTTGCATAACTGATGAATAATTTAAACTTTACTACTTATAGTCATTTGATTTATTGTGTATGCTACAGTTATATCCACATTTTCAGGATCAAGCCAGCAGAATGGGTCATCCGAAGCAGACAAACAACTCCACTAAAAAGAAAACAGCTTCCACCAAGTGTAGCAGTGGCCTGCGTGGGAGTGGGAGAATTGAGAATCCAGAGGGATTGTCAGAACCGACCATGAAGCAGTTTTTCAGGCAGTCTGAGAATTGGATCGCAAAGCTGATGTTGAAACCCTTTGTGTGTTGTGGACTTTGTACACGTCCTGAATTCCTACATGTTCTAAATCTGCAAGCAACAATAAAATTACCTAGAGTAACACAGCTGGAAATCAAAGTGGAGCCTGCGGCTGGAGAGACAGAAGAGGTGGTAGGGATGCTTAGAAAGTCCTGATTGTGACAATAGGGGTAATTATGGAAAACAAAATACTTTTTGCCTGATTGGAGGAATTACAAAATTCTGCTGGGGCCCCAAACCGAAGACTGATAGGACTGTCAGAGGGCATGAAAAGGAAAGATTCACCATCTTTCCTTGTTTCCTGCTTACTGGAACATTTACAAATGGAGGCGCCACCTGTCGACAGAAGGGCCTACAGAATAACACCATGGAAAGAGTCCGGCAGCGAGCCCCTTCCTTGCAGTTTGCTAATGGTCACATATGACATGCATGGGAGAGACAGTGCTGAAAGCAGCTGGAGATTGAATGATAGAATAACTCTTCTGGAAACCAGATGTATGTTTTTCCCGACTTAACTGTTGACATCAAGAAGAGGAGAAAATGTTTTGATGCAGTTCGTGCAGTCCTGTGGGAAATGGGCATTTCCCAGACTATGCAGTTGTCCATAAAACTGGAACTAGTTCATACTGGCAAGGCATTTTTGGTGACCCAGTAGATGCTGGTAAGCTTGTGCAAAAATTGAGAGTGGATGTTGCTACTCGGTTTGGGGAACGAGACTTGGAATCTGATGACTAAGTGTTAAAGTGATACGTGTGGCTGAGCATTTCCAAACTGAGCTAAACTGTCTGTGTTTAAAGATGGGGAATGTTTAAAATTGTAATGTTAGATATGGTGATATTCAGGGTAAGATATTTTGACCTACTTAGTTTAGTTAACAGTGACTTCATTTGAGCGCTACCGTTTTCTTTTTTCAAAATAGGTTTTCCTTGATGTTTTCTCAGTTATCTTTTTTTAATCATATTTTATTAATTTCATCGCATTCATATTGACACCAAATACATAGTATTATAACATGTAAATAAAGTTATACAGTCAGAAAAACGAGAAATCACAAGTCATTAAATCTCCACACCCACCCGCCTACCCCAGTCACGCTATTACTTCAAACAGGTTTTATTGGGGATCAGTTGGGACAGATTTATTAATCGCATCACATTCTTGTTAGCACCAAACACATAGTATTATAATGTGTAAATAAAGATCTTACTTCGACTATGAGCTCTTGCAGCAGGCTACACCATAAGGACTGTCCCGCCAAGCACAAGGATCCCACAGAAAACTTCTAGCTAGCAGTATACAACGGGAACTGCCCGCTGACGTCGGCCCGCCCTGATGTCGGCCAGTGGTATAAAGGAGACAGTCCCCAGCCCCACCTCAGTTCTTTTCCCACCGTCAAACCATGCACATCAGCTCCACGGATGCCTCCTGCTACCAGTTGACCACCATTTTCAAGTATTTTGCTCTTTTTTATTTTTTGCCCCAAACCAGTGATTCTCTACTGCATGTCTTATCCGTCGTCTTCCTCAGAGCAGCAGAAATCTAAGTGCACCTGTGGTAAACCGATACCATTGAAAGACGGCCATTCGGCCTGCTTACTCTGCTTAGGCCCCAACCACAACTCAGAGGCCTGCCTGCACTGCTGCAGTTTTAACCGGAGGATGAGGATATGTGCCCAAAGGCCTTGAAGTGCCATCTGTTGGAGCAGCAGTTAGCTGCCATGCAGAGGAACCCATTCAGCTATGGCTCCTCTTCTTAAGTCCCTGGGACTTCCCCATCTTCTTCCCATAAAGACAAGAAGACCAGTGGGAAACAGTACCACAAGGACAAGGAGAGACCCAGATCGGACTCCCGCTCCAGGTCACTGCATAAGAAGGCATCTTTTTCGAGTCCCACTCCCACGGGAGATCGGACTCTGCCCCTCCAGCAGCCGTAACCCCCTCTGGGCTGCCGTTGATGAAGCCCCCACTCTAGTCCTGATGTCCAGTGGGGGGTCTTCAGGTTAAGGGTCTTTGTCGACCATTTCAACCTTGAGCCTTAGGCCCTTCCAGCAGCCTTCCAGGCCTAAGCCTGGTGGACCAGCTGGCTCCTCTTCAGATGATGGGCAGGAGCCCATCGTCTGCCTGGCTGGGGCATCCTCTTTGATGGACCAGATGTCAGGGTCCGGCGACAAGAAGAGGCGCCAAGAGCAGGAACTCCAGGCTGGAGTTTGCTCCCCCAAGCACCTCAAACAGCTGTCATCAGACCCCATCGTCTTCGACATCTGCTTCCCCAAGGTCAAACCGGGCAACACCCCCTCCAGCGTCACTCAAACCTCGGCCGGTGCTGGCCCTGGCCCTGCAGACTTCTCCTAAACTGATGCCCGTCAGACCATCGCCAGCTAACCCGGCTCCTCCTACTTCGGTGCTGGATGACCTGACGACTGATAATTTAACACCAGACAACTTGGCCCCCGATAACCTGGATACGACTGATCTGACGTCAGACACTCTACTGCCTACACATGCGTCCTCAGACCTGATGACAGGGCTAGCTGTGCCAACAGAGCTGACACCGGGTACACCTAATGTCCCACCCCTGGCACTGGACCCCCCCCCCGGAGCTCCCCTCTTCGTATTGTCAGACACGGGGGCCCTGTTTAATTCATGGTGGGACACCATTAAAGGGGACCTTTTGCCTAAGGGGAATCTCTCCCCTTTACTGGATCTGACTCCCTCGGGAGTCCCTCAGGCCCCTCCTAAACAACCCACTTCTCCACCATCCAGGAAGCTGCCCACCAAAAAGGGTTACCCTGCTCCAGACCATTCAGATGAGAATCCTTGGCATTCAGGATGAAATTAGGCGTTCTTGTCCGATAGTCCTCAGGCACCAATGTCACTCTTGTGACACGGTCCCAGCTCTACCCTTACTTCCTCGGGGTCTTCTGGAAGGAGCTCGTCTAGCTCTTCCAGGTCCTATGACAGGTTTACTTCTCCTTCTCCTCCGTAGCCTGATATCCATAAAGGTTCCCCTCTGTCGCCTGCGGATGACCACACTTTTATGGATGTTCTATGTCACATCCAGTTTCTTAATCAGTGGGACACTGAGGATTTGGACCTGGAAAGGCATTGACTAACTCAGTTTCTAGATTTGAGCGACCCTAAACCACTGGTTGTACCTCTGTCGGTGGCCCCATTCCAGGATGTCACCAAGCTTGCCTGGAGTCACCCTTCTTTGGCTTCTGCTGTCCCCAGAAAAGCGGACAGACTTTACAGGACCCCAAAGAACAAGGCTTTCTTGGGAGAACAGCCACAGGCTGATTCTGTGGTCTTAACGGCAGTCCATGGCAGGTCCAAACAACCTCGCCATATGAGCTCGCAGCACCCCGGACAAGGAATCCAAAGGCTGGAACAGTTCGGCCATAAGGTTTTCTCCTCGGTCACTTATACCATTAGATCACTAAACTTCCTAGCACATATGGTACAGTACCAGAAGTCTCTGTGGAAGAAGGCTCTAGAGTTGTCTTGGGCCCAGCCGGACCCCTCTCAAAAGACAAAGTTGTTGGGCATTCTCTAGTCTGGTATGGACGGAGAAAAACACGTTTTGCGTGTGTCCTGTGACTCAGCAGACACTGCCACCAGGGCTGCCACTACTGGCGTCTGTCTGAGGAGGTACTCCTGGCTCAGGGTTTCCGTCAGGACCTCCAGAAAGCTATCCTGGATGCCGTTTTTCAAGAATCTAATCTTCCTGGACATAAAGTCTCCACCACTCATTCACACTAATGGGAATTCGCCGGAGGCGCTAGGACCCAGCGGGAGCAAACTTTTTTCAAGAGGGCCGGCGCCTGAGATGGAGCCACGAGAAGCGGCACCGCGAGCCCCAGCTCGTGCGGCAATATCTATCTCGGTGTCGACCCTCCAACCACCTCAGTTCCTTTTTTCCCACCGTCGAGTGTGCTTCAGTGACGATGATGCTCGCCCACCAGGAGTTAAACTTCAGTGGCAGCAATAGTTCAGTTTATTGTTTTGTAATTTTATTTCAGATCAGTACCGATTTATATATTTTAAATTGTACAACAAGAAGTCTTCAGCCCTCCATTGACAGAGGCGACCATGAGCGGGTCAGGTGGTAGGGAGACTTTGTATGAAAGCTGTTCAGTCAGCCGGGCTGAGTCCAGTCCGCCACCCTCTCCGGGGGGGGGTCAGACAATGGATGGCCCAGTACTTGGGGGGGGGGATGGGCAGTCCCCCCAAAAGCATAAAAGGAAATGGTCCCATTCTCGGCGTCGTTTGGCCTCGAGTTCCTCTTTGACGCATAGATCGAAGAGGAAAAGGCATTACTCGAGGTCACCCTCTGGTATGTCTGCGTGTAGACGATTGGTTGTTGGGGCCAGGCTCCGGTCTCCACCTCTATTGGAGTCACTGGTTTCTGTCTCCGATGGCTGACCTCTTCAACATCGGAGCCCCTCTCCACCTTCCTGAGGAGCTTCTGATGAGCAGTTTCACCAGTGGACTGCTCTTATGGAGCTGTGGGCTCAGAGGTTGGTTCAATTGCCCAAGCCAGGCTGTCAGACTCTGGGGCCTTCAGGCCATTTGGCTTCGGGGGATGGGAAAGGCGGTTGGGCCTTCCTATTCAAACAGTGCCTTCTTCGGTGCCGTCGACTCCTCGCTTCGGTGTTTCTCCCCCTCACATAGCTGCGGCACTGGGGTCCACACTGATGCCTTCACCTCCTGCCATTTTTCCCTCTTTTTCCTCAAATCACAGTTGTCTGACCTCTGAGACTCTCTATGGCGCTGTCCACAGTGCCGCAGGCTCATTTGGTGCTGCACACAATGCCGTGGGGCCAGTTGGCGCCGTGTGTGCTGTCGGCGCCACGTTCGGTGCTGGGGGCACAGCGCCACTTCGGCGGGCGCCTCCCTCCTTGTTCTCGGTGCCATCTTCCTCTTCAGTGCTGGGAGCTGGTGCAGCGCCAACCAGTCTTCAGGGGTTCTCGACTCTGATTCTTTCTTCTTCTGTTCTTCCTCCTGATTTTCACTACTTTCCTGTCTATGTATTCCCACCTGGACTGACAGGAGATGATTTTGAGCCTGACCCAGATCTTTGCCTGGGTGATGATGTTGATGCCCTCAGAGCAGGGATCAATCCTTCTGCAGAGCCTGTGGTGGAAGACCTCTCCATTAAAGGGGACAGGAACCGGTTTAGAAAGCCAATAATAGATACAAACAACTGACTTTGGCAAATAAACATATCTTAAAGTTTATTTTTTTTCCCCCTTCCTTATTTTTATGTATATTGTGATTTTACCCATCCTTCAGTGGTCTGCCGAAACACAGCATTCTAATCCTCCTCGTGTACACTCAGCTCAGAGAGACGTCATTTTATGATGCTGTGGTTGGTGCTGCACATATGCAGTGGCACTCCCTAACAGCAGCGGATAAGCAGGCGTGCTCCGACAAGTGCCAGCGTTGTCAGAGGGAGTGTTCATGGTAAAACGGTTCATCTGTTTGTAGCTTATTTGAGTTATTAGCAGTGCTGGCATAACAAAAAAAACAACTCCCGAGTTGAAAGTAGTGAAACGGCAATTTTTGTCTTACTCCCTTTTTACACATATACGGAATACTTATTTACTGATGTTCTTTCTGTTATCGGTAGTTCTGTCAGTAAAATAGACTTGCAACCTCAGCTGAGTTCAGTTACAGCAACTTGCGAGTGTGAGTGTGATTTTAAAGAGCTGCTGTAACACTTTTAAATGACCTAGTTCAAACAGCATCAGTAAATATTCTGTAAGCACCTTTAGGTGATTGGTAAAGAGCTGCTGTAACACTTTCATATCTCAAAAGGCAAAACAAAGGTGTATTCTCTGGTATCGGCTGACCAGTGCTGACAGGGAAAGCCATTTCATTATGGTGCTGTAAGAAAAAGTCATTCTGACAATTTTCTCTGGTGATGCTGAGCGAGCCCCCACCCTCGCCATCCCGCATGAGAAAGCACTCCAGTCTATTGCACAATGCCCAAATCATCCCGTTAAATACAACCTCCCTGCCCTCCTAAATTACAGTGATAGTTTGCTGCATAGTCCTCCTTATTTCCGTTGTTCCATCATTAACATAAAATAAGTTACATACCATAGGTTCTATGGATAGATGTTCTAATTCCGTCGGCAGTCTAACCCCATTTCACACCATCTATCACCATGTTAACCTGTGATTTTTGTTAGTAGTAAACTGAATCTACATGTATTGTAAATGTGACAGGTTTCCAGACATCAATTTCATGTAGTAAACGTATTAGTAATGCTGTGTTTACTGATTAACCGTGGGCATATATAAACTTGGTGATGCATACATACAGTAAGGTGCTGGTTGGGCACACTGAGTGGCCTGAGGGAGAGGGGGATGCAGGAATCCAAATTAAAGTGAAGGGTTTACTGCTAGTCCTCCTCTCATCCCTTATTTTGTTGGAGGCTATTAGTATTAATCTGATCAGTGCAGCAGTCAGTCTACTCCCTCAGCAGTCCAACTGGCAGTCAAGAGGAGAAAGGCAGCAGTTGCAGTTTAGATGGTCCCCTTTCTGTATGCCAGGAAGCATTGTTGGTGGCTGCAGTGAGAGCTCTGTGCTGCTCAGTTTACATTTCTAGTTGTTCAGAGTAGTTCAGTCCTTCCGTGACAGTGATCTGCCACTGCAATGAAAAGAGCCACTAAGGAGAGAGGCGACAGAGCAGCAGCTGAGGCCCTGGTGGAGATAGCGTGTGCAGTCACAGAGGTGGCATCAAAATTACATGCTGTCATGCCTCAGTGGAAGTGGCTATGGGGTCAGGGCAAGAAACGAAAGATGCTTAGTTTTGTTTTGTTTTTTGGGGGGGGTACCACACAGCCATCATCCATTGCACAGTCCCAAGCAGAGGTGTGAGGAACCATTGAAACAATAAAGTATAGACAGTGGACATGGACCCTTCTCCAGCAGCTTAAATGGAAAAAAGTGTTGGGGCCAGTCAATCGTAGAACTGACATCAATCACAAGCCCCTTTCACTCATGTCACCAGTATGCTGCATACTTATCTGGCTGGATTGTTCGATCTTGGTTTGGACCTGCCCCGGGCAGCTTCGACAGTGTTAGCAAATTGTCAGAGCGACCTGCTGGATAAGGTATGTGGCATGGGTGGAAGTGTCTCTGTCCACCAATTCTAATTTCTTGATTCAGTGGTTTCCCACACCTCTGTCTCCAACTGTTAAATGGACAAACCTGCAGTGCCCACCTAGCCACAAGGCTTTCAACATGAGTGATAACTTTGCGGTTTGAAAGCATTACGACAGCGCTTTAGAAACAGACCCACACACCCGAGCTGCTGTAACTGCAATCAGCTGAGGTTGGAAGCCTTTCTTACTGTTTGTCAGTACAGTTACTGAATATTTACCAATTCCATTTGAACTAAGCCATATGAAAATGTTATAGCAGCTTCTTAAAAGCACACTCACATACGCAAGCTGCAGTAACTGAAATCAGCTGAGGTTGCAAGTCTGTTTTAGTGACAGAACTACCGATAACAGAAAGAGCATTAGTAAATAAGTATTCAGTAACTGCAAAAGGGAGTAAGACAAAAAGTGCCATTTCACTACTTTCAACTCAGGAGGTCTTTTTTTTACGTTATGCCAGCACTGCCAGTAACTTCAAAAAGCTACATACAGATGAGCCGTTTTACCGTGAACACTCCCTCTGACAAAGCTGGCACTTGTCGGAGCGCGCCTGCTTATCTGCTGCTGTTAGGGAGTGCCACTGCATATGTGTAGCACCAACCATAGAATCGACACGAGTCATCAGATGACATCTTCATCACAGTCATGTACGTCATGGACAAACAGCCTCGCTCACTTTCTCATGGAGAAAACCGGAAAGGTAAATAGAGCAGCTCCATTGACAGCCATATTGATAAAATCTTTTGAATTAATGAAACAAAATGTTAGTTTACACAGACCGAGGATTTTCAATTATATTTACAGAGTTATAATAGTAATAAAATAGACAGGACACATTCAGTAGTCTCAGTCATGTTTTTTATTTCCTGTCCTCTTCAAGTCTCTGCTCAAAAATTTCAACTCTATTCTTTCTCTCCAAGCTTAAGAAATTGATCCTGGGAAGCTTTTGCGACTCCAATATCTTCATGTCCTAGAGATCCCTATGGATTTAACCCCTCCGGTACAGCCCCCTTTCAAGACCCTCTCACAGATGGTGTGGAAGAATCCGGCTCTCATTCCTTCCGTGGCCAAGTCCATCGATCGGAAGTATGCCCTTCCAAGGTTCACCCTATTTTGGCCTCACAAGGCTGATGCCATTGTGTTCTTGGCAGAGAATGATAAGGCCGTCCTTCCTCAAGGATCTATGGCCCGACCAATAAACAAAGAATCTCGTAAGATAGACACCTTAGGTAAGAGAGTCTTTACTGCCTCAACCCTGGGGATGCACATTGCCAGCTACCAGGACTATTTTTCTCAATATGGGTATGTACTTTGGCATTCCCTCAAAGAAATGGTGGATGCTCTTCCCGAGTCGGAAGCTAGCTCAGAGTTGTGTCACACCATAACTGGGGGTATCGAATCCAATAACCAACAGGTTAAAGCTGCAATAGATGCCTACGATACCACCTCCCGGGCAGCGGCAGCTGACATCTGCACCCACCGCCACTGTTGCTATGTGCTTCGGGCTTCACGAATGACGCCCAGCAGCAAGTTATGGCCTTACCCTTTGACGGTATGTATCTGTTTGGGCCTCAGGTGGAGCAAGCTGTGGAGGCCACACAGAAGACTAGGTCTGCCATTAAGACAGCTAGATCTGCACCCGCCCCCTCCCGAGGGGATGCAAACAAGCATCAGTTTCACAACCGTCAGTCCTTTCGTGGCTGAGGAGGTTTTAACAAAAATCACAACCCTCAGTCACAAAAGAAAGTGCAGCAGAAGGCACAAGGGCCCAAAGCGCCCAGTGCCACCTTCTGAGTTTCTGGCCCAGGTCCTCTGGATAATCCGCAAGGGATACTCTCTCAGTCTTTCGGAAACCCCTTCAGATCATCCTCCCAAATGACAGCCCAAGCTATCGGCAGTACAGTCAGACCTTCTTGCTTCCAAGGTACAAGACCTTCTGAAAAACAGGGCAGTAGAAATAGTTCCGTTGGATCAACAAAACACAGGTTTCTACTCCTATAACTTTCTGGTCCCGAAGAAAACCGGTGGCATGTGCACCATTCTGGGTCTCAGAAAACTGAACAAATTCCTTCACAAGCAGAAGTTCAAGATGATAGCATTAGGTACCCTGCTACCTTTGCTTCATCGATATGATTGACTAGCCTCTCTGGACATGCAGGATGCCTACCAATATATTCACATACTGTACACCCAAAGCACCACAAATACCTAAAGTTTGTGGCATTGGGTCAACACTATCAGTTCAGAGTCCTGCCCTTTGGGCTATCCTCGGCGCCTCAAGTTTTTACAAAGTGTTGTGCAGTTCTCGCAACGCACCTCAGGAAAATCAGAATACAGGTGTTCTCATATCTAGACCACTGGCTCCTAGCAAGTCCCTCAGGCAAGAGACTCTAGAGGCCGTGGCCTCAGATTTCCTCATGTCCATGGGAGTTCAGCTGAATCTCAACAAGTCGCAGTTGCAGCCCTCCTAGAAGCTCCTCTTCATAGGAACTCTTCTGGACACCTCCTGTGTGAAGGCTTTTCTTCCAGAGGACAGAAGGAGAGATATCTAACAGATGGCCTGATATATCAGAGAACACAACTCGGTCCGAGCTATCTCGATGCAATGGATGCTGGGCCTTATGGCATCCTCAGTGTTCACTGTACCCCTAACTCATCTCCACATGAGAACCTTTCAGTGGATGCTCAGTACTCAGTGGTCCCCAACCACTCACCTTCAGTCCTTTCTTGTCAAGGTGACGGAACCTCTGAAGAGGTCACTCGCCTGGTGGTCACAGGAGAACAATCTTCTGGAGGGATATCCCTTTGCCCCTCTGGATCATCAGATGTCAATTACCATGGACGCGTCCCTGATGGGTTAGGGAGCTCACTGTGAGGATCTCCACACCCAGGGTACGTGGACTCAGGACAAGTCCCAACTCCACATAAACGTCCTAGAAATGAGAGCCATCCTCTATGCAGTCTGAGCCTTGAAGGACGTACTCTGTCACAAGAACATTCTCCTTCAAACGGACAACAAAGCAGTGATGTACTACATCAGCAAACAGGGCGGTGCACACTCTTACCCATTATGCAGGGAAGCAATGAGAGTGTGGGAGTGGTGCTTGGAAAACGAGGCTTTGATTCAGGTGGTTTACCTGCCAGGTGTACAAAATGAGCTGGTAGACCGTCTCAGCAGAACAGAGACAGATCCTCAGGAGTGGTCTCTCGACTTAACTGTCGTTCAGTCACTCTTCAAAGAGTGGAGAACTCCAGACCTGGACCTTTTTGTGTCCCCACTCACCGCAAAACTGCCTCTCTTCTGCTCCAGAAATTCAGGACCTGGCATTTTTTGTCAGGATGCATTCAGGCTGCAGTGGACAAGACGCTTTCTGTACGCCTTTCCGCCCCTTCCCCTAATTCAGAGGGTACTTCTCAAATTGGAATCTCGAGGCAGAATGATTCTCATTGCCCCCTTCTGGCCTCGGCAGATATGGTTTCCCACTACTCAACAGTCTATAGGGAAACCCCTCCAAAGACGCTTCCCCTTCAGACGAACCTTCTAACCCAGGGTCCCATGGTCCATCCCAACCTGAGGTCGCGTCACCTTCACGTTTGGCTCCTGAAGAGATAGAGGTGAATAGGTTCATTGTTTCTTGTAGAGTTTCAGTTATCCTCTTGGCTGCACATAAGCTGGCCACTAGAAAAACCTACACAGCCAAATGGAAGTGTTTCTGTATCTGGTGTGCAAAATCCTCTTGGTACCTTTTTTTTTTCCTGCCCACTGAATAAAGTCTTGGAGTATCTTTTAGACCTTTGAAATACAAGGTCTGCAGTACTCCACAGTCAAAGTTCATCTTTGTGCCATTTCGGCATATCATGAGCTGGTACTTTCATTTATTCATTACAAATTGGGTTTACAACCTTTGAGTCAGAGAGACTCATTTACAGAGGCACCTCATCACAGGGGGCAGACATCAAGACAGTTATTACAGTGCAGATTAAAACAGAGGATAATATTACAGGTGCAGTAAAAGGAACATTTAACATAGATGCACTTAAGTTACATAGTGTAGTTGTTTGTATGTTACTTAGGTTACATAGTGTTACAAAATTGTGAGTTACACTCATGGATATAGCAGGTCCTCAGAGAAGACAGCGGGTTACATCCCTGTTTTGACCTAGTAGGGAAGGAGTGGGTCTGGGGGAAGGAGAGGTTGTCCAGTGGATGTTGTCGAGCCAGGGGGGCAAGGCGGGTGGGTACCACAGGTTACAGCAAGGGGTTAGTTGCACCTACAACAGCAGGTACTAAAGATATAGTTCCGAAGGGCTGTTTTGAAGGAGCCAATTTTTGGCAGTGTAAACGTGTGGGTCCCAATAAACAGATCGTACAGCCAGATTATGATGCATAAAAAACACATACTTCTGCGTTTATCATTTTATTTTGGAAAATACAAAATCAAAAAGATGAATAATCCAATATTTACAGAAAGGAAAAATAATGATGTTATTTCTTCACATCAGTTTCAAAATTAGACAGTTCAGACATCAGGATATACTGCTTCAGATGCTTTAAGGAAATTCCTGTATTCGGTCCTTCCTCAGATAATGTGAAAGTCAGCACATTAAGTTCCTGTATTCTCTCCTTCCTCAGATAATGTGAAAGAGAGCACATTACCTCCTTGCTGAGATCCTTCTCTCACCTTGGTCACAACGAATCTGACCAAGCCTCCTTTTGGAGGGTTTATATAGTAAAGGGAAGAGGCCGCATACCTCTCAACCTTTTGTCCCCCAAATGTGGAACATTACCTGTCAAAATGTGGAACAAATGGGCAAAATGTGGAACACTTACTCAAATCTTTACCTAAGAAGCTCAAAACACCATTAACATGTTGCATTTATGTTCAGAAAGTCTGTTATTAATTGAATAATATATTTTTTGCATCATTTACTATGGATTTTTGCTTTAAAATGTTGGTTTTGAATGTGAAACAAGTCCTCACAATATGGAACAGGGAGCTTTTGTGAAGTAAAATGAGGAACGTTCCTCATAATGAGGTACAGTTGAGAGGTATGGAAGGGGGGGTGGTTTTCACAGCACCCCTCCTCCTTTGTGACATCACATTCCCCTGTATCTATATAACCTGTCATTTCAGGGGCAGCTTGCCCTATAGAAGGACCTTTCTAAATGAAACAGAACTCTAGGTAACAACCTTTCTTTACAATTGTATATGGTTAAACCAACTTGTTTTGGAACAAATAACTGGTTATAACCTTTGCATGGACAAAGAGATGAGGGGCGCGCTCCCTATCTGTCTCCATGAAAAGTTACAGCCTTTTATTTGTTTTTTGTGTTCATACAGAAAAATACATACAATATGAAATTACTGAAGTATCTATGCTTTGTTTCACATAATATGGTATTCTATTTTTTAGACATGCTTTATTTCCTTCCCAAATCCTTTGTTTTATATTTCTAGACCTTTTATTTATTTTCTTCCAAACAGTTTATCTGGCTGCTGCATTTTCAGCAAACAGCTGAGCAGGCTGCTGCACTTTCAGCTGACGCCCTATTGAGGAACTCAGCCTTCGAGAACACAGAAGGCTTTACTGCAACAATTACAACTCCCTTTTTAAAAGAAGTGCTTTAACACTACTTGTAACATGGCTCTGGACAGAGGACGGAAATGGAGCTCAACGATTGGTGGAAACGTGTCAACTGATCGATTCCCAACGGTGATTAAGCCAGCAGTAGAGCCCGCTAGGGTAGTACCCACACTGTCCACACAAGCAGCACTCATTAGAGCCCGCTGGGTTAGTACCTAGAGTGTCCATCACCCAGAGGGTGTAGCACTGGGACGCGAATGAAGAAGGCACAGATGCAGTCCCTCCGTAGGAGCCTGGTGGCATCGGCATCGCGCACAACTAAAAGTAGAAGGCATGCAAATGGAGAGCAGAAAGTGGTCCAAATCGATCAGCCCTCACAAGCCACTATCATATCGCGCCTGGGACAGCGACTGCAGTAATTGGGAGCGTGCCGGGGAGCAGTGCAACACAGACACAGCAGCAGTTGCTATGCACAAAACCCTGTAGATGGCAGCATTCACTAAGCGCGATGAAATGCTTATGGACTAGTGCGCCCGACTCGTAGCATCTGAGAGACAGGACGGCACTTATTGAACTGTAGCAGGAAGGCAAAGAAATGTTCAACATGCAGATATCGTGGCACAAAACACACAAAGTAGATAAGCCCAGGAAAGGCATAATAAGTGTGTCAATATGTCTTACTCGCACTGAATAGTTTTCCCATACTGCACCGCTTCCATGAGGGATCGGCACATAACGTCTAACGAGAAATCATAGAAAACCTCACTAGGAATTCAAAAATTCTACCGTAGTTGTGTCTGTCAGACAGTAATCCTCTCTTGGTCTCGGGTGAGAAATAAGCGCCACTATATAAAAGATTGTGCAGTATGCAGCTTGAACACGCATGCTGTCACATCATCACACTGAGTGGAATGCAAGCAAAACTAGCGCACTATAGCAAGCAGCAGTATTACTTTCAGCAAACGTCTATTTCCGACTGATCTAGTACTCGCACAATATCCCCATCGCACTTACCATGTTACAAGCACATTAATCATCTCCAGTGTCAGGCTCTACCGGTGATTAATGCCCGCTGGGTGGTTGGAAGCCCTTGGCCTTCTGCCTCGTGCACCCCCCCCAGCAGGGCATTAATCCACCGGTAGAGCCCTCCTCTGTCGGTGATTAATGCTTACAGGTTCTATGGCATTTTCCTACAACCTGAACTTTTGTTTGAGTTGCCTAAAACATTTATTTCACTGTTTACAGTAATTCTACCGCCTCAGCTTTCCTTAATTACTAACTAGCTTGTAGGCGAAGGCTTTCTTTCAAAACCCAGCCGTTTACTCACATTATGGCTTTATCTAAGTGACACAGCTCCCTTTTGTATTCGTAAACAAGATGCAAGCTTTTGTTTTAATACCAGAGCAAAAGTGATAGTAAAGCAAAGTAGAGAATTGCCAGGTTGGCCACCCTGACAAGAAAATTAGGATAGATTGAATAAGCAGAAGGAGACAGGATAGAGTGAAAGTAGAAACCCAAAAAGGAGGGGGGGGGTATTTGCATCTTCTCTGTGTCAGCTTTTTCTTTTCAAAACTGGCCATCCTATCACAGGCGAGTTGGAGAGCAGCTAGGGAGGGAGTTGAACCAGGTGGGGGCTCAGTAGAGGAAGGACCTCTGGGCAAGAGAGGTCTTGGTTCTGGGTACCTTGAAAGTGGCCTTAACAGAGTTACGGGTGGTGACGGACAATGATGACTGCTGTAGGGAGGTGGAGACCTCCCGAAGGGGGGAGTCCTAGCAGTGATTTCTTAGCAAGAAGGCAGGTCTGGTAGAGCAGTCGCTTCTCAAAGTTGAGCAGATTGGTGGCAGTATAGAGAAGGCAGTTGTGAATGTGGCTGGGGGCACCGGTCAGGAGACTACAGGCCTTATTGGTGGAGAGTTGGATTTTGGAGAGGGCAGTGTTGTCAGCTGCGGCATAGATGGGCAAGCCATAGTCTACGAGGGACAAGACGGAGGAGGTGATGGCCAGCCTGAGGGCATCCTGAGGCAGGCAGTCGCTGTGCCGGTATAGCAGGCCAATCCGAGAGTTAATGGCGGCTGACAGGGCATTAATGTGGCTGTGGAAGGAGAGGGCAGTATCGAACGTAATGCCTAGGTACTGTATGTGGTCACTTATTCTAGCGGGTGCAGAGTGCTGGGGATAATCAAGGGGGTATTTTTAGCTTTATTTTGGTGGTGGGAGTAGAGCATTGATTTGGCTTTCTTTAGGTTAATGGCCAGTCTGCGGTCACCGAACCACCTTTCGGCTTGGTTGTAAGCTTGCTGGAGGAATAATTGGAGGGAGGTGGGATTGGGATGTGAGGCAACGAGGACTGCACCATCGGCATATAAGAGCATTTTACCGGTACATGAGCTGGGGAGGGTGTTGAGGTAGAGATTAAAAAGTATTGGACGCAGGATGGAGCCCTGAGGGACCCCGGCACAAACGGGAAGAGTGCTGGAGAGGGAGCCTCTGATCTTGACACACTGGGATCTAGCAGAGAGGTAGCTAGAGAACCAGGAAATGGGACCGCCAGAGAAGCCAAGTTGATGGAGAGAGTCGAGTAGAAGGGGATAACAGACAGTGTCAGAGGCCTTGGAGAGGTCAATGAACACTGCTCCTGCAAGGCTGCCAGAGTCAAGAGCAGCATGCAGGTGTTGGGAGAATTCCAATAGAGCTGTGGTTGTACTGTGTCCTGGGAGGAAACCATGCTGCTCTGGGCACATAATGTCATACTTGGTTAGGTATTCAGAGAGCTGGATCAACACCACTTTTTCAAGGACTTTAGAGAGTGGGGGGGGTGGAGATTGGCCGGTAATTGTTGGGGGTGGACCGGTCCTCACTCTTATGTATGGGTGTGATTTCAGCAGTTTTCCAAGCACTTGGGAAATGACCCGGGCATAGAGACCGGTTTAGAAGGTCAGTCAGGGGGACTAGGACCTCGTCCAAGACCATATGGAGGATCCTGGAGTCGAGGGGGTCACTGCTGGGGTTATTGCTGCTTAAGGCTTTTAGTAGGTACGGCCTGGCTTCTTGGGAGGGGATAGGGTGCGCAGGTAGAATGGTGGGTGATGCAGATCTGGAGGGAGAGAGGTGGGGATTGGATCAAAGAAGCTGCTGGGGAGGACCGAGCTTAGGTCAGAGAAGGCAGTGTTAAGGCAATCAGCTATAAGGAGTGGATCTGTGGTGGGGGGTGCCATTGATGGAGAGCTGAGATGGTGGGGGGCGGGACTTCCCATTTAGCTCTTTCATAGTATCTCAGAAGGTCCGGGCTGAACCCCAAGTGGAAGCGAGGGTGGTCTGGTAGTGCTCTGCCTTGGCCCGCCTAATGGCCCAAGTGCACTTATTGCGTTCTGCATTGTAGTCCTGTCTATCAGATGCCTTTCCAGATTCTACAGCAATGTGCCAGAGATTATCTCTGTTTTTGAGTCTTTGGAGGAGGGGTAGGGTGATCCATGGGGCATTGCATTTTTTGGAGCGGGTCCTGGTGAGGTTGGCCACAAAAGGTCACAAGCCTTACAGAAGGCATTTGTGAAGTGGTCAAGAGCTGAGTCAATGTCAGGGTGGCGCGCTGGATAGGGGACCAGTCTAGCTGGGCTAGGTATTGTTTTAATTTTCTGAGGCCGCCAGAGTGTAAACAGAGGCGTAGAGTGGTCTGGGACACTGGCTTCACAGTGGAGGATGACCAGAGACAGAGGACTGGGAAGTGATCGCTAAGAGAGTCGGGGAGGACAGTGACATCCTGGATTTTGTAGGGGCGATTAGATATAACAACATCTAGGAGAGTGCTGGTGCCAGTAGAGTGGTTGAATCTGGTGGGCTGGGTGGCTAACTGGGACATATCCAGGGCAGCAAAGGAGTTCTTTATATGGGAGGCAGTGGAGGCAAACCAGTTAACACTGAGATAACCTAGGATGACTTGTTCCACTTTGTGAGGGAGAGATGTGAGATAGTGAATGAGGGACTGGATCGCTTGGTTTTGATTCCTTGGGGGTACGTAGGAGACCGTGAGGAAGAGAGGGCCTCGGGTGGGGTCAGGTGTGATTTTTAAGGTGAGGGCTTGGGCTCCATAATCAAGTTTGGGAGCTGGGAGTCCCATACAAGTAGTGCGCAACCACCACCGCGTTTGCCTACTCGGTCATCCCTGTAGATGGTATATCCAGGGAGGGTGATAGCGGAGTCAGGGGTGGATTTGGAGAGCCAAGTCTCTACCAGTGCAGTTATATCAGGTTGATGTTGAACGACCCAGCACTGGAGGGCAGCAGATTTCTTTAGGGAGACTGCAAATGTTTAAGGATGCAAAGCAGAGACCAGTTGCAGTACAGGGTTTAGAAGAGCTGGAAGCCATAGGTCCTGGGTTTAGGTGTACATTACCAGATAATAATAATAGCAGTGTAATTATTCTGGTTAGTGGCCGGTGGCAATGGAGACCCTTGGGTCGATACCCAGCTGAGGACTTTACAATCAGGGTGCATGGGATAGATAGAGTGTGAAGGGTGGGAAAGGCAGGGAAGAGCTGGGTCCAGGTCGGGCCTTGGAGGGCGGAGGGAGTGGGGGTGTTGGCAGGGTGGGGGTGTTGGGGGTCACAGGTGTGTTGAGGGTGGGGGAGGGCCGAGTAACTGTGGGGTAGTCTGGGGATGAGGTACCTAGTGTGGAGGAAAGGTGCTTCGGTTGGTGTGAGGTCTGTACCAAGAGGGTGAAGGAGAGAAGACTTAGTAATGGAGTGTAGGTACCCATAGCAGCTGAGCAGTAAAAGAAGAGTGTCCAGGAGCAGTAGAGAGTATGGAGATGTAGAGCAGCTTTGGACAGTTGGGGAAAACCCTTCTAGTGGGTGAAGAGTATAAGCTGCAAATGGGAAAAATCAGTATCAATCAGTAGAAGAGGGAGGGGACAAAGACTGATGAATAGTGATAGACTGACCACACAGTAAGTGAAATGAGACAGGAACTGTATTGCATTGGATTGGGTAAATGTGCTTATACTGGGCCCTCTAGTGGCTAAAAGCTTTTAAAAAAAAAAAGAACAGGCAGGGAGGTTCTGAACCAAGTTTTATTTTGGGGGGGAGGCACTGCAGTAGCCTCAATGGGACACAGAGGTCAAGGGTGCAGCCCACAGACTTATAGCTCTGAGAGAAGGGGCGCAGGGCTCAGGGCAGATAGCAAAATCACTCTACCTTAATGACCTCTCTCAAACTTAAACCAACTCTTAAGAATTCTCTACATCAGACTGAACATTACTTAAAGTGAGAAATCAAGAACATGTCAAGCAGAGGTCAGTCCTAGCATTAATTTCTTGGCAGCAGTTTCTGGAAGACTTCTGGATAGCTGCACATAGTGTGAGAAACACTGACAAACAGGGGCAAGTGAGATTCCTCTAGGGGTAGATGCCAAAATTCAGAGTTCCAACCCGTACCTTGCTTGGAGGGTGAGCGTCGGGCAGCTTCTCCTTAGTCTGCTTACCAAACTGCAGAATGCAATTTGAGAGGAAACAGCCCTGAAAGATCACAGTAGTCCTCTTGCTTGGAGGCTGAGCGTCTGGCAGCTTCTTCTTAGTCTGCTTACCAAACTGCAGAATGCAGTTTGTTTGAGAGGAAACAACCCACGAAAGGGCACAATAGTCCAAGTCACTGGCTCAGTTGCCTGTGGTTAAGAGGTTTCTTAGGGGTATTATGCATACTAGACCTCCTATCAGACGTCCAGTCGCAGTCTGGGACATTAACCTTGTGCTAGACATGCTCACTTGTATACCTTTTGAGCCTCTAGCTACTTGCGACTTGAAGTTCCTCACTTGGAAAACAACCTTCCTAGTGGCCATCACTTCGGCCCGTAGAGTTTCCAAAATACATGCACTGGTCACAGATCCCACTTACACTGTAATTCACAAGGACAAAGTAGTTCTTAGGACTCATCCTAAGTTTCTTCCTAAGGTTGTCTCAGAATTCCATCTAAACCAACCTTTAGTCCTTCCTACATACTTTGCGAACTTCCAGAATGAAGGGGAGCATACTCTTCATTCACTGGATGTTAAGAGAGGGTTGCAGTTCTATCTAGATAGAACAAAAGAAATTTGCAAGGCTCAACAACTATTTGTTTCCTTCAGTGAGACACGGCTGGGTCAGCCTGTCGCTATCAGATGTATTTCAGCATGGCTGGTGGCTTGCCTTCACCACTGTTATTCTATGGCACAGGTCAAGCTGGAAGCAGAGTGTACGCTCATTCTACCAGAGCAGTTGCGGCATCTCTGGTGGAAATTCACAACATGCCCATTGGAGATATTTGCAGTGCGGCCACTTGGAGCTCCGTGCATACTTTCGTTAAGCACTACTCCTTGGATGTCCATGCCAGACGACATCTGTCATTTGGCAGGACCATTCTTAACGGACTTCTGTCCTAAGTATGTGAGCTCTTTATCTCCTGCTGCCCATCTCAGGGTATTATTTAGCTCAGTACTCTCCAATTAGTGTGAATGAGTGGTGGAGACTTTATGTCCAGGAAGATATGGAAATTACGTATCTACTGTAAATTCTTGATCTTCTTGGACGAAGTCTCCACCACTCATTCACACGCCCACCCACCATCCCCCAAGCTCACTTCTTGGTTTTTTGGTCTTCACTCCCTCGATGGCTGAGCTGTGAAGACTTTACTGTTGACCCTTCTTACATGGGTCATTCGGACTATCTTATGTCCAATTCTTAGATTAGTCCTTCTAGGTTAGTTACGCTGCACCTCCTCGAAAAAAAAAGGTACTGAGGCGGTTGGAGGGTCGACGCTGAGACAGTTATTGCCGCACTAGCCGGGGCTCGTGGTGCCACTCCTCGTGGCTCCATCTGAGGCGCCAGCCTTCTTGAAAAAAGTTTGCTCCCGCTGGGTCCTAGCGCCTCTGGTAAACTCCCATTAGTGTGAATGAGTGGTGGAGAACACATCCAAGAAGATCAAGAATTACGGTAGGTACGTAATTTCCATTTCTTTTCAGAGAGGATACCGAGAAGATCATTACAGGTCTCCAGGACTCTGGCAAAGCAGTCCAATCCGTTCACAAAATGTATGTCGGAGCCAGCCCCTGCCAAACTGAAGCCTTGTCATCGCCCCACGGGCCAACAACCCAAAGGGCAGCAAACAATAGGAGCTTTCAAACACAAGTCCTCCTCTCAGCCTTCAGGAGCCTCGGGACCTAGGAGTGCCAAAATTTCCCAGGTCTCCTTGCCCACTCCTGGAGCCTCAGCCTGACTCCTTGCCCAGCCCCCCCTCCAGTGGATTTCTTGGGGTAAGTGGTAGGGGGTCGGTTCTCCCTGTATCTAGAGGGATGGGCCACAATCACATTAGATGCCTGGGTACTTCAGCTCATCCAGAAAGGGCATACCCTAGAGTTTCTTCAGATACCTCCGGACAGTCCTCCAGTTCCTTTTCAGTTACTCCCCATCCCACGCTGCCCTCATCCATGCGGAAATCCAGGCACTCCTGTCGAAACAGGCTATAGAACCTGTTCCTCCATGTCAACAGGGGAAAGGATTCTACTCCCACTTCTTGGTTCCCAAGAAGACAGAGGATCTTCTTCCTATCCTGGACCACAGCCTGCTGAACACCTTCATCGAGTATAACAGGTTCTGGATGGTGACTTTGCCAGGCCTTCTCCCCATGCTCCACCAGGGGGATTGGCACTGCTCTGTCAACATGCAGGATGCCTTTTGGATTTAGATAGTATTTTTTCCCAGTTAACAGACTCTAGGATCACCAGATGTTTTTGGGACACCACTTGGCTGGCCTGCCACGAAAGGTTAGGAGTTCGGAACAATTTGAAACATAATCTGTAGAGGAGCAAATGTGCCCCAGGACTCCTGCACGGATGCGCTGGAGACTATGCGCCATTTTGTTATAGAGTGCCCATGAAGCAGAGTTGTTTGGACTCTCCTTCTACATAAGTGGAGAGAGAAAGCACTTCAGACCATGACATATGACATCTTGGTTTATGGAATATACCCCCTAGGAATGAAAAAATACCATTCTGGAACCTTACGTTTAATTTTTGCATCTTGTCGCTATTATTTATGGCAAGCTGGATGTGTTTTTCTTTTGTAGCAGAAAACATTCGTAGCATCACAGATTGTGGCACAGATTGTAACTAATCGTTTGTCTATTCACAGCAATGAGAAAAAATCATTGACTCCTTCTGCATTTCACAAGTACTGGAGTAATTGTTCATGGATTATAAATGCATTACCATGAAGGCAATTCTTCAAATTATCAGTCTTTATACTTTAAATTAATCTATATTGATGGACGATTTTTCCTTTTTACAAAACATGATTACTGTAATTCACAGTTGATGATGATATTTTGTTTTTAGAAAATTATGTATTATTTACTTTAATAAAACATTCCCCTACTCTTGGTAGAGGGTGCTGTTGGCCCATTCCAAGATGGAGGTCCCTGATGTTGCAGAGGAGGTGGAGGTGCTGCCGGCTGTGGAGTTGTTCTCCCTCCCAGACGAGGTTTGCCAGGAGAACGGTGTGCTGAAGATGTCTGTGAACGTGAATATGGACATGGATTCTTCTGCAACTGCTGTTGTGGATGTTGTCGCTACTGGAACTGTTCTGGGCAATTTGTAAACCAATTTTATGAAAAATTCACCGGCTCCACTGATAATGGAAAAGGGAGAGGAAGAGATGGACTCTGCTTCGGAGGAGTTTCTGATGGCCATTGATGAGCTCCAGTCTGAAGGCGAGCAACTTCCTGGGACTAGTCGCACTGAGACTAAATGAAGTGGTACAGAAAAGAGTGTACAATCCAGATGACATCTGGAACACACATCAAAGGAAGCACGGAAGATGCGCTGGAAAGAGAAAGTGTCAAAGAAAGATTTAGCGATTGGCACCCCTAGCATCACAGGGGAACACTAAATCGCAAGAGAGCGGCTGAAAGAAGCATTTTGTGTGGCTTCTCCTGAGGTGTCTGCTGAGGACTGGGCACCGGACTGAGTCCTGCAACAGGCCGGATGGCGGCAGAAGGAGACCAATAAGTGGGTCATTGACCCCACATTTGATTTATTACAAGGATTGCTTGTTAGCTGAGGACTGAATGCTGAGTTATTAAAACAGCCTGGGTCTATAGTAGGCGACAGTATTACGGGAGATATGGGACCAGCAATAGTTGGACATATGGGGGTACCAGCAGGCGGTTTCTTAAAGGAACACTGTCAACCTGTTTTTTATCATATTATTTCTAGTTGAAATCCCAGATTTCATAATTGCTTACCCTCTCTAAAATTCACTGATGTTGCTGTTTGTTTTATCTGTCTCTTTGCTTAGTAGAACTGAAATGCATGGCAATGTATACTTATAAACAACCTTGTTTTTGTTTACAATCCTGTTTCTGTTCTTACTACATACTTCCTGAGCATTAGAAATATACCCAAACAATGCAGTCAGTCATAAGGCAGTAGCCTCCTGAGCTCCCACTGCATCATGAGGGGCTAGACTGTTTTTTGAGTGTTCCCAAATCCAGGAAAGATGCATTTGGAGTTGATCAAGGAATGTAAACAAACCTGTTTTGGTGTGATAACACCAGCATGTTGGGCAGTCTGTTTTTTACCTTTTTAAAGAAAATAAGAGTCAGAATCAAACTACCAGCTACATCAACAATCTTTACAGAATTATGGCACTCATAAAATAAGTTTTTTAAACTAGGGACACTTTGAGACCTAATGGGGTTGACAGTGTCCCTTTAGCTCAGTCAGATGAGGCTTTATTGAGTGATTTGCAACCTCTGAACCCACAGGAAATAAAAAAAAAAAAAATGGGGAGGACAGAGACATATACTGGCGAGCAGGGTTCAGACATAACTAATAGTACTGTTCAGGATGGTGATACTACCCAGCAGACTATACATCTTAAAGATGTGAACCAAGCCCCAGGGACTAACGTGGGGAGGGAGGAGGTCACTACATTGCCAGAGGAGCAAGCTGAGGAGGTGGCCATAGACTTGGAAACAGGCTTAGGAGAGGAAAAGACATTGACTGATACAGGCCATGATGATACTCACAGAGCGACTGATGGTGACTCTCCTCAAGATTCTGGCCCAAAACAAAGGCCTCAACCACTGCCCACAACTACTAGCTTTTTGGATTTGTTTGACAGATCACCGCCCATACCACGCAGGCATGCAGTACGATTATGCTATAGAGGAGGGTTAGAAGTATTCCCTGACAGGGAATATGTGGGGAAGACACTACTAAAGGAATCACTTCACTTCTTGCCAGCCAAAGTTCATGCCCTGATCCATATTGGTGGTGAAGGAAATTTTGATATCAGCTTTCATACTGCTCATGGTTTAGACAAATTTTGGACTACATACAATAAAAAAAAGTTTTCACCATTATGGACTCCATTTTTTGTGATCCCGCTCACCAAGCTAGTAATTAAAAAAATTACCATCATGTTTCACACTTAGGCCCAGATATTCAAAAGGGTTGCGCCATGTGCAGTAGGGTTGCTCTAGCGCAAGTCCAAAAATGCGCCATTCTGCAATATTCAGTGGGAGGCAGATGCGCCCCCCCCCCAAATCACACTGAGCAAGAGCGCAATGGTAATGAATGCATGTGCAACTGAAGGGGGAGGAACCATGCATAAATGACGCAGTGCGATATATGTGGGGAGCCACAGCCAAACCACAGTGCAGAAGGGGGAAGTGTCACGCAGCACTGAGGCCACCAGAGGAAGGTGTTCCCAGTGTAGGGGAAGTAGCAGCCAGGACAGTGGGGGGAATACAGAAACAGCTGCCGGGGGAACACAAGCCAGGGACATGGCCAGTGCCACCGTCCAGATGGAGGCAGTAATGAGGGGGGTGAGAAGGCAGGCAGCAGGGAGACGTGGCTGTGGAAGGGCCCGTTGGCGGTATGCCCCCAACAGGCAGTACCGAGCCCGCACCAGCTTCGAGCTGTACACCATACCGAGATCGTGGGCCGGTACCGCCTGAATCGGGCAATTCTGAGGCGGCTCTATGAGCTGTGCAATGATGTGATGCAGGCACCCACACGACGGAGCCATGCTCTGTCAGTGGAGACAAAAGTGACAGCTTGCATGTGCCTGCTCACCATGGGTACCTTCCAAAGACCAACAGGGGACACCACAGGCATAACCCAGTCAGCTACGTCACGCCACCTCACCCAGTTCCTCAGCGCACTGCTGCCACATGCTGCAGAGTACATCCATTTCCCCAGCACACTGGCGGAGTGCACAGCAAACATACAGGAGTTCCACAGGGTAGCATGTATGCCTGGCATGCTAGGGGCAATAGACTGCACCCATGTGACCATCTGCACACCACCTGGCCCCGAAGGGGCTGCATATATCAATCGGAAGGGCTATGCAAGCATCAACTGCTAGGTGGTGTGCGATGCCAGGGGGCGCATAATCAATGTCTGTGCCACACACCCTGGGGGAGCACATGATGCCTTCATCTGGCACCAGTTGGCACTGTGCCACAGATTCAAGAGTGAGGACATCCCCACTGGCCACTTAGTGGGTGAGTATGCAACCCACGCAGAAAAACATAGAGCTTGGGAGGGGCATGGTCAGAGGTGACATGGGTATTGGCCTAGATGGCCCAAGGCAGGGCGACGCTGATTACCAAACTAACCTCCACCCTCTACACACAGGTGACAGTGGATACCCACTCCGTCCCTGGCTGCTCACACCATACCGGTGGCCCGTGACCCCATCGCAGCAACGCTACAGTGAGGCACATGCCACCACGTGCAGTGTCATCGAGTGGGTGTTCGGGATGCTGAAGGCACGTTTCCGTTGCCTGGACACATCTGGCGGTGCCCTACAGTACAGCCCCTCAGAGGCCTGCAGGCTATTCCTGGCCTGTTGCATCCTGCACAACATGGCCAACGACTGTGGGATAGCCGTACAGGTCGAAGAGGGTAACAGCGATGGGGACGATGAGGACGTTGGTGAAGATGGAGATGGGCAGCCCCCCCCTTGGGCAACGGGACCTCCGACTGATCCGGCTGGCACAGCTGCACCAGGACACCATCACAGAGGAGCACTTCAGCCAACCCAGGTAAGTCATGGGGCCATGTGCAACCACCAGTGGCAAAGGCACAACCCACAAACACGCATGGACACACACCAGGGGTGCATGCTGTCAAGGGAAGTGTCCGAGCATGGAACTGCACACACCACCAGGGATGGGCAAGGTCTAACATGGCAGCGGTCATACACACACATACACACACACACCTCACAAGACATGCACAAAGGGTAGGAGGCACGACGACCCAGACCGCCACCCCTAGCCACACACGTCCACAGTTCACCATGCCCACTGCCTGTCATTGTGCGTATGTCAGATGCTGGGCACCATTGCACAGTGGCGTACAGCACAACGCAGGCATCATCATGCACATGCCACAGCGGACAGCAGTTGGGAGGGTGTGCAGATGGAACGTGCATGTAGGGCCGGGTACCCCACCCGTGCATTGCACGCTGAACGACACAATGCACACAGGGCAGCATCAGACAGTAGCCATGCTAGGAGACAGGTCTGTCACACACCACAGTGCCACGTCCGCCACGGATGCGTGGGCGGCCCCACCGAGACCCGCCAGCAGTGACAGGCTGACCACCGGCCTCATGGGGTGGCACCGACGGTCCCCCAGGGGTTCCACTGCGTGAACGCCATTGTGCTCGCGCAGGGGTCTGCAGCACACCGAACATGCCTGCGCCAGGTGTGCTTGGGATGCCCACAGCTGAACCAGGTGTCGACGAGGGTGTCGCACGATGCCAGGAACGGGGGGTGGACATTGCACTGCGTGGTGTCTGCGACACATGGGCAAATAACTGTGTGCCCATTGTGGTCATGACAGCTGTGAATGCCTGTGTCTGCCTGTCAATGGCAGCGGTCACATCCTCCCGCAACCAGTCCATCCCTGCCAGGAGCAGAGCGGTGTCTCTGCTGTGCCGCTCCTCTGTCTGGCGCAGAGCCGCACTCAGTGCATCCACTGCCATCACAAGCCACATCTGCTGATTGACTGATGCTTGCAGTATGCGGGTATGTTCATCTAAGAGGTCATCTGCCTGATCGGCATGCTGTCCCTCATGGAGTTCGCGGCCCTGATGGTCATCACCCCTTGAGGGTGGGCGCTGCACGCCAGGGCCAGGCCTGAGCATGTCCACAGGTGGTCCACTGACGCCACCCCCTGACACTGTACCCCCATGGCCATTGGCCGACTGCTGATACTGCCCCTCTGGCTGCCGCTCTCCAGGGCTCAATGGTGCCACCACAGCGGCAGCAGCAGCCCCACTGTCCTGGACACACACCAGTGCTACCCCACTGGTGCAGACAAACACAGGCTGGGACTGTGATGTCACGCAGGCTTCCACGGCAGCACTACCCACAGCCATGGCCACGATGTCACCTGCTGTGTGGCCATCCTGTGGCCCACACGTTTCACTGCCCATGATGTTAGCTCCATCATCATCGGTGATGGATCCGGCACCAGCCCGAGTCTCAGCATGCTGGCATCCATGGACGCTGGGACACGGGCAGGGCCTCCTCCGCACCTGCTGCACCAACATCAGTCTGGACATCCAGGTGGGCCCACTGTCGCCCAGACCCCCGTATGCCTGTGGAGGTGGATGGGCCCTCCTCCATCTCCATGCTACTGCCCTCAGTGGAGAAGCCCACCACTGCTGACCCATGTAGACGCTCAGGAGCTGTAAGGGAAAAACAGTAGCATTAATGTATGTGACCTACCCTGTCCCCCCCCCATTGACAGACCAGGACCTACCATGCAGTGACGGGCTACCACCCATCTGGAATCCACCACCCGGAACACCCTTGATGGCGCAACGCTGCATGCTGCCAGCAACCTGCTATTCCTGTGGGGTCAGGCGTTGCACTTCTGGCTGTCCCCCACCGGTCGCAGACCGTGCTGCCCTGGTGGCAGCCACCTTCTTTTTAATTCTCCGCCTGTCCATGCCCATCTTCTTTTTGCACTCCTGCATGGAGCGCTGGTGGCTGCCATGCAGGTTGACAGCACACGCCACCTCCTCCCATGCAGAGCAGCACGGGCCTGTGGTGTTCCCTGGTGTCTGCTGAGCAGCGGCTCCTGATCGAGGTAGGCCTCAAACAGGGCATCTGTCACTGCCTTTGTGAAGTTTGGCCTCCTCGTCCTCCCACGTCTCTGTTCCTCTTCCTCCACCTCACGATCGGTGATGATTCATCCTGTGAGAATGACAGGTGTTACCTGTGACTGTGCAGTCCCATGCATGTCCCAAACACCACAGTCCACACTTCCAAACAGCATGCAACTCACCGCAATAGACTGCAGTAACCGACTATGGTCAGTGCAGCCCAATGTCGCATTTTTATAGCGCAACCCATGCAAATGAGGCGAGGCGCATTTTTAAGTGGATGCAAATGCAGTGACTGTGCCATTGAATGGCTGATTAGATGATTTGCATATGCCAGCTGAATATCGCGTTTTTGCGCCTTGCACAATTGTGTTGAACGTGCTGAGCCAAGGGCGCAGTTCTGTGACATGCACAGTACACACCTAACTGCGCATGCCCGGGTTGATGACGCAGGCGCCTGCCGCACTGCTGATGTGCTGTGCACGGGAGGCAGTGCAGGGCATGGCCACCATTGTGCCAGTGGTGCTACAGCGCTGTTCGCATATATGGCGCTGTGGCACTGGGGCGTCGTAGGCGCACTGGGACAACAGTGCTGTAGGCCGCTACAGGAGGTGGCACACAGGCACCCAATCACGCTACATGCATTGGGTTCCAATCGCGCTGTGGCTGTCCGTGCGCCAGAGACCCTTGACCCTGTGCCCGACCTTTGCCCCCTAGGTGCCATGCGTCAGGCATGGGTGCACCACTATCACGCTGTTTGGTGACAGCGTGATAGGGAATGGCAGCGCTGTACCGCGCAGCATCTGTACATGGCAGGATTGCGCTGCCGAGCACCATTTTGAATCCACCACACTGATGAGATGGCGCGGAGGCGAGCAGTAATGTGGAGCCAGGTTGAGCTTGCCAACCTGGTGGCAATAGTAGAGCACCATGCTGGGGCTTTGTATGGAGATGCACCCCTGGACAGGGCCAGGAGTGCGGTGTGGCAGGAGGTGGGCGATGCCCTGGAGGAGGCCACTGGTATGGGGTGCACAGCGGAGCAGTGTCGCCACCGTTATGGGGACCTGAGGTGCAGGGACCCGGACCTGCTTGCCTGCCTGCGGGCACGTGCCAGGAGGGGCACAGTGCCACGGCCAGGTAGGTGCCACATCCATACACAGTTATCGCCCATATGGGTATCACGGTTGCATGTGTCCGGCACATGGGGGGGCCGTCCAGTGTTGGCTGTGGTGGTGGTATTGGGGTGTAGGGTGGATGGGTATGGCTGTGTGGGATTGCACACACATGGGGGTGGGGGGACTTTGCTACCAGATTGTACTGATGTTCCTCTCTCCATGTTTGCACCTTAGGGCCCGAAGAACACAGGCAACCCAGGGAGCGGAGGCGCCGCCTGGAGGAGCAGCAGGGCAGGAGGGATAATGGCATTCAGCGGCGCGTGGACCATCCTGATGATGGTGAGTGCCTTACATCCATGATTACTATTGCATGCTGTATAACTGGGCGGGAAGTGGGGCATGGCCACCACCCATTGACACCACTGCCATGCACGCAACTTGTTACTGTCAGCACTATCCAGTGGCACTGCGTGTCTGGGAGTGTGTCAATGGTGGTCCATGTGTGCACTGGGCACATGGGTGTGGCACTGCCTTCACATCGCATAGCCAAGTCACTGTACGGCCATAGTGGTGCTGTACAGGACATGGGTGGTGGGTGTGTGCAGTGGTCCTCATGGCTGTGGCTGCCTGGGTAGGCAGGTCTTGTGGGCACGGTCACTGTGGGTGGTCACACACCATCACAGGGGTGTGGCACATGGCTGTATGCCATGCACAATGGGTGGGCTGCAGGGGTCTGGACAGTCACACTTATTGACTCTGCTCCCTCGTCGTAGGTGGACGGTGACTCCAGGCGCTGGAGAGGAGTGTGCGGGAGCTGCTCCAGGTGGCAAGGGCAACACTGGAGCTGTTACAGAGAATCCACCGCCACAGGGTGAGGAGGAGGAGGAGGAGCAGCAGACATAGGCGCCATGTGGAAGAAGACCGGGGCGCACATTGAGGACTCCATGCCCCTACTACCACCTTCCCCCCTTCGACCCACCCTCACACCCCTTCCTCCCTCTCCCATATGTTCACCCCTGCCCCTTACCCATCCCCACCTGTTTTGTGGCCCTTCCCCCTCCCTTATAAATAGTTGTAAATAGGTTTTGTTACTTCTAAATATAAGCATTTTGTTATAACAACTGTGGTGGTCTCTGATTTGCAGTGGGCTACAGGTGCTCAGCTGCAGTGGTGTGCATGGCGTCATGGGTGGTGCGCGCATAGGCGTGTGTGTGTGTGTGCATGCAGAAGTGAACCACCTATGTTGTGGGCAGAGGGATCAGTCACTGTCTATGGTTTGTGTGTTGTACTCTGTGCACTGGATGCCTGTGTGCAGTGGTCCACAGGGCCTGCACTGTGTGCATGGCACCCCGTCAGACCGTCCATGGCCTGTGCAGCTGACACCCTTGCATGTCTGTGATATGCACGGTCTGCTGGCGTGTCAGTGGTGGCTGTCCATGCTGGATAACAGCTGTACCCGGCACAATGCCAAGTTGCCTTCCATCACCAGTATGGTGCACTTCTGCCTCTGGTGGCACTGTGGCCTCCGCTGTTGTCCTCCCTCCATGCAGTCGCTTGTGTCTGTTGCAGGGGATGTGCTCCAGTGTCTGTCACCTGTGCTCTGGCGGCATGCTGGTAGCATACAGCTTCATAGTGCCTGCGCAGGGTGGCTGGCACACCTGTGCAATGTAGGGGTGCTGGACGTGTGTACAGGTCAGCCATGGCCACACGCCAGTGGCTTGGTTGACCCGCTACTGTGTCCCTGTGTTGGTGTGCCCTTGGGTATGGGTAGGGGGTTTGTCCGTGCACTGTGTTGCATCCTGTGTGGTGCATGCTTCCATGCTACACTGTGCGTGTTTGTGCTGGCTGTTGTGGCCAGTGCTGGGATGGGATGTGTCCTTGGGAGGGTGTGCAGGGTGCTGTACCGCTGGAGGTGGGGGCCGGGGCATGCCCTGTCGCATGTGGGGTACCTCGTGTGGCAACGCATGGTCGGTCTCTCAGCTGTACCTCGGGGGGGACGTGCAGGGTGGCACTGTGTATGCTGTTGTTGTACTGCTGTCTGCTGCCACCTGCAGCAGGGTGCACATGGTGGGGATGCCTTGTATGGCTCTGTGGTGCACAGGGTTGCACTGTCACAGTGGGGGTGGTGGCATGCATAGGGTGTCCTGCACTGTTGGGCACTACTCCTGGGAAGGGTGTATGGTGACTGTGGTGCAGGGTGTGCTCTGCATTGGTGGGATGGGGTGCCATGGGGTGTCGGCCCTCCTTGTGTGCCGGTCACAGCTTGCCAGGGGGTTTGCGGGGGCACCATGGCCCAGCTGTGGGTTGGTTGCTGGTATCTATGGGCCAGTGGTTATTCCAGCCTCCCGTTGTGCAGTGCATGGGGTGGGGACGATGTCTGTTCTGCTGTGTGCCCTCTGCCCATCTGTGGCATGGGTGGTGGGCCCTGCATCCTTGGTTGTGCTGTTGCATTGTTGCCCTGCTGCAGGGAAGGGTCCCTGGTTGCGCTTAAGCGCATCTGGACTGCTCCGCTGAGCATCCTTGTTGCACTGTAGCATCAGATATGCTCAGCTTCACATCCTAGTTGCGCTATGGCGCAGGTGGTGCGATATTCATTCGTCGGCCGTAGGCGCATCTTGGCCTGCGCAGTTTTTGAATATCGCGCTTCTTGGGCATGGGCGCAGTGGACTTGTGCTTGCTCCTGCTGTTGCGCACTTTTTGGGCACAGTTTGAATATCTGGGCCAAAGACTATACACATTGGAGATATTCATCATCGGCTGCAAAAAAGATGTGATGTACTAAGTGCTCCCGAACCGATCATCGACTCGGAATCCTTCTGGACTTGGGAGGGTGGCACTTCAAAATCAAACTCCGACAGACTGAATCTGGCATAATCCATCTGCGTAACAGTTTCTTTATTGGGAAAGACCGTGGAGCATGTTTTTATGCCGGCAGCTGAAGGCTTGTTACAGGTGTGGGGATCGCACTCACCTGACCAGCTCCTGTAACAAACTAAAATGTATCCTGTGTGGAGAATATGATTATATGAGCACAGAATGTAGAAACGTAGCTAGATGCAGCTTGTGTGATGCCAGAGGACATGTGTTTTATAAATGCCCTTGGGTGGCCCATAATCGGCAGGATAGAATCAACCAGGATGCTATCATTAGAACGGCACAAAGAAGAGTGGAAGGGCAGTCTGGGACCCACCCCCACCCGTCCTCCACCAAACACAGCTGAGAAGTTCACTGAGGAACAAAGTGCGTCTGACCAGCCCAGTGCTCCACATGAACAGCCACCTGCGGCATCAAAGGCTCAGGAACAACTTGTTGCAGAGCTACAACATGAGAATCCTATGGAGCATGTGGACTCTGATGCTAACGCGGCCCCCGTCCTTCATCAGCACCACAAATGGATTTTATGGATGGACAAATGAGTATGGATAATGCAGGTTCCCAGGAAATGCCTCCACCACCTCCCCCACCTTCTCCTTTGGATATCCCATGGACTGCCCTTACCCCCAGGAAAAGTGCTAGACTATGCACTTCTACCACCTTTGATACTAGTACTAGTAACAGATTTGAGGAGTTGGGGAAACAGCATGAATGGGGGGTTATGGAGACAGATGGTTCAGACGTAGACCTCTCTTCGCACTCCCTTCCCCCTTTTGAGAGAGATGATGTTGAAAAAAAACAGTAGAAGAAAAAGCTTGTGAAGGATTTCAGGGGTTCTTAATTTTTTCTTGTTATGATGCCTTTCACTTTTGCTTCCTCAAATGTGTGCAGCATGTTGAATGGGGTAGAAAAGGAAAGCAATTTTTTCATTATTGAATCTGCAGGCATTGAATGTTATTTTTGTACAGGAAACATGGTTGAACACTGCTGCAGCTGTATCTCAGTGTAAAAAAGCATGGATATGGGGGCCGTCTTGCTGGTCATTTGGGTTAGACAGAGCTGACGGAGTTGGGATTTTATTTCATGGGATTCGTTTTCTATTACAGAAACTTATTGATGTGGTGCCTGACCGCTTATTAATACTAGATGGTATACTCAATGACACAGCATGCCGGTTGTTGTCAAATTATGCACCCCAGAGTAAGGCCGAGCGGGTTGAGATTTTTAGATCAATAAACCTTTTTTTAGCTACTTCCGGGCAGGTGTTTCTTGGGGGTGATTTTAATTGCTTCCTGGATGTACCACGAATAGCCTCTGCAGGAAGAAAGGTGTAATGTGATACGCATGCTATGTTGAATTGTCTGCACAAGGCTAATAAGCATGATGCAGCCAAGCTGTCTTCCCCCTTTCTCCCGTAGACTGCTAACACTTATGTAAGGGGGACGTTGGCAACCCAAATTGATTTTTGGTTTCTGTCTCCAAGTGCACATTTTGTGAATTTCCAGGTTCTCCCTATAGAATTCTCCAATCACTCTCTGCTAAAATTGTGTGTGGATCTTCAGGAAGGGCCTTGACTGGTCATAAGGGGATGGAGATTAAATGTGGCTACATTAAATGTTCTGAGAGTTCAGACTAAGATTCAGGAAATCTTACAAGCACGATATATGATATGCTGCTTGTATGACACGGCTGGTGAATGGTGGGACACAAAAAAGGTATTTCAGGGCTGGTTTAAAAAAATATGCTGCCCAACAGAAAAATTTGGATTTTCTAAAATATTTATCGCTACGTCACCATTTACAATATCTTTACTCTTTACTAATACTACTTCACACAATTATAGTACCCAAATTAGTCAGGTAAAACAACAAATGAAGATGTATCAATACGACAGGGCAGCCACTTTAATGGCAGTAACACAGTGTGGTACTATAAAACACCTTTAGGAGATCCTTGTCAGGCTTGTAAGACCAGACTTGAAAATTATTGTGTAACGGTATTACAGGATGAGGATGGGTTTATAAAAACAGCACCGCAAGACCTCAGCCAAATAATACAAACTTATTTTTCTTCACTAGAGTCTAGAGGTTTAGGTACACAATGAGAAATGGATTCTTATATTAAAAATCAGGTTCATGTGACACTCGTCAGAAGGAACCCAATTATCATTTTACCAAAGAAGAGATATTAGACGCTTTAAAAAAAATTGAGGAGAAATGTGTCCCCAGAACATGATGGTTTGCCCTTGTAATTTTATATAGCTTTTCAGGATATCCTTGCAGAGATGCTTCTCCCTGTGTTTCATGAAACCGTGAATGATCAAATAATTAGAGATGATTGTGCTCTTGGCCTACTTAAATGTCTGTACAAATCCGGAGATAAAACGTTAAAAGAGCTGGAGGCCGATCTGCATCTTGAACACAGACTGGAAAATAATTCTAGGGAAAATTATTTATAAAAGACTGCAAGGGCACTTACGAGAATGGTTACACCCAGCACAAACTTGTGGAGTTCCTGGTTTGAGAATACAGGATAACCTTATTCTTCTTTGGAATTGTTATACATGTTGTACTCAAAATATATTTGGGGTTGCTGATTTCATTAGATCAGAGCAAAGGTTTTGATAGTCTCTCATACTTTAATACAAATCTTGAAACACTGTGGTGCTCCCAGTGGGCTAACTAGAGGTATTCAAACACTTTATGGGACAGCCTCAGTAGACATCTAATTGGAGAAAGACTAGTGATCCCTTTGCCGCTTACAGTGGGGGTACGTCAAGGATGTCCAAGGAGTCCTTTATTATTTACCATGGTCTTTGACACTTGCGTTCAACATGTGGCTGGGAATGATAAAATTTTTGGCATTAAGTTGCCAGGCCAGTCATCTGAATTGAAAGTCACTGCTTATGTTGATGATTTATGTTTATTTTTAAGCACTACAGATAGTCTCAATCAAGTTATACAAGAAGTACAGAAATATGGGGAAGTATCTGGTGCATGTTTAAATTTGGATAAAAGTGTCTGAATTTGTGTTGGGCCACCACTCGTAGAGGGGGAAGTGTTCGGTGTCAACATTTGTACTGATCCTATTAAAATTTTAGGCCTTTACATAGGAGAAGGGGATATGACGCATAAAAATTGGTCTGTAGCCCTTCAAAATTGTGAATGGTGTGTGGAGAAATGGAAAAGTTGGATTCTGTCTAAAAGGAAGATAATTTTTTTATTAAAACAATTTTTAGTCCCCTTATTATTCCACGTCAGCTGGGTGTATCCCATACCATATACTTTGGAAACAAAAAATGTTAGTGTATTTTTCTGTATGCTTTGGGGGAGTAGACTTAACCTGATAAAGAGAGATTTTACCTATTTGCCAGTTAACAAAGGTGGAGTGGCAATGATTAACCCATTGGTTTTCTTCCACACCATTTTTTGGATAGGTAATTTAAAAATTATCTTGCAACCACTGGGAAGTCGAGATGGGGAGATAATATGGACAAGGACCTTGCTGCAAGGTTTATTGGGTACTTGACAAAATGCACCAGTGAAACGTTTGCCAAAAATGAGAATACTGGGCTTTTTTAAGCCTTCATTAATGAAACTATATATCGGGAAGGTGTCAAAATCAATGTTGTTCCAGAAATCCAGGAAACAATTATATGCTGAGATTATGCAAACCATTAGTCCACAAATACCAGAGTTTAAATTTTGTATACCGACACGCATTCCCTTGGCCGTAGCACAACTTACTAATTCACAAATTCCCGTGAGAATGTGAGATAGTCTTTGGCTATGTACCTGTGGGAGGTTAAATGTTAAAGGAAATCTAAAGCATAAAGCTATGGGAAAAAGAGATTGTCCCTATTTGGAATGCGCTGTACCTGAAGAAACAACACAACATTTTCTTTTAGAATGTGAATTCTCTAAACATCTGTGGACATTTTTATCACTGAGGTGGAAACTACCTTGGTTGGCTCGCCTGACCTATGAACAATTGGTGTTGGGTCAATTTAGTGGTAGACTTTTAGCCTTTGATTCTGGTACATTGGGAGTTTTCTTTGCTTGTTTAAAATGTTATCTTTGGCAGGCCTGTAGTAGATATGTCATCCAGCAGCAAAGAATGACATATCCATCTATTGGGAAGCTAGTGGAAACAGCCTGTTTGGAAGTGTATAATACTATCATGAAAATGTTTCCTGTACAGATTAATCAAGTAAAGTCGCACGGGTTGCACAATGTTTTACAGGTTACATGTGCAAACTGGTTTTCACTTTGGAGTGTTGTGACTTGGGTGAAACACAGTGTTTATAAATCCTAGGGTTTTGGGATGGGACTATTAACTACTACTTTGGAGATTTGATATGATATGATAGGGTGAGCATGTAGTGGAAGAAACCTTAACTTCCTTGTTTTTTGTTTATTATATATAGACTGCTTGATAAATTTCACAGTTATTAATTTTATCCTTTTCTTTTATCATTGTTTTACTGTATACTATATTTTTATGCAAACATGTTATTGGTTTTTAGATACCCTATATGAGTTATCTTCTTTGTTTTTTTGTTGTGTTTTTTTGTCTGATGTTTTTCTTCCTGATCCTTTTTTATGTGTTGTATCCCATGAATGTGTTTTGATGGTTTCCTTCTTATTTTCCCTTTGCCACTCCCTGTTTTTTTATATTATGTTTGATTATTTCAGTTTCTGATGTTTATGGCTGTTATAATTTATTGTTTGCTCACCAATGTTTGTATTGAATTTTCAATAAAAAATGGCCCTACTTTTTTCGAGAAGTGCTATGGGATCTTTAATGTCCACCTGAACTACCAGAACTGGCAGATGGGACCTCGGTTTAACGTCTCATCCAAAAGACGGCACCTCAGGAGTGCAGCACTCCCTCAAGCTGCACTGCAGTGTCAGTATTGAGATACAATATTAACTCAAGTGCCTGGTGTGGGGCTAGAACCCACAGCCTTCTGATCTCCCAGCCTCAGAGGCAAGTGTGCTACCTGCTGAGCCACCAATACTTTGTTAAGCAGCAGCTTTGGGTAGACTCAGAGGGAAGATCACAGATTCTGTTGGGAACTCTAGATGGAGAAAAAAATGGACTTTGCAATATACATGTCACTAATTCAGGGCAGACACATTTCTTTTATACTTTAACTGTTCAAATGGAATCGGCCAAAAACTACATATTACTTATGGTTGGGGATTTTAATGAGGTAGTTAACCCAGCATTGAACCAGAGCAAACAAACCCCAACCTAGAAATGGCAAACATCAGAGCTTCATTGCTCAAACTAATCAAAGAGAATGGACTTGCAGATACATAGGGCCGGATATTCAAACTGCGCCCAAAAAGTGCGCAACAGCAGGAGCAAGCGCAAGTCACTTGCGCACAGGTGCAATCATCGCGATATTCAAACATGGAGTAAGGTCAATTGCGCAAGCAGCCAACGTCTGAATATCACACAAACTGCACCATAGCACAACCAGGAAGGGGAAGCTGAGCAGAAATGATGCACCATAGCGCAACAAGGCTAGCCCAGCTGAACAGTCCAGAGGTGCCATAGCGCAAGCAGAGCCCCCCCCCAGCAGAGCAATGGAACTGCACAACCAGAGAGGCAGGCTGGGGCCCACCACCAGCCATGCCACACATGGGCACAGGAACACACTGCAGAACTAACAATACACCCGCACACCCCAAGCACAGCATCACTGGGGGAGGGATGGATGATCCACCGGCCCATGGGGACAAGCCAACAAAGCACAGCAGGGCCATGTCGCCCCAGCACACCCACTGGCAGGCTGAGACTGCCACACACAGGGGGTCGACAACCACAGTGCACATCAGCCCCCCCTTCTGTACAGCACACCCTGCACTGTGACCCCAAGACACCACCCATGTGCAGTGACTGGCACTGCAGTAAACACCATGCAACCCCGGCACACTGCAACCTCGTGTAGCACAGAACCATACAAGCCAGACCCACCCTGGGCACCCAGCAGTGGGCGGCAGCAGATGGCAAGACCGACTGAAAGGCACTCCCACACCGGAGACACCTTCCCATGCACACACACATACCCAGGACCTTACCACCCCAGATGCCATGCACACCACTGCAACTGAGCAACCATAGCCCGCTGCAAATCAGAGACCACCACAGAATTCATAACAAAATATATATATTCGAAAAAGATATGTGCAACACCAACAACATCTATATACATATGTACAAGACAAGGGGGGGTAGGGGTACAAGGTAGGGGTGGGTAAGGGTGAGGGGTGAGCAACTGGGAGAGGGAAGGCAGGGTGGGAGGGCTGGGTGAAGTGGGAAGGGAACAGTCAGTGCCCGGCAGGCTGGTCCCCTGCTGCCTGTTGATCTTCCGGTTCCTCCGCGTCGCCTGACCCCATGGCGCTGCATGTCTGTCAGGAGGTCATGTGTGCGACTGACACCTCGTCCAGCCGCTGGAGGGCACGGTCCATCCGCGTGGGATGCTGAGACCTAGGAAAAGGGAACACAGTCAATGGCTGTGACTGTCCACAACCCTGAACACCACCCATCCTGCAAGGCATATAGCCTAGTGCCCCGCACCTGTGATGATATGCACCCACCCACAGTGACCATGCACATGACACGCCAACCAGGCAGTACCAGCTATGTGCACCACTGCACACACACACTGCCCATGTCCATCACAGCACAAACAAGGCTGTCAAGTGACGTGGCAATGTGGTGGGATGCCAGTTCCACAGCCATGTGCCCAGTGCATGCATGGACCACCAGTGACGCACACACAGACGTGCAGTAACACTGGACAGTGATGACTGTTGCCTGTGTCGTGCATGGTTGTGTTGTCCATGGCTGGTGGTCATGCCCACCCCCTCCAGCATGCAGTAGCATCCATGATGTAATGACACTCACACTCTTCAAGCAGCTGTGGCTGCTGCTGCTGTTGCCCACCCATCACGCCTCCTCCGTCTGCCACCTGGGCCCTGCCACGGCCCTCCTCAGCCTGGGCCTGCATCCTCTCCGCCAGGCCTGTGGGTGACAAATGTTGAGAAAAACATCAGTGTGACCCCAAAGCAGACTGCCCCCTGCCCCAGTGAGTGTGCCTGCCCACACAGCCAGACCCATGCATCTCACACCTGCACACACTGACAGAGCCAACCATGGCAGAGCCATCCCCCATGCACCGCCACCAAAACACAGTCACACCCTCACGGAGAATACAGGTGCATAGATGGTACACCCACCTGGCCTAGCACAACGCCCTCCTGGCACGTGACCTGAGGCATTGCAGCACATCTGGCTCCCTCCTGCGGAGGTCACTATACCTGTGCCTGCACTGTTCAGCAGACTGGCACCACCCTGTGACCCTCTCCAGTTCAGTGGCCACCTGCAGCCACACATGGATGCGGGCCATGGTGAGGGGCTGATCCCCAAACAGTGCCCCAAAGTGGGGCTCAACCACTGCCACCAGGTTGGCCACCTCCAACTGACTCCACTGGGGAGCTCTCCTGCGTGCCATTACTGTGGTAGTAGAGCAGGCAATATGGCGCCCCGCAGCGCGGCAACCCCACGTGGAAATGTTGCACAATAGACCACCATAGGTTCCCATCGCGCTGTTCGTATAGTGCCGTCGGTTCACATAGCGCTGTCACCAAACAGCGCAACAGAGCCGTACACATGGCAGCCGAACAGCGCCAGGGGGGCAAAGGTCGAACACCAGGTCAGGGGTCTGTGATGCAAGGCCATGCACAGCGCCATCTGACGTCTACGCATCCTGCGCGAACGGTCACCTGTGTGCCAGTGCCACAGTGGACTATTGCGCAGTAGTGCCACAGCGCCATATGGTGCCCAGTGCTGTAGCGCCACTGGCACAATGGTGGCCATGGCCTGAATTGCCGATCGTGCAGAGCACGTCATCAGCGCGGCAGACGCCTGTGTAAGCTACCTGGGCATGTGCAATGCAGTGTACCACGCAGTCACAGATCTGTGCCATTGGCTCAGCCGGCTCAACCGTATTGCGCAAAGCGCAACGGCGCGATATTCAGCCGACACATGCAAATCATCTGATCAGCCATTCAAAGGCACAGTGCTGCGATTTGCATCTCATTACAGTTGCTCCACTCCTAATTTGCATGCATTGCGCTATAAATGTGCGACATTGGGCTGCGCTGGCCAGATTCGGTTACTGCAGGTGAGAGGTGGGTTGCATGCTGTGTGATGTTCTGGACAATGGTCATGGAGTAACGCTGTAGACTGCACAGTGACAGGTGTCCACTTCCACCCATACAGATCGACATGATCGAGCAGAGCCAAGGTGAGGGTGAGGATGGTGGGCAGAGGAGGAGGCCCAACTTCACCACGACGGAGACAGACCCTCTTCCAGGCCTACCTGGAGGAGGAGCCACTACTGAGTGGACGGCCGGGCACCCCTCAGGCCCGTGTGGCTGCATGGGAGGGGGTAGCTCGGGCAGCGAACCTGCACGGAAGCCACCAGCGCTCCATGCAGGAATGCAAAAAGAAGATGGGGACAGACCGCAGGAGGGTGAGGGAGAAGGTGGCAGCCCTCAGGGCGGCATGTGCTGGCACAGGCGAGGGCCAGCCAGTGGTGGTGGAGCTGACCCCGGCTGAGGACCGACTGGCTGCATCAATGCAGCGGAGTGCTATTGAGGGCGTACCAGGAGGTGGATTCCAAACAGGTGGAAGCCCATCACTGCACGGTATGACATGGTGGTGGTGTTGGGGGAGGTTGTTCACGCTGCACTCACATGTCCTCTCTTTCTGTTACAGATCCTGTTCATCTTCAGGGACGGTGGTGGTGGGTCCAGGCAGTGAGGAAGACCTGCTGGACATGGAGGAGGGTCCATCCACCTCTGTCACCAGCCAGCATGCACTGCACCAGCATGCACGCCGGGCTGCCAACTCTGGTGGTCGGTGAGTCGGGTGTGGGGGTGCACAGCCTGTATCTCAGCAGTCTGGCATGCAAGCATGCCAGCACGCTGTGACTGTGGCTGTAACGCACTGCACACCATTGATGATGCAAGGACTGCAATGGGCAGTGGCGTGTGTGTCCCATGACGGACACACAGCAGGCCAGCACATGCCCCTGGGCCTAGCTGGTTCCAACGCGGGTGCCAGCATGTCGGCACAGTCCCAGGCTGTGCCTGTCAGCACTGGTGGGGCAGCACCGGTGGCTGTGCAGGTGTCTGGCACTGTTGCGGCCACAGCAGTGGAGCGAGTGGTCCCTGGGCACAGGGTTGGAGGGCAGCAGCAGCAGTCACCCACCAGGTCTGGGGTACAGTGTCCAGTGGTGGCACATGCCCACGCCCGCTGATATGCCCATTCCTGGTCCTGGTGAACAGCGCCCACCCTCAAGGGGTGTTGAGCATCAGGACCTTCCATACCCTGGGGACAGGATGCCGTTGTGGCAGAGTACCCATTTGAAGACACACCTGCCTGCTGCGGGAATCAGTACAGCAGCAAAGGCGGGTTGCAACGTCCGTGGAGGCACTGTGCGTGGCTGTGGAGCGGCACAGCAGGGACTGTGCTCTGAACCGTGCAGAGATGGTCCATATGCGGATGGATGTGACCGCCGCCATTGACAGGCAGACCCAGGCATTGGTCGCTGTCGTGGCTGCATTGGGCACACAAGCAGGTGCCCCTGTACCGCACACCCCACACAGTACGCTCTCCACTCCCCGTTCCCGGCGTCATACAACCCCAAGCCTGTCGACGCCAGGTTCTGCTGTGGGCATCCCAGCACCCCTGGTGCAGGTATGTTTGGCATACTACAGACCCCAGTGCGGACAAGGTCGCGATCGCGCAGTGGGACCCCTGGTGGTCCATTGGTGCCACCCCATGTGGCCCCTGCTCAGCCTGCCAGTGCTGTTGGGTCACGGCGGGGCCGCCCACGCAACCGCGGTGGCCGTGGAACAGTGCAACATGACTGACCTGTCTCCCAGTGCGGGTCCTGTCTGGTGCTGCCCTGTGTGCACTGTGCGTCATGGTGGGCAGTGCACTGGTGGGTGCCCTGCACATCATGCCGACATACGGACCACCTGCACACCATCCCGACTGCTGTCCACAGGTGCGTGGGCACGATGATGCCTGCATTGTACTGTACACCAAGGTGCAAGGGTGCCCAGCATCTGACACACATACTTGGACAGTACAGGTGGTGGGTGTGGTCTGTGGATCTATGTGTTTGCCATGTCTGTTCCTGCTCTGCTGTGCACCTGCCCATGTACGCTTTGTGCCTGGTGTGTGTGTGTGTGTGTCCATATGACTGTTCGCCCCTCCCTGATGGTGTGTTTGTGTGCCTGGTCTCTTCCACTCCCCTTGCCGTCATGCAGCCCTGGTGTGTTACTCTGTGTGCCTGTGGGTTGCGCCAGGACAGTGTTGGTTGCACATGGCCCCTTGACTTACCTGTGTCATGCATAATGCTCCTCCGTGATGGTGTCCCGGTGCAGCTGGGCCTGCCGGATCAGTCGGGGGTCCCGCCGTCCAAGGGCTGCTCATCACCATCATCACCGGTGCCACTGGTGTCCCCATCGCTGTCCCCCTCCTCGACCTGAATGGCTATCCCACAGTCTTTGGCCATGTTGTGCAGGATACAACAGGCCAGGAATATCCACAGGCCTTTGAGGGCTGTACTGTAGGGCACCGCCGGAGGTGTCTAGGCATCAGAAGCGTGCCTTGAGCATCCCAAACACCCGCTCGATGATGTTGCGTGTGGCGGCATGCGCCTCATTATAGCGTTGCTGTGATGGGGTCATGAGGCGCCGGTATGGTGTGATTAGCCAGGGACGGAGTGGGTATCCGCTGTCACCTGTGTGGAGGTGGTGGAGATGAGTATCATGTTCAGGTCCATATTGCCAATATCCCTGTGTGCCACTGCCATGGCGCCTGTGGCATTCCCACCCTTGCCCCACGTTTGCAATTCCTACATGCGTACTCACCCACTAGATGGCCTGTGGGGATGTCCCCACTCTCGAATCGATGGCACAGTGCGGACTGATACCATATAAAGGCATCATGTGCTCCGCCAGGGTGTGTGGCACAGACATTGATTATGCGCCCAGTGGCATCGCACACCACCTGGCAGTTGACACTGGAATAGCCCTTCCTGTTCCTATATGCAGCCCGCCGGGGCCGGGTGGCGATGCGTGTGGCCACATGGGTGCGATCTATGGCCCCTAACACGCCGAGACATCGTGCTACCCTGTGGAACTCCTGCATGTTTGCTGTCGCTCTGCCGTGGTGCTGGGGAACTGGATGTGCTCCGCAGCATGTGGCAGCAGTGCGCTGAGGAATTGGGTGAGGATGCATGACGTGGCCGACTGTGTGATGCCTGTGGTGTCCCCTGTCAGCCTCTGGAAGGTGCCCGTGGCGAGCAGGCACATGCAGGCTGTCACCTTGGTCTCCACTGACAGAGCGTGACTCCGTCGTGAGGATGCCTGCATCACATCACTGCACAGCTCACAGAGCCGTCTCAGTATTGCCCTGTTCAGGCTGTACCAGCCCACGATCTCTATATCTGTGTACAGCTCAAAGCTGATGCGGGCACGGTACTGCCTGTTGGGGGCGTACCGCTGACAGGCCCTTCCACGGCCACGTCCCCCTGCAGCATGCATTCTCACCCCCCTCATTACAGCTTCCATGTGGAAGCTGGCTATCCATCTCCTGGCTGTGACCCCCGGCTGATGTTGCTCTGTTACCCCGCTGTCCTGACTGCTACCTCCACTGCACCTGGTACACCTACTGGCCTCTGCACTCTGTGGCCCCATACACCTTCCTTGCCCTCTTCTGTCCTGTGCACTCCTGGCCTGCACTGTTTGTTACTCTGGCCTTCTCTGTCTCTCTGCCTCATGTGTCTTCCCTGTCGGCGTTCTTGCGCCTCTTCCTTGAGCCTTTTATTTTGGCTCATTTCGCTCAGGCGCAACTTCCAACTGTTCAGCTCTTGCGCATTGGCAAGTCTTTGAATATTGCATTGCACTCTTTATGCATGGATCCACCCCTTGGTTGCGCATGCCTTCATTTGCATTAACCATTTGCTCAGCCTAGTTTCGGTGGCGCAACTGCCTCCTTCTGAATATCGCAGAATGGCGCACTTTCGGACTTGCGCATGCGCAACCCTTTTGAATATCCGGCCCATAGTGCCTAACTCATCCTGGTGGCAGAGACACTGTACCTTTTATTTGGATAGGTACCATACTCGTAGAGTAGAGTAGATGTTTATACCTAGGAGCTTAGTTGAAGGAATGGTCAAAACAAGTTAATGGAGTCACTGCTGAAGGAAAGAATTGTGGAATATGTTGAATACAATAGGTTATAAGACCCGAGACAGTATAGATTTACAGGGGGGAAGGTCATGTTAAACTAATCTGACAGATTTCTTTGACTTGGTGACCAAGGAATTAGATCAGGGTGGAGTGGTGGATGTGGCTTAGCTAGATTTCAGTAAGGCATTTGGCACCATTAAACATAGGAGGCTGGTAAGCAAGCTGGGTAGCTTTAGAGTGCGTTCAAAGGTGGTGGACTGGGTAAGAAGTTGGTTACGGGATGGGTGGCAGAGGATGGTGTTAAATGGAATTTGCTCCAAGGAAGGATGGTGACCAGTGGGGTGTCTCAGGGATCAGTGCTGGGACCGGTCCTCTTTAATGCTTTTATAAGTGACATTGCAGAGGAGCTGGAAGGGAAGGTCTGCCTCTTTGTGGATGACACCAAAATTTGCAGTAGGGTGGACACGGGGGTGGGCACAGAAAGGATGAACAGAGACCTGAGAAAACTCGAGGAGTGGTCAAGGGTATGGCACCTGAGTTTCAACATGAAAAAGTGCAGAGTATTGCAGTTGGGGCACAGATACCTAGGATCATACGAACATACGAATCTGCCAGCAGAAACAGGTCTCATGGTCTATCAAGCCTGCATGAATGTGCAGCTAGCCCCTTACATTACAGCAGAGTACAAAATGGGAGGAGTGGTACTGATGAACACTAAGCAGAAAAGAGGCCTGGGGTAATTATATCAAATTACTTAAAGTTGGCCAGGCAGTGTGACAAGGCATTTGGGAGGGCTAGTAGGATACTGGAGTGCATAGGGAGGGGTATCACCTGCAGAAAGAGGGAGGTGGTATTGCCTTTGTATAGATCACTAGTAAGACCCACCTAGAGTACTGGGTCCTGTTCTGGAGACCACTTCTCCTGTAGGACATAGAATGGAGGCAGTCCACAGGAGGGCAGCTAAAATTGTCCAAGAAGCCCTGTGAGGTGAGACTAAAGAAACTAAATATGTATACCCTAGAACAGATGGGGGGGAAGTATGATAGAGACCTTTAAATACCTCACAGAAGTAAAATGAGGTACAGGAGGGGTGTATTTTTCAGCAAAAAGGTGCTTAAAAACAGGGGGCACAATAAGCTGGAGGATGGTGGAGTACAGAGAGATGTGAGGAAGTACTTCTTCACAGAAAGAGTGGTGTATTCCTGGAACAGTCTTCCACCAGACAGGGCAGCTAAAATTGTGCAAGAAGCCCTGTGAGGTGAGACTAAAGAAACTAAATATGTATACCCTAGAACAGATGGGGGGGAAGTATGATAGAGACCTTTAAATACCTCACAGAAGTAAAATGAGGTACAGGAGATGGTGGAGTACAGAGAGATGTGAGGAAGTACTTCTTCACAGAAAGAGTGGTGTATTCCTGGAACAGTCTTCCACCAGAGATGGTGGGGCGAGAACAGTGGTGGTGTTCAAGAATGCATGGGATAGGCATAAGGGAATCTTAGGGAAAGGGAAGGGGGGTGAATGGGCCAAAGATCAAGTAGGATCTGCAGTAACAGGCAGGGAAAATGGGCAGACTAGGTGGGCCAAATGATTCTGTATTCCTGTGTGTCTATGTAAATAAACAGGATGCATGCAAAGCCATTTGGTACCCCTTTTTAGAAAAACTAAAACGTAAATAATCGGAGACAAGTATATGAGCTATTAGCATTTTATGTTGAATATGTAAAATGATTTTACAATGAGTACAAAATCTGTAATAATGTTATTAATGTGTTTTGTTATTTAACACCTTGGAAGGAAAGTTCCCTCACTGGAGACATAACTGGGTATCCTTATAACACTTTGGTTTACAGTTTGCTACAGGTTTATAATTATCCAGTCTTTTTTTCTTGTTGTACCCAATAGCTCCGTATGAAGTCTGAACCATCCATTGATTCTCCCAATACAAAATGGCCACCCAGGGTATAACGAGTTAACGCATCATACCGGACTTAGTATTCTAGTGTTGTATGTTGTGTTCGTTACATTGTTTTATTTGTAAAATGTTAAGAAAAAAAACAATAAAATATGTAAAAAAAAAAAAAAGGATAAAGTTGTGCTGTAAACTGTACCTTCCTTTCTGTGGAAGGTCCCTTAAGCTTTTCATATTCATCAAGTGATTAATCTCCCATTTTTATGCCCAGAGCCATCCAGTGACAGAGAGAAACAGCTCCATCTGTTCGATTTTCACAGGGCAGTCAATCCAGAATAAAGAACCCAGTCCTTTTCTTGGTCGTATAATCTGTTTAGATGCTGTATACCATGGCAAATAAAAGTCAGAAGACTTCCAAGGCTACCTTGGCAAGATGGGTCAGAGCATGCATAGCAAAGGCTTATGTAGCAGCAAAATTGAAGCAACTAGTGATCAAAGAACATTAGGCCATAGCTCTGGCAGTATCCTAGACAAAAAGAGCATAAGCCTCAGTGTCCGATCTCTGAGTTCTGCTGATGCAGCCTTCGGGTGCAAAGTGCTGCAAGTGTCAGTCAAGAGATAAATTGATAAAATATTCTCCCCTAGTAGTGGGGATGTGGCTATTGCTTATTACATTCCAGAACAATGAATAACCCAATAGTAACATGGAACAACACAAAGAGGAATTTCTATCAGACTTTTCATAATTTCTTTTTCTGTTAGTTCCATTGTCAAGGACCCACTCAAGAGTTTTCCTGTCTAGGAGAATTTTCATCCAGCACATGGAATTCTGATTGGGCGTGATTTTGTTGTAACAAATTTACTGATCTTTTTCAATTATATCTCTTTCATCAGGCCGCACCTATGGAACTATACCCCACCAGGCACTAGGACCACATGGAAACTTTTTGCAAGCAGTTCACTGGGGGTCGCTCGCCAACATCCGACATCAGCTGTCCCATATAAACATGGACGGCCCCTTCCCTCCTCAGTTCCTTTCCTGCTGTTGACCATTCTCGTTGGACCATGTGTGGAAACAATGCTGTTATAGTCACTGATTTCTTATAGATTTTTCTCACCATAGTCACGCTATCACTTTCTCAGGTGATCTTCGATGGCATGTATGTTGACTAAAGAGCCATTGTAGCTGTTCCGCTATTGTGAATGTGGTGAGAAAATGTACACTGGAGATTCGTGTGATGTCTGCATGTGCTGCCTAGGCCTGGACCACTATGCCTGATCTTCAGGAGGACTCAATACAGCCACCCAGCAGTGCCAAAAAGGTGCTCTAGAAAAGCACTACTATATCAGCAGGTAGTCCGAATGGAGCAAGAGTTCCAGTAAAAGATCTCCTTCGCATTGCCCTTGCATTCCTCGGGATCCAAATCTTCAAAATCCCGGGGAAAAATGTCCAGGTCACATAAGCATAAGCACGGGGAGAGAGAGAAAGACAAACTCTCCTCAGTTTGCTCTTGGTCGCCTCTCTATGTGGCTCTGACCACTTCACTGTCGTTGACCAGCCTCCCAGCTCATAGACCTAGCTTCCAGGTCGGGGCAGGCTGCAGGCGCCACCAGGCCTAGTACGGCTGGTGCATCGCTGTTGATGTAGGGGGCCTTGTCTCCCCCGTCTACCTCCGGTGCTCCCATCAAACACACGGGTGACGATGTATGTGCTGTCCGATCGTCCTTCACAGACATCCTCAAATGGCTTTTACATAGAAACATAGACTTTGATGGCAGATAAGGACCGCTTGGCCCACCCAGTCTGCCCATTTCCCTACCTAATGGATAAGCTGCAGATCCTAGTTAACCAACAGTCTACTTCCTCCTACCCCCACCCCCTAAAATTGCCTTATGTCTGTCCCATGCATTCTTGAATTCCCCCACTGTTTTGGACTCCACAACCTCCTCAGGAAGGCCGTTCCAGGCATCCGCAACCCTTTCCATGAAAAAATACTTCCTCACATTACCTCTGGGCCATCCACCTTCTGTCTTCAAATTGTGCCCTCTTGTTCTTGCACACCTCTTTTTCTGAAAGATGCTACCGTCTTGGACTTTGTTGAGTCCCTTGAGATACTTGAAAGTTTCTGTCATGTTCCCCCATCCCTCCTTTCCTCGAGGGTATACATATTAAGCTCCTTAAGTCTCTTTTCATATGTCTTCTAGTGCAGACCCTGCACCATTTTAGTTGCCCTCCTCTGGAGTGCCTCCATCCTGTCTGTGTCCTTGCGGAGATTGGATCTTCAGAACTGTATGCAGTACTCCAGATGGGGTCTCACCAGTTGTCTGTACAGAGGGATAACAACTTCCTGTTTTCTACTAGTGATGCCTCTACCTATACATCCCATTATCCCCCCAGCCCTCCTTACTGCCCTCTCACATTGCTTGCCCACCTTCAGGTCATCTGATATGACTACCCCCATGTCCCTTTCCATTTTTGTTGTTAGTATCTCACCCACCATTGTGTACTCTTCCCCTGGGTTCTTGTTTCCCAGATGCATTAGCATTGAATCTAAGCTGTCATACATTTGACCATTCCTCCAACCTTGCCAAGTCCCTTCTCATCCTTTCCACACCACCTTGTGTATCAACACTGTTGCAGATCTTTGTGTCGTCTGCAAAGAGACATACTTTTCCTTCCAGTCCCTCTGTAATGTCACTTATAAAGACATTGAAAACTACCGGTCCTAGAACTGAACCCTGCAATACCCCACTAGTAACCCCCATTTCTTCAGACTGGACTCCGTTTACTATTACCCTTTGTGTCCTGTTCTCCAGCCAATTTTTTTACCCAGGCTACCATCTTGGGACCCACTCCCAGGCTGGCTAACTTGTATATTAATCTTTTATGTGGGACTGTGTCAAATGCCTTGCTAAAGTCTAGATAGGCCATGTCCACAGCCCCTCCCTGATCTACTACTTTGGTCACCCAGTCAAAGAAATCAGTTAGATTAGTCTGACATGACCTTCCCCACTGTGAATCCATGCTGCCTTGGGTCCTGTGCTCCTCTGGCCTCTAGGTATTCAACAGTTCTTTCCTTCAGAAGTGATTCCATTATTTTCAGTATCACTGAGGTCAAACTAACAGGTCTGTAGTTTCCTGCCTCTGCCCTGCTCCCACTTTTGTGAAGTGGAATAACATCTGCCCTTCTCCAGTCCTCAGGTACCACCCCATCCTCCCATGATTTGTTAAAGAGGGTAATCAGTGGTGTCACTAGTTCTACCCTTAGTTCTTTTAGAATGCTGGGATGAATCCCATCAGGCCCCATTGCTTTCTCCACCTTCAGTTTTAAGAGTTCTTTCAGAACTTTTTCTTCTTTGAATGGGCTGGTATCAACTCCTCCCCCATCCAGAGTGTTTCTTTTGTTTGGTTTAAGTACCTCCCCTTCACTTTTGAATACTGACCAAAAGTATTTGTTTAGAATCTCTGCCTTTTCACAGTCACCCTCTGCCCACCCCTCCCCTTTATTAAGCCTCACTATCCCTCCCTTGATCTTCCTTTGCTCCCTGATGTACCTATAAAAGGTATTATCCCCCTTCTTTACGGAGTTGGCTATCTTTTCCTCGGTTTGGGTCTTTGCTGTTCTGACTGCCTTCCCTACTTTCTTCTTCTTTAACTGATACAGTTCTCTGTTCTGCTTCTTCTGTGATTCCTTGTACTTCTTGAATGCCATCTTTTTCCCCTAACCTTCCCTGCCACCTTCTTTGAGAACCATAGTGTTTTTTTACATCGTTTTGTTTTGTTTATTTGCTTCACAGAAAACGCTTGTTGCCCTAGTGATGGCAGTTTTGATTATTTCCCATTGTTCTTCCACCCCTCCTTCGTGCCCATTTGCTATAGCATTCCTTAGGCACTCGCCCATTTTGGCAAAGTCAGCCCTCCTAAAGTCCAGGACCTTTGCCTCTGTATGGCTTGACTCTACTGCTGTGTTTATCGTGAACCATACTGTTCGATAGTCAGTAGTTCCCAGATGGCTACCCACTTCTATATCTGTGATCCTCTCTGCATCTCCATTTGAGAGTACCAGATCTAAGATTGCTCCCTCCCAAGTGGGTTCCAATACTAGTTGTCTAAGGCATGCCCCCTGTAGGACATCTAGAATGACCCCGCTCTTGGATATGGCTGCAGCAAATGCACTCCAGTTAACATCTGGCATATTCAGATTCCCCATCAATAACTCCTCTTTTTCTGCCATTCTGAGGATACTTTCTATCATTTCCTTGTCCATTTCCTCCCCCTGAGATGGGGGTCTGTATACAACCCCTGTGCGGATTGTGGTGCCATTGCCTGTCTCCAAGTTAACCCACAGTGCTTCCTCTCCACCCTGTTTACCCTTTTGTTCTGTTGCTTTGATTCCTTCCCTTATGTAGAGAGCTACTCCTCCTCCTCTTTTATCCTCCCTGTCCCTCCTGTAGATAGTGTACCCTGGTATGTTTACATCCTAGTCATGGTTCTGTGTGTACCATGTTTCTGTGACTGCCACAATATCCAAATGTTCCTCTTCCATCAAGGCCACTAGTCCAGGTAGTTTGTTACCCAGGCAATGGGCTTTGGTACTCATTACTCTCCATTTTTTGATGGCTTTACCTCTTGTAGCCCCATCCCTGCCCTTACTGACTTTGTTTTCTCCATTTACCCCAGTCCTGCTCCCTACTGACCTTTCTACCTTGGTCTTTACCTCGTTTAGTACCGTGTTTTGGAGGGGGAGGCTGGGAATTCCCTGCTGCTTATCAGTGCCTCCCTCCTTTTGCCTCCCTCTCCTACATCAGGAGCTCCATCAACAGGTTTCTGATTTAAACCCCTGCGCCATCGCCTGCCAGGGTTATTACCGTGTCGAGCACTGACAGCTTTGCCACTGTGCTTCCTTCGGCCCATTGACCAGACGGATGACAAAATGGAATACAGTCCTGACCACATGGTACAGGATGATAATGAAAAGGCCAAAGATTATGTGGAAAGTCTTTATGATAGGACTAGTTCCACAGTTTCCCCCTGCAGCAAGAACTCAGTGGTTTACACCCCTAGGTCCTCTCCTGAGGACCCCTCTTTCATAACCATGATGCAGCAACTTCAGGCTGCCATGAAATTTAATTTGGAGGAGCAGGACACAACTAAGAAGAACCTGATAGATTTATTGGAGCTACCTGACTTCTCTCCCATTGTAATTCCACATCTCTTCCCTGCCCTGGAGAGTGCCACCTTTGCTGCCTGGCATACACCTAACATAATTCCTCTCAAACCTAGAAAGGCAGATAAAATATATATGGCCCCGTAAGGTTGGCCTTTCTTTGCAGGCCAACCTAAAGCTGACTCTGTGTTCCTAATTGCTGTTCATGACAGATCAAAGGCCTCAAAACACCTCAATTCTCTTCCTCTTGATAAGGCATCCAGGAGGCTACAGGTGATGGACAAAAGAACCTGTGCCCCGGCCTCTTTGGGCTTGAGAATGGCAAACTACCAGGCCCATACGGTAAAATACCAAAGCACACACTGGAGAACAGCTAAAGCAGCTGCCTAAGCTTTTCCAGAAGGTGCACCAAAGCAAGAGCTCCTTAGGACCTTAACAGCTAGGGCTGATGTAGGCAGACACTTCCTGCGTGTGACCTATGACATTTTGGATGCTTCAGCTAGGGCAGCAGCCTCAGGAATATGTCTTAGAAGGTATTCCTGGCTAAGGGTGATGGGCTTTGCAAATGACGTTCAGCAGTCAATTCTCAATGCCCTTTTCAGAGGATATAAATTGTTTGGTGCAGCTGTACAAGATATCCTCTCCAATTTGCAGGTGTCAGGCAGAACCCTCAAATCAGTCTATTCCCTCTCTCACACCCAGCCAAGGAGCAGACAGAGGATGCCTTTTCATCCAGCTGGTGCGAGACACCATACCACCACCAGACAGTAGGGTAAGGGTAAAGGAGCAGGAGCCCTGCCTACTCCAGCAGCCACTTCGGGGGACCATTCAAAAGCCCCCAGCTGTGGCGGTGCAGCAGGAGCTGCAGCTGGCTCAGCCTGACTCCTTTCACACCCCTCAGCCACCATTGCCTCCAGAGGTGGTTGTTCAAGGTCATCTGTTCTTCAGCCTGGACTAATGGAAGGAGCTGACCTCAGATGCCTAGGTCTTACATAGATACATAGACAGTGTTGGCAGATAAGGGCCCAGTCTGCCCATTTGAGCTTGTAAGTTCAGTTTGTTTTCCTAGAAGTCTGTTGCCCCTTACCCCTGACCTCCAGAATTCCTTTATGTCTATCCCATGCATTCTTAAATCCCGTTATTGTTTTAGCCCCCACTTCCTCTGGCAGGGTGTTCCACTTGTCCACCACCCGTTCTGTGAAGAAATTCTTCCTCATGTTTCCTCTGAATCGTCCTCCCTCCAACTTCATCCCATGCCCTCTAGTCCTGGAACATCTTTTTCGCTTAAAAATAGTGTATTCCTGCACCCTGTTCCTCCCTGTAAGATACTGGTATGTCTCTATCATATCCCCTGTCTCCTCCTTCCTCCAGAGAATACATGTTCAGTTCCTTCAACCTGTCTTCATAGGACTTGTGATGCAATCCATGCACCATCTTTGTTGCCCTCCTCTGAACCTTCTCTACCCTGTCTATGTCCTTACGTGAGGTATGGTCTCCAGAACTGTACACTGTACTCCAGGTGGGGCCTCACTAGTGTCTTGTATAGCGGAATTATGACCTCCCTTTTCCTGCTGGTGATGCCCCTGCATATACATCCCAGCATCCTATTTGCTTTACCTGCTGCCTTGTCACAGTTTCCCTACCTTGAGGTCATCAGAGATTATAACCCCAAGATCCCTTTCCTGCTTGGTGCATGCTATATCCTCACCCCCCAACTGATATATTGTGCCAGGGTTTTTGTGCCCCATATACATTATCTTGCACTTCCTTGCATTGAATTTCAACTGCCAAATCCCTGACCATTCTTCAAGTTTCTGCAGGTCGCTTCTCATTCTGTCTACACCCTCTGGTGTGTCTACTCTGTTACAGAGCTTTGTGTTATCAGCGAACAGTGAAATTCTGCCTTCTAGGTCCTGCCCAATGTCACTGATGAAGATGTTGAATAGGACCGGTCCCAGCACTGATCCCTGTGGTACCCCACTGGTCACTGTTCCCTCTGTCTTGAAAATAATGACACAGGAACATGCTTTGGACCTTCTAGAGCAATAGTTCTTAGACTTTGTCACAGTGAGCCTCCCCAAATCCATGGAAAAGATTTTGAGCCTCCCCCAAAAATTGAAATAATCTTGGGCCTCCCCAAAGAAAAACAACATACTGTACTTTGTGCAGTACACCATGAATAAACTGAAACCCCTTTGAGTATTTGGCTCACATTCAGTTATTTGTTTTATACTGATGTGGAACCTTTGAAAAAGAGCTCCTATGTTCAAGGGTGTTAACAATATAGAGAATAATGGATGGGGATGGGTTTGATATGATAATTTAATGCACACCCGGGTATTGGGATGCTACATAAACCCCGAGGGCGAAGCCAGAGGGATTTATCAAAGCATCCCACAATGAGGGTGTGCATTAAATTCTCATATGAAAAACCCTCCCAATCTTTTATTTTTTATAATAACAGACCAACCATTTTTCTCCAGCAGTTTGTGAGACTGGCCCCACCCACATACAGAATGTTGGCCAATGAGGCAGCAGCATAGTTTGACTGGCATGGCTCATGAATGTCATAACAACCAGCTGGTTGTTATGGAAAATATCAACCTGGTCAGTACATTGAGAGAAATTGCTGACCAGTTATTATAAATAAATGAAGTAAATATTATTCAGTTTATTGTAGCCTCCCACCCACCACAGGCCAGCCTACTTGCTCCACTATTTTCATTCTTGAACCATTGTTACCCTTTGTTGCAGTACCTTCATGGGCCAGACTACTTTCTCTGTTTCCTCTCTATATGAAATAACCTTCCTACATACTTTACCTCTCCCCCTCCTTCCCTGCTCCTAAGCAACTTCTCTGGGATTACTTTGCTCCTTCCTGCTATTGCTCTTAGCACTTCTATGTTCAGCCCTTATATTTGGGATGTTCTGCCATCAGTCTACAAATTGATGAATTACCACCACTCATTATTAGTTTATTATTCATATTTGTTTGCATTATTGTTCATTGTGTATTTCTTGATTGTTTTGCAGTTACCTTTTTAAATGTATTCACTCCCCTACCCTTCCCCGGGTTCTCCTGAAACGAGCCTTCGCTCATTCACCTTCCCTTGTCACTTATTAGTAAATAAATACATAAAATCCACTTACTATTATCCTCTTTCAATTTGCTTCATCTCTTCATACAAAATATATAAAACTCACAATTTAAATACAGTACTTTTTTTCTGACTTGCTTGAGCCTCCCCTGGAACAGGTTGGGGCCTCCCCAGGGAGGCTGGCCTCACCATTTGAGAACCCCTGTTCTAGAGCTACCTCCAGATCATCCACAAGTGCCTACACATTATCCTCAAGAATACATTCCTCTGCTTCTGGAGGAAATTCACACCTTGCTTCAGAAAAGAGCAATAGAATCTGTACCTCTGGAACAGACAAACATAGGGTTCTATTCTCGGTACTTCCTAGTTCCAAAATGGACAGGGGATCTGAGGCCTGTTTTGGATCTCAGAGACCTGAACTTTTTCATAGACTACAGAAGTTCAGGATGGTTACTCTGCAGGGTCTGCTATCACTACTGCAGGTAGGGGATTGGATCTGGTCTCTCGACATGAAGTATACCTAATCAGAATTCGAAAACCTCACAGGAAATACTTAAGGTTCGTATTTCAGGGGGGAACTTCCAGTTTGGAGTACAGTATTGCCTTTTGGCTTGTCATCTGCGCCGCTGCTGTTTACCAAATGCTTGACGGTGGCAGCAGCCATTTGCAGGGAAGACAAACAAACTGGCTATGGCCAGACAGTTTGCAAACCATGAGGTGGCATGGGGGATAAGCACAGGGCAGCTAACTTAGGCCTGTCAGCTCCTGCCACCCCGACTGTTTGTGGTCAGTACTGCTTGGTACTCATTCCATGTAGGTGTGACCTAATGAAAGAGATATCCTCGAAGAAGACAGAACCATTACATACTTACCATAACAATAGATCTTAGAGAGAATCTCCTTCATCAGGCCATGCCATCCCACCCTCCAACCCCTTATTGGATCCTGTGAATCTGGGGAATACTCTGTCCTTCTCCATGAGGGTCTGTCTGCTGCTGTCTGCTTCACATGATTGGCAGAGTCATAGGTTCTCTCCTGGTTCTCTATTGGGAAGACCTCCAAGCATGGTCTTTGGTGGGAAACTGAGGAGTGAAGGGGCTGCCTCGGTTTATATGGGAGAGTTGTCTGATGTCATCATGGGTGGCTACAGGTGGACTGCTTGCAAATGTTTCAGTGTGGTCCTAGTGCCTAGCAGCTTATAGTTCCGTAGGTGTGGGATCTGCTGTTACAGTAAGTTTGTAACCATTCTTTTTTCAAGCACAAAAGGAGTTATGTCATTGGGTTGATACAGATGTTTTCTACATTGTGTTGTGTTACTGATCTGTTTGTAGAATTGAAAGCCTATAAATTCTCTTCTTAATGAGAAGACACATCTGAAGTGAGCCCATATGAATTCATTGAATAAAAACATTATGCCAGTCACCATGGTCGAAGGCAGTGACTGATGCTTAAACCTCCTGAGGTAGAATGGAACCATTTACAAAAATGTAAATATTAAACAGTCTTGATATATATTTTTCAATAACTGCGGTGCAAGTATGCAACTGGATGGTAACTGTCAGGGGAATGTTGATGCAGGCATGGTTCTGTGATGATGTCACAGCTTTGTGACTGTCAGTGTCTCTAGTAGGATGACATAATTACCCACCCGTTATGAATGACCCAGTGACAACGTTGGGACTAACAAAAAATTATGGTTAGTCTGATAGAATTTTTCTGTACTAGTTCTATTAAAACATTTTGACTATAACTTCTGAGTTTGGGTGCACTGATTTTTCTTTACACATTGTTTGACTATGTTTTGAGGCTCGCTTACTGTAAAACATGTTCTTCAGTTTCGGGCCCCAGTCATTGTAGAACTGTTTTTTGAGTTTTGGGTCCCAGTCATTGTAGAACTGTTTTTTCAGTTTTGGGGCTCACTCACTGTAGACCGAGGGCTTGATTTTCAAAGGGTGATGCAGGACTTGCCTCAAGCCCAGCATCACACTGGTTTCTTGGTGCAGCTGCACCCAACTCATTTGACGCAACTGCATCCTATTTTAGTACATTGGGCACAGTTGCAATGGTTTCCTCAGTTTGCAACAGCTTGCACCAAATATTTGTCACAAGCCCCGTAAAAAGGCACCCCCTAATGGCACAAGTTAGACCAGGGAAAGCTGGTCTAACTTGCATGATCTTCCTGGACATAAGTCTCCACCACTTATTCACACTATTGAGATCTGCGGCCAGTACCCATCTGTGATGAATGGTGAAGATACACAGAAAGATCATAATTACGGTAGGTACATAATTTCTATATCTTATCTGTGTCAATCTTCACCATTCATCACAGATGGGTACTGGCCGCAGATCCCAATAGTGTGAATGAGTGGTGGAGACTCATCCAAGAAGATCAAGAATTACAGTAGGTACGTAATTTTCATATTTGGTGCTCGGAATTTAAAAAATTCCGATTGCCGTCCAGGAGAATGCTGTAAATGCCATGCGCCAAACAATCGGCACACTAGGGGCTTGCGGCATTCTTGGGGCGTTGAAAATCAAGCCCCTCGTTCTTTAGATTTTGGGGCTCGCTCAATGAATAATGGGTTCTTCAGATTTTGGGGCTCATTCATTGCAGAATTTTGGGTGGCTCGCTCACAGGGGGCTTTCATTTTGAGGGTCACTCATTGCAGAATGGTGACAATTTTGCTTGGAGGGTCATTCCTTCTGCAGTTGCTGCCATTTATTGGGGTGGCTCATCAGTTTGGTGGTTAGCCAGTGCGGTGATTTTAGGTGGAAAGGGGTGTTGGGTGTGTTAGGGTATAAATGTGATTTTTTAAAAGTCCTTTTTTGCTCTCAGTTTTATTTTATGTGCTGTTTTTGTCTCCCAGGGTCAATTATTCCAAGGTTCCAGTCTCTTTTTCCGAAGGGTGACAACAAAGGCGTCTCTTGTTATGAAATAACCGCCCTTTACTCGGTGTCCACATTGGTTCATTACCTCCATTCCAGACACTGACAAACTGGGTTAAAGCGTGGGATTCTGTAAATAACACCACTCTGTCATCCTTGGTTGATTGTAATATTTAACATGAGTCTGATGACTGAAGAATAGAATGTGGTTCCCCCTGTATTTTGATAGTTCACTTTTTGGAAAGCTGACATAGAAAGAGGTGAACACTGGTTTTGGATTAAAAATGTTCCCATCACATGCTGACTGGCAACACTTCATATGGGATTGCTGCTGTCTTTTCCAAACCATGGACAAGTATAGCCGAGGTACTGACGGCACCATTAATAAAGAACTAAAGCTTTGTTTTACTAGACCCGTTACAGTATTCTTGGTTTCCTAATCTCTCTCAGTGTTAAAGGTTGTTATTAGAACTAAGCAGTAATGTACAGTGATTTATAATTCCCACAGTCTTGTTTCAGTTTTCATGTCTTGAAAAAGCAGGAATCTACTAAAATAAACATATTGAAACTGTTTACAATTATGATTATTATTTCTAGGTTTTTTAACTTCTTCCTGTTATTGGTCTTCTATTTCTGATAATGCAGAACTTTAACATCTTTCAAGAAGCATCCAACTGTCCCTAACTCACCTCGCAGTTGCTGTGTTTGTGGCATTCAGTTTGTTGCCATGGAAAGTTTCATAATGTTGTAAACCTGCGCAATATGAGGTGAAGGCAGTCAAATGTTATTTGCGCAGGTTTTTTGTACAGGATACAAGCATGTGTTGTACACCTTGGAAAGGAAGACTGAAAACAAAAGCAAATCATAATAGCTAAAACATTCTGTTTAGCAAGTGGATACCTGCTCTTTCAATCACTCCATTGGTTTCCTTCTTCCTGAACTTGCTCACTATTTGACTGTCAAGTTCGGGTACCAGAGTTGTTGGGGTATGCAGATTGCTGCAGATTGATTTGGAGGGTCGGATCCTGGGCTTCCTGTTTCAACATTTGGATTGGCTTTAAAGTGATTTCATCCTGTATATATGTAGAAATCCAGATGCAAGTTTTGTAACAACTGATCTGACTTCGGGAGTATCTCTTGCAGCAGGCCACACTTATTGAACTGTAGCTGCCAGGCACTAGAACTGCACAGAAATGTTTCTAGCTAGCAGTCTACCAGGGTTCCACCTACTCTGACGTCAACCTATAATATAAGAGTGGGTGGTCTCCACGCCTTTCTCAGTTCTTTTCCTGCCATTGACCATCATATGTCAGACTTCACGGAGCCCCGCCAACTCCAGTAGACCGCCATTTTGCGAAAGGGAATGGGAGTTGCTGACCTCAGTAGTAGTAGACCTGTTCAACAGGTGGGGTCATCCAGTGTTGGACCTTTCTGCATCCCAGCTCAACACAAAACTGCTGCTTTTTTGCTCACTCGATCCAGAGCCTGGAGTTTTTGTGAGAGATGTGTTATCTCGCTTTTGGAAAGGGAGGTTTCTGTATGCATTTCCTTTCTTTGCCCTACTTCAGAGGGTTCTGATCAAGCTCCATATGGAAGGGGCCACAATGATCCTCATCGCCCCCTTCTGGCCCTATCAGATCTAGTTCCCCTTGCTGCAGCAGCTGACAGTGGAACCTCCAGTACCTCTTCCTCTGCACCGGCCTGCTGTCCCAGAACCGGGGTACAGTGGTCCATCCGGACCTGAAATCCCTGCATCTTCATGCCTTGCTCCTGAGAACATAGTCATGGCTGGGTTCAGGGTGTCTCCCAAGGTGGCCGATGTCTTGGTGGCAGCTAGGAAGCCTTCCACTAAGGCCACCTATTCTATGAAGTGGAAATGCTTTGCACTGTGGGCTGCTTCACGTCCGCTTGAGCCTTTCACTTGTCCAGTGAGTCAGATTCTGAAGTACTTGTTATCCCTTTCGGAGTACTCCTCTTAAAGTGCACGTCTGCCATCTCTGCCTTCCATGTGCATATTGATGGACATGCGGTGGCACAACTGGAGGTGTCCCGTACATTTCTGTGAGGCGTTCTTCACCTGAAGCCTCCTGTTTGCAATCCAGCCCTGCCTTGGGACTTGAATTTTCATAATGGAGTTCATACTGGATAAATAAGAAAATCAGAAGGCATAGCCCATGAAGATTTTCCCCACAATTCAGTGGTAGTGGCGAAAGCCACCAAATTCTTCTAAATACCTGTCCAATCTCTGCTTAAAACAGTCTAAGCTTTCTGCCTCCACCACCTCCTGGGGCAGTCTGTTCCATGTTCTTATTGTTCAACACTTAAAACACCTTTTCCTTAACTCAGTCCTGCTTAGTTCTTCACTCAGTTGCCTGTCATGCCTTCTCAAGTGATAGGTCCTTTCCTTATACACCAGTCCCAACTCTGCTCTAATACCATGGTCCTTCAGAAATTTATATAATAATAATAGATCCCCTCTTGCCCTTCTACTCTCCAAAGACCACAAACCCAAAATTTTCAGTCTAGTCTCATATGACTCTTTCTCACAACCCGAAATCAACCTTGTAAGTGATCTCTTTGGTTTTTCCAATAATTTAATATCCCTCACCAATAAAGGACCTGCAACTGTTGAGCAATAATCCAATATAGGCCTCACCAGATGTCTATACAATGGCATCAAAACATCTCTACTCCTTGATTGAAAACCTCTCCTAATACAACCAACAATCTGCATAGCTTTATTTGATGATTGTCTGCTATTTACTTCATTTCTTAAATCATTTTGGACATAGATGCCCAGATCCTTCTCACATTCTGATACCCTAAGTTTCAGATCTGGCATATAGTAGATTTGATTTATGTTTTGTCTACCAAAATGCATGATGGTACATTTATCTTTATTAAACGTCATTCCTTTTTTTTTTGCCCAGTCAATAATGTATAACAAATCCTGACCAAAAATAAGTCTTTCATCAAAAGTATTTGCCCCTGCTCCAACCTTAACATCGTCAGCAAATTTAATCTATTATTACTTGATAATTTCAGATCGCTTATAAATATGCAAAACAGTAGTGGGCCCAGAACTGACCCCTGGGGTACTCCACTTGATACACTATTTAAATCAGACAAATACCCTTGAATCTTTACTTGCTGTAATCTATTACTTAACCATCGTTCTACCCATCTAACTATGTTCCCACTGATTTCCATACTTATAAGTTTTTCTATTATTTTATAATGTGGGACTGTGTTGAATGCTCGACTAAAATCGAGCATTACAACATCAGCACTACTTCCCTCATCAATACATTTGCTGACGAACTCATAAAAGGTCACTAGATTTGTTTCACACGACCTATTTGGTATAAAACCATGCTGGTTCTGGTCCCATACTTTCGTAAATAGCATCACTCAATGCTCCTTCAATAATCTTTACCACCACTGATGTCAAACTAACAGGACGATAATTCCCTGCATCACTCCTCATTCCCTTCTTATATATAGGCACATGTGCCAACCTCCACTCCTCAGGCACTTCACCATCACTCAAAGATTTTTGACCCAATATAGTAATAATAGGTATCATCACATCACTCAATTCCTTCACAAAATATGGGTGAATACCATCTGGTCCGACCATCCCATCCTGCTTTAATCTCCCAACTCTTCTAGCTATCCTCTCTACGGTTATAATATTTTGGGGATCCAAATTACAGTTACCCGTATTACGCCTTTCAATATTAACCTTGTTCTTCCTAAACACTGCTCCAAAACTTCTACTAAATTCATTGGCCATATCTATAGGTTCAGAGGTCATGACTCCATTTATATTCAAAGGTCCAACTGTCCCCCTACTACCCTTTGTACTATATACATAGGCAAAAAAAAAACCTTTTTTATCTTTAACAGCTAATCTAAATTCAAAGCTTTTCTTAGCATTTCTTTCTTTCTTTAATTTCCTCAGTACTTTCCTATAGCTCTGTTTAGATCTTTCTAATACATGAGATTTCATTTTATTAAACATTATTTTCTTTTTCCTACACATTCTTAATATTTTCTTATTCAACCATGGTGGCTTTTTACCTTTATGATTATAAGCCTTTCTACAAGGGGATATAAGTTTTTTTCAAATTATTGAATATATTCAAAAAATGATTCCATGATTCTTCCATATTTAAACCTTCAAACTCTTTTTCCCAATTAATATCTACCAATCCCTGTCTCATGGCTATATAATTTCCTTTTTTGTATAAATACTGCACTGTATTTCCCTTTGCTGGTTTAGATGCCCAATCCATTATAAACATAATAGACTTATGATCACTGTTGCCTAACTGAGGTTGAATACTAACATTCTTTATCACATCAGGGACGTTAGTCAATAATACATCTAAGATATTGCCTGTAGTGGCCTCTTTTATACATTGTTTAATGCCACCTGAACTCAGCTCCTCATGGATTCTGCATCCTAAATGATTACCAAATTGTTTTTTTTCCCCCCACTCAATATTGGGCATGTTCAAATCCCCCATAAGGATAATATTAGTTATCCCGGCCTGATTTACAATGTCTTTAATATATGCCTCAGTTTCTTCCGATCCAACATCAGGAGCCCTATAAAAGACAGAAACTCTACATTTTTTTCCCTTTATCCCCAGCAGTTCTATACTAACATGTTCAATTTCCAGGTAATCACATTGTTCTAATTCCCTAACCTCTATTCCTTCTCTAACAAAAAGAACCACACCACCACATCCTCTTCTCCCCTCTCTATTTCTTTTAAACACTCTATATCCTGGAATATATTGTTACCAATCACTTTTATTATCCCGCCATGTTTCTACTATTCCTATCAAATCCAAACACTCATTTGTAATTATAGCCTCCAATTCTCCCATACTAGATATATTTAAACTTCTGGCATTACAAAACATGACCTTTATTTCGGTTAACCTGTTATTATCTTTTTTTACCGCAGGAGTATTTTGAACCCCATAATTTCCCCTCATCCCCTTCATTTTTAGTTTAAACAATTCTCTATTACCTGACATAATCTCATTCCCAATATTCTACTTCCTCTAAAATTCAGATGCAAACCATCTTTACAATACAAATCATTTTTTTCCATCAAATGTTCCATAATGTTTTACAAATTGAAAGTTCCTATCTTTGGACCATTTACACAGTCATTTATTTGCCAGTGCAATCCTTTTTACCTTGTAAAAATTAGCCCTAGGTTCTGGAAGTATTTCCAAAATCACTATTTCACAACCTTTCTCTTCTAATTTCTCCACTAACTTACTATAATCCTTCTGCATCTCAGGCAGAGTTTTTCTCATAATGTCATTTATGCCCACGTGAATCACTGCCAATGAATGTTCTCCAGCCCCTTTAAATATATTGTCGGCCATGTTACACAAATCCATAGCCCCTGAACCTGAGAAACTACTGACCATCCTATTTGCTTTATCGTGTTTACAAATATACTGATCAGTATACTTAATGATGGAATCACCAATTACTATAACCTGCCTTGAATTGAGCACCCCTTCCTCCTCCATCTGATCATTATTTTCATTGCCACCATCTGCCACTGTGGTAGATTGGTTTATTTCCCCTAGCACATCAAATGTATTTATTATAGTTATTCCTTCTGTTATATTAGCAACAAAATCATTACTATTATCTATTTCAATCTCAACCTGCCCTTCAGCCTCAGTATTACAATTAATAATTACATCCTTTTCCTTCCTTAGCTCTATTAGAACTGGTTTAAAAGGACTTTGACCCCTACATTTTCTTTTAGCTTTCTTATTCTCATAAAGTTTACCAGAATTTTGTTAATTTCCAACAGATCTTGATTTCCTTTTCCCATATTCATTTTCTAAACTTACTTTTCCCGTAGCCTCCCCATTTACATTTAAACTGGAAAGTATTTGAATCTTTTTTGTTAACTCCTCCTGACTCCTTTCTAATTTCACTAGCCTTTTGGTAACCATTTCCAAATTCTTATGTAATTCTTTATTTTGCTCACATTTTTCACATTCATAGCTACTATTATCGGTCCCCAGCTCCACAATTTTATACATTCCTTACATCCAGTCATCAAGTCTCCCTTTGTTGTCAAAATGGAAGTCACAAAAATATT